>CM040984.1:5532061-5602251 GCA_022985145.1 Pangasius djambal | reverse complement strand
CCATAAAGACATGGATGACAGAGTCTGGTGTGGATGAACTTGACTGGCCTGCACAGAGTCCTGACCTGAACCCGATAGAACACCTCTGGGATGAATTAGAGCGGAGACTGAGAGCCAGGCCTTCTCGACCAACATCAGTGTGTGACCTCACCAATGCGCTTTTGGAAGAATGGTCAAAAATTCCTATAAACACACTCCTGTCAACCTTGTGGACAGCCTTCCCAGAAGAGTTGAAGCTGTAATAGCTGCAAAAGGTGGACCGACATCATATTGAACCCTATGGGTTAGGAATGGGATGGCACTTAAGTTCATATGTGAGTCAAGGCAGGTAACCAAATACTTTTGGTAATATAGTATGTATGTGTGTATATATATATATGTGTGTATATATATATATATATATATATATATATATATATATATATATATATATATATATATATATATATATATATATATATATATATATATATATATATATATATCAACTTTATTTTTCCAAAACACACATTTTTTGAAACTGTATTAAGTGTGACCAATGCACTGATGCTCTCGATTGCTGGCCGAGGAACTTACTGTATTACAAACTCTGATTTGTTCAATTCTGACCAGTAAAATCCAGTCTAATGACCAGTATCTCCTGTTCTCCTGTTTCACTTGCTGTGTTTGCCTGACATGAATAATTTTTGGTGTCCAGAAGTGAGGTTGAGGTTGACTCTTTTTGGAATCGACTTCCAGAAGTTTTACTGCAAACCAAAAGCAGGATGGCGACTTAAGGACTTGAAATAAAACAGAGCTTCACTACATGTCACGTGAAGTGATCTAGAGTGTGCCACATCGACTAAATTAGACTAAATAATTGATAATGAAATTCGCTGCCAACTATTTTTATTATTGAATTTTAATCAAGTTTGTTGAATACTCATGGCAGCCCTACCACTCATTTTACACCCTCTCTCTCTTTCTGAAACATATCCACAGATCCACTCTCTTCCATTGCTCTGAACATTTATAACCTGGAGTAAGAGTTTATGACCTCTGTGAAATAATTTGCTCTTCTTTACAGATACTGTGTGTTATTGCTTCAGTAATATTTTGTGATGTTGCTGCCGAAATATACTGAAAACAGCACTTTTATGTCACACATGATGTATTATACAACACACAATCTGATTGGTTGATCAGCCATCGTGATGTAACCTCAATCCAGTGACTGGTGTTAGAGAAAGCAGGTCATATGTTCTTTCCTCAGTTTTTCTGGATTAGAAGTGAAATGGTTTTAAAAGCATAATCAGACCTGAAGAAAACACACAACATAAGCTTGTTATTATATAATATAATACATTGGTTTTCACCACATGATTGGTTGGACATGTTCCCACCAGTTATGATCAGATATAATAGCCCTTTTTTTCATAATATCTATGTTGTTGCAGTGTCAGAAGTAGTTTGTATACTCAAACCTGATAATGTTAACCATTATTTGTTTAGAATACACAAAAAATGCTTGGTCATATTGAAGAAGAGTGACATTAGAAGGTCAAATTCCAGCTGTCTTTGCCTTTGAGCCAACATTTCATTTGACAGAACCAAACTAAGCATAGTGGAAGTAGCTAGAAATGAACAAAAAAAACAATTGTGCAAACAAGATGAACTGTGGAATGCTTTACCAATTGGCTAAAGCTTGTTTTTTGACAGACTGGATAAAGACATGTTGGAACAAAATGCCATTCAGGTTAATGTGGCAAATAATGAGAAGACTGAGCTGAATATGATACAGGTTTAATAATACAAAATAAAACATAATGCGGTTTTATGGCACAATAGCACTACATCACTTCATAGTGAAATTCTAGATGTTGACTTTTAATTTGGTGTTAGTTTACATCTGTAGCCCTCCTGTCCCTCATATAATAGCTCGTACATTATCAATATTATTTTCATTGGTTAGAAAGTGTTTAATTTAAAAAAAAAAAATTTTAACAGCAGCTCTGGGAGTAATGTCAGTGGCAAGGCTTTTATTATTGTGCTCATTCTAATACGTTATCATTTTGAAAGTAACTGTTTGCACGGGGACATGTATGGCCAAAGCCATAGAAAAAAAGAAACATCTGTAATCGTTGATTTGATGGAAACTTCAGTGAGGCATTTTTCAAAGGATTCTCCTGTAAAGTTGTAAAGTTGAGTTTACTTTTGCGTACCTTTGAGTTAGCATGTTGCGGTTTATTGGTAACTTGAAAAGCTGCATTTTTTTTTTTTAACTTCAAGAAAGGGTTATATATAATAACATCAAACAAAATATCAAATAACATGAATTACCTTGTTTTGCAGCCATTCTATACCATTAAATGTAACTATAAACGGATAAAATAAACAATTTTAATTGTTAGCAAATTACTGTGGTATAAGAGGAATAAAACACTTGGGGACGTTCTGGAAAATAATCAACTTTGGGGTGATGACAGTAACTCAGATTCATGTCAGGCCAAGATTGATTCTTCTCAGCTTTACCCTGTTTTCTTTACTTGTATAAAAACTCAGTCTCAAACAACACCTTTTGACTTGTGCCTGAAACCCACCTGACATCAACCCACCAGTGGTGTTACTCGTGATAACACACTCCCTTGTATTTGATATTGTTTTGTAAAGGAACTGAAGTAGGGCCACATTTGAGATTCCTGTAATATGTGCTGGTAGGCATGAATAAAGATCTTCTCCCACGCAACCTACTAATTCCTGTACTCACATCCTCAAAACTTCCTTTTCACTGTAGCCCTTTTTGGTCTGAACATCCCTGTTATAATTGTAGCAATCTTTGAAAACTACATCTGAGTAGATTTAGACCATGGTAAGCGAACAGCAGGTGATGATTGATTGTGTGGACTGAAAGCCCTTACAGCAGCACAAAGGATTCGTATTAACGGCCTGGCCGTAGTTTATGTAACGTGGCACACATGGCGGTTCAGCGTAGCTGCTTTGTGTTCGTGTCTAACACAGTCTTAGTGAGTGTGAGCTCTTTTAAACTCTCTTTGATGTCTGAGTGTGTGATTATGCAGTGTGTTTATGCCCAGAAATCAGTGTGTCCTGAGCCTTTTATCTCACACTGTGATACATGGACCGAGCTAATTGCCAAGCATTACTTTTACAATGACGTGGCTTTCTATCTTATCGCTGATTTTAATACATTTTATGGGAAACAAGGATGTTCATCATGCACTGGAGAACAAATGTTTGTAATAATTCCTTGGGTTATGTTGAAAAAGTTCAAATATAGCTAATATTATTGTAAAGGAACAATCCAAGATTCTTTACAGAAATATTGTAAAACAAGGATATGAGAGTTTATAGGACCATAATTTTACTGAAATATTTTGGACTACATACCTCTAATTCAATAATTTTCTTTTCACTGTTGAATTGATATGTTGCTAGGTTTTTTTTTTTTGTGCGCTTACTTAACCGATGCTAATATATAGGTTAAATGATTTGTACAGTGTTTACAACACATGTAAATTGGTGTTTCAGAGATTTTTATGCCTGTCTTTTAGTGTAAGATATGACGAAACTTCTAGATACACTTTGGAAGAGGAAAAAATGGCTGGTTGGTGAACTACTGTTTATAGCTGCTATAAGAGTTAATAACCTGTTATACGTAAGCGACAACGAGAACTAACTTGTTTCGCGAATGTTCAATGATGTTAAATGTAACTACAAACAATAAAAAGCACAACATGTCAACCATTGCTATAGTATAAGAGAAACAATAAATACAAATTGTTTGCTGATTTATCCTGTGCTTGTATTGTGTTTGTGTTAGCTAGCTAGCTTAATTTTTCTTTAACTTCTACTAGTTACAGCTAACTTTTCAAAATAAATCTGTGTTTCAGTGGCCCAAGTATAAAAGCATGTATCATTTTACTTTTTCACTCCTTAAGAAACTTGTAGACTTGCAAACATTAGCTTCTTCAAAATAAATGATGTTAGCAGCTATGAGTAATTAGCAGTTAGTTTGAAGCTAGATTTTTTATCAGTAAGTTAAAAAGACCTCTAGAGTAGCTGATGTTAGCTAGCAAGTAGGATTATGGGTGTTTTTTAAGAACAGGTTTTAGCAGTGTTTTCCACAGGCTGTATTAATACTAAATGAGTAAAGAGTTCATTTATTTTTGGTTTGTTGTGTGTGATGTAGCGTAGAAGTATTGTGACTAAGCTAATGCTGCTAACTTCTGAGTAAGTTTTAGTTAAGCAATGTTATTGTGAATATAAAGTTTAATGTTCTTAATATTTCCTCCAAATGTTCATAGAATACCATGCACACTGTATTAAAAAACATATATATATAATGTATGTATGTATGTATGTATGTTTAGTATAAAGCCTGTTTGTATTTTACTGAGGAAATGTCTGTGAAAGGCTTTGAGTTAGCCACACTTAGCCTTCAGTAGTTTATTAAAACTGTCTAGAAATGTTTTCTCTTGTTTGTTAACATAAAAAGTTGAAAGAAAAAAAAAAAGCTGTTTTGAAAATCTTGTGTGCTCGGACTATAGCTCAACCTAACGTTCTCATTTCTGACTTCATTTTAGAAGATTTCATTTTCATTGCACTCCTATGATACAAATCATGTATATTTGCCTACCTGTGTGTTTTAGGTCATGTGGAGTTTAATGAGCAATACATCGAGATTTTGGAGAACCTGGGAAACAGTCATCTATCTCAGGACAATAACGAGATCTCCACAGGGTTCCTTAACCTGGCAGTGTTCACACGGGAGGTCACGGTTCTCCTCAAAACACTGGTGAGACTTCAGCCGTGTGTGTGTGTGTGTGTGTGTGTGTGTGTGTGTGTGTGTGTGTGTGTGTGTGTGTACACACAGGGTATCCCAAAAGTGTCCATACATAGGGGACCATGTACGCCAGCAGTCACTGGATGTTCGTGGATGTCCACTTCTCGGTTGCACTTCCAGTCTTTTTGAATTTGTTAATAAGTTTGGCACCAGTGTCTTGTGTGATGCGCTTGCCATGTTTCCTGTTAAAGTCCATCGCAAACCCAGCCTCCCGATCCAGCCATGAGATTCTTTTGTCAAAGGCATTCTTAAAGGCTATCTGAAAAAACTATTTATAATATAAACTGAGTTTGAATGCTTGATTCTGATTGGTCAGCAGGTGTTATTTTTTTCGATATTTTATTTTTTTCTCTTTATTTATTTTTGCTAACAGCAGCGGTGCCCACTGTTATCATTTCTGTAGTAACAACTCCTACAGGGTCTTGTACGACAGATGCTCCAGATAAACTGATTTGAAAAAAGTGCGTGATTATTGAGATGGTGGCGTTTTTATCGAGGAGATGTTTATGTAGCATTTATGGAATTCGTCTCCAGCATCAGCAGTTTGTAACAGTCAGCAGTAAAGCTGTAACTTTAAGTATTCCTATACAGGAAAATCTTCAGGACAGAGTGTTTTGCATTTTGAGATTTCTCAGTAACATGACAAGCTGCATTGTTTTGTCATATTAACTTCACAAGAGGCTGGTGAGGGAACAAATCTTTACATCTGCTATACCATAAGGAACTAACTTTCATGGAAATTAAATGTAACTATAAGCGGAAAAAAGTGCAATGCCAATTTTTTTTAATTAATAAAAATTGAATTGTTGGCAAATTGCTGTGGTATAAGAGGAATAAAACACTTCAAGGTATGCTGTTGTAGGAGTTAACTACGTCAGTAGGAGGTAACCATGACTCCACTTTGCTCCAGACCACTCATTTGTTATTTTCCTATAACAGCACTCCCCCAAGTGTTTTTTCTTTTTTTTTTTTTTTCTTTCTTTTTTTCCAGGCTTTTTAGTCAGTCGAGTTAAGCTTCCTACAGCATCTGTCTGGCCAGTGTTATGGTTTTGGTGTTGTGGGTGTTGCCCATATAGGAGCAGCTCTGTTCAGATTGCTGTAAATCCAGTGTGAGGTAAATGCTCTGATATTTAGAAAGACACATCGTGATTGTACCATGTGACTATATTAGGACATGATGCACTTCCCAGCAGGTGTGGTGATGTTGTCATAGTGTAGCATAAATATAAGAAAGCATGTGCTATAAGTCATGTGTCGTGCAAACACGGAGACACAACCCACAGTCCAGTGAAATACACACACAGTGCATCAGAAACATTGCTCAACTTAAATAATGCTCCAACTACAACCAACTCATGAGAACACTAGCAGGTTACTCAGGGTGTGTCTGTGTGTGTCTTTGTGTGTCTGTGTGTGACATCTTCGTTTGTTTAGGAATGAATAATGATTTGGCTCCAGCTGCACTGCACGAGTGCACTAGGGGACTGGGAAGGACAGCTGTGTGTGTGTGTGTGTGTGTGTGTGTGTGTGTGTGCGTATTTGTGTATTTGTGTGTGTGCGTATTTGTGTATTTGTGTGTGTGCGTATTTGTGTATTTGTGTGTGTGCGTATTTGTGTGGCAGCTGCAGCCAAGGCTCTCTCGAACCGGAGTGGTCCGGATCCTTCTGACTGATTGTCTCCATGGTGACCTTAATTCATCCCAGACCTGAGTGTGTGAGTGGGTAGTGCCTGACTGCTAAGCTGTCAATCATAAAATCACCAGGGATGCTGAGCTCACACAGAAACTGGGCTTGGAAAATAAACCTTTTTTTTTTTCCCCCTTTTGATCCAGTATGTGTCCTCTGGTGACGCCAGCTGTCTTACTGTATCAGAGATGTGTTTCTTTTTTATGAGTACAGTTCTGCTACAGCTTTTTATATTAACACTTTTAAGTTTTTAGATTTAGACTGCACTTTGTATCAGAATCAATCATCCAGGCAGTTACTGAAGACAATACAAAACAATGAATAAATCTGGGTAAGAAAATACAGATAGAGACATAAAAAAAAAAATAGAAATATTCTTTAAGAACTTAGGTAATGAAATGTAAGTGTAGAAATATAAGTGTCAATGAAAATGAAAATTGAAATATTCTTTAGAAAACTGTACATAAGTTGTTGATGTATCACTTCAACAATGCATTCAGTTTTAGATTTAACTTAATTTCTTTGTTCCTTGCTACTTGTTATAGGGTGCTATACAACCTGAGACAAGCGTTCTCTTTTCAGTTTTATATACACGTGTGTGTGTGTGTGTGTGTGTGTGTGTGTGTGTGTGTTATTATTGTTATTTATATATATATATATTGCATATATATTGCTTATTTTATTTCAGGGCCTGAAAAATGTGAGCAGAAGCCTGAAATGAATAAACTAGTGAGCTCCATTGCATGACACTTATTTAGATTGCAAGGTGATGACATTATGACATTATAATGACAGATCTAGAAATATTTTTAAACGTTACGAACATGTTTACCTGTACTGTTACAATCGTGCAGCGTTATAGTTCATCAAAGTGTTTGAAGTTATGGACCTAAAAATAGATTTTGCATCACAGTGCATGGCACACTTCTTTATATTTATGTTTGAGTGAGGAGATAAAGTTGCTTATAAATAAGTTGAAAATCAGCATAAACACACAATTCTGCAGATTCCAGCTCAGTTTTACTAACGCGATCGGATCGCTGTAGCAGATCATTTCTCTTCGTTAATCAAACAGAAATACTTGATGTAGATCTTCTTAATACGTTTATCAAATTCAGAAATTCGGCATACAGATGTGCTCTTTGTCTGAGCATCCATGTTTTTCCGAGCCAAAGCACTGGAAAGGTTTTAGATCGGAACTCAGGAAAATACACCTCCAGTCGTACAGTGGATTGCAGCATAAGAACTGCTGCTCTAGTCAGAAAGCCTGTCCTGTGCTCATCCCAGGACTCTTCACTTTAAGCAGTACACACAGGTGCTTGGTACTGTTTACTGTCATGTACTGGTTTATTTATAATCCTGCTACCCAGCGTCCGGGCTCCCGTTTGAGTCTGGTTCATCTGAGGATTTCTTCTTCGTGGCTTCTCGCTGAGCTCGGCTTGTTTATTTCTGTAAAGTTATTTTGAGATGATGTCTATTGTGAAAAGTGCTATACAAATAAAACTGAATGGAATTGAATTGTGTGCACTTTTTGTGAAGGTCCTTTAAGGCTTTAATATCTCTCTGATAGTCATCTACTGCTTAATGACCTCATCCCATGAGAATGAAATCACTGCTACTGTTACTTTTTGGCTGTGGGACTTGTTAGGTTCTGTAAAGTGTGTGTGTGTGTGTGTGTGTGTGTGTGTGTGTGTGTGTGTGTGTGTGTGTGTGTGAGAGAGAGAGAGAGAGAGAGAGAGAGAGAGAGTAATCTTTGGGGGAGGGTGTGTGTGAAAATGCTGCTCTTGGCTCTTAGCTCAGCAAGTGTGTGGTTTCTGTCTTCAGCACTTTCATTTTCATGTCTTGTCATGAATGCAAGACAACCAAGGGAACGGTAAAAAGTGCTTACCAGGGTCACAGTTTTCTCTTGTTTTACGAGTTAAATAGTTTTAAAATCCGTCCACTTTTCTAAATTGTATTCCTGAGTGTAGTTCGTTCAATTCCACACGTATCCTGTGCTCTTATTACGTCTATTTTTCTTTGAGGGGATTTTCTCATGCGTTCTTTCCAAAGGAAGATTTACACAAAGTCCTGTCCTGCCAGGTTGAGGCTTTTTCTCGTTTCAGAACACACTTTCCTCCCTTTCGGCTCTACGGGGAAAGTTGACTGGAAACCAAGAAATAGGGAACAGCATCTGGGTAGAAAATTGCTGACAGTATATTTTAGACTGAGAGTTTATATTAAAGTTGGACAGACTGTGTTTGGATACATATTGGATGCTCTGTCTGTCTGCCACCTGTTTTGTGTGTGTGTGTGTGTGTGTGTGTGTGTGTGTGTGTGTGTGTGTGTGTGTGTGTGTGATTTATGTGTCTTTCTCTTTGTCTGTCTGCAGGTGCAGAATCTGAACAGCATCCTCTCCTTTCCTCTGGAGAACATCTTGAAGAGCGAACTGAGAGACAGCAGACTGGTGAGTTTTACCGAGTTGCTCAAGTTGTTAAAGGGGCAGTGAAGTCTGTATTAAAGGTGCGATAAGTCAGCTATCAATATTAAAGGTGCAATAAGCAATAAATGTGTAACATTGCAACCTCACAGCTCCAGCATCTACAGTATGATCATGACTTCAAGTTAGTTCCTGTGTGGATTTTTTGCATGTTTTTCCTGTAATCATGTGGGTTTTCCTGCCAGGTTCTCTGGTTTCCGCCGACCTCCCACATGCATGCTAGTAGGTGGACTGGCTGCATTAAATTGCCCCTGGGTATGAATGCCTGTGCTTTGTGCCCTGCAAAGGGCTGCCATTCAATCCAAGATATATTCCCACCTCACAAACAGTGCTACAGGGATAGGCTCTGGATCTAGCACATCCCTGACCAGCATAAAGCAGTTATGAATAAATGAATGAAGCAATGAGGATTATGTCTACATTGATGATGCCTCCATCCGCACCCCATCCGAGGGAGCTTATCCCAGGGCACAAGGCGGGGGACACCCTGGACAGGGTGCCAACCCATCGCAGGGCACAATCACACACATTCACACACTACAGACAATATAGAAATGCCAGTCAGCCTACAATGCATATCTTTGGACTGGGGAGGAAAGCAGTCTATGATGCTCTGAGTTATGTTTTAAAATGGACATTAAGAAGGCATTAAAGAAACGATAAAGGCAAAGGAATTCAGTATCAGTCAAACCAGAGACCCTGGCGATGGTTTTCTGAAGACTGTGTGCATTAAAGTCACCCAAGAGTTGTTTTAAAGGACCATAAATTCTGTTCTGTTGCAAAAAAAACAAAAGCTTGGCTTAGTGTTTCAGTAAAGCACAGAAGCTCTTAAACTCTTACTCTCAGAGAGAAATCCAGATTCCTGATTTGCATATGCAAATTGGAAACACCCCCTCGACTCCACATTTGCATATTGGACATGATTGGCGCTTAGATTTATTGATGCAATAACACTCCCATCACATGTTCAGCACTAACTCGGATTATCAAATGAAGTTTTCAGCTCCCAGAGCTTCTTTTAAGAATATAGCAAATATAGACGTGTACATTTTTGTCCATACTGTTTCATTAACAGGAGAGAAGGGAGTGATGTGTCTTTATGTAATGAGCCAGAGGGAGAATGGGGTGGGGGTGAGGTCAGGGATGCCATGAACTGGTGGGATGAGTACATAATCATCACTCCATATGTATGCATTATTGAAGTTTTTGTGTTTTTAAACTGAAGAGTGCCTTCCATCATGTCATTTCTCTTTGTCTCTCTTTTGTTCTGTCTCAGGATCTGAAGAAGCAGATGGAGAGAGGCTGGAAGGATTATGACGTTAAAATGTGAGAATGCACACCTATACGATGTATGGAGGAACAAACAGACAGGCAGCAAGACAAGGTTTCTTTGTGTGTCTGTTTCTCTCAGGGGGAAGTTGGAGAGGGAGAGGCAAAAGCAGTACGGTCTGATACGACTGGACTCGGACATAGTGGAGGACATGGAGAGAGAGAGGAGGACTTTCCAGCTGCAGATGTGCGAGGTGTGTGTTGGTGTGCGACTGTTGGTTGGGCTCAGTTCATTATGCAGGCTGGTAGAAGTTAAAAAAGTGCTTAGGTCATGTTCTCCATGTGTGTGGTTGGGGAAGTTTTTTTTTTTTTTTTGCTTTTGTGTGTGGATCAGGGGAAATTTAGCTTTAGCTACACTGCTGAACCGGAATGTTGTAATAAATTAAAGTGAAGAGTTGAAGGAGAGGGGAATTCTGTTCTTCCCTGTTCTGTAGGGACTCCTCTTGTTCCTCTGGCCACAGATGTTCCAGATGTTCTTCAGTTTCTGCTTTACTGCAGTAGATGGACGTTTCTTTCTACATAAACAGCCTCTGACATGAACATGTTCCTAAAATGTCCCTGTCTGCAGTGGTCACATACACGCTATAGGTGCTATCGACAGAGATTAGATTCAGATGGAGCATTGCAAAAAGCTAATATTAGTTCAGGAGTTCTCTGTTTACGTAGCATGTACCTAAGTCTCTCAGCACGATGAACTTACTTCTCAGCAAATTTACTGGAGATCAGTCCACCCTCTCAGAGCACAGTTAAGGTAGGCTGAAAGAAAATAGGAGTTTCAGACAAGTTCTTATTCTCTCTCTTTCTCTCTCTCTCTCTCTCTCTCTCTCTCTCTCTCTCTCTCTCTCTCTCTCTCTCTGTGTGTGTGCAGTATTTGCTGAAGGTTCAGGAGATGAAGATACGACAGGGTCCTGATCTGCTCCAGAGCCTTATCAAGTATTTCCAAGCCCAGCTCAAGTATGTTTCATTACACCGCTGTTCATGTAGTTCAGTCCTGTATTTACCCTCCAGAATTATTGAGAATAAATTAACAAAAATTATACAGATATTTAAAGAATGACAATTTGTTTGAAATTTTTTTTTTATTTAAAACATATTCCTTAGGGCTTTTTGGCACATATACACTATATGGCCAAAAGTTTGTGCATCTGACAAACGCGACTATTGTGATCACAGCCATATGTGGTTCTTCCACAAACTGTTACTAAACGTTTCAAGCACACACAGTTGTCTAGGATACTTTCACAGCTGTACTGGAACTAAAAGGCCCAAACATGTTCGAGCGTGACAATGCCCCTGTGCACAAAGCGAGCTCCATGAAGACATGGTGTGTGAAGGTTGGAGTAGAAGAACTCGAGTGTCCTGCACAGAGCCCTGACATCAACCCCACTGAACACCTTTGGGATGAACTGTGACACCGACTGCACCCCAGACCTCCTCACCAACATCAGTACCTGATCTCACTAAAGCTCTTGTAGCTGAGTGAACACAAATCGCCACAGCCACGCCCCAAAATCTAGTGGGAGAGCCTTCCCAGAAGAGTGGAGCTCATTATAACAGTAAATAGGAACTAAATCTCAAATGGGATGTTCAGCAAGCACATATGGGTGTGACAAACCTTTGGCCATATAATCTATTTTTGAAAAAAAAAAATTGTTCTAATGAAAATTTGTTTTCACTCTTGTTTGAGTGCAAAATTTGACTTATTGTGTATAATGTTTATTTTATACGACTCATTTTGTCAGTAATTCTGGAGGGTGCTGTCTATAAGATCACGCATGAATGAAACCTGCATAATAAGTGTATGAAGATAGAATAATCGTGGTCTTTAGCTTTTAGTCGGTCCTTTGAAAGTGTTCATGTGTGTTACCACTACCGTCTTAATGTGCTTAATGCTAATCTTAGCACCTTTCTGGTAAAATTAGCTTTGTTCTTCACTCACACTCATGTATTTGTGCCTTCTTGTGTTTCTTACCCTTCTGAACGATGGTTTCTCTGATATCATTTTATCCTTTTCTCTGTAAAAGCCCACTTTTCTTCCCTTTTGGTCTGTTTTCGCAGTTTGCTGTCAACAAACTGCTTGGGAGTTTTAAGCTGTATGGACGTTACACACCCTAACTTCTGACGTAGTCTTAGTTACTGTAATATTTGTCATGTTGTAACAGGTTTTAAGTAAAACATTATTGTAAGGCAAAGCTCGTATTTAATACATCAGTTTGGGCATATTTTGCATTTTGAGTGTTTTAAGAACTGATATTTATTCTTTACGTACATTATTCTTGAAACTTATTTACATCCTTATTTAGATTTTGAGTTAGTCCTTTTCAGTTAGTGACCAGACCACATTTGTACCAATCTGTTAGTCTATTCAGGTTATCAGCCCTTAAAGATGGGTAAATTAATCTGTAGCAGTGCACCTTCAGCTGTTTGCACTATTTGTTAGCTGCTCTTGATAAGAGCGTATGTCAAAGTGTAAATGGAAACAAAGTAAGATTTTTTTTTTTTTTTCCAAAAAAGGTAAAATGGCATACAGAATCAGCTTCCATCCACATATTAATCAAATATGAAAAAAGTGGTAAAAGTAAAATGGAAAAAGTTGTTTTTTTTTTTTTCTGAAGTAATATAATGCAGTAAGATGACATCATCATAGAGCAATCAGTCATGCTCTGTTTACTGTATAAACTGTAAAATACCCCCCCCCCCCAAAAAACAAACAAACATGGGGGACGTAAACTTTTGCACCAAGTGCAAGTACATATGGATGCTGTAAAAGTATACAGTATGTTAAGTCAGATATGTAAATGTATAAGAGATCATCTTTCTTCTGCTTTCAGTTTTTTTCAGGATGGACTGAAAGCTGCTGAAAATCTGAGTCCATTTGTGGAAAAGCTAGCAGCCTCTGTTCACACGGTAATGCTCCTGTGTGTGTGTGTGTGTGTGTGTGTGTGTGTGTGTGTGTGTGTGTGTGATCCAAACATCTCCTCAAGCATATCTATACATTCAGATGGCATGAGTTCTACTATTATATTTTTGTCATGATGGCAGTTACAGTATCTCCTATGATAATCTTCTGTAATTACTGTATACTGGTTCCTTGAGTCAGATGTTAAACATTAAACAACCTAGTGTTTACTCAACTCGAAGCACAGGTTTGGCCTCCACACAAGGAAGAAAGATAATCTGGAATTCCACTGAATGCAGTGCACTGAATAGTCAGTGAGCTGTGTGTGTATGTATGTGTGTGTGTCTGTGTGTGTGTGCAAGGGTGTCTTATGTGTGTTGCCTTTTTTAGCAAGAGGAAGTAGTCTGATTTACTGAGATTTTGCTGTCTAATGAAAGGGGAATTTCAAGAGAAAGATATGCGTCTGTGTCTGAGACAGCGGCACTTGTTTTTTTTAACTGCCTCATGACCTTGAAAAGTTTGTCGTCAAGTTGCTGCAGTTATTCTAGAGCTCCTAACTTCAGAAAGAATTCTAGAAAAGGTGACTGTGAAACGTTCTCCAGCAACACTCAGTTTATTTCAGAGAATTCTAGAAGAAGTGACCATGCAAAGTTCTCTCTAAACGCAGCGATTATTCTAGAACTCATAACTTCAGAATAGAACACGTGACCGTAGCAGCATGTTCTACCGAAAGTGGGCCGAAATGATCCCATCTATTTTATTATCCCATCTGATGAAATCTCAGAGCAATTTATTATTTCAGTTTTACTTGGTACTTTTTACTTTTTTCACTAAAAGGCGTGTTCACGTCAAAATACAGAACTTGGCCCAATCATAATCTGGTCAATATTTTTAAAAAATCGGTCCAATCTGGTCAATATTTTTAACATTCGTCCAGGAAATCTCACGATTTCTTGTGCGTACACAACAGTTCTTCAGTTCACCTACACACGCAGACCATGCTGTTTTTTCCCCCCTTATTTTAACATTTATTTACCACAAAGAAAGTGTAGATTACGTATTTCTCTTCTTGAATGATGCGTACATTATTTGAAGCGATTGTTACTTCTGTGGACAGAATTTTTGCAGCTAATTTTGAGAAAAATTAATGCAGTAAATCAGTTGCCGCTGTCGAGATCAAGGTCAAATGTTCCCTAGTGCAAGCGATTTTCTATGATGCAGTCACTTCCAAATTATAATGAAAGTGGCTCCTGCAATGTAAAGCTCGCTAGCGTTACTCCTCCGACGCAGACAGAATTAATGTTTGCCTTACAGTGGGCTTCCTTAAGCCTGGATTAACTGATAATCCAAAATCCTTCCCATATAATAACAACAAGGTGGTTATGAGTTAAACTGCCTGTGAGATTCAGTGTTGGTGAATCCATCTTTTGATGAACAGTGAGGAGTGTTTCTAAAGTTACAGACAAACAGACAAACATGTTACATTTGCAACTGGGATGAAGCATTGTCTTCGGTATTGTGGGATTGTTTTCTGTCCACTTTCAAAGTATTTTCTGAAATAAAGTCATTGTAACTGAAAAATAACAAATCGAAAAACACCGCGATTGCTTATACATTATTTTATTTTAGTTTCTATTGTACTGAACAATTGTTTTTTGAAAAAAGATTCATGAAATGTTATTTTGATTTGTTCACAGCATATGGAAATGTGGCCACTTTCTGTGGAAGATGCCTGGCTACACTGTGGTTATTCTAGAATTGATCACTTCAAAGAGAATTCTCGAATAAGTGACAATGAAAAGATCTTTTTCAACACTGCAGTTATTCTAGAACTCTTTAAATCAAAGAGAATTCTAGAATAGGAAATCATGAAAAGTTCTACATCAGCACTGCGGTTATTCTAGAACTCTTTAAATCAAAGAGAATTCTAGAATAAGCCATCATGAAAACTTCAACACTGCATTTATTGTAGTATTCAGAACTTTGAAAAGAATTCTAGAAAAAGTGACCGTGAAGAGTTCTTTATCAACACTGCTGTTATTTTCAAACCTGGAACTTCAAAGAGAATTCTAGAACAAGTCACTGCGAAAAGTTCTCTAGCAACACTGTGGCTATTTCAGAATCAATAACTTGAAAGGGAATTCTAGAACAGCGGAATTCTAGAATTCTAGAATCATTCATCTCCGTGTTCATGATGGATAATTCGGCTTGTTGGGTAACGTCGTGTCGGCATGCCTAAGCCTCTACAATATTACATAATATTGGACAAACAGCCTACTAAAAAATTCCTGGTATTCTTCCCGACTCCTTGTTTTTTTTTTTTTGTTTGTTTTTTGTTCGTTGTGAAGATGAGGCATGTTACAGCAGATCTGTTGCTCTGCATAAAAACTGGTTTGGGTGAAGCTCATAGAGACATGTTCTCACGTAGAGACTTGCACTCTTTCGATTGAAGTAAAATCATAAACATCATTTGATTAATCAGAAAGAAAAAAAAACCAATGTGAAATGTGGTGAGTCTTGAGTTCTCAGATCTGACGTTCTCTTAAGAAAAAAGAAAGAAAGAAAGAAAAGAACATTCGTGTTTCCAGCTGGCCTCTGAAAAGACAGTGCAGGGAAACATTTTCGAGACTTCCCAGCAATCACACACACGGAGAACAGGCCAAGCAATCGCAGCAAGCCAGATGATTTTATTTCCCTGAGATGAAAACAAGCAGAACTAATTGATGGAAATCTGTAGTAGAGGTTCTCCCTTGGAGGTTGTGAATTAATAGGCGTGTTGTTTTATGCATGGTTAATAACTGAATGGTTTTAAAATGCGTTTAGACATCACGGGCGCAAAAAGTTCTGTTCCATAAACCTGTATTTCTACACTGGGAATATTCTCAGTTTGTTGATTCAAACAGATCTGATTCCAAATCCAATTCCAATCTTTGCTATTGTACCAGGATCTAATGTCCGATATGTCGTCTTTGATGTCCAACCGACCATTTTTTTGCTGGTTTCACCCCGATAGTGATACTGGGTAGCGGATCAGTGCCATCTCTAATTCGAGTAAACATGTACGACATTAGTAGTTTCATAAACCAGTATTTCTACACTGGAAATATTCTCGGTTTGTTGGTTACTCCTGCACTCGGAGATTTCCACATTTCCACAGCTGCTGCTTACTTTGTCTTATTGCATTCCCTACTGTAAACAAAGCTCATGTCATGGTTTTTTTTGAAAACCCGAACTTTGTTTTGTTTGTAGGTTCGTCAGGACGAGGACGAGCAGGCGAAGCAGCTCTCTCAGCTCCGTGACTGTCTCAGGAGTCAGTTACAAGTGGAGGGTAAAGAGGTAACGCCGACTCCCAGCATGACTCACTCCAGTGTCTGAAACAAGTGCAAAGCAAGCCGCTTGGGCAGGTCTTGATGTGAACGTGATGATTATGGCCTCAGATACACTTAAAGATGATGATATCAAGATGAAGATGATGATGATAATGACAATGATTATGCTAACAATGATGATGATGATGGTGGTGTCCTTTTTCTTTTCAGGATTATCTAAACAGAAAGAATTCCGGTCACGGCTACAGCATCCACCAGCCACAGGGCAACAAGAAATACGGCACGGAGAAATCGGGCTTCCTGCTCAAGAAGAGCGATGGGTGAGTCAGAACACCGCCTGTACCACAATCTGAAACAGTTCGGATGCACTAATCACTATTAACCCCCTATTTGGTACTCGCATGACTTGCAGGTGGTTTCTTTTGGGAACGTACCACTGTTTCAGCCAGCACTGATGCTCATCCGATATTATTTTCTTTAAAAACTGCTAAACTTCAAGATGTTTTTTTTTTTTTTTTTAATGAAGCACTTCACAGTTAAACTCGTTCACACAAAAATCGCTTACATTGTGGACATCATAATGTATATGCACAAGAATAATTGTAGAATTAATATAATGAAATCGATCCTAACAAAAGAAAAAAACAGACTCCTTACATGTAAACTTTTTCAGTTTCAGAATGCATTTTTTCCCCCAAATCCAATTCCAATCTTTGCCAGTTGTAACAGGACCTGATGTCCGGATATGTCTTCCCTGATGTTTTTGCTGGTATCACCCCGATAGCAATACAGGGTAGCAGATCAGCGCCATCCTCTAATTCAAGTAAACATGTACAATGCTAGTAACCAAATGGCACACACTCTACTTTAAAATTTACTAGCAGCAGTTAGGATAGTGGATAGTAAGATAGTGGTATGGAGGTCATGTTGCTGCCTCACAGCTCCAGGTACCACGATTTGGTCCTGAGCTGTCCATGCCGAGTTTCACATGTTCTCCCCATGTCCATGTGAGGTTCCTCTGGGTTCTTGAGTTTCTTCCACCTCCCAAAAACATACCAGTAGGTAAATTGGCTATGCTAAATTAGCCGTAAGTGTAAGTGTGTGTGAATGTGTGTGCATGGTGCTGTGTCATGGATTGGCGTCCCACCCAGGGTGTATTCCTGCCTCGCGTCCACTGTTCCCGAGGTAGGCACCGGATCCACCCTGACCAGGATAAAGCACTTAGTCAACATGAATGACTGACTGATTTTGTCCACTTATATAACGAAATACTGATGTGTGTTTCATTATCTGGCACATGTCCAATTACGGATGATTGAAGGGCAAATAAAAAAAAAAAAAAGAAGATCAAAATGCATGTAATTCATGTCATGACACAAAACAGCAAAGAAGATAAATAAATGAATTACCGATTTTTTTAACTTTGTGATTTAATGTACAAACCTAATTTGCACAGAATTTCGGAAGGTTGTATCCCGGTAACGTGCTTTTTTGAAGCTTAAAACATTTTTCCAGCAAACCTCTCAAACATTATGTCAGTAAGCCAGACGTGTGTGTATTGGGAAATCACTAGAATGTTCTTTCTCAAACACACTTCTTCATTTGTTCTGTCAAGACTTTTTTTTCTAAAGCCAAACACTGACGGTAAAGTGATGGTGTTTGTTCGTTCAGTCAGTGACTAGCGGAAGACTGGCGCTGCACATGGAAGTGCAGTGTGTTCGAGTGTGTGTGTGTGTGTGTGTGTGTGTGTGTGTGTGTGTGTGTGGGTTTACTTGTATGATTCAGCTGTTCTTCATTAAGTCTGGTTTGACCTCTGACTGAGTGTAGGCTCAAATGTTCAAATCCAAATCCACTGCAAGATTACACACACAGATAACAAACACACACAAATACACACACCAGTGTACACTAGCGTCAGTGTATCACGATCATGAATCAGTTGATTCGGCTGAAGTGTTAGTCAAAAAAAAAAAAAAAAAACGGTTCACATCTCAGAGCTCCAGGGTCCACAGTTTGATCAGGTTCCTGAGCTCACGTGTTTTCCCCATGTCCATGTGGGTTTCTTTTAGATTTCTGGATTCTTTCTCATCTATCTCCACCCCAGAGGACATGCCAGTAGCCGGATTGGCTACTTGAAATTGCCCCTAGGTGTGAGGAGCGTGTGAATGTGTGTGCATGGTGCACTGTGATGGACTGACGTTCCACCTGTTCACACGTAGTGTTTCTAAAAGATATATTTATACTCACCGACCACTTTAATAGGATCACCTGTACACGCTCATTCCTGAAATTAGCCAATCAGCCAGCAGCATAGTGCATGATATCATGCAGGTACAGGTAAAGAGCTTCAGATAGTGTTCACATCTAACATCAGAATGCCGACAGGCTGGTTTGATTATTTATAGAACTGCTGATCTCCTGGGATTTTTATGCACAACCGTCTGTAGAGTTTACAAAGAACGGTGCGAAAAACACACAGCATCCAGTGAGACCGGGGAAGACTGGTTCAAGCTGACAGGAAGTCTATGGTAACTCAAATAATCACTCTTTACAACTGCGGTGAACAGAAAAGCATCTCGGTATATACATGTCGAATTTTGAGGTGGATGGGCTGCAACAGCAGAAGATCACATCGTGTTCCACTCCGGTCAGCCAAGAAAGGAAATATGTGAGGCTACAATGGGCATAGGATCACTGAAACCGAAAACCAGGCAACATTTTCCAATCTTCTGTCCAGTTGGTGTTATTGTTCGTTCATAATTCCATGTCATAACCACATTGAAATAAAATAGTATGTCTAATTAGTGTGGTCTGCTTCCAGTGGCTTGGATGATGATCAAATGTGAAGAAAGGCGGCACTTGCTTTTGTCTTCATATCAGCGTCAGTCTTTATGTCGGTGTGATTATATATACGTTTACAGCTGCACCCTTTAAGAAGAGCGTCTTATTTGTGTTAAGTGGTTGGAAGGTAGGAAATGTGGGTTGAAGGCTTCCTTTGACTTCCTCCCAAGAAAATCCAGTCCAGATGTGGAGAAAGAATAAACAGTGACTCATCAGGACGTATTGGTTTCTTCCAGAACATGGTTACTGCTTTTTTTAAAATCCCGCTTTTGATGATTGAGGACTGCAGTCATTAGGTTGTAAGAGACGCCAGTTTTCTGGCCTGAGCTCTGAGCCGTATTTCAGGTCTGATGTCAAATGCTGGTAAAATGCTGAGCCGGGTAATAAGTCTGTGAGGTCACTTTTCCACGATGTGTTTGTGTTTTTCTGTCCCAGAATCAGGAAGGTGTGGCAGAAGAGGAAATGTGGAGTCAAGTATGGCTGTCTGACCATCTCTCACAGCACGGTGAGGTTCCAGCATCACACACACACACACACACACACACACACACACACACACACACACACACACACACACACACACACACACACACACACATCCTGTAAACTCTAGTATGCTGTACCATATAAATTACTTTAAGGTTGTGTTTGCTCTGTGATTCTCAGATTAACAGACCTCCAGCCAAACTCAACCTCCTCACGTGTCAGGTTCGGCCCAACCCTGAAGAGAAGCGGAATTTTGACCTTGTGACTCGTATGTCCACCAATTTGTAACTATTTAATCTCCTCCTTTCGAAGACTGTGAAAAATGGTATCTTGAGTGTAGGCGAATTTATCTCCGATTTGTCATGGTGATTGCGATAGATAACCCATGACATTGAAAACGATTATTACCTGTCTTTCTAATTTTAAGCATTTATTTCTAGAAAACAAGCGAAATGATCTAATAGAAGACGATGATTTCAGTCTTGAAATTAGAAGTAATACCTAGAAATAGGTTTAATAATCGCACTGTGCACTAATAAATGCACTTTTGCATCTACAATATGAAGTTTAAATGCCACGTTAAAGAATTCATCAATCAAGCAATGCCTTGATACAACATTCCCACTGTTTTAGTGTAATAAACTATATTTATATACATTTTAATAATTTTATAATATGGGACAAAAAAAACAAATGAATAAAAAGAATAATAAACAAGAATAATACATGACTACATTGGACTATAATAAAATGATGATGATAATAATAATAATAATAATAATAATAATAATAATAATAATAAACTTAGAGTAGCCCATGAGTGAGTAGTAGCACAGTAGAGAGCTCTTTACTTGGTTGCAGTTCTTTGTAGGAGTGTGTGTGTCTATATATAGAAGAGAGGCTGTGTGTGTGTGTGTGTGTTGGGGGGGGCTAATGAAAAGCAGTTGTTGCAAGGGGCTTGTCCAGGCTCGTTATTTTTTCCTACATTCTCTTTGCCGTTTTTTTCCCGCATTGCTTCCTTCGTATGCTCACTGTGTTCACACCCATCTCTCTCTCACTCTTTCTTTTTTTTTT
This sequence comes from Pangasius djambal, assembly GCA_022985145.1. Classification (NCBI taxonomy): domain Eukaryota; kingdom Metazoa; phylum Chordata; class Actinopteri; order Siluriformes; family Pangasiidae; genus Pangasius; species Pangasius djambal. The sequence continues at coordinate 5,581,289 of CM040984.1, read as the reverse complement.
CTTTTCCGCAGATAATCGCACGTATCATTTCCAAGCAGAGGATGAACAAGAATGTATGATGTAAGGATTGCTTTCTTCAAAATCTACCACATGCTGCAATACACCCATATACGCAAACGGACGCACTGATGATTCAAGCACTAGAGTCTGTTTCTTCGTCCTGAATGCATTGTGCCATTTTCTGTGTAGTCCACCATCATTTTAGTCTGTATACACAGCTTCCCCTGGCCCTGTGACACTCATCACCCCAGCTTTTTAAGCTGAATGTTACACAATATCAAATGACAACTAAAACTTTATGGAGAAAGTATTAACTGCTGAATTTAAGATCACCTAGTATCTCTCTCTCTCTCTCTCTCTCTCTCTCTCTGTGTTTGTGTGTGTGTAGCTGGGTGTCTGTACTCCAGAACAGTAAAGAGGCAGCTCTGAACACGGCTCTGGGAGGAGATCAGCTGCAGTATCCGGGCAGCGGCCTGCAGGATCTGGCGCGTTCTGTAATTTCAGGTCTGAGAAATCTTCCAGGCAACGAGGCCTGCTGTGACTGCGGCGCTCCGGGTATGACTCGCATCTACACTGCTAAACGCGTCTAATGTTATTAATAATTTCTCAGTTGTTTACAATTTTTTGTTTGATTTATCCTGCAATGTCTGCATGTTAATGAGCGCATGCAAATTGTGGCTCAGCATGTCACCCCGAGCCCATATGCATAGCAATTAAAATGGTACACAAAACAAATCGTACTCGTAATATCATTGTCACTGTCTACCTTTAGAAAGCATGGGCTTACTAAATCAGATGCACAGATATTTACAGTATATAGAACATACACATTTTCATATATCAGGCTCCAAAAATAAGCTACCACTGAAATAGCGACGTGACTAAACCCTGAGTAGTTTTTCAAAACCACTGGCAGTTAGATACCACCTACAGTCAGTACAATATCCACAACAGCTGGCACAGCAGCTCTGTCTAACCAGAAACAATCGACAATGCAGCTTAATAATACAAGAATTAACTGAATTTTGTAGATTAATTATGTGAATTAAGGTTTTGGCCTACATTAATCACTTAACTGCTAGCATTGACCCGGCTGCAGAGCTGGGCCTCCAAAGCTGCCAGCTCGTACACACGTGCATACTATACATATTCAGCAAGTCAGAGGCTTACTGAGACAATATGAGGAAAAAACCTTGAGAGGAACAAGACTCAAAAGAGAACCCATCCTCATCTGGGTGAGAAGAGATAGTGTTAATTAATAATTCCCTTCTATAACTGTGTACTGCAGGGTCAAAAAGTGTAATGTGCTGCCACATGTTCACAATCGCAAAATCCGTATTTTACTACATGATGAAACTGATGTAGAAAAATTAAGAAAGATTGGAAATAGTTTTATGGCATCACAAAGATAAACTTCTGGGTCGTAAGATCTCTACAACATGAATGCATGGGTGATTATTCATTGTGCTGGAGCAGGTCTTTCAATCTCTCTCCATCTCCCTCTGCTGTCTAGAGGTTTTTGGCTTTCTTTTGTCTCTAAATGTCCTTAAAGTATGTCTCTAAATCTGCATCTCTCTTTGTGTTACTAAACCGTCTTGCCTCTCCTGCAGAACCCACCTGGCTCTCCTCTAACCTGGGCATCCTCACCTGTATCGAATGTTCAGGAATCCACCGGGAGCTCGGTGTTCACTACTCGCGCATACAGTCGCTCACTCTCGACATGCTCAGTACATCTGAGCTGCTGGTAAACACACACACACACACACACACACACACACACACACAGACAGACTTACTCCATCCCAAGCCTAACAATTAGCTACCTGAAAAACCTGCCACATACTCCACTACCTTGCAGTGTAGTATGCAGGGGTATGCTGGGATATCTGTTAAACAAAGTTACACCACAGCACTGTTGAATTCCCAATTCTGATTGGTCAGAGGAGTTGATTACTTTTCTGTAACAGCAGTTCTGACAGGAGTGCTGGCTGCACAGCAAATCACAGGTCTCTATTATTGCACTTTGTTCTAATATTTTATCATTTCTATGGTAACTACTTACACCAGGACTTGCGTAGTGGAGGTGTATTAATTGTTGATAAGTTTTCTGTGAGGAGACATTTATGGAAGGAGTCTCCAGTGTCAGCACTTTGCAACTGTCTTTGGTAAAGCTGTAACTTTAAGGGGTTTTTTTGACACAGACCGGAGTCCTGTGAATATTCCACAACATTAAATGTAACTAATGAATAAATAACGAATAACTAATTGTAATCATTGACAAATTGCTGTGGTATAAGAGGAATAAAACACTTCAGGACCTGCTGATATAAAAAAAAATAATCAATGTCAGGGTGGTCCCAAGTGTTTTATTCTGTATATATAAAATCCTGCATAACTGTCCAAAAAAAAAAAAGCTTAAAGAAATCTCGACTATAAAACCTACATGAATCCCACTGATTGACACTTGGCTCTGTACACAAACGTCATCTTCCTCCAAAGATCAGTTAATGCTTTATAAATTTTATAATGCATGTATTTTTGAGCAATGTGGCCAAACCTGGATCGGTCGTCAGTCTTAAATCTGAATTAGAGGTTTATTGTGCACCATGAGAGCCCAGTCTCGCTCTGATTCCTGCTCGTTTTTCCCACAGCTTGCAGTGAGCATCGGTAACAACAAGTTCAATGACGTCATGGAGGCCAATCTTCGCGATGACTCAGTGAAACCCTTACCGCAGAGTGACATGTGAGTTTCACAACACACACCACACTGTACACTGTGCCGGAGTGGTAATCAGGAGGCTCTGGACGGTTACCAGTCGGTCTGTCATGTCAGAGTTATGAAAGGTCTTTTTGTTTCTCTTGCGTATATACACACGAGCACAGTCACAAACTGAACACACCACAACCAGATTTACTCTTGTGGCTGTTTAGTGGAGTAAATCAGTGGTCAAACGGTCCACTTATTTGCCTTAAATTACTACCAAGTGGATATACAGTGCTCTCCAGAATTATTGGCACCCTTAACAAAAATGAGCAAACGTCAATATATAACGAAGTTTAATGCATGCATGTATTATAATCTTTAATATTTCGTACTGAAATCTGAGGTATACAGTTGTCATACTGCAAAATTTTTATACCAGTTTTAAGAATCCGAGTGTGTGTGTGTGTGTGTGTGTGTGTGTGTGTGTGTGTGTGTGTGTGTGCATATATTAGGAATGCGAGAAAGGAGTACATCACAGCGAAGTACGTGGAGAGGCGCTACGTGTTGCATAAAGAGCACTCGGAGCCCCTGCGAGTGTACGATGCCGTGAAGTCAAGAGACCTGACATCCCTCCTGCAGCTGTACGCCGAGGGAGAAGACCTGTCCAAACCCACAGCTGTACCTGATCAACAGGTCTCATACACATGCACATGCACATCTGGCAGTGTACACGCTCAGAGGAAAGAGCTATCTACCTTCTTCCGCATACATGAGCGTCTGTCATGACTGGCTAGTGTCTCTGTGACTGACAGGAGCGAGTGTATTCCATCCCTCCCACCCAAAGAGCATGGCCGGTTTTGCTCCCTCGGCTCCTCATGCAATATTTTCAAATTAACAGTGTTTACATAAATTCTAAACAGACAAGTAATTTTAAAGAACAATGACCCTGACCAGGATAAAGCAGTTACTAAAGATGAATGAATGGATGAAAACATTAGTCAGTCTCAGTGTACAGGAGACATGGCAAGCATGAAGCTCTTGCCGCACAAGAACTATTGGTCAGTGTGATTCATCATCGTGGCCTTTGTTTATCCCTTCAGCTTCATCTCTAACCAATTCACTTGCGTTTAGACCGCAGAAGAGAGTTAAGTCCAAGCGGATTTAGCTGTGTTTCATGTTCAAGTGTGTAATGGTTTAAAATAATGTAATATGATCGACAGGTTTATTATTTTGTACATTTATTGCATTGATGTATTTATTTTTGTTGGTAACAGTATAGCTTAAAGAAGCATTAAAGCTGGAAATGTAAGTTCTCGCCTGGATATGGCTGATGGTTGAAGTGCAGTTTGATACATTTTTTTTTGCTGTTGCTTATCAGCATTAAACAGCACTAATAAAATAGCATTAAATATAGTGATGTCTTGAGTCAGTTTTTGTTTTAAAAATAAGTAAAATAAAATAAGTAACCATACATCTTTTAGTTCACCCTGTTTATGTGATGCCGTTGGGCCACTGTTAGATGCTCAGTGTTGAGTGGGTGGACTGTGATTTCTTTATACGGTGTTTAGATGAATTTAAATTCATATCCTTATGGGAATGTGGAGTGTTTAACATGTGGTTAGTGTCTCAACTGCCTCTCTTAAATGACTTTTACTCAAGTCATTCATTATAGCCAGACGTCACGATGCTGTAATGTTCCTTCCTGTTATGATCTTTCTCTTTGTTTCCTGTAATTCCATGTTTCCTCCTTTTCTTTCATCTGTAATTGGATCTGCTTCGCCTCCCCTGTCATGAGCCATGTAATCTGGATATGGATTTAGATCCATTACTGCGAGTCAGAGTTCTGAGGATATGATTTAAGAAGCAGGATTTAACAGAGACAATCCTTATCTTTTGACTTTACTAATCTCTGTCTTTCTTTTTTTTTTTTTCATCTATATGCCCAGCTTTTTTCTCTGATTCACTTTGCTGTGTCTTTCTCTCTTTCCCAGGATTTGAAAGAGACGGCTCTCCATGTGGCTGTGCGTTTGGCTGAGAAGAGCTCTCTGGCCCTGGTTGATTTTCTCACACAGAACTGGTGAGTTTGTGTGTGTGTGTGTGTGTGTGTGTGTGTGTGTGTGTGTGTGTGTGTGTGTGTGTGTGTGTGTGTTGCTGTTTAGTCTGAGTGTGTACATCTGGCTCTTGTGAAACCCTGTTGGGGTTGGCAGGTTGTTGAGCTAAAAATGTTAGAAAGTTAATTTGTAAGTATTAAAGTGTGTGTGTGTGTGTGTGTGTGTGTGTGTGTGTCTTACAGTGGCTGTCTGGAGAAGAAGACAGTGGAAGGAAACACAGCTCTTCATTACTGTGCGATGTACAATAAACCAGAATGTTTAAAACTGCTTCTTAAGGGGAAGGCTACTTTGCAAACAGGTACACGGTCGTCATCACACACACACACACACACACACACACACACACACACACACTTATGGCAGAACTGCTTGAAATAAAACTCCAGGAGACACAGAAGGAAAATTTCTGGTTTTAAATGAAGAGCTTAGGACATCTGGAGGACTTATTATACTCTTGAGTGAAGGCACAAGCATAAATTAATGTTCATTTGGTTGGACATGAGGCATTTTTTTCCTGTTTCCGCCCATTTGTGATTGCATAAGTATTCATCCCTGTTGCTGTGAAATCCTTAAATTAGTTCTTATGCAACCAGTTAACCGTCAGTGAATTAGTCAGTGAGTCATCTTGTGTGCAATTAAGCTATCACATGTTCTACACCAGTTCCTTTCAAGGAACAGGGAAGTTCTGGAAAAGTATCTAAATACAAAAAAATTCCCAAACTTTGAATATCCATTGGAGCATGATTAAATCTCTTATTAAAAAATAGAAATAATATGGCACAAACATGGCTCTGCCTAGAGACACCATCCCCCAGCTTAGAGAGGGACGCTGTTCAAAGGACAACCACTAGCCCAGTGGTGAGAATAAAGCCATTATTGAAAAAAGCCATATGAAATTCTCTTTGAAGACTCAGCAAATGTGTGCAAAAAAGATTCTCTGGACTGATGAGACCAAAATGTAACTTTTTGGCCTTGGTACAAAGTGCTACATTTGTTGGAAACACAATACTGCTCATCACCCTGAGAAATGATCACACCCACTGTGAAGCATGGTGGTGGTAGTATGGTTTTATTAGGGATGTTTTTTAGCAAAAGGGACTGGTAAACTGGTGAGATGGATGGAGCCAAATACAGGGCTATCCATCATATTAGAACAGAACATATATTCAACAGAATCAGTAGAATGAGTAACAAACGTAAATAAATAACAGACTCGCTGTCTTAATTGCTGAGGCGAGGAAGAGAGGAGGAAGCAGCTGAATTATACAGTCAGCCCACAAAAACACATAAGATGACACAAAAACACAAGTTGACGAAGTCAACACCCACAAAAACACACAAGACGGCAAGACGTTAAAAGTTAGTCAGTGGATGTGAAATCTTAAATATTTTATTTTGTATCATTATGAGAATACCACTGTGCTGAAATACACATTCACATTTTAAAGAGAATGAGAAGAGCTGAATATCACCCAGCAGTATGATAATGTATTCATTCTAACCCCACCCCTTTCTACAATTATGTGCCAATGGTCAAGCAAATGCCAAAAGTATATAATTCTGTGGTTCATTCTCTCTCTTTTTTTCAGCAAACACTGCTGGAGAGACTGCGCTGGACATCTCCAAGAGACTGCAGCACACACAGTGTGTCGACTTGGTAGGTTTAATCTCATTACACACACCACCTACAGGAAACACACACTCCACACCCATCCCAAAGACCTAATTACTGATATGTGATGTATGTTAGGGATGTACCTGATTATGAATACAATATTTAGAATGAACAGATACAAATACAGATAATAACAGGAAGCTTGTGACAGACATCCGGTTGAGACTAGAGGTGTGTGTCAGGGTTCAGATGTATAAAGGTATTACAGGCAAGAGGTTTTTACTTTCATGTGAGCAAACAGTTAAATATGAAGACTTGTGGGACCAATAAAAGACCGTATTCATTAGAGTTCATTCATTCATCCTTAGTAACCGCCTGGTCAGGTTCAAAGAGGTTTCAATTAGGCTACTCGTTTGTTTATATTTTGGGAAATAGAACCAAGTAAATTCTTTAGAAAATATTACTAGCTGGTGCAAACAAAAATTATAACTGTGCAGGTTACTGTGCGAAGAAAAAGAAAAAAAAAAACAATCCACATGCATCTCTATTATGAGGCCAATTATGAACTTGAATGATGATGTTGAGGTTGAGGAACTGTCAGAGCCAGAATTCACACATCATGCTGACAGTGCTGACATTTCTACCTCTGGGTTTTTGTTCCAGTGTTTCTGGAGTTGAAATAGTAGTGTTCATATTTACAAGCAAACAAAAAAAAAACCCTCTGGTTTAGGACACACCCACTACGTGTTTAAACACAGATACAGACAGCGGCATTACATTACACCCCACTGTAGATGTGCATTTTTTATAAAATTGAAGTTTTTAAACTGATTGAAATATTGCTGAGTGAGCTCTCATGAATCTGGATCTTGCAGGATCTTGTATTTATTTATTTATTTATTTCGGGTCACTTCAGATCAAGTCAGAGCTTCATCTTCAGCACACTGACCCGTATCAGCGGCCACCTGCTGCTCTGTAAACACAAGCTGGCGCTTCACTACTGCGCTCCATATTGACTCAGTGTCATAACGTTCACAAAGTGTTCTCTCACTGCTGGGGTCAGGAAGTGTGTTACACTGAGTGTATGAGACTGTATGTGTGTGTTTGGGTTGCAGCTGTCCCAACTGCCATGCTGTGTCTGAAATGGTCACTCCCTTTGCATGGAAAAGTTTGCTCACATTTTGTACTCATTCATGATGTTAAACTGTGTCAAAACTACAATCACAGTTTTAAATACTCTTCCTCTCGTGTGTGTGTGTGTGTGTGTGTGTGTGTGTTCCCAGCTGGAGCTGGCTCACAGTGGCAAATTTAACTCCCAGATCCATGTGGAGTACACATGGGAGATGCCGCAGGAGTTCCTTTACGACAGCGAAGACGATCTGGATGAGAAGGTGTGTGAACATCTCACTGTCTTCACTATACATCTGTATTCATCACTCACCCAGAAATATGGAGACCCACACTATCTACAATACACAATCACTCATGAATGTGGCATTCCACACTGCCTACACATCTCAACTGTTATCGTACACTACAGTCACAACAACGTTAATGCACTGTACAAGATTTCCATCACACACGCGGTATGCAGTACAGTTCATTTCAGTGTGTGGCCATATGTGGCTTTAAGCTAGATGAGACTGCAGATGTATAGTTAATTATTTTATAATTGTTAACTTGGATATGTTGAAATGATTATATACAGATAATCTGAGCATTTCACTGTGAGATTTATCTCATAATCTGTGACATTTGAGCAATAACCCTAACTGCGGATGTACTGCATGATCACTTCGTATGATCAAGTTCCTTTCAGTGATTTCACCTGTGTCTAGGTTGTTCATCTCAAATCATCATGAATCCATGTGAAAAGTGAATAAGCACTTTGACTTCACCTACAGAACATCATTATACTGAGAGACACAAACAATATTATTTATTCTTGAAAACATGCCACAGAGATTAATTTGTTCTCTTTATGGCTTTTTAATGCTTTTATGCTTTTCCAAAAATTCAAGAATAACACAATGTTATGAATTCTTTTATAAACGGTATGTTGTCTGCTGATGTGTTTTCTTTCACGTAGGTCAGTCCACCCCGGGGTCTGCGCTCGCCTCTGCCCTCTAATGGCGGCTTTGGGAATTGTCCTTGGAGTTGTAACAGCGGCGACCCTGACAGACCGTACCAGAACGTAGACTTTGTTTGCCGCAGCACAGCGAGCAGCAGCACCTCCTCTGGAGGCCAAACACCTCCTCCCCTTCCTGCTAAATCCATTCAGAGAGGTTAGAGAGCTACTTCATTGTTTTAGAGACAACTTTCAAACACTCACTCTAGTATACACTGAATTCTTGAATCTGGTTGGTCAGAATGCATTGATTTTTTTTATTATTTTTTTTATTTATTTTTTTTTTTATTATTATTTTTTTTTTTATAACAGCAGCTCTGACTGTAGTTCTGACTCTAATTCAAATCACAGGTTTCTATTAATGCACTTATTTAATACCTTATTGTTTGTGTAGTAACAGTTCATTCGCAGGGACTTGTGAGTTGAATGCTCTATATAAGCTATAATAAGACTAGTAATAAACAGATTAAAAATTAGTTATTTAACAAAAAAAGACATACATGTTTATATGATGAGGTTTATTTAGGAGAAGAAAATTTATTTAACTGATCAGAAGGTTGTGAGTTCAAATCCCAGCACCGCCAGGCTGCCACTGCTGGGCCCTTGAGCAAGGCCCTTAACCCGCAACTGCTCACTTGTATGAATGTAAGTCGCTCTGGAAAAGAGCGTCTGCCAAATGCCATAAATGTAAATTTGAGGAAGGAGTCTCCAGTGTCAGTGCTTTGTAACAGTCACTAAGTTACAAAAGCAGAGGGCTGGTGAGGGAACAACTGGTTATAGCTGCTATTACATAAGTGATAACAGGAACTTACTTGTTTAATGGATCTTCCACAACATTAAAAGTAGCTATAAATGGATAAAAAGTACGATGTGTCATGCAGTAATAAATTGTCGAATTAATAAAGTTTGGATTGTAGGAAAATTGCTGCGGTATAAGATGGATGATAATAATAATAAACTTGAGGATGGTAACAGTAACTCTGTTTCATATCGGGCAATGTTGTTGATTATTTTCCTATAACAGCACACCTCGTCATGTTTTATTTCTTATATAACACATGCAGAGTTTAGAATTATGCTTATCAGATTTATTTAAACTGGAAAAAGTATTTTAAAAAAGTTGTTTTGACTAACTTAGTTTCTACTGTATGAGTTGATTTTGAAGTTTGAAGTTCACCTTCCATCATTATTGTAACATTAACCAAGTTATGTTTTATGTTTTTATTTTCCATCTTAACACGTAGTTTATTTCACCCTGCTCCAGGTCGTTCCGACCCCCAAATCAGCACCTCCACCCAGGAGTCTCACCCTTTTTCCCGCCACAGCTCCAGTTCCTGGAGTGGTTCCTATAGAAACGGCCCCCCTTCACCCCTGACAGAGGTCGCGGGGTCACGGGCTCCCCGCTCGCCTCGCAACGGAGTGCTGAAGAGACAGACGGTGGTCTGGGAGGCACAAAGTTCATCAGGGACGCAGAGCTCCATCGGGCCCGTCATGTAAGAGCTGCTGATCTCTGTTACTGAAACCCACACACACACACACACACACACACACACACTGTTTTATAGCTGAAAAAGTCATCATGTGAGCTGAAGAATTACGATGTTTAGAGTTAACGGTTGGCACTAAACTCTGCCGAGTTACGCAGTGCTTTTAAAACAATAGATTTTACAAACAATTCAGGTGTTTTACTGACACCTAATGGAGATCTTTATTATATTATAACCTTGTATTATTGACTATGTATTATAAGCTTATGATATACTCCATATTTATTGAAGATATCTATTTTTAAGAACTAAATTAAATGAAACAGCACATTTACTAAAAAAGACTGGACTTTTTTTGAGATTGGAAAATTTGATTATATAAATGAATGAGCTATATTTTATGTGTCATTGTAAAATTAATGCACAATTTTAAAATTTTAAAAGTATTTAGAGCCCTTGTTACATCATGCAGCACAGAGATCCCAGCTTAAACGTTTTAGGTATTATGGTAGGTGAAGTACTGCAGTACTCAATACCGAGAAAAAATAATGTAGGCTGGAGATATTCAAAAAGGCCACATGCATTAAGATGGATAAAGAATCAAACTGTAATCATCTTGTGTGCGTGTGTGTGTGTGCGTGCGTGTGTGTGTGTAGGTCTGAGAAGACAACATCATATCGGCGAACGAGTAGTGGAAGTGGGAAGTGTGCAGCAGGTTCTCCCAGCTCTGGAAGCAGCATGGAGGAGCTCTACTGCAGTCTGACCAGTAACAGCACTGCTAATGCTAATGCTAACGCTAATGCTAATCTCTCAGTGCCCGTCATACTGCCACCACCCCGGTCACGCAAGAACGCCATGGTAACAAGCTACACCATATTATTACATATTGCATTCTTAATTCTGAGTGTTACACAGAACCCATTAGTGTGTGTGTGTGTGTGTGTCAGAGTTCAGCGAGGCCTCGGCAGAGGAAGGTTCGAGCGTTAGTGGACTGTATGGGTGTGGGCTCTGACCAGCTGGCCTTCTGTAAAAATGATATTATTATAGTGACTGCTGCTGATGATCCCCACTGGTGGGTAAGTATATACATACACACACACACACACACACACACCTTTTTGACAACCAAACCAAATCATCAATGTTAAATCCTTGCTGATAAATTAGCCAGGGAAAAATTTTTTTTTTTTTTTTTTTTTTTTTTTTTTAGCTTTGTGAGGCTGAGAGGATTCTTGATCTGGACCTAACTCACTGTCACAGTTTTTTCTTTTTTTTTTCATGACCGCTCATCTCACATTTCAGTCTGAATACTAAATAATTCATTTTGCATTATGTTACAAACATTGAATTTCATTATCAGAGATTCTCAGGCAGAAGACCAAGTAGTGAGACTAGTTTACAGATGACATTATTGTCTATGATTTGAAACGTATTTGGACGGAGATGCACACAATCACTGTGTAAAGTGATTTTCTTTTATCGCACTGGACAGTGCTAGATATATACAGTACAATAAACGTGTTTCACATCCTAATCCATTGGCGTTAAATCCAAAATTTAGGTGGGAAAAAAAAACAAATCAAAAGGCTAGGTTTAATTCACTTTGTGTTATTCGTGCCTTTGAATAGGTTCAACTGTGTTACACTTGATGTGTGTCTTTGGCATCATTCCAGCATTTGCCTAAGCAGCATTTAATGCAACCATATACCTATAGACAGCTTATAAATTATTATTTTACCCACAGTGTAGTCTAATTCCTTACGCTGGACAGCAGATAAAACTCTTCACTCTCAGATCTAACAAAACTGAAGAATAAGTAAGGGATGAAACCCTGGGAGTGTGCTGTTATAAGAAAATAATGTGCTGTGATGCGTGACATGTGACAAGTGGAGTTACTGTTGCAACGCCAAAGTTGATTTGTTTCCAATCACAGCACATACTGAAGTGCTTTATTCCTCTGAAACCACAGGTTACCAACTCTTACAATTTTCTACTTTATAAAGATGCATCATACTTTTTTGTTTGTTAATGATGTTGAACATCCATTAGACAGTTTAATTCCTGTTATCACTTGAGTTATAACAGCTATAAACAGTGGTTCCCTCACCAGCCTCTTTTTTTTTTTTTTTTTTTTTTTGAGGTTAACAAGACAAAAAAAATGCAGCTTGTCCTCCATCCTGAAGATTTTCCCATGTCAGAAAGCTTAAACGAGCTGCTTTTGTCCCTGTTATGAAGTGCTGACACTGGAGACTCCTTCCATAAATGTTAAATAAACATCTCCTTACAGAAAACGTCACCATATCAGCGATATATAGCGAAACAACAATACAGTTTTGTAAAAATCTGTTTATTAGTCTTAGATGCTGTTGTGCGTCCACCGTACAAGTCCCAGTGTATGAGCTGTTACTGTAAAAGTAATAATGTATTAGAATGAGCACAATACTATAAACCTGGGATTTCCTGTGTAGCCATCACTACTGTCAGAGCTGCTGTTATAGAATATTAATCAACACCTTCTGACCAGTCAGATTCGAGAATTCAACAGTGCTGTGGTATAAATGATCGATCATTCTTGTAATTGTGTGACCTGTTTGTTTTATACCAACATTTTAATGTTCATTATCTGGTGTCGTTGTCAGGTTGGGCATGTAGAGGGAAAGCCGTCCAAAAGCGGCTCCTTTCCAGTCAACTACGTTATGAAACTGGGAGAATGATTCTTCCAGAAGCTTCCAACATGCGAGACGAGAGACCACACCCACCGCTTTCACCTGAAAAGTGCTCATCTGTGTCAGCGTGGAACAGCGTGTGCTGCAGTAAAGTGGGTTTAGGGGTGAATTATACCCGTTGTTCGTCAGACTGTATACCACATCAATCGTGGCACTTTAGAGACATTAAATTGCCGTGCCGAGCCGGAGCGAGGCGTGCGTGCGAAGCAGCACTTAGTAAACACATATGCAAACTCATAAAGGTATCAGGAAGCCCTCAGTCTGGAAAGATGGCAGATGATCATCGAAGCACTAAAGGGAAAATAAATGCAGTGCATTTCCTGACGGTTCATGGCAAGTCCCCAGGTTTCACTGTTTAATGGATATTTGCTGTTGAGACGCTGATGAGTGGCATCCAGGGGCTGGATAATGAAACACAATCCTCACTGATAGACTTTCAGCTCAGTGAGGGAGAGACAGAGACAGAGAAATGGAAAGATGGAGGTATTGTGTTTCCTGTCTTTAACTGGATGCTCTACTTGTCTTTCTGCTGAATCAGCATTCTCTCACTTTAAGACTTCTCCAGTTTGATTTAAACTCGCAGCTTGGACAGAGAACGTTCTCGGTTCACGTGGAGTCATGTGTTCAACGTGTTTACAAGAAAATTTCACATGAACAGCTCAGTGGACGAGTTCAAGACTTTAGGGGTCTGCATTTTCTAGATCACGAGGTGTGACACAATGTGGACATTTTTCAAAATGGCTAAACCTGGAAGTGTAATACTGATCGTACTGAGTCTTTTCTTAATTACTTACCAACACGTGAGGAAAACGTTGATATTCTAAATCGTTTTGTGTGTTCATGGTTATTCTGCCTTTACATTGTCCAGATAAAAATGTTGTAGCTCCATGCAAGCTCACTAAATCAGCACCTCCGTCATTACCAGCTTATTTTATCGTCTATGTCGTTATTTCTACACAACTTTAACAATGAACGTATCACAAAATCACAAGTTCACCATCAGTTCCAGCAAGTTCTTTATGCACAGATTTAGTTATTCAGAAAGCAAAATGCATACAACACAGTCCTTTCCTAACGTTTACAGTAATACTAAGCTCATAAATCTAAAATCTGCACTTACTGGAGCCAACAATCTGTAAATAGTGACAAGTGTTTAGTTGTTGCTTCATGGTCCATCGTTGTAACGTAATTTATTTTTTGAAATCACAAAACAATTTCCAACTCGCAAGGCACGAATATTTTAGAGCACTTTCACACCTGTTCTGTTAAATCTGAATCAGAGCGAAATTAGTACTTTTTGTTCATTTACTGTTTGGTTTGGTTTCACACTACACATAATTAAACAAAGCAAAAAGCAAAAAAAAAATCTTTCATTCATATTTAAATACAGTAACAGGAAGAATTAAAGGTGAAATGTGTGTAACAATCACCAAAATCACCCGAGCACAGAGAACACGAAGACGGCGCTAAATAAATGATTATACAATTATATAAACAACAAGATTCAAACATTTTGTGTGTAAAATTCAGAGTTTATTTTCTGTTTCTGTTCATCAGTCTAAATAATCTAGAACTCCTGGCATTTCTGCAGCGCTACAGCTCTGTCCTTTGGCTCAGTTTGCGCCTCACATCTACGAAAACAAAAAACGACACGCCGTCATTCATGGTTCATTTCCTGCAGTCGGGTCGATTCAGAGTCAAATCAGTTTCTCACTGCAAACAAACTGAGACCATGTCACTCAGACCGGTTGTTTTTTAAAGCTGCCTAAAGAACCACGCCGAGGTGGAAAACGCACCAGGGGTCCATTTAAACGGACTGAACACTGCACGTTAATGTTCTCCATCCAGACTAAGAGCTCTGTTTATGGGAAATGGGACAGTCTGATTGCCACAAAAGGGAGGATCAGATTCCCATAGCAAAGTGAGTCTGATGTCTAAGAGCAGAGGCTGATATTGCACAGAGTGAATGTGTGGAAACAATTAGATTTCTGTGTTTGGTAGTAAAACATGGATGGATTTCTCAGATTTTGTCTTGATTTTAAAGAGCAGTATTTTCCAATTTAGTCAATAATCAAACTCGTAGATGTTCTAAAGACGAGTCAGAACATATACGTACGTATTTGAGGTTGAATCAGTATGTTCAGTATTTGTGTGTGTGTGTGTGTGTGTGTGTGTGTGTGTGTGTGTGTGTGTGTGTGTGTGTTATGGTCCCACCCCACTAGCTTTAGTACTGCATTGTATTTGAGCTGCTCTTGCGATCACTCTGCATTATTGATGACAGGACAGGGGGGGTTACAGATGGGTGCACTCCTGCGCTCCACTTAACCACTTCTGTGAAGCAATTGGAGGCCCCCGAGATCCAAAACATTCAGTTCAATTGACTTTTTGTTTGTAAAGAAAAAAAATCTCATGGTGTATGAAATGCATTTTCAGTGATGTAATATTACCTTTAAGAAATGTCCTTCCGTTTTGTGACTGTTTCTATCTTACTGTCTTGTTCATTGTTTGTCCATGTTAAGCTTTTTTAGATCCAATAATTTTAATAAATTTTTTAAGCTACATCAGAAATACACATCCTTTAAGATAACCAAAGGTGGGTTGAAACTTACTCTGAATTAAAAATAAGCAGGAACCATCCTATAGACCAAGGGTTCATAAAATGTTTTATTGAACATGTTTGTTATATGACTATTTAAATAGTACATTAGGCAAATATGTACTATCGTACTTATGTATTTGAGGCAATTGCGCTTTTTATTCCTGAATTTTTCCACCCATATAACCCAAATGGGTTGCGTTGTTTTAGCAGATTTTTCCTAATTTAATTAAAATTGCAGTTAGATTAGTTGACAAGTTGACATTTTTATCCTTTATATTAGGAAATGACTAAATGACTTCCTTTAAGAAAAACACTGTTGTGAGTGGCATCTATTGTAAATAATAATTATATAGCAATACTTATTAATAACAATCATAGTTTACAATAATGTATAATGAAATTGCTGAACCCTGGCTATACATCAGGTATAGCACTTTGTGAACCACAGCCTTAGATAAAACTAAAACCGGATATTATATACAAAGATTCCTACATATCATTCTCACACACACACACACACACACACACACACACACACACACACTAAAACCTCACAGATGTGTGGATTAGTAGCTGCTTTCATACAGATTATGTGTTTACAGATCCTGTGTGTAATCGAGGCCACATGGATGCCAGCATTCAGTTTCTGGGCTAAGTGAGGATCTAGCATAATTCCAGGTGTTACATCACTGCATGGAGGGTACACACACACACACACACACACACACACACACACACACACACACACACTTGCTGGAGGTCTGCAGTGCAGCAGTGTAAAGCTGAATAATCCAATTTTTATGAATTAATTTATTGTCAGTGATGCTTTAGTGTATCTTTTGGGACAACCCTGAATTCAGAGCGATGATTTCTGTTTTTGCTTGAAGGAAGGGAACATTAACCTGCTTTTCTATTCAATCAGATCTATTGAGGGTACACTTTTTAGATGTACCCATGTTGAGCAGTTTAGAGTGTTTAGTTCCCTTGTTCATTCATAGTATACATTTATTTTTTATCAGTTAATAAAATAAAATGAAATTGAATAAATAGAACTATAGTAATAGAATTTTCTGTCTTTACTGACACACACGTTTGCTGGAAATTCAGCCACCTACCCACCTTTCCTTGAGCTCACACCATTCCCATAAAATAACTTTATTTTCTTTCTGGGCTTGTGCCAAGAAGCTCCTAACTCAAGCCTCCTGTTACATAACAAAATAGTAAGTGTGTAGGAGTGAATTTCTGTCCTGGTGTAGCTTTATGGCTTTTATATATAGCACTAATCTCATTTATTTCCACTCCAGTCGTGAACAACTGATGCTGCCATTTGACAGTTATAAGCTTATGCAACACTATGGCAAAGTTCAAATCACAGAGATTATGAGATCTTCTACACATGACAACTGAAGTATGCAGTTACTTAGAAAAAAAAAAGCAAAAACTAATTACCTGTCAGCCTTTGATCAGAATAAATCACTGGCTGTGAGTGATATGACCGCTCTTCCTGCTTTCTGAAAACTCAAAATTCTCTGGCCTTACGATCAAAAATGAGTTAACCACATAAACATTATCACGGGGCTACTTCATTAACATGATGTGTTATTTATTTTAGTTATGCAAAGTTTTTGGTGTAATATTTGATCAAATTAAGGCTAAACAGGTACAGTTCAGGGCTGCTGTACTCGCTAGTTTTACAATGTATAAGTGTTCTGGCATATTAGAAAATCTTCAGTGCAGCAGAAAGCTAAAACTGTGGCTAACCTTAGCATTACATATTACTGATATTATCTGGCTACTTAATAAACTGAACTTTCCAGTGTAGGTCGGCTAGCAGACTTTGTAAGAGGTATTTTTGTGGTTGCACAGAAACATGTATCATATATTCTAATTTATTTTAATATTGATACATGTTTTACAATAAATTTTTTAAGTATCTTGTTTGCAACATCTTCAGACTTTAAAAAGTGAAATGTTTTGTATTTTTGATCTTAGAGAATGCACTGAGAAAGTCACGTTTTTGATGTCAGATTTCTCAAAACAGCTCTAACCAGATAGAATCTTATAATGGATAGGACATCATGGCTTGGCTTGAGGACTCAGCTAGCTGTGGCTGAATTCATACACACCGATCAGCCATAACAATAAAACCACCTGCCTAATATAGTGTAGATCCTCCTTGTGCCATCAAAACAGCTCTGGCCCATTAAGGCCTGGACTCCACAAGACCTCTGAAGGTGTGCTGTGGTATCTGGCACCAAGACATTAGCATCAGATCCTTTAATTCCTCTAAGTTTTGAGGTGGGGCCTCCATAGGTCAGACTTGTTTGTCCAGCACATCCCCCAGATGCTCGATTCGACTGAGATCTGGGGAATTTGAAGTCAACACCTTGAACACTTTGTTATATTCGTCAAACCATTCCTGAACAATTTTTGCAGTGTGGCAGGGCACATTATCCTGCTGAAAGAGGCCACTTCCTTTAGGGAATACCGTTGCCATGAAGGGGTGTACTTGGTCTGCAACAATGTTTAGGTAGGTGGTAAATGTCAAAGTAACATCCACCTGAATGCCAAGACCCACGGTTTCCCAGAAGAACATTGCCCAGAGCATCACACTGCCTTCACACTGCTGTGACGCAAAGCTTCAGAGACCATTGAAATTTGGTTTACGGATGACTGCAAGTGTAATCTTCATCGAGTCATTTCTCAGTAATTTACCAACACAAATGAGGAAAATGTTGCTATTTCCACTGCCATATTGCGTTTAAATAGTTTGTATGTGCTAGCTAACTACACCGATGACTCTCATCGTTCATATTTCCGGGTTGCCTAGAAACATTGTTCTTATGACTTAACCCACGTGAACAGTGAGCAGATTAAATTCACCTTTTTTTTTTATTAACTCCAGAGAGAAGCTGGCGAGGGAATGACTGTTTATAGCTGTTATAATGTAAGCGATAACAGGAACTATCTTTTCTTGCGGACGTTCCACAACATTAAATGTAACTTATAAACAGTTAAAATGCACACCGTGTCATTCTTTAATAAAAAATAAATAAATTAATTGTTGGCAAATCGCTGTGACATAAAAACATTGGAATAAAAACATTGCAGGATGTGCTGTTATAGGAAAATAATCAACTTTGGGGTGATACCAGTCCCCCAGCATCTCATCAGGCCACATCACACCACCCTGTCATTCATATTTCCCAGCAACAGCACAGCCAGTCATGTTTTGTTCCTTACTTATCAAACTTACCGTTACGAATTAGTTGTTAAAAGTGAAATAAAGTACTGAGCTTGCATTTAATTCAACTGAAGCCTCATTGCACCTCACAAAATCATGGATTTGCATTTTTGTTCATGTTTTCATTCATTTTTATCAGACTGACCAGGATACAAAGAAACTAAGGTCAGCTCTAAATATAGCAGAACACATCTGGAGCACTTCTGCTTCATCATCTGACCTATCAAATTCTGCTGATGGTCTGCCCTGCGGTTAAATCCAGTGCCATCACAAAGGTCAGTCCTTCCCAGCAACAGTCACGATTCTCAGTCGGCATTAATTAATATGATTCTTGTATTTGCCATATTTAAGCAGTGTACACGTGAACAGAAAAAGCACAGACATATTTCTGCACACACCATGGTTTATATACGGCCATGAAATATATCCATGTTTATTATTTCTCAGGATCGTACATAAGCAGCAAGGTCCTACATTATTGTATTCATATGCAGTGTGTTAGGAATAAAGAAAAGGCCTTACTATGGAATATAATTACATATTAAAGTATATAATGTACTGTGCTTTAAATACAATCAAATAAAAAAAGCACATCAGAGCAGTTTTACAATGCATAACCCTAAACAGAGGTACATTCATGCAGAAAGCCTGGAAACAAGCACATAAAGAAGATAATAAACCAGATTATAAATCTGAGCAAATTGTAAAAATGTTACTTGAGTAATTAATGAAGCATATTTAGTAAGAGTAAGAGTAGGGATTGCTGCTGACCTGGGGTTTGGGGGTTCTGGTATCAGGCTTCCTACATCACTAAAACAACAGAAGTATGCAGAAAATTGACAGAATAACACAGAGGTTTAGGACATTAGGACGTACGGTACATTCATGCTGCAGAGTGGGCCCACTCACTGAGGTCTTTGGGAAAAACATTGTGTTCTCCTTCACAGCAGAACTCAATGGAGGTGCAGTGCAAAAAAGACGAGAGGCAAAGCTGAGGCTTCGTCTACACATTTAAATGGTTATATACAGACTATACAGACTGAGTAAGGCATTGGATGAATAACTGGCATTATACACATGTAGACGCAGATACAGAGATACAGTGGTGGGGAAATATTTGACTCCCTGTGCTCAATGTAGGAGTTAATAAACAAGTTCAAGAATGCTACGTTTCTGAGAGAGTTTTTGTTCTGTGAATATCTGTGGGTTTATTTTTTGAGACTTAAAAATAAAACAAATGACCTTGAAGAAATGATGCAGTCTGTTATGCACAAAATGGACCAGGTTTAGTGATTTTAGGTTTAGTGATTTACGTACACTGTCATAAAAATAGTCGATATTGGTACATTTTTATTTGCTAATATACAAACTATATAAATGTCCCCTCTAAAGTCCAAATATATCTATCATACATTCGCCTTAGAGGTATGCTACATTCATTTTCCCAGTACTAATAGTACAAAATATGTACCCCTGAGGGTAGAAGCCCAGTGACGTGTTTGTACCCTTGATTTGTACAGTTTGCTATCTTTTCTGTGTGTACATGTACAACAATGTGAAATTACACTACTTGTGGGCTCTTTTTTTTAGTATATCTTGAGTAATAATGCATAGAAATGGGTAGTCTCTGAGTCTGTTAGATCAAAAAGCTATTTATCAAAAATAGCCAAAATATCACATTTTCCCACACCACTGTAGCCTCAATCATAGGCTATTACTGTAGTCTGTGGTTCATAAATTTATTGAGCAGCTTGTGTCTCTGAGCTGAGCGGCTTTTTATGCCGTCTATGCTTCAAGTTTGTTCAAAAGCTGATGATATCATATTTCACATGAATGTTAAGAAAATGTTCACTTGGTAAGTAGTTGTACACTGTATGGCCAAATGTATGTGGACACCTAATCACCACACCCACATGCATGTTGAACATCCCATTCCACATTTAGTCCCCTTCTGCAGTTATAATAAGCTCCACTCTTCTGGGAAGGCTTTCCACTAGATTTTTGGGTGTGGCTGTGGGGATTTGTGTTCATTTCAGCCACAAGTGCATTAGTGAGATCAGGCACTGATGTTGGTTGAGGAGGTCTGGAGTGCAGTCAGTGTTCCAGTTCATCCCAAAGGTGTTCAGTGGGGTTGAGGTCATGACTCTGTGCTGAACACTTGAGTTCTTCTACTCCAATCTTGGCATACCATGTCTTCATAGACCTCACAGAGACATTGTCATGCTGGAACAGGTTTGGGCCTCTTAGTTACATGGAAGGGAATGCTATGTACAGCATACAAAGACATTGTAGAAAACTGTGTGCTTCCAATATATATGGGAAGAATGGACATATGGGTGTGATGGTCAGGTGTCCTCAAACTTTTGGCCATACAGTGTATTACAGAGATGCAGGTGTGCAGTTCATCTTAAACCTCTACAAATGAGGGAGATTCATGTTCTGCTAGTTACGGAGTAGCGTGACGTGGAATAACCTATTTAATCACGTACTTGTGCATAGCTGGGAAAATGTTGGTATTAATATTTTTGGGGGTGATAAGTAGCCCTTTGCTGAGAAATGAACAAGCGTGAGAAAGTTGAGCTAACATGCTATAAAGGGCGTTAAGCGCTGAGCACAATGATGAGGACAAAAGCCATTAGAAGTTCTATACACAGCTTTCAAAGTTCAAAATCATGTCCGGTGCCAGTTAACTGTTGTTATTAATATTTGTGACTAAGCAGTGTTAAAACTGTTTGTGTGTATGCTAGGCCTGCTTTTTATCATGTCCGCAGAATGTGTTTGTAATCATTTTGGGATTAATTAAAAAAAAAAGTATATGTGGATATAATTATTTGAGTGTAATCGTGTTTTAATGTACGTATAATTCATCTAACGTGTCTAAAACCACCGATATTTGAGTGTAATTGATGTAAAATCCAACATGGCGCTGAGCCTCAGCACTTCAACAATCAACCCGAGTGACGTAAGATGAGCGCTGCAGCAACGCGGGCTCGGTACTGCGCATGCGTGAGCGCGCAGAAACAATGGAGGCGGGGTCAAGCGCGTGTGCGCGCGCTGTGTTGTGAGTTTGAAGCGGAAGGTTCTGGAAATCCTGTCAGCTTGCTGGTCTTTGCATAAATGAAGCGTTGTGGTTAGAGTTGCTTATTGTAGTAGCCGTGTTCTTATAACAAAGTAACGTTGTTTTAATTGAAATACTTTCACAATCCCGAAAACAGAATATATCGTGGTGTTCTTGCGTTACTGTGTGTGTGTGCGCGCGCTAACCCAGTTCATTCAAACGTGAGGGAGAAATATAAGCATTATAAGAGCTTCCTGCTGAGTAAAACTAAAGTCACGTGTTTTACATCTAACATTCATTAACGCAATTGTGCGTGCATGCTCGTTATTAAGCGGTTTTACTAATCAAAGTGCACGGTTAGTGTCTTGAAGCTGAGGATAATCCAGGAAGCATTTATCTATTTACACAGGCACAAGTGGATTTCTGCACAAAGGAGACTCACATGGAGGAGAGTAGATCATCTCAAACTGTAACAACCCCACAAATCCAACTCCCATAAAGCTTATTCTGCTCATTAAACAGTGAAATTAGTCTCTCTCTCTCTCTCTCTCTCTCTCTCTCTCTCTCTCTCAAGTACAGAACCTTCCTGTCCAAACCTGCACTTACCAATAATGGTAATCCCTAGTGACTTTCTCCTGAGCTGAACAGAACATAAACAGTTATTTCCCCACACAAGGAGACATGTGCACCAGACACAAAGAGATCACGTTCTGACCCAAAAAAATAAAAAAGCATATAGGACTGGGCTCTAACAGCTTGCTGATTTTGATTGTTATGAAAGACAGTGCTCAGAAGACAACAGATATAGTTAGAAATGCAGCATTGGTGCTTAGTGAGTTCATATCGACCCTGTTGAACCGGCCAACGTATAAGTACACCTGAAAATGCACCCAGAAACCACTTATGATCTTATGCACCTGTGTTTTCATCTTATACCTGAACGTTTAAACCCTAAACATAAAAAAAAAGAAGAAGCACATGATATATAAACTGTTCATAGGTCCTTGTGTCACTAACTAAAAGTAGAACCTTCTAGAAATCCAGCCTAAGTTAAAGCAGCAACATGAATGACTATTAGTCGATGTTAGGCTGGAGGTTCTGTTGGTATTACCATACATTCTGAAGCGAACAGAAAGTAGAAGAGTTTCTAGGCAGCAGAGACAGTACAGGAGGCCACACGTGAGGTGACGAGAGCTCCTTCCCCTGTGTCCAGGTTCTGCACCCAAGAGAGAAGTGCAGCATCCATAACAACCGCCACAAATGATGCACAACGTGACTTGAGGACACAGGTCTGATGTCAACTCTACACCATTTGAGGCTGTAGGCAAAGTGTTTCTTATAGAAAAAGAGAGAGTTTGGAGTTTTGAGAGCTCTCTGTCCATCGTAATGTCATATAACCTCAAATCCCCATGCAGTTTCACAGCACCTCTGATTTTCTCTCTGTTCAATAACAAAGACATATTTAAAAAAAAACACACAAAGACAGTGAAGCATCTTCCACACATACATACACACAGATCTCTGAGCAGTATCGTGGTGTCTCACACGGCAGCAAAGCTTCGGCGTCTCACATTAAAGCAGCAGGACTCATGAGCGTTCTCATCCCTGTCCTCAGACGAGACACCACGTGAAGAACGAACCCTAAATGTTTATGGCTTTCTGAAACAGTTTCTCTTAGATGAGACCGGAGAGAGTTCTTCTCGTCCACTGCTATTTTAGTTTGACGGGCCATGGCAGACATGTCCTGAGACCCAGCATGGATGAGAAGATGATGGTGGGCCGATGCCTTTTAAAGCGCAGCCCCTTCTTCAGCCTCTGAGAGTTTTCAGAAACATAAAGCTCACTCTGCTGAGCAGTGGCTGCCACTCGCGCCACCAGCTCACCATGCTCAGCTGCTTCACGCTCCGAGCGAACGAACACCTCATGCAGCTCTTCCAGGCGGCGCTCCATTTCCTGGATGACACGCCGCCGTTCCTCGACCTCCAGCAGGCGCCGTCGAGCCGCCTCAAACTCCATGCTCGAGCTTGGAGTCACCAGTTTGGAGGACGGTGCTGTGGCAGGGGCAGACGGCGTCTCAGAACCAGGCTGGGTGCGACGGAAGTCACCCATAGAGATGGATCTCCGGGTTGGCGGTGGAACCAGGGCAGATGAGGAAGAGGAAGATTTTGGAGCTGTACAGGATGGAGTGCCATCAGCGCTCTCATCCTCTTGCTGCTGCTTCTTCATTGTGCGACAGAGATGTTATTTGCTTGTTACCAAAGGTAGTGAGTAGGTAGTTCACCTCCGCAGAGAGATGGAGAGAAGAGAGAGAGAGGGATGAGGAGTGGTGTGATGTTAGCAGAGAGACGCTCCATTCATTAATAACAGCAGCAGAGCAGCTTCCCTGCACTGAATCAGCCTGCTCTGTTGCCATTGGATGCAGCTGATGAGGCAACTGCTCCTGATAGGACAGCAGCATTAGCTCTCCCTCCTCTATCCACTCTCTGTTCCCCCCCAAACAATATCCATTCTCTCCATCCGTCTTACTTTCCTATCGTAAAACCTCCTACCTCAGAGACTGCCTGGGTTTATTTGCCTTTTCTCAAGAGGTCTTGCTCCAAATTTCCTCTTTCTTTCCACGTCCATATTTTCTTTGCCCTTAGCAACAGAGTCATCATATCACTATCACCATCAGCATCACAGCTCTGTATTAATCATCCTCTGCTGTCTCTCCGTCATCCTCCTCAGAGTGGGTCAGAAATAGCCGAGTGTGTGCTGGACCACTTTCAAACGTAACATTTGGTGATGTGGCTCGACTCTCTTGTTGCTAAGTAACAGACACTGGCACTGATAAATGAAGGAGCAGGAGGCAGAAGCACATTCATCTTAATAGTGACTCACAGTGTATGAAAAATAAACAGCATGATAACTGCACAGCTCATATCAGTCTTTGGTACAGTATCTGCTTTAAAGGTCACATTTTCAAAAGGGATGATATTAAATGACATATTACACTGCAACTGGAGTGCAGATATGAAATGATTTGTGCTAGAATAGTTTTCAAGAAGGTCGCTCTTAAATGGACACCGCTTAAATGTTCAAAAAATTACAGCAATCAACAAACCTGTTGTAAAAATGTCTCTTACGTCAGTGATACAGTCATTTCTAGACTGAGATTTCTCTGTTTGAATACTGGAAAACCTCCTGATCAACCATGGAGGTGAAAGTAAAATTAAATTATTTAAATGTTTTCTTTAGCTGCCATTCTCTCCTGTCCTGAACACTCAACCTGTTACAATATCTAAACATAGCACAACACTTGAATTCTCAAATCTGATGTCATTTCTGTAGTAACAGGAAATTCACAGGGACTTGTATGGCAGACGCTACACATAAAAAAAAAAACATAATTGTTTTCTGTGATGAGATGTTTAGCTAACCCTTATGGTAGGAGTCTCCATTGTCAGAGTTCTGTAAGAATCAGAGGTAAAGCTGTAACTACGTTTTGTAAGACCTAGGACTTAGCACATTGTGGTTTCTCAGCAACATGACAAGCTGTAAGTTCTGTCTTATTCAACAGAGTAAAAAGAGAGGCTGCTTAGGAACGACTGTTTATAGTGGCTAAAGTAAGGTACATTAAATGTAACTTTAAACAGCTAAAAAGTATAATGTGTAATGTGTTCAGTTTGTCTGTCCTGTTTCCTGTAAGAGAGGAAAGAGAAGATGAACACTATCTTTCTTTCTCTACTTGTCTTATCCAGAGTGACAAAGCTAATGAACTAACAACGAGTAAACAGATAAAAAAAAAAAATCCATGAACGTGTCAGCTTTAATTTATTACTTTCCAGGATAATGCCTATATAACTACTGTCTGCACCCTGATCATCTTTCAGTTAAAAGTAAGACCCACAGAAGCTTCTTCCTGTAAACGATAAAGATCAATACTGTCTAGACACGAAGCTTGAGAGCCCCTCTATGTGATTCATACGCTTCTGACACACAATGCTAATGTTAGCCATGATACGGTCATTGTGCTATTCGACACTGAGGTTTAGTTAGTGAAAACTTTGTCCTTGGCACAGAAAAGCAGGTTGAGTGTTTGGTGATGGAAATCTTCTGGATAAATAAAAATTAAAGTGGTGGCTCGGACTGCAGTATGCTGATTGCAGTATCTTCCCCAATCCAGCACATTTCGTTTTCCCTGATATAACTCTGGCTGGTTTTTATTTCTGTATTTGTTTAAGAATCAGGAAAGCACCATTATTAGCACTGAGTTTGTATTGAACACATGAGATGTGTTATTTCATCATAAATTATAAGAGGTTCCAATATGCCAATGTAGGCCATGCTACATAGTTTAACCAATGCAATAGGCCAGGCACCTGATTGGGGCTTTTTAGAAATTTGTGTGTTCATAAAATGTGAATATTTTTATAGGGACAAATGTATAGACACCTTTTCTGTTGTCTGATGTACATTGTAATTAAATACAGAATATTTTTTAAATAGTCTTCAGAAGTTTTTGGGTGAACAAATGTTAAAAAATTAGAAAGACAAAGGCTCTCTGCATTACAGCAACAGTGTTACAGATACACTGATTTCAACTCTGTGGTTAGATATGGAGATAGCGTGTGTTAAGTGTTTCCCTCCCTGCTGAAAAATCCAGCTCTGACCAGCAACCAAAATACAGACTGAGCTTATAGACCATATATGCCAGCTTGTGTTAGTAGACACAGAAGGTTTCTGACTTATTGAGACTAATACAACATTAATGTGTGTGTATGTGTGATGCCCTGTGATGAACTGGCATCCCATCCAGGATGAATTCTCCTGCCTTCCTGCCTCCCGGTGTTCCTGGGATAGGCTCCAGATTAACCACAACCATGACCAGGTTAAAGCAGTTACTGACAATGAACACAACAGTAAGGCAATTTGAAAATCAGATATTTATCAATGAGTTTAGACCAGTAATTAGGAAGCTGAAAAATAATTAACCAGCTGGTAAAGATGGTCTAATAGTTTGACCAGCTCTGTTGGGTTTTGGCAGCTGGTAACTGGTCAGATCAAACTGAATATTTTTTTCCAGCAGGGCTGATATATGCAGAAAACCCCTTTGCACATTGCAGTTAACATCATACTTTACAATATATTTTACGTTCTTTTGAATGGATTGAAGCTTTAAGTAGAAGGTTCAGGACTACTCTAAAGTTTAGTGTGAGTGGGTTTTTTGGCCTTAACTTCAGCAGCATTCACTGAAGCGTCCCACAGTTACCCTGAATTAGATTGTGAAGGTCTGGCAGTGTGCGCGCTCGCAAACACCCACATACTTGACACTCACAACCTCATACACACCCACATGCCTGTCAGAATGGATGATGCAGCTCTAACGTCTACACGTACCTCAACCGCAGAGCTGCCGACAGTGAAGTGAAACTAACCACTGCCAGCAAAAATGTGCCTTTTCCACTTCAAAATGTGCCTCTTCTGGCAGGGGGAATTTTTTTTGCGTGTGAGCTGACCGCCACTTTGACTGAAGAAGTAGTGAAGCATTGTTTCCAGGTGTCTCATATATCACTGATAAACTGTAGATATTGGCTCCTCTGCAGTACAAATTAATACACTGGGTTTCATGTTTTATATATATATATATATATATATATATATATATATATATATATATATATATATATATATATATATATATATATATATTTAAAAAAAAAGGCTTAAGCACTTTGTGCTCCATGTCCATGCCTGTGTGTGTTTAAGGTTCAAGTTTTAACAATCAGAAAAAGGACAAGGACAATCTTAAAGGGTGCCTCATTACTTTATTAACGCAAGTGAAGTTTGTTATATGAGCCATCCTGAGTGTGAAGTATTGACTGAGCATCACTGACAGAAGGAACTGCAAAAACACTGACAGATAAAGCTGTTTATTTATAAATGTAAGCTAGCACAAAAAAGCTGTGCTGTAGTAGAGACAGTGTGTAGGCTAGAGTACAAATGTGTGTTGAAGTTCAAGCATTTAATGTCTGGGAGAAAACTGCATTTAGACGTTTCATTCTGACTGCGGCGCAGGAGCATAGCTGATATCGGATTGCAAACTGAAATGATTAGGCCACTTTGTTTATGTCCATTTTGCTATGGCACAGAATTATCCAAAAACCTGATGTGAGGAAATCACACTAACACGGTTTTAGACAGCTTTAGGCAGACTGACGACTTTAATCCAGTGTTTGTTAAAATGTCTCCTTACTCACTGCAGGAAGATGGCCTATGCAGGACTAAAATAAACATTTTCACACTGTTTTATCATGTCGATTGTGGGGGTATATTATCAGTGATTGTTGTAATGAAAGAGTTGTAATGAAAACTATCAAGTCATCAATTAAGTAATGAAAATCGCAGTTATGCAGCGATGATGAACTGCAAATGCATTCTGCTCAATAAAACTCCTCTCCACACTGCTCTGAACATTTCAGTCATTGCTACAGTGCACAGCCTTTTTAATACCTGAATACTGACAGCAACTGGGTGATGTAGAGGTCTTCTACATGATCCAATGAAAACCCACTGCACATAGTTATAGAATAGAAAAATAAATAAAATAATGTCACATTGCGTAACTTCACCAAAACAAAGATTTAATGCTCACCTCAAATACAGAGTTTTATTTATTTATTTATTTATTTTTAGAAGTTTACAAATGACAGCCAAGGATACACTGTGGCATATTGTGCTACATAAGCATGAATAAAGCACGCCATCATTTCGTTGCGTCAGGGTTCGACCCTGTCTTTGCTCTTATTATAGGAATCCGGGACAAGGTCTGAGGTGTGTGACTCCAGCAGGCCACAGTGAGCTCATGAGGTTAATTCAGTCCATCCTCTGTGAGCTGAATCAGACGTGTTAGTGCAGGGAAAGCAGTAAAATGTGCAGTGATACAGGAAAGCTGTTTTAGCTGATGCTCTTTATCTCAGGTTTGTTAGCATTAACGGGACACAGAGTTAATTCAGAGTCATCAGAAACTGAAACTGGATTTTTTTTTTTTTTTGCCACCAATTTTAGCATTTTGGGTCTGAATTCTGCTTTTTAAAAAAATATAAATTCAGCTAGAAGAAAAGTGAAGCACCTTATGGATAAGCAACTAACATGGCTGAATGTTGATTAGCTTATGGCAATAAATAAGACAATTTGAAGTATTTATGTTTTGATTTGGCACTGGCGCTTCCATGATACCATATTGGCTAGAGCCACAGACCCTGAACAGATGACGTCAGAGACGTCTGTCTTGAATTTGAAGCTGGGAGAATAAACACGTTTCTCTGTCCAGTCACTTTCGAACACTGTTTTCATCACAGACTTTTTTTTAACCGTGTCTCCATTCAGACCAGAGTTGTTAAATAAAAATGAAAAATCTATGAAAGTCTTTGAAAACTCCCCCTTTCTGATGTAATGTCTTTAGGCCTTCAGCTAAATAAGTTACATAAGTACATGGTTCATTGTTAGAAAACAGTCGCTGAGCTATGTTTATCAGCTCTACAGGATTTGTTTTAAGTGCTCAGTTCAGCCTGCTGAAATACTGGACCCACATCTGGACCACAGTCTGCCAGTTGACAAACCCTGCCTTAGATTTTCATTATGAGAATTTCGAGTAAAGGGAAAGTTTTCAAAATTCTCATCCATTACTGTATACAGCAGTGGTAGATAAAGATGTTTAAATTGCTAGAGTTTTCCTTTAATGTGTACCAGAGCTAAATATGCACATTATATTAAATTTGCACGCATCCATTAAGGATGTAAGTAGAAATAGCACACAGACTCGCCCCATCGTCAGGAGATTACAAGTTCAAATCCTGACAATGCCACAGTCGTCCATGTCTGGGAACCAAAGCGGCAATAATCGATATGCTCTCTATCTCCTGTCAATCACTAGCCAATCAAGGACATCTGTGAGATCATGTATGCGGAAAAGGGCAGATAGTGAGTGTGAACAGAACAGAAACAGGGACAGAGAAAGTGGAGGGCAGTAAAACTTTTTAGTTTAATAGAAAGGCATCAGGAACCGAACACAGGCCTGACTCTGGTTCTTCAGAGAACAAGAACATACACTCTAGAAGACGGTCATCCCAACAACACGTGCACACGCATACAAACACACACAGAAAAGCACCTTACACCCCCCAGGATCAGTGTTACAACCTATTTCAGCAGCCCACATCAAATAAATCCCCTTCTTTCCTAAAGTAAAGAAAGAGACACTTTTTTTTTCCAGAAGACATGAAGAAAGTAAGTGCCACATTAGATCAAATCTCTGAAGCATATAGAAGGAAAGAAGTTTTAGACCAAACTTGAGAAACAAACCTCTTCTGAACACAGGAATATATATATATATTATATACTTTAACAACATATACAGTACAAAGGAGCTTCACATAGTTACTCTGCCCTGAAACACCACCAGCTGTCACACACTGCTCTGTCTCACGCCGCTCTTTCTTTTAACTATATGACCACAGAGTTGTTAAAGAGTGATTCAATATCTACATCTAATCATGTCTTTTGCTGAATCAGTGGAGTCATTTAGTGATAAGCAATTCAGTATGAAAAGCAAACAGCTGCGTGTAAGAGGCTCATAAGGGAGTCATATAGGAGTGATTCATTACCTAAACTGAACCAATTTTATAGTGAATCATTATTTACATTTTCAATTTGAGCCATTTGCTTCACTACATAACATTTCATATTGAATCACTCCTAAATGATTCAATTTCTGGGACAAATCTAACAACCTAAATTAATGTTTTTGGAAAATGTGTATTAAAATATGTGAAATGTGAAAACATGGGTCTGTGAGAAAACTGTCCCTCCTGCCTGGTCAAAATGACAGCTAAACCTGTGAATCGTTTCCAGTTCAGACTATTTTCAGACTGTTTCGACACTAGCGCTAGGCAGATGATGATTTTGAAAATGTCTGTGTCAAAAGATAGAATCCGACAGCATGCCTGTCCTTCCTAAAGTCAGTGTGTGTTTATGCCTGTGGGTGTCTACATTTAGCAGAAAACGAGGAGAGGTGGGAGGAGTTAGCAACGTCTTTTTTTCAATGCCTTTTGTTTGGTGACTGTCACTGCAGCTTTGCAGATCATCTGAGATCATCAGAGACTCAGATACAAGTTCAGATACTTGAGTCTGGGAAGGAAGCCTCTACTGTTCAAAAGTGTGTGTGACAGCTAATTACCAATCCATACGCTTTCACGACTGGCATCTGAACACAAAAAGAACAGATTATAAAGAAAAAGAAAAAGAAAGAAGAAAAAAAAAAAAAGAGACCTGCAGTCACTTCTCTGGCTCTTACCTTTTTCTCAACTGTGCTCAGCATGCTTTTATAAAATTATTTTACTTTTCTTTGACGGAATGAACAAAAACAACAGAATCATAAGCAACCAACCAACGATGAAAACACAGATGACAGCAGTCAACAACCAGAAAAATCACGGCGTCAAAGAATACAAGACTTTAGCATGCCACTACAGAGCCTCGGCTTGGGAGATTTAATTATTCATCATCATCGTCATCATCATCATCATCCTGTTTTCACACAATTAAAAAAGCAAGAAAGCACACTGGAACAGCCTGAACCCTGTGCAAAAGTGCGTCACAAAGCAATGTGCAGCATGGAGAAGCAACAACACAGCATTTTACACATCAGCAGTCATGCAAAACTACCCCCTGTACCCATAATGCACTTGGTCAGAGTCTCAACTCTCATGCTTGTATATCCATAGCAATGGAGGAGTTGTCTTGGGGAGAAAAAAAAAAAAAAAGTTTCAAACATTCCCAGTCTGTGTATAGTCTCTGTGTTCCAGACTCGAAGTCATGATCAAATTGATTTAGCCATTTACATTAAACAAAGCAAGCGTACAGGAAAAAACCCACATCATAGACGAATAAACAGAAATGAAAGAAACAGAACAGCAGGAGCACAAACAGGCCACCAATATTGACTGCTTCCTAATTGGAGCCTGTATCTCTATCTGGCACTCTCCTACACACACACGGAGACATACACACACATACACACACATACACACACATACACACACATCTTTATGGAACACCGAAATCCCAGCACTCCAATCTCCATCTGCCAATCACAGCCACTGTTTACTCTGATTGACAGCTTGTCTAAGCTCCGTGAGCCTGCTGATGGCACGCGCGAGGTGAAGAGAGCACTTTCAGTCCACAGAGTTTCAGAGAGGATTTCATACAGTACTGCTTTTGTTCCGTTCAGTGGTGCTCTCCTTCTCTCTCTCCGTAGTGCTCTCTGTGTATCTACAGAGAGGTGGAGGGTAGCTTTTTGACACGTCTCTGGGCGAGAAATGAGGACTCAATGGGTTTGAGTTCAGGGGTTGGCTGGGAACTCTTCAGGGCTGAGTAGGTGGCAGCCATTGCCCCCTGTCACACACACAGAGAGAGAGAGAGAGAGAGAGAGAGAGAGAGAGAGAGAGGGAGGGAGAGAAATAAATAAACGTGTAGTGGTCAGGGAAAACCTGTTTGATGGTGCCACGGCCAAATTCTGACAAATAAGGACATTATTCTGATAAATGGCGTTAGTGGGTGGGCTGAGACAGCAAGACTTATGGGGATTGAGCTTTTGTAGTTAGGATGAGAGCTGCAGTATGTAAGTGTCAGCTGAAGGCAGGGATGGACTACTACTACTTTACACATCCATTATGAGCATCTATGATCGCTGAGGGCCCCTAGTAGCCAGCTGCGCATGTGCTCAGTAGCCCCAGTTCGCAATCCTGCTGTCCCTGGCTGAATGTTTAGGGTTTAGGGGTTGGTGTGTATGGACTGAAGGATTTACCTTGACGAGCTTGGCATCCTGGTGCTGCAGCTGGCTGTTGGGTAGCTGATCTCTCTGCACAATCCATGGGTGTTTGAGCACCTGCCTAGCTGTTAGTCTCTGATGTGGGTCCACATGTAGCATCTTAGACACCAAATCCTACACACAGTGTGTGTTTAAAACAGACATACAGCATCTTAGACACCAGATCCTACACACATTGTGTTTAAATCAGACATACAGCATCTTAGACACCAGATCCTACACACATTGTGTTTAAATCAGACATGGAGCATCTTAGACGGTGTGTTTAAAACAGACACGCAGCATCTTAGACACCAGATCCTACACACAGTGTGTTTAAAACAGACACGCAGCATCTTAGACACCAGACCCTACACACAGTGTGTGTTTAAAGCAGACACTCAGCATCTTAGACACCAGATCCTACACACAGAGTGTGCCTGGATGATAACTGTTTTATTCAAATTAAGTTATCACTGAATTGTTGTGGTAAAAGATATTACTGTTCTGGAAATGCAATTTCAATGTATTATCTCTGAATATGGTGGATGTTTACACTGAAGCCTTTATTATCTCTGATGGTGATAAAATTATAACCTGAACCAGCTTCTAGTGTTAGATCAGAATTTCAAAGGATAAACTCTGAATTAAATCATGATGGTATACATTCAGTAATTACCATAATTCTATAAAATACGCTATTTTTACTTCTCCATTTCATATCGATTAGCATTGAAGGATAACATTACAGATTTCGCTTGATCTTATGATGCAGTAGAAGCGCGTGAGTGCAGTAATGATTAATAGTTACATCTCTCTGGTGCTTCTGTACTAGGACTTTTTATTATTGTTATTCATACCAATGATAAAATGAACAACGTTTTTCATTGCCAGTGTGTGTATGCTTTCTTTGCAAGAAAGACAGTGTAATAAGCTAACAACATTCCTGGCTGCTAAAACACATGTGAGTGGAGCTGTAAAGAGTGGACAGTGAGGATAATGTACTCAGACATAAACATATATACACATACAGACTCAAATATATACTCAAATGTACCTATGCAGTCATATGTACACAAGCACACACACAAATACAGGGAGGTAACAGTACCTTGTCAAGCTGCATCACACCACCTCATCATTGATTATTTTCCTATGCAAGTGTTTTATTCCTTACATAATAACCTGCTCATCTTAGTTCAAACCACTGATATTAGCACCTTTTCATACACATTCATTTCATCAGTTTTTGTTGTCAGATACCCAACTGTGTCACTTGGGACAAAAAGTATTATTAGAAGCTCTTTTGTTTCTTCAGGTCTCATCAACACTTGTGTGTTTAAAGGTGTACCATAATTTCTAACATTCTTTGCCAAACTATACTAAATCTACATTGTAGTTATGCAAGTGTTATTCAGTTTAGTTACATGGGAATGTAGTCAGTTAGTTCATTTATTATGTTTATATTCATATTCTGTATCAATATCAATATATCAATATTCTGTTTCATATCAATATTCTGCTTGCTAGCTCTATGTGTCACCTTGGCTGCGTCGGACACCGCGTCCCAGTTGCCCCCCGTCAGGGTGAAATGTCCGTTTCCTATCCTGCCCAGGATCTCCTCTGGTGTGTCCTCTGGACCATTAGCAAAAGGAGTGAAACTGGAAAAGAGAGACAGACAGACATCAGACAAGTGTTAAATGTTTGTTTTCATGTGTATTCATTAGAGTGTGAGGATGGTGATGAGTGAACAGGTGGTGTGTAAGAAAATGTGTTCTCACCCTGCTAACATGGTGTACAGCAACACTCCCAAGCTCCAAATGTCACACGCCTCATCATAACCCTGCCTCTTCAACACCTATAGTTACACACACACACACACACACACACACAGTTATGCAATACTGGGAGCTGACCACTGTTAAAGCAATGTTAAATCAACACTTTAAATGTAGTCGATCAACCAAGATGTGGTTGCAACTTCACTGGAACCATGAGGCTAAAGTAGCTACTGGACATTTATCCTTTTTATCTTTATTCTTAATTAATGACAGTGAATCTTTTCTGTTCAGCTACCACGTAAAATTGTATTCCTTTTGCATTATCCTAAGTCACACTGCGTCCTAATCCATATCTATTACACAAGTTCTATTACAATACATTATAATATAATAATGTATCACAGTGCTGTTGAACTCTTGAATGTGACTAGTCAGAAGGTGTTGACTGATTTTCTATGACAGCAGCTCTGACAGTAGTTACAGCTGTAATTTATATTAATGCACTTGTTCTAATGTTAGTGTAGTAATAACTTACACAGGGACTTGTTTGATGCACAAGCCACAGAAGCGTTTTTTTAAAAACCGTGTGTAATTGGTGACATGGTGAAGTTTTCTGTGAGGAGACTATTTATTTATCTATTTTTGGAAGGAGTCTCCAGTGTCAGCACTTTGCAACAGTCAGAGGCAAAGCTGTAACTTAGTTTTACTGACACAGGAAAAAATTGTAATCATTGACAAATTCATGTGGTATAAGAGGAATTTTATGGAAAGCTATACTTATTGCTGCTACAGATATACATATTGCTGCTAGACTACCAAATAATTTACAGTTTACAGCCCATGTCCTGTGTAATTATCGTCCTGTGTATTTACTGTCCTATTCTTTGTATTCTTTGTCCGGCACTTGTCTCACACTGTTGTGTATTTGCACTTTATGTAGTCTTGTGTACTGTTGTGCGTTGCACCACTGTCCTGGAGACACGACATTTCATTCCAATGTATACAAGCTATATAGATGAATGACCAAAAAAAAAAAACCCACTTGAATAAACTTTGGAATGTGCTGTTATAGCATTAGCAGTCACTCTACTTCATGTCAGGCCACATCATACCCGTTTTTGATTATTTTTGATTAAGTCTACATGACGTCACTGAAGCCCTGAATGTGGTTTAAGGCAGATATTTACAGAGTAGATTATGACTGAGACAGACTTTCATTGGCTGATTGACTGCATTTGGGGTAAGGAAGAAATAGTGCACATTTTTGGCCAAAGCTTTACCTCAGGAGCGACAAAGTTAGCCGTGTAGCAGGGAGTCATCAGGAGGCCGTTGTCTGCACGGAGCTGTTTAGCAAAACCGAAGTCACAGATCCGCAGAGACTCGGGATTTCCAGATTCATCAACATACAGAATGTTACTGGGCTTCAGGTCTCTATGTACTACCTGCAGGAAGCATGCAGTCAGCATTAGACACGCACAGAAACACACAGACACACACACAGTTCCAATCTATAACAATTCAGGATTTAGGTGATTTTGCAGATTCTGTTATCTATCTTGGTGAAAACAATGTGATATTTTGTGTGCGTGTGTGTGTTCTTACTTTCTCAGAATGTTGAGTGTGAAGTCTGAAAACAAGTACTGAGTTGATACAACTGATGTGTGTGTGTGCGTATATTTGTGTGTTCTAACCCCCTGAGAGTGCAGATACTCCACGGTCTTGGTGATGGTGTGCAGCACAGCGCTGGCTTCTCTCTCAGAGAAGAATTTCTGTTTGAGGATTCGATCAAGCAGCTCACCACCTCGCATCAGCTCCGTCACCAGGAAAACCAACTTTCCGTTGTCATACACCTGCACAGGCAAACACACACACCTGAGCAGCTGACTTACTCTTATTCAATTTGCACACACAGGTCTTTAAAATCTAAAACGACTTTAGTAGCTACATGATGTTAGCTTCACAGACTCCAGGCAGACAAGCTGAGGATGGCATTAGGACAGCAGTGATGAGAAAAACTGCTCGGTGTTTCTTCATCAGGTTTGTGTTCTTTACTTGGACATTTGTTATTTAATATAATATAATATAATATGGTATATTAATAATTGGATGCTATTTTGTTTTCACTCTTGTGTGTGTTTTTTTAAAGTCAGTATTTGGACACTGGATCAAGTTTAATAATCAGTCATTTCTAGGGAAAAAAATTATTCTACAATTGCATTCCAGATTATTTCAATTTTATAATTAAATATCAAGAATGACAAAGAATAATGTCAGTATCACTGTTAATGTGATGTACAGTGTTAAATGCTGAAAATGTTATTAAATGCGAGAAGTTACTGAGAAGGTTTATTGCAAAATAGTAGCAATCTCTCAGACTGATTATATTTTACCATTACATTACAAGCCACATTTCTTGTTTTATTAATTTCAAGAAATTAAAAAAAAGAAGAGCTGGTGAAGGAATGACGTTAGAACTAGGTGCAAGACATAAGCAGTATGACGGAATAATTATTTTGTTTTCCGTCTTTCTTGGTGCTGAAGCTTTAAAGGGAAGTGTTTGTTCATACTTACATCTTTCAGTGTGATGATGTTGGGATGCTGGCCATACCGCAAGAGAATCTCAATCTCTTCTGAAGGATCTGTGTGTGTTTTATCGATGACCTTCAGCACAAATCACATTTATTACTCATTAATACTCATCAGTAACCACAAATCTTCATCAATCATCTACTGACATCCGGGGAGCAATCTTACAAACCCCTGACCCTGCAGTGTGTGTGTGTGTGTGTGTGTGTGTGTGTGTGTGTGTGTGTGTGTGTGCTGGGGACAGACCTTGACTGCGTATTCCGTGTTGGTGGCTTTATGAATGCAACGCTTGCACACAGAGAAGGATCCCATGCCGATATCCTCCTTTAGCACGTAGCCATCGCTGAACACAGTGTTCTTACCATGCAGCTGCTGCTCACACACACACACACACACACACACACGAAACATTAATAATACACAATAAGTAATAAATGCACACACACAGGGTGTTTCAATATTATTAATGTTGCATTACACCAAGCATAAACTACGCTCTTTGCTGTTTCTTTAAAGCACAGCAGAAATATTCTCACATAATTCGGCTGAAAGTGAACATTTTCCTGTACAAACATCTCCATCTAGTGGAAACTGACAGTAACTTTATGCTCACGATGTTAAATGTGTTTCCTGCTGGTCCACATCTGCTGTTGCACCCAGTGATGTTTATTCTGTATGCGTTGTTTATTTTATACCACTGATAGAGAACGAGTTGCTGCTTTGCTTTCTGTTCCTTTTTGCTGGCTTTTTTATATTTCCTTAGGTGTTAATCATGTAGATGATTCGGATAAAACAATAATACAGCAAGGAAATTCGAAACTTAGAATTTGAAACCCAGCAGAAGGACAGCGAGGAGGCGGGGTTTAGCAGATGATTGACACATACAGAGCACTCACCTGGACCACAGGGTGGGGAGGGAGCTGAACCGACTCCTCTGTGCCCTCCTCTTCCAGCAGCGCCGTGGCCACGAAACTGAAGCCACGGAAGAGCTGATGAGCTCCGGCACTTGGGGGAACCCCGGGGGAGTCTAACACACACCATCCAATTGTATAAATTCAGTACAGAGTACACACTTAAAAACCTGAGCCAGTAAGAAATCTTGCTTTTCAAGCTCACACGACTCACTTCACAGCCCTTTATTACCAAGTAGGAGATTATAATATAGACTTTATAGATGTGGTCCTTTCTGAAGTGATAAAGCCTACGAAAGGCGTCTGGAAGGGGAAACATCCAACACAGTCATTTATCACATCATTCCAAACTGAAGCCGTAGAAAGCATTTATTTTAGAATGTAAAAGCAGCGCTTCAGCAATCAGGCTACTTTATAAAGTCAGGATGTGAACTGCTAAATGAATATAGTAAGGGAATCAAGGCATTTGTGCTGCTCGGTTCATCTGTTCATCACTAGAGCATGGGTTTATTGGGTCTTCTTCACTTAAGAGTCTTGGGACTGCTAAAAAGTAATGTTTAAGTCCTGAATGGTTTTTAGTTTTATTCATTACAGAAAAGGGCTCTGGGGTTCTCACTGTGGAGGGATTAGTGCAGAGTCATGATCACTTCAGAGTGGGCCAGTGATCATGACTCCGCACTAATGGACCACAGTAGGCGTGTTAGGATTTGAAATGTGCACAGTATGAGAACCTGGTCCAAAAATAATACCGTTTCATAGGTATTAATCAACCGTTAATAATAATAAAGAAATGTACTTAACAGAAAATTATTACAAAGGTCTTCAACAATAAAAACATTATGAAATCTGTAAATATTTCAGTTGTATTATTAAAGTTTAATACTGAGCTGTATAAATAAGTACTGCATGACTGTTCACCTGAAGATGGAATGAATATACTGTACATTTTCCCATCATTATTGTTTGCCACTAAATAATGAAGTTAAGACTGAAAACAAAAGGGTGGTCTCTGACTTTTGCAAAGTAATGTATATAACCTGTTAATGTTTCATTTCTAGGCTTGACCTCTCACCTTTGGGGGTGCGGGAGGTGAACTCTGAGTCGAAGTAGAAGGTGTCGTCCGGTCGAGCCACGGCTGGTTTAAATGGCGGCTTGATCTCTCGACGAAAAAGTTTCTGAAACACACACACGTGCACACACACAGTGAGAAGAGAAACAGAGGACATTAGTATGTCAGTAACCCAGCAGCACATAATAGCTGATATGCAGACACAATCTGATTGGTCAGAATGCGGAGTAACTAGGAACCAAGTTGTTTCATGGACATTCCATACATTAAATAAAACTATAACCTGTTAAAATGTATGTCGTTCTTTTTTTAATGAAAAAAATTGCTGTTGTATTAGAGGAATAAAACACTTCAGGATGCTGATTATTTTCGTATTACAGCCTGCCCTGTCCTGTTTAATTCCTTACATAAATATGTGATGATGAAGTCTGTACAAAACTGAAAGCTATTAGAAGCTTGAATTGTTTGTTCGCTACATTAGCCTTGTAGTTTGTGTTCAAAGATAAAGGAATACAACTGTCTAGGTCAACATTTAAGGTTTCATTCAATTTGATCGAAACTCTCTCTTTACATGTTGTTATAAGTTGAATGGACAAACTCGTCCATATTTTTAACAGCACAGGGAGAAAATAAAACCACCTGATTATTTTTACTTGCAGTTAATAAGCATAAAATCAATGAGCAATCGTAATCTTACATTCCAGTCAATGGTTGAGAAGAAGGAGTGACGTTTGATTTCCTCAGCACCGTCTGGCCCAGAGCCTGCAATCAATCAGTAACATACCCAGAAATCAGAAAGTAAGCTGAATTTGTGATGCATCATATACACACGCATTGTTTGCATGGTGTGTTTGAATCTATGAGAAGTGTGTGTGTGCGCACATATTCTCTTAGCGAGAACCATCGTAGTGATAACATTGTGTCAAATGTCCTCACAATCACTCGATTCTCGGAAGCATTACAGCGCTTTTACAGCTTTAATTAAAATAAAAAAAATAACTAACTAAAAGAGCCAAACTATTTCACTTTGGTTACTGTTAGGGTGATGGTTATGTGGAGCATAGCATTAATTAGCTGCTTTACTAATTATGCCAATGGAAGTTTCTCACAAGGGCAGTGTGTGTGTGTGTGTGTGTGTGTGTGTGTGTGTGTGTGTGTGTGTGTGTGTGTGTGTGTGTGTGTTGCCTAGTCTGTTGGTGGGGTTCCTCTTGAACAGTGCTCTCAGCAGACTCTGAGCCTCAGCGCTTAGAAACTGAGGCATCCCCAACCGTGCCCTACACACACACAGAGATGCACACAGAGACACACACAGAGACACACACAGAGACACACACAGAGACACACACAGAGACACACACAGAGGGCAGGAAGGAAACATAAGAAACTAAGAAAGAAATATGAATGAAGAAGAAACAGTTTTAAAATAAGTACACTGCACCATTCAGCACACAGAGTCAACATGGAGCAGGGCGAGACTGACATTGTGCAGTTCTATGCAGTATTACTTTGTTGCATTACTATCATTTTAACATTAATGTAACATTTTAAAACCATGTGTGTGAAAATGAAGCTCAATTTCAAGCTTTTGGTCCATCTTGCCAGAATTGATGGGCCACTAGAGGCACACAAAACAGACCATCACACAAAAACAAATGCATCAGTACATCAGGCTTCATGAATAACTCAAAAGGTTCTTGGAACTACAGGCCAAAAACTAAAACTGTTCCTGTAAAAGTTTCTGCAGTGGAAATGTGGCTCATATTTCAGGGTGTTCCAGCTCACACAC
Source organism: Pangasius djambal (assembly GCA_022985145.1). NCBI lineage: Eukaryota > Metazoa > Chordata > Actinopteri > Siluriformes > Pangasiidae > Pangasius > Pangasius djambal. The sequence goes on along the minus strand of CM040984.1, from coordinate 5,540,635 downwards.
ACACACACACCTGAGTGAACTGGAAGAGCTGTGTAACTACCTGATGCTGAAACAGCATTATTTCTTCTAGTTGTTGGCCTAATGCTCATCAGTCAGTGGAATGACAGCATGATCGCTTTTAGAGCTGTTGTGTGTATAAGTCTTTTGTATATTTCTGATGTTGAGATGACTAGATTTTCCTTTAAAAGGAGACTTGTCTAAAAATGCAAGATGAATAATGAATATTATGTTTGGAGAGAAGGGGAGGGCGGGGCAAAGTAGATTTGAGAGGAGAAAAGGGACACAGTTTCTGGACCATGTAACAGAGACTGACCTTTCACTTTCAGTGACGTGCAATCGTTACGGAAATCTTTGTGTCATTCTCAGTATTTATGCTACGACATTTGATTCTGATGACTTAAGAAAACCTCAAGATTTACTGTGTGATTTACTACGAACATGCAGCGGCTGGATTTTCCCCTCTACGAAGACGAGACGAGAGCCTCACCACAACTGTTTCTGGTTCATTTGCTTTCTTCCATAGATTCAAATTTCTGCTTACTTCAGGATGAGGTTCATTGTTTCCTTACGGTCCTTCCCTTGGAACGGCAGAGATCCTGTGAGCATCTCAAACTGGGGACACACACACACACACACACACACACTATAAATGATCTGGAAGACTTTTATAGTAGAGCATTATTGATTTTTACAACTCCTACAATTTCTCACAGTTGCTTCTGAGCATGCTCATGTTTAGTGTAACGTTTTTATCGGACCATCAGTTGTATGAACAAATCGAATAAGGCCAGCGTACCATTAGTACCCCGAACGACCACCAGTCGGCGCTGTGGATGTGGCCCTGCCTGTTCACCACCTCAGGGGCCATGTACTCCACTGTCCCACAGAACGAGTAGGCCTTCTTCTCATGGTCTATGGACTCCTTACACAACCCAAAATCTGCATAAAGGAAAAAGTGAATCACACACAAATGTCACAGTAATGAAGTACAAAGTAATGTGTGAGGTGTGAAAACAAGAGGAATGAAAACACAATCATGATGAACTACAAACCGTTAAGCAGTGCTGAAAAACTACAGGAGACTCAGAACTAGGCGTGTCCTGATAATCTAATAATCGCTTATACTTGTGATTCTCATAGTCGGGTCTGTGCTGTATACACGGAGATCCTTAATTTTATTATTATTTTAAGATTTTTATAATGTTATTGCCTATTAACAAAAATGTATTGTGGTTATAACTATTACTAGGTATTATTTAGTAATTATTATTGTATTTACCACGCACATGACTTAAATATGTTTAAAGCTCAATAACCTTACTCTGTGGTTTTTATTAAACCAGGAAAAGTGCTGTTACGGAAAGAAAGTTCATTGAAATAAATAAATAAACAAATAAATAAGGTTGTACAAATTTGCTTAACGAGCCTCATATTTCAGAAGTTTCAGTATGTTCATAAAATAAATCTGAAGCAATCGAAAGGACGTCCATGGGATTTATTTTTTATTTTTTAATAAAACCACAGTGTAAAAAAAAATAAACAAATAAAAATAATAAATTATTGCCACTACTGAATATTGTACCATGGACACCATATTATCACTGCAGCATCAGTCCACTTGTACAAATAATTTTCTCTCTCTGCCTCTGAAGGCTGTTCAGTAACTTCATTCAGCTGATGATCAAGTGTGATGATGAATGTAATTCTCAATGACATGCCGAAGTTTTAGTAAATTAGAAGTATTTTTTAGTAGATCTTGACAAACAGCAATAGTAGGTTAGAGGAAAATGATAACAATAAAATATTACATAATATAGTAAAATAATACTAATAATAATACACTTAAGCTAAAAGGGGATATTTAAGTGAAAAGAACAAAAAATGTGCATAATATGTGCATTAGTTTATATGCAGTGTGTGTGTGTGTGTGTGTGTGTGTGTGTGTGTGTGTGTGTGTGTACCTGTGAGTTTGATGTGTCCCTCTTCATCTAACAGGATGCTGAAACAGAGCAATGAGTTGAGATGAGTTGAGTGAATGCAAGAATATCACACCTTTTCTCTCTCTCTCACACACACACACACACACACACACACACACACACACACACACCCCTACATCACAGAAGTATATAACTATATCAGATCATATAAGTATGCCACATATGATATATTATTTGATTAATTTTGGCTCATTCAGTTTCCTTTCGTCTCACTTTTCTTCTTGCCCGTTATTTCCTAAATTCCTCCTGCTCTCCACGTCATTCGCCACTATATTTCTTACAATACTTACAGCCAGCTCATGTAACACTCATTTAATCACGCTGAATCATTTCTTCACTGCTTCTCTTCTACAGATTTTAATATAATTCCACAGCCAAGTGTGCTTTACTCTATCACTTTATCCCATTATGTGTGTGTTAGTGCCCTGCAGGCTTCCTCACACTCAATATGATTTCAACCATTTCTGACATTTACATTTCTCTAAACCATGGCTTTTTCAAATCAACAAGTCTGCAAAGTCTGTAAGCATAAGTTTGTTTCTGCTTTACTAAATATTTTTTCCAATCCAAAAACTTTCATCTTAAAAGCAATAGGTACAGATGATATTTCCTTGTAAACTGGTAGTGTCAAGTAGACATGAAAAGAGAATAAGAGAATGAGACTGTGTCTGTGTGTGTCTGTGTGTGTGTGTGTGTCTGCATTCTGTACTTTTCAGGTTTTAGATCTCTGTAGATGATGCCAAGGCCGTGCAGATGATCCAGACCCAGAGCCAGTTCTGCCAGGTAAAACTTCACGTCTTCTTCCGTGAACATAACCTGATGACACACACACACACATACACACACATACACACACATGCACACACATGCACACACATGCACACACATGCACACACATGCACACACATGCACACACATGCACACACACGCACACACACGCACACACACGCACGCACACACACGCACACACACGCACACACACACACGCACACAGAGACAGACAGACAGTCAGAAGACGCACAAGACACACACAAACCCACACAGTCACAAGAGAGACACAAATCAGTATGAATATTAGTAATGTGCCTTTTTCCAGTGAAAAGAGAAATGAGAACAATGTCACAATGTAGTGGATGATAGTTTTAAACTGTGCATGTAGTGTGTTAGAGTTTAGAAGTGTGTACAGTCGAGGCCAAAAGGCTAAAGACATTCAAATTCCACACGTTTCATGTTACCACACATTTCCTTTATTAAGATAATTAGGGTCTCTACTTTATTTCCATAAAATTGCATCATAATAGCTAAGAGATTTATTTTAGCTTTTATTTACTATATCAGATTTTCAGTGGGTCAGAAGTTTACATACACTTTGTTAGTATTTAGTGGCCTTTTAATTGCTTGAACTTGAATCACACTCTTGGAGTAGCCTTCCACAAATATCTTACAATACTTTGGAGTTTTTGCCCATTCCTCCTGGCAAAACTGCTGTAACTCAGTCAGGTTTGTGGGCCTCCTTATACTTTTTTGTCTTTAAGCCATTTTGTTACAACTTTAGAGGTATGCTTGGGATCACTGTCCTGCTCCCAGTTGTGACCAAGTTTTAAATTTCTGGTTGATGTTTTGAGGTGCTGCTTCAGTAATTGTAGAAAATTTTCCTTCCTCATAATTCCATCCATTATCTGAAGTGCACCAGTTTCGGGTAAACCACCCCCACCTCATGATACTGCCACCCCCATGCTTCACAGGAATGGTGCTCTTTGGATTAAAAGCCTCAGCCTTTTTCCTCCATATATCGCCCTGATTATTATGGCCAACAGGTCAGTGTTTGTTTAACCTGTCTAGAAAACACTCCTCCAAAAGGCTGGTGATCACCTGCAAACTTCAGTCTGGCTTTTTTATGCCGATCTTAGAGTAGGGGCTTCTTCCTTGCACAACAGTCTTTCAGGCCATGGCGATGTAGGACGCTCTTAATAGTAGATGTACATATTTTTGTACCTGAAGCCTCCAACTCCTTCACCAGTTCCTTTGTTGATGTCATGGGATTCAGTTGAACCTTTCAGACCAAAGTTCTATTATCCCAGGGAGATAATTTTTGCCTTCTTCCTGAATGATGCAGTGTCTGTGTGGTCCTAAGATTTTAATAGTTGCATACAATTGTTTGTACAGATAATCGAAGTATCTTCAGTTTTTTGTAAATTGCTCCTAAAGAGGAACCAGATTTGTGGAGGTCCACACAGAGAGAGAGAGAGAGAGAGAGAGAGAGAGAAACAGTACCTCTTTTGACAGTCGGGTGAAGAGATCACCTCCCCGCAGAAAATCCAGAATCAAATATAGCTTCCCCTCCGTCTGAAAGGCTACACACACACACACACACACACGCACGCACGCACACACGCACACACGCACACACGCACACACGCGCACACACACACACAAAATCAGATTATGCTAATAACACAAATGGCCTTTTCTCGTCATTGTACCGGTCTGTCTATTAGTCTAAGAGTTTAGTTATACATCCATCTATCCATCCTTCCACCTCTGTCTATTCATCCATCATTCCTCCAGGCATCCTTTAATCTCTCCATCATTTCCTCTACTATTACCCATCTATTGATCTTTGTCTATTCATCTGTCAATCCAGGCTTCCCTTTAACCATGCATCCATTTATCTGACAATTTATTCACACATTAATCTAGCAACCCATCCACACATCCATCTATCCTCCCATCCTTCCACCCATCCAACAGTCCATACACCCACCCAATCAACGACCCTTCCATCCATCCATAATTCCATTCTTTGATCCTTCATTCCTTCCCTCACTCCATCCATCCATCCAACCATCCATCCATCTATCCAACCATCCATTCATTCTTGTATCTAAGATTAACACTAAAAGAAATCTCATTCGCAAAAATGAATTATATCTCTGATTTCATTATTACAGTGTAGCAAAACCATGTCCAACCCTGCAGAGAAAGCAATCCAAAAGGAAAGCAAAATCCCTCCAAACACAAATTCAGATGAAAGAGGGGTAAAACATGGTATGGTGCGGGAGAGAGAGAGAGAACTTGCTTTGACTCACCATAGTGCAGTTTGACCACAAATGGGTGGTTGACTTCTGCGAGGATGTTTCGCTCCATTTTAGTCCGGACACGATCTCGCACTGTTAGAAGAAAAAGAGAGAAAGATGGAAAAACAAGTCAAAAACATGTGATTGAGTAGCAGGTAATATATGAAAAGCATACCTGCCATTCTAATAAGAGAAAAAAAAAATCAATGCTGTACATCAAAGAATGACAGACGAAGAAGCAGACGAAGAAGCAGACGAAGCAGTGTTTATCTCAGAAACTGACTTCACCCATTAGACTTCCTCCTCTTAAAGACAATGAAAATATATTCAGTCTGTGTGTAAACATTTTGACTGGCTGTGTATTTGGAATCAGTTATGTCATTTGTGAACTACTCTATACGACTTGCTGTGTGGAATTTTAAACATCATAGTCCATTTGTCTAAGTGTCTTACAAAATGTGAAGGAAACTAAAACGGGAATATAAATTAAATGTTGCGATTAGCACTTGTAAAAAGTACAAAATGAAGCACTGTTTTTCTGTAGATGAAAAATGTAGAACAGGCGACGGTGTTTCAGACAGTGAGTCATATCTGGATCAGGATTCATCTCAGCCACGAGAATCAGAGAGCTAGCACTAACGATACAGATATAATTTTGCGTGGCTGAGGGATTTCCCCAGAAATTTGAACTCGCCGTGTCGGGGGACAGGTGAGAAATTATCTGATGACAAGCTGTATGTTGAGTAACAGTTATGGTTTTTCATTACAGCTCTTCTTACTGTTCATATTAACAGAATGGCATGTAATTTTCAGAGTTACTGGAGCATGTTAAACAGTCCTCAAGATTCATGTGTTAATGAAAACCTCCTTACAATCCATCTATTGTGAACAGGAATGTGTTTGACCTTGGGTTAGCAGCCTAATTAAGATGTTTTAAGAAAGGGCTTTTGTGGTACGTAGTTGAGGTAGCAATGAACATTGAAGGGACAACATCTAGTTGAGGACTGATCGTTGAAGGAACAACACCTGGTTGAGCCCAGCAGTGTCTCTACTTTCTGCAAAGGCTGAGGAAAGCCCATGTCCCATCCTCACCATGTCCTACAGAGGGACTATCGAGAGCATCCTGAGCAGCTGCATCACTGCCTGATTTGGAAATTGCATCGTCTCAGATGCAAGACCCTGCAGCGGATAGTGAGGACAGCTGAGCAGATCATCGGGGTCTCTCTCCCCTCCATCATAGACATTTACACCACATGCTACATCCGCAAAGCCACCAGCACTGTGGATGACCCCATGTACCCCTCACACAAACTCTTCACCCTGCTGCCGTCTGGCAAAAGGTAGCCAAGCATTCGGGCCTCATGACCAGACTGTGTAACGGTTTCTTCCCCCAAGCCATGACTGATACACACACACTCACACACTCCTACTCAACTGAACACCATCCCACTCCCTTTGCAATTTTCTTTTGTTGTTACTGTATTTATAAAAATACTGTATATAATTCTTGCCATTACTTTACTCTCTACCTGGCTGCTGCGTCCATATATAGTATAAGCTTATCTGCTGAATGTCATAGTATGTTATGTTTGCATTCACAGCAGTTTATTATACTGTTATTCTTTTGCACTACTGTTACATCTGACACTTTCACACTAGAACTGTGCACTGGTCGGCGCTGCACTGTCTCTTACTGTGCCTACTGTCCTGTTTTAGTAGTTATTGTACTGTCTTGTGCTGTTTGAACATGTTTGCATGTGTGCTTTATGTAGTAATGTGTAGTCTCTTGTAGTTCTGTGTTGTTTTATGTAGCACCATGGTCCTGGAGGAAAGTTGTTTTTTTCCACTCTGTACTAACTAGTTGTATAAGCCACTTGATTTAACTTGACTGTACATTGAAGGGACAAGACCTGTGTATGTACATGTAGCTTCTTCTCTTTATTAAGAAGAAAATCAGAAAAAAAAACCATCAATGTCAAAGGTACATGGGTAACACATGACATTTAATACGTTAGCTGACATGCACAAACCTTCAGCCTCAGTACACCATCAGTAACATTAGCAAGAGCAACTAACACTCGTATTAACTGACCAATCAACACTGTATTAACCAATAACCAAACCATCAGTGAGTAAAATAAACCCACAATGACCACAAATATCACCTTAATGAACGTGTTTGTTAAGTGGAAAAATTTTGAACTGAGGCTGAAGGTTTAATACTTAACCCCAGAGCTCAGTACACTATCAACATTTAGAAACATGCTGCTGCTTAATTTTGCTAATCTGTATGGATTTGTTTTTACTTAAGGATTAAATAGACATGCAATATTTTGTTTAAAATGCATGTTAAATTGATTACTTTCTTAACATAACTTATGATTTACAAATACTGAAGTTCATGCAATTTATGTCAACTAATGCAATTATGTTAGTTAAGAGAACCTTGGTGTAAAGTGTTGCTCAATTAAACAAAGCAACACAAACTTTGTAGAGATGAGTACTGAACACGAATACAGCAAGTGATTAGCTATCGGTACTGTCGCAAAATGCACATTTAAATCAAACCTGCATCTGCATTTCCCTTTAGAATTAAAATGGCCAGTAGTTCCACTTTTATAAATTGAGGCTACATTAATCCAGATGGATTTGAAAACTGCATTTAAACGCTCTCCGTCTACACTGGCGTTTTCAAATGCTTTCCAAAAACATCCCTATATTGCGCATGTGTAAAGAAAGTAAGAAGCTTTGGCCTGTGTCATTTCCGTCAGGCGTTTATTTAATTTCCGTCTCTTTGAATTGATGCGGCGATGTCGAGGAATAGCACCGAGTTTTTTTAAATGGACAGATGAAGAGGTGGAGTTGTTGCTGCAAACTAAGCCAAGACTATAAAGTTGTTTGTTTAGAGTTGACTGTGTCACATGACTGCATCGCATGACTAAAAAATACGGCATTGTTTTCTCAGTCCACACTACCACGCGAAGGCCAAAACCTAGAGAAAATGATGCATTTTCAAATTTTTCTTATAAACACTATAGTTTATAAGTATGATCGTGAAAGTGGCCAGAGACGCAGTGGATCCGGAGCCTATCCCGGGAACACTGGGTGTGAGGAGGAATACACCCTTGATGGGACACCAGTCCATCTCTGGGCACCGTGTGCACACACTCGTGCGTGAACTCATTAACACACGGGGATGATTTGAACTAGCCAATCCACCTACCAGCATGTTTTTAGGGAGATGGAAGGAATATAATATATATGGGTAAAATTGCTATTTTCAACTATACACTAAAAGTTACCAAAAGTATTCGGTCACCTGCCTTGACTCACATATGAACTTAAGTGCCATCCCATTCCTAACCCATAGGGTTCAATATGATGATGGTCCACCTTTTGCAGCTATTACAGCTTCAACTCTTCTGGGAAGGCTGTCCACAAGGTTGAGGAGTGTGTTTATAGGAATTTTTGACCATTCTTCCAAAAGCGCATTGGTG
>CM040984.1:5512509-5531961 GCA_022985145.1 Pangasius djambal | reverse complement strand
CTTCGTGGCTGAGTTGCTGTTGTTCCCAAACTCTTCCATTTTGTTATGATAAAGCTGACAGTTGACTGTGGAATATTTAGGAGTGAGGAAATTTCACGACTGGATTTGTTGCACAGGTGGCATCCTATGACAGTTCCACGCTGGAATTCACTGAGCTCCTGAGAGCGGCCCATTCTTTCACAAATGTTTGTAAAAACAAACAGTCTGCATGCCTAAGTGCTTGATTTTATACACCTGTGGCCAGGCCAAGTGATTAGGACACCTGATTCTGATCATTTGGATGGGTGACCGAATACTTTTGGTAATATAGTGTATATAGTTCTGAAACCTACAGACTGAAATATGTTTCTCTTCTGCATGTATATCAAGAATAAAGTTAGAGCAAATCTGCTTACCCTGCAAAGTGGAAGAAGGAAAAAAAAAAATCCCATTCAAAGATCTCATTTCAAATGCAGCGCAGGAGCATCACAGACATTGACAGCTGCTATCTAAACCACAAACTGGATTGATTAGTCTCATGTCTGTTTCACCATCCAACAACTTGATCAAAAGTCTGACATTGTGAGGAAATCACACTTATCTAGCAAGGTTTTAGTTTTATATCTTTAGGCAGACTGAATTTTTACCACCACTTTTGTTAAAGTGACTGCTTACACAGCATGATCTTTGCAGGAAGATAACTTAAAGAAAATAAAGAACGCATGTCCACAATGTTTTGGTGAAAGATATTTATAGTTTCCTAAAGTCAAAATGTATCTCTTTTGGCTGTCTACCAGAATTCAGACAGTCACATTGAGCGGGTTTTTCCAGACCGCCGTATATTTATCAGAGAAACAACGTTTCTAACACCAGCGCTACCCGCTCGACAGTTAACATACAGCTCTGTGAAGCGATTTTGTTCCTCCGATACTGTTTCACTGCTAGTTCTGAGTAATCTGATGTAGTCATTATGCAGAGTGAACGCTGTAAGAGGGGGTGTTACTGTGGATTGAAAAAAAAAATTATTTCTTTCCATCTATTTTCCATACTGCTTATTCTACACAGGGTTGCAGGAAGCCTGGAGCCTATCCAAGGGAACTCGGGGCACAGGGCAGGGGACACCCTGGACATGGTGCCAACCCATCGCAGGGCACAATCGCACACTACAGACAATTTGGAAACACCAACTAGCTTAGGATACATGTCTTTGGACTTGGGGAGGAAACCGGAGTAGTCGGAGGAAACCCCCGAAACATGGGCAGAACATGCAAACTCTAGCCCCCAAAGCCCGGAGGTGCAAGGCAAACGCTATAACCACCAAGCCACCATGCCCCTGAAATGATTCACTGAATCATTAAAGGATTTGATTAAGAGATCTAGTCATCAGTCATGTGTGCAGGACTTGAGACATACACTAAGTCGTCCAATAGATGTAGACAGAGACAAAGCTGTTAGGCAAAAGCATGTAATCAGAATTCAGACAAACTGCTGCTGTACCTCTCATGCTTAATGTATGTACAGTTAGGTCCGGAAGTATTTGGACAATGACAGAGTTTTTGTGATTTTGCTTTTATATACCACCACAATGGATTTGAAATAAAACAATCAGGAATTACAGCCATTTTCAGCAAAGTGCCTCCATTTTCAGGGGCTCAAAGATATTTGGACAATTGACTGACAAGAAGTTAATTGACCAGGTGCGGGTCCATTCCCTTGTTACTTCAAGACAAATGAAGCAGATAAAAAATCTGGAGTTGATATCAGGTATTGAGTTGGCATTTGCCAATGGAACGGGCTCACTGGTGATTATTGATGATGGGACTGCTGACAGAAGAAGCAGGATGAATTCTGAGGTGTATAGGGCTATACTCTCTGCTCACATTCAGCCAAATGCTACAAAACTGATAGGACGCCGCTTCACAATGCAGGTGGATAATGACCCTAAACATACTGCGAAAGCAACTCAAGACTTTTTGAAGGCAAAGAAATGGAATATTCTTCAATTGCCAAGTCAGTTGCCTGATCTCAACCCAATAGAGCATGCTTTTCACTTACTGAAGACAAGACTGAAGGCTGAAAGCCCCACAAACAAGCAGAAACTGAAGGTGGCTGCAGTGAAGCCTGGCAAAGCATCTCCAGGGAGGAAACTCAGAATTTGAGTTTTGAGAACATGGGCTCCAGACTTCAGGCAGTCAATGACTGCAAAGGATTTTCATCCAAGTATTAAAATTATGGTTATATTTACAATTATGTCACTTTGTCCAAATACCTTTGAGCCCCTGAAAACGGAGGTACTTTGCTTAAAATGGCTGTAATTCCTAAATGGTAAATGCCATATTTTTGTGGAACCTCTTAAAATAAAGCTGAAAGTCTACGCTTCAATCACATCTTGATTGTTTTATTTCAAATCCATTGTGGTGGTGTATAAAGTCAAAATCACTAAAACTCTGTCATTGTCTAAATACTTCCGGACCTGACTGTATGTCAATCTCTGTGTTGATAATGATGGTTAATATTTCCCTCTCACTGGGATTGTATGCTGTCACTCATACATTAATACATGGCAAATCGTGGTACACAAAAAAAGAGAGAGAGATGCACACAACCAGGTATAGTTTTTTTTTTCTTTAGCAAAGTGGCAAAAATCATATATAAATGCTGATATGGCATAATGCTATTTTTTTTTCCTGAAGCCACCTGCTGCAGTTTCTGTGATATGAACACACAACGTAGCATTAAACTTTAATTATTAATTAAAGGCAGAAAATGTTCTAAGTCATTGGAAGTTAAACGCCCATGTGTGTGTGTGTGTGTGTGTGTGTGTGTGTGTGTGTGTGTGTGTGTGTGGTTGAGGGCAGAGCTGCAGCTGCATCTGAACCACAACGCCGAGTGCAATGAGCAAGAAAGCAGGAACGAGTGAAAGAACAACCTTGCAAGCAACAGAGAGAAGAAAAGAACAAATTAATGAAGAAAACAAAAAGCAGAAAATACAGAAAGAAGAATGAGGTTAAGGAGGTTCATTGCAAACTGCAGAGACCAAAACCACACACAAACACACACACACACACACACACACACACACACACACACACACACGGTTAACCACTACTTGGTGCCCTCGAAGTAAACAACCTGAAGATGTGAATGCAGCTACAGCTCTCACTGAACATCCTTGCAGAGTGTGTGTGTGTGTGTGTGTGTGTGTGTGCGTGCGCGCGCACGTGTGTGTGTGTTTGGGGAAGTGTCAGTGTATGCATATGCAGATGTGTATCAGTGTTGTGTTTGTGCGTTTCACTGTGGGAAAATTTATATGCATAGCCACTGGCACTTATGCAGTTCTGTGCCATTAGAAGCGAAAGCATCAGTGTCTTTGAGTGTGAGTGCTTGTGTGTGTTTGTGTGTGTGTGCATGCATATATATATATATATATATATATATATATATATATATATATATATATATATATATATATATATACACACATATATGCACACATTATATATATATACATACATACATACACACACACACACACACACACACACATATACATACATACTTACCTTTAAGTGTGGCCTTCTTGAGAACCTTCATGGCATAGAGCTGATTGCTGTCAGGCGGTGTCACCTTCCGCACCAGAAACACCTGAAATGATATAGTAATGATCTTTATCTCCTTGTGATTGTCTCCTTCACGTCATTATCGACATGCTAATATTTCTGTTGGAGCATAACATTAAAGGATCACTGATATTTAAAGACATACAAAACAATTATTTACAGTAACTCAAATCTGAATTCATTTTTTAAACAGGTTTGTGCAAAAATGCACCATGCTTATTTCTTTCGATCTGTAATCTATCCCATGTGTTTACCTGGCACAGCCAGTTTCGCCCATTACTTATATCTGTGTGTGTGTGTGTGTGTGTGTGCATGAGTGTGTTCATGTACTTATGAGTGTGTCGGTTTATGTCAGTTTACATGCCCATGTGTGCACCTGATGCTTAGTTTTTACATCCACTTATCAAACTTATCAACTGATCAAAACCAGACAAATGAAGACTGGATAAACAACTGGTCTTTACACTCTTTAACTGTCCAGTCTGGGTGAGCCTGCGCCCACTGTATCCTTCGATTCCTCTTCTTGGCTGATAGGAAAGGAACCTGATGTGGTCTTCTGCTGTTGTAGTCCATCTGCCTCAAGTTCTGGCGTGCTGTAGGTTCTGAGATGCTTTTCAGTTCACCACGGGTTTAAAGAGTTACCGTAGACTTCCTTTCAGCTTGACCCGGGTCTGGCTGCTCTTTTCTGACTTCTCTCATCATTGCGGCGTTTCCACCCACAGATCTGCCACTTGCTGGGTGTTTTTACACTATCCTGTGTAAACTCTACAGTGTGTGTGAAAATCCCAGGAGATCAGCAGTTTCTAAAATACTCAAAACTGCTCATCTGGCACCAGCAACCACGCCATGGACAAACAGATGTTTAATATGAACACTAACTGAAGCTCTTGACCTGTATCTGCATGGGTTTATGCATTGTGCTGATGATACATGATTGGCTGATTGGACAACTGCATGAATGAGGAGGTGTATAGGTGTTCCTAATAAAGTGGGTGGTGAGTGTACATCCACTTCTATAAAGCTGCTTTGTGACAGTTTTGCTGCTTTGCTAAAAGCTATGTATATAAATAAAACAGAATTGAGTTCAATATAAGCATTAAGCATACATTTGCAGATATTATAAGGTCATAGGTCACAGCAAAGGTTAAGATAAGGACTACATTCATGTGAGAATGTGTGTGCTCTGTGCAAAGTTACAATACGGTGTTTGAGTTAATTTGTAGTGAAGTTTGGGGTTAGATGGGGAGATTTACATTTTAGATGAAAGTTTCTGCTATTGTAAGGTTCACGGTTAAGAGAATACTAATAATGACACAAGTATGTGTGTGTGTGTGCGCGTGTGTGTGCGTGCGTGTGTGTGCGTGCGCATGTGAGAGATCTCTGGCAGTTGTGTATTTGTGCGTTTGCTTACCTTTCCGAAGGAGCCCTGTCCAAGCACCTTGAGCAGCTCGAACTGCGAGGGGTCCGCCTTCTCTGCCCCCTCCTTGACCACATGCGTGATGTTGATCTCTTTGATGACATCATCTTCCTGTGACAGAAAGCAGAAATACAGTATGCATCATCATGCAGGACACTGCTACGCTCAATAACATATGACAAAGCCAGAGTAAAGAAAAGTGTGTTCTACCCCTGCCTCTTCTCTCATCCGTAAATCACCACACTGTTTAAACCCGAGCGCACTCTAAAAGGGTAATTACTTGATATTAGTCAATATAGGAGCTCTAGCTTACACAGCTTAAGTAGGTCAAGTACAACAACATTGGAACGATTTTTTTTTTTTTTTTAACTCTTTGAACCCGCTTCCCATTTCCGCCCACGTAAACAAAGCACAAACAGTTCAACACTTTAAACAGATCATGTTTACCTACATGTCCACACGGATAAATCCACAGCCAAATTCAATCTCCTCCTCCATCTTGGCAAAGCACTACTAATGTTTACTCTAGTTTTACGACGTTTCTAGTCAAGTTTTTATGTAAGAGCAGCATTGTTTTTTGCTCTGACATTTTTTCTTTCTGAACAGACTGAGATGGGGTGGATGCAAGTGTCTAGAAAATGACTAACAAGAGGCTCATGTAAACACAGACAAGCATTTTGCAATGGACTGCAGTTTTCCAAACGCATTCTCTCAGCCACATACTACACCTGCTTAAACAACTGCTTAAACAATAACTTTTTTTGACATATTTTCCAGGTTATTTGTATGAGTATGGGGGGGAAAAAAAAACATTTGCACCTTTAATAGTTCTAGCCTCCATAAAGGTCTTTGGAGCTCAACGACAAAGAGTCCCAAATGTTAGCCTTCTAGTCAAAACTGACCACTGATGGTAATAATAAGGTTAATTATAATTTGTTGGTGGAGATGCTGATAGTGATGGAGACTCAGACACATGCTTTGATGCTCGGAGTTATAGCCGATGTGTGTGAAAGCAGCATAGCGAGCGAGGGTGTGTTTGGAGATCCATAGCTTGTCCAGAAATCTTGTTCCTTGACACAGTTTTCTTCCATTGATTTATTTGCTTAATAATTTGTTTTGCCGTTTACGATCAACGTTTACAAATCTTTCCTAAAAAATTTGCTTGATTGGTTAATTGTGGCTACGGAAGGAAACAGAGATGATGTGAGGCTCGCCACACATCCAATTTCATTTTACTGTTCCGCTCCATGAAGCCACAGCAGCTCATTTCTCGGCATTAAATAATTCAACCTGACAACTTTACGCATGTTTTTGATGGGCATAGTCCTACTGAGAGTCCCCATAGTGTCATCAAATCATCCATCAAGATCCATCTGGTTTAAAAAAAATAATAATAATAATTTAAAATAATAATAAAATAAAATAAATGCCCAGCTGTGCTTTATACGATGTACATTAGATCTCACAATCAACAAAGAGCAGAAAAAAAGAGCAGAGGAACCACACCTCAGAGAACGGTTATGGGAAACAAAACCCACCACCAGCTTACTGATATTAAAACCACAGCAGGAACTCAGAGCTCAAAATACATCACCCTGAACAGAAGAAATATCACATACAGTAATGAATACAGTGATGCGTGAGGGTTCAAACATTCATTTTTGATAGATTTGGAAGAAAAATCTCATCCGATACATTCAACAATATTGGTGCCAATATTGCTAACAAAAAAAGACAAAAGAGAGAGAGAGAGAGAGAGAGAGAGAGGTGAAAGAAACAAGAATTTTACTACAAAAACACTAGAGAATATTGATCCATACTAACAACATAAATGATAAACAGCACATTCCCAACACAGTCCATGGCCCTGCACTCGTTTTCTACTGCTTAAAGAAAAATACAGTTCTCAGTTCCCGGATTCACGAAGCGTTCACATAGATAGAGAAAATGTAAAGAGAAAAATACATGCTTCAGGAGCAACTGTGCGTGCTACACACCCTGCCCTTCAGTGAACCGTATTCGTGTTCAGGGTTTAGCTGAGAAAAGAAAGCAGAAAAGCGGAGTTTTCAGGGGTCTCCTGCAGGGCTGCACGACACTGGAGAAAAATGCAATATGCGATAACTTGTTAAATAACGCAATGTGCGGTACGATAATGCTATAAGTGTGTAAAATCAATTTTCACACACACACACACACATTATATATATATATATATATATATATATATATATATATATATATATATATATAAAAATACTGAAAATGACATAACCAACATACGTTTCATGTTCTTTTGAGGAAAAGAAAGCATTCTCTGCCATCTGCGTCGCCCTAAAACTTTGACTTTTCATAACGTTTTGTAGTATTAAAACCACTCAGTTATCGTCAAGCAAGTTATGTGATATGCATATCGCGACATTTACATTTGTGATCATTTCGAAAATTTCAATACAGGAGCCCTGGTCTCCTGTATCGCCGTAGAAACGACACAAAATTGCAAAGGTTATTGCTAAACCGTACACGTCGATACCTAGGCTACTGCAAAAGTTGCAGGAAAAAAATAAGAACAGAGTTGGAAGTGAGTAGTTCTGCTTAAAGATAGATAGATAACTAGATAGATATATCATATTTAATATACAGTAAATATAACCATACACGCACACACACACACACACACACACACACACACACACACACACACACACACTCCTCTGAGTAAAGTAATAGTGACAGCACAGTGGGGCAAACCGCAGAGAAGAATGAAAGTAAAGATGGCTAGCTACAGCATTCACAGTGCCACAAGCGGATGCATTAGTATAGAGTGGAATTTTTTTTTTTGGTCACTTCGTGTGCATTGTAATCAACACAGGCAGTGTGGATAGCAAGCGAAGTCAGGACTCCAGATGCTACAGTTTAGAGAGTCTTATTTACTTATATACGGTGGCGTGAAGTTTAAGCCCATAAGCACTATGACGGAATGAATCAGTCACTCACTCAATACAGAACCACATTCAAGGATTTGTCTTTTCTGTCTACTAAGACGTGTACTTGTATGATAAAATCTGCAAAGCTGGACTTTTATGCTGTTTTTACAGAACTGTTGGGCATTTCATGAAATTAATACACTGTTTAAATCTAAAAGCCTTAAGAGTTCATTCACTTATCCATACCGATGGAAAAGGTCTCCTTACAACCCCAAAACAAAGGGTTTAACAACTGCTTAAGAGAGCCAAGAAGCATTAAATATGCAAAGCGGAAGCTTTTTCCTAAAAGTGTTAAATGTTTTTTGACAAGACTAGTTTTTTTTCCCCCTACAACCTCCAGCCTGTATTTCATAAGTAATTCTGTGGGAAGTTGCCGAAAGGTGGTTTAAAATTGCAGCTGTGTGGAGAGCTTTCAAAAGTTCAGAGTTTCAAAGTTCAACTTCTCAGAAAAACCTCCAAGTGATGTCATGCTTTTTCAAAAAAAAAAAAAAAAAAAAAAAAAAAAAAAAAAAAAAAAAAAAAAAAAAAAAAAAAAAAAAAAAAAAAAAAAAAAAAAAAAAAAAAAAAAAAAAAAACCCTGGTTCAGAGCACAGTGCAAATGTCCAACATGGAGTGCTGGTGAAGAAATGAGTCTGTTGCTTGTGACTTTCGCCTCCAAAGCAAACGCGAAGACAAAACAAACCGTCTGTTTTTCAGTCTTCGTTCACTTCATGAAGTCTTCATTCACTCATCTTCAGCAAGCCCTTTATTCTGGTCAGGGTTGCTGTGGATCTGGAGCCTGTCTCGGAAACGCTGGGTGCAAGGCAAGGCAACGATACAGCCCCATCTCTGAGGACACGGGAATCATGTTACACAACAGCGACTCGAGCTCAAGATTGAACCCCGAAACCTGGAGATGTGAGTCACTAACACTACCCACTGCAACACCATGTCGCACACAAAGATATCACCTTTATTATTCATCATCCTTCACCTTATCTAGAGGGCAGCTCTTCTGTTTCATGCAAAAACACATAACAGTCTTGATGCAAAAAAGTAATGTGCAGTCACGTGATGTAACGGTTACTGTGGCTGATCTACTTAACAAGTTCTACATCCTTTATGGACTGCAATATTTAACACACGGTATCCTGTAATCTTAGTCAATAATAATAATAATAATAATAATAATAATAATAATAATAAATTGGTCAGATTAGGTAGTCAAAACAAGGTAGACTGCTAGACAAAAGTCACTGAAACCTATATTTTAGCTTTTTTTTTTTTTTTTTTTTTTTTTTTAAATATGAACATAGGAACAGGGGAAACATGAAATGAGTATTAAATGTTTATTAAGTTCTGAAAAGTTGGACTTTATTTAACTAAAACAATGTAGATCTAATCTAATCAGAACAGGCCACAATCTTTATGGTTTTAATAAGGCACTTTTGGCACACCACATATTTATTTCACACTTAATCCTAACAAAACTTTGAGTGGGCTGTGTATTTTTTATTTAATAAAGAAGCAATGAATGTATTAATATAGAAACTGCACCTCTAAGAGAATTCAGAGATGTACAAATCGTGAAAAGTCTATTTAATAAAATACGTTCCAAGACTAACAACAGGGCGAGTTAACCAAAGGTTTTTAACTGATTATTGAAAATGATCATTGAGTCAGCATTTGTAAAAGCATGTTCGAAATTCAGGGGGGGGGGATGTAAGAACAACCTGTATTCTTCTTTCACCAGTTGTGCCGTGACTGATCCTCAGGACTAACAGTAGGCCTGTTTCAGCAGAGTGAAGCACTTGTGATGGGCTATACTGCGTCAGGAGATCAGCAAGATAGATTAGAACTAAACCAGTCGGAGATGTAAACATCAAGAGCAGGACTCGGGTGTAAACTATAAAAGAAAGACGTGCTCTGACTTTCTTGTCCTGGTAAGAATGCAGACTACTGCAGGAGGCTAGTGACTAAGAGTAAACAAATATCACGTGCACAGACAGGATCAGAGCCTTATTATGGTGCATGATAATACTTTCTTGAACGTGATGCATCATTTATAATCGAATCACTACTGACTGAGTCAGGAGCAGGTAGATGCAGTACTGTCAATACTATGATCATATGATATCATCACAATTTGCAAATGCGTGTCTCTGTGTATGTCACAGGCATTTAAACAGCTGATTCATCTGTTAAATGTCAGGTAAAATTCTGACCAAAGCCTTGCATGACATGTCACCTCAACCACGGTAGATAAACTGTTTCTACACTCTTGTTGCTGACACAGAAAACACAAACACACACACACACACACACACACACACACACACACACACACACACACACACGCAAGCTGTCAAAATATAACACATCGACTTCACACAAAGTTCACACGTTCTACAATGAACTGAAAAGAAGTAAAAACATCTTGTGTTTAAAAGGAAGGTGTGGAACCATTAAAAAAAGCTGAACACACAAGAGAAAATCCTCTTATAGCTTTTATAGGTCATTTCACACATTAATTGCATGACTTTTTAAATAAAAGGAACCACCTACAAGCATCTGCACACAGAATTTCCTCTCCATTCAATTCATTTCAGTTAATTTTAGGTTAAAAAGTCACACTGCTTTGTCACAGCTTTAAAGAGGAAGGCTAGTGCAAACGAGGCCTTAAGAGCTCCATAGTATGCCATTAAAGCGCCAGGGTGTGTGTACTGACCGTCCACTGTCTCTGCTCCCTTGCAGATGCTGTGCTTGACGCTGTCGAGCTTTTGATGCTGCTAGTTTCAGTTCTTGGACAAGCGCTGTTTGAGACCTTCGCTAGTGCTTTATTCGGATGCCTTTTGAACAGGTAGAGAGTCAGTATCTGCCTCACTCTGAACTTCCTTTTCTCTTTTTCTCCCTCCATCTCGTCATCTCTCTGCTAGCCCGGGCATCTCTCCATCGCCTCGCTCTGCCCGCTGTAATGCCATCTGAGCGCCAAGCCTGGCCTAAGGGTGTGTGTATGTGTGTGAGAGGGTTTGTGTACGAGTATGCATGCGTGCCAAAAATGAAAGATATGAGCGGAAGTAGAACAGGAAGGAAGAGAGAGAGAGAGAGAGAGAGAGAGAGAGAGAAAGAATAAGTAAAACACAAGAAAGAGAAGAAAGAAAAAAAAGACACTGCTTAAACCCACAAACTTGGCTATGACCCAAAATGCAGTGAGGCTGATAGAGGAGAAGGTGAAATAAATCTATCTATCCCATAATGCTTTGCTCATTTGTGCACTCTAGCTCTTTGACCAGTGTACGAATGCACACTACACCTTCTTGCCAACAAGACCCCCACCCACACACACTTTAGATTGATCTCTGCAGGCTTTATCAGGTTTTATAATCTCTTATTCTCATATGAATAATTTTGATCTGAAAGCTGCTGGGGATGAGACCGAAGATCAAGAAGGGGAAAAAAAGTGTTTCTGAAGCGTTTAGGCATCTGTCACACACTTCTGAAAAGCTTTACTTCCATTTCAACCACGGTTTAAAACTACACCAGCTTTTTAAACACTTTCACTAATCACAGAATGATAGAAGTTTTTTTTTAAAAATGTAGCCGATATGTTTTACATCACCTACACTGTGTCTTCACCTGGAGCTGTTAAAAGAAAGAAAGATAAAATCTGATAAAATCTGCCATTACAGTGACATCTAAAGTCTGTACAGAGCCTCACTCGTGTGCGCTAGAATATGATTACAGTTTGTAGTTTAGATTAAAAATTACAGTTCTCAGGAAAGGAGAGCTGACAGAAACCGTTCAGTGTTCATTCTAACTCTTATCCGAGTTCATCATCGTAGAGGAGACACTGTCAGTGTCAGTTCCACCGATGTTTATTCTGTGTGCTCTCTAGTGCACTGTGTAGTTCTGTATACGGTCCTGTTCGTTTATTGTGTTGTGCTGCTCTCATAGGTATTAGAGAGATTAACGTAAAAACGGCATTTAGACGACATATCAGAACAAATGTAAAGACAATGGTGAGAGATCCATGTGCTGACAAAAAACAAACCAACAAGCAAAAAGAACGGAGTGGTGGATTGATCTCAGACAGAAAGGTAAGCTGGCAACAGGAATGACGAAGAATAAATGAAGTGTAAACTATCTTGGTTAGGGAGAAATTCTTGCGGATGTTAACAATAGCGATAACAGATAGGAAAAAATATGAAGTGAAGTGACTTGTGGCCAAGTACGGTGACCCATACTCAGAATTTGTGCTCTGCATTTAACCCATCCAAGTGCGCACACACACAGTAGAGAACACACACACACACATACACACACACACACACACACACACCCACCCACCCGGAGCAGTGGGCAGCCTTTTTTTTTTTTGCTGCGGCGCCCGGGGAGCAGTTGGTGGATCTGTGCCTTGCTCAAGGGTCTCACCTCAGTCGTGGTACTGAGGGTGGAAGAGAGCGCTGGTCATTCACTCCACCCACCTACAATCCCTGCCGGACCCGAGACTCAAAACCACGACCTTCGGGTTCACCTTTGGGTTACTTTGGGTCTAACCATTAGGCCACGACTGCCCCTAATGGACTAATTAACTGCCTAACTAACGGAGCCTATTTTACAACCAAAGAAATTGCTAACCTAGCTAACTTGCATAGATATTCATGTACTGAATTAAGTTATGTTAGCCAGCGAAACTAGCTAGTTGACGTTAAATAAAGATATCTGGACTGAATTAACGTTAGTATCTAACGTGGCTTGGTAGCTAAACAAAGTTAGGTTGTGTTCACACGTAACGACTTTTTCTGATGAAAACCGCTGGGTAAAACGTTTTTCCATATTAAAAAAAAAACACTGTTCCAAAATGCAGTTGAAAGAGTCCCAAAAGAAGGTCAGGGCGTTTCTGAAGACACGGTCTACTCCATAGGATTATTACGTAAAGCAGGTGCTGACCGCTTCAAAAACAGTCGTTATAAAATAATGTTGAAATAAATCAAGAAATAAATCTCCTTTATGTCCTTTGGTTGCATTTTCAAATGAATCACATATGTATTTCAATTGTTTATTCTTCCTATGTGTACAAGTTAAGGTAATCCACATATATTTTTATTAAATCTCATACGTATTATCTGGTGAAATGAATAGACTTTTGACTATAAATACAATAAGCGTTGCCAGCCTTCTTTCACAATTATGGTAAAGATAATAGTCGAAAATAACTTGAAAGAAACGTAAAAGAACTTGAAATTTCCTTTGAATAATTTCAAACCCCCCCAACCACCATCCCCGGAACCCAGACAGCACCTAAGCCCTCTGAAAAGCTAGGGAAAACCCTGAACAGGACTTTTTTGTATAATGTAAGCCTAAAAATACAGTGGCTGCTCTCTGGAACATTTCAAATCTTATCAAACAAAGTCATACTAAAATGGTGTTACCTGTGTTTGGATGAATTAATGGACCATGGAACATGGGAGAACAGAAACGGGCTTACTTTGGAATATAATAAATCATTTTGTCATTGTAGAAGAAAATAAAAGACATCAGATGCAAAGTTTGAGTCAGTGTGTAAGAATAGAAGCTGTTTTTCTATCACTGTGGCCTGAAAGTGAGTTTTTAGCTGCACACTGACGTTTAGAAACATTTATTTAGGGAGCTCTTTGGTTAAGGCTTTGAGCTGATGATCAGAAGGTTATGAGTTCAAGCCTCAACATTACCAACCGATAAGAACTAACCCTATACCCAGTACAAATCTGTAAGATGTGTTGGACACATAACTTGATTTTGACAACCCACTTTGTTTTTAATGGTTGCTATAGTGATGTAAACTTCCGTTGTGTGAACTGATTGTGGGTGAAGGCCTATTTATGCACATATCTGCTCTGTGATGCGGAGAAAAGGATTGTGAGTAAACGTAGCTCTCAGAGACCTGCAGAACTAAAAGTCCAGGGGGTGGAGCTGGACCTGATACAACCCCTCCTCCTATAAGCTTAAGCCTAACCGCTAACCCTGACCCACATGCTGTGCGACATGAAGCAACACATGTAACACATTTATCCACACTGAAACACACAGAATTGTCTCCATCTTTTGGCTCGACTCTGTCTAGGTAGGAGCAGCTAGATGAGGTCCAACTCCACCCCATGGACTTTTTGCTCTGCAGCGAGCGGTAGTCCGCAGAGGAAGTGACGTAGCTACTAGCCAATCAAAGCGCAGAGAGTTGGAGTTGTAGTAATGTGAGTGTGGAAAGAGTGGCATCACCTCGTCCCGATAATTTATAGCAACCAGTTCTTTCTGCCCATCACTGTTAAAAAACAATAAGTGGTTACCAGACTAAAAAAAAATAAAAAAAAATAAAAATTATGACAGGACTAGATAACTTCTTGTAAGTGACGCTGATTCACATAAAAGCTTATTTCTAAACCATATTTAAACAATGAATGTTGACAGCAAATCAAGCTAAAACCAAAAAAAGGAGCCTTTAAGCTCACACTTAAAGTATAGGTGTGTTCTTACCTTCCTGTTAATATTGGCAAAGTCCTTCTCCACCCACGTGATGTCACACACTTTCTGGAGGAAGAATTGCACGGTGTCAGAAAGAATCGGCTTCTACATCCCCCCTACATCCTGACAGGACTCGTCATTTTACTTTATGACACACGCACACGTGCAGGAAGACTGACCACTATTGCCTCACCACTTATTTCCTATTTTTGCCCAACAGGAGATAAAGAAGAGTGAAACTGTTTCAACATGTTGGAGCTTTTCCTGTGTTAATCGTAGTCTTGTTCTAGCAAAGGCGTCAGCCGCGCTCCGTCTTGAATCCATGTCTATTTAGCCTACTTACTAGAACGTCATTTTAAGAAACGTTCCAAACTATAGAACACACAAAAGCTACATAACACCATAAACTACCCATGATACATTGTAAGCTTGTGTCCATTTTAAGCTGTGGTTTCATTTACAAAAGCTGACTAGCTAACAGGCTGCTCACGTCCAGTGAATTTTTCCTCAGCAACTAAATGAATTATTGTGAAAACTCTTTCAAACACTAGAGTGTGGGATACAGCTCTGTTTATATGAGCACCATCACAGGCCTTCACATTACTAAAACTGAGAGGTGTGCCAGTACACAACTTGCTCAAGGTAGCGCTTCCTGTGTTTCATCTGTTATTTCAACACTGTCGTGTGCATTCAATTTTAATTGAAACACAAAAACACTCAGAAAGTTTAATCAAAGTTTGCCTGTGAGTATAATGTGCACACACCGGTGTTGCAAAGGCATTAAGAAGCTAGAAATTATTCTCCTTAGCAGTGAGTGTGTTTGCAATTAAGCCCCACTTTAAAAAAAAAAAAAAAAAAAAAAAAAAAAAAAAAAAAAAAAAAAAAAAAAAAAAAAAAAAAAAAAAAAAAAAAAAAAAAAAAAAAAAAAAAAAAAACACTTCCTGATTATGAAACACTCACAGCAGTCCATGCACACAGGGCCACCAATACAAACATCAAAAAACACTAATCAGTTACTAAATCCATAAATACTAATCCCTAACATGAACAGTTATTAAATCAATCACCAATTCCTAAAATCAAGTGACTAAGCCAAAAACTATGAATCCCTAACATTTATTGTTAGTGATAAAAATTACTCATTTCTAACATCAACAGTTACTAATCCAAAAAATTCCTAATCCCTAAAATATACAGTTATTTATCTGAACACTATAAATCCCTAGACATAATGTTAGGGATTGGTAGGTTTTGGAATAGCATCTATTTTTACTGATGCAAAACTATTCATCTCCAACATCGACAGTTACTAATGCAAAGAACAACTAAGCATGTATCCACAGCATGTATTGTTACTAATCCAAACACTACAAATTTCTAACATCTAGTGTTACTGGTGCAAAAACTACCAATCCCTAATGTCAACAGTCACTAAACCAAAAACTGTTAATCCCTAAAATCCACAGTTACTAATAAAAATCCTACTAATCCCCAACATTTACAGTTAACAATGCAAAAGTCCTAGCTAACAAGACACTTGTAACTATAAATAGATCACGCTGATTTAAACTGACCACATGACTAACCTCAAAAGTGGCAGTTATACAAGTAAAACAAGTCAAACACACCCATTATAAATGCAAATTAACATTTCAGCTCCACAGTCAGATAATACTTATTCCAGTCTATAACGCGAATATGCTAACCACTGAAGCCCATCACTGAAACATTACTTAGAACTGCCTGAGAAGCTCACTGGGGTGTTAACGCTCAGGTGACATCATGTGTGCTTAAGAGTTTACGGTGGTTTTATGAGTGAGATGAGGTGTGGTGAATATTAAATAGGTGAGATTTTCCCAAATCTAAGAAAAAGCAGCTACAGGTGCTTCCTGTCCTACATTTGATACACTGCAGTTAAGACTTCCTACACACACACACACACACACACACACACACACAAACACACACACCCCAACTCTCTGATTCCTAGTGTAGCGCAGACATGTAGCTGCATGTCTGTAACTACATGCTGTAATGATCGCTCTATTCTGTTTCACTCCACTCTTTGTTCCCTCTTTTCCTCTCTCCCTCTCTTTGCTAAGTGGATGGATAGAGCGGAGTAAACTTGCCTGAGGCACGCGCTGTTTGGTACGAAAGATATGCCTCCACATGTCCGAGCTCACTGCTGACACAGAGACCAATGACACACTCGCAGCTCGCACACACACTCACACACATACATATACACACACACACAGTCAGAGTGTGAAAAAGGGGAAATGCAAATATAAATGCTAACACTGTGTGTCTGTCTGTGTGTGTGTGTGTGTGTGTGTGTGTGTGTGTGTGTGTGTGTGTCAGAGAGAAGAGAGAGAGGATGGGTAAGTGAGGCGGAAATAAATACCAGAACTTTCTAAGGAAACTCCAACTCATGAGCCAAGCTACCCAGTGACCACGCAACACACACAAACACACACACACATGCCTATCTATGTTACCTGCCAGTGTAGTAGTGTAGATAAATAAACTTAACATTGAGCTCAGCAGTAACTCAAATGCTCAGACCAAAGCAGTACTCTTAAGCCAAAACCTGGTAATCTTAACCCTAATTTCAGTACCCATAACCAAAACCTCAGTATCCATAACCCTAATCCAAGCGCCCCAACTCTAATCTCGGTACCTCCAATCTTAACCTTTTACCCAAAACTCTGGCCTTGGTACTCTTAACCCTAAACACACTACGTCAACCCTAACCTTGGTACCTATAACCCTAACCTAATAACCACAACCCTAAACTCTTCCATAACCCTGAACACAGTATCTTACCCTAAATGGGTATTTTCAACCCCAACCTTCAAACTCAAACAAAAACCTGACAAACTACACACAACAAACCCCCCCCTCCCCACCACCACCAAGTAATTGTCAGTAAGGCATTAGAGACAAGCACTCGCACCACAGAAGGCTAGATGCTCACTTTAAGCAGTGTGTGCTTCCACACTGCTGCAGACCTGACAGCTGGAATATGAGAACTCCTCCATCAGTGAAATTACTATATGCAGCAATGCGTTTGTCTTGCTGCATCCATTTACATCAGCGTTTAAACACACACCTGCAGAAACAGGAAACTGTTGTGACAATACAGAAAGGGTGGGAGGTTTGGGGTCCATAGTCAGAAACCTTACTGTCAGAGGCGTGCGCACGTGTATGTGCGTGTGCACCTCTTTTCACAAGCATCCACTGGACATGAATATGCATAAAAATGTTAATGAGGTGGTACATAAGAGGAACAACACTTAATGAGGCCTGACACTGTTGCATTTGAGAAACACACACACACACCCAGCTGCACTTTACTATCAGAACATAGCAATAGAAACCAAAGAGAGCTAATAAAAGTGTATTTCTCCTGGTGACCACTAGGGGTCAGGCGTTCATTCACTAAAGCTAAAGGCCTGTATGATGAAACAGCATCCACTTTCCCTCATTAATCTCTGACAGTAAAACCTGGCGGAGGGATTAGAGGGTGAAATACCAGGTATAGAGAAAGATTAGTACTGACAGGAAAGTAAAACGAAGTGAGACGAGCTACAGAGGAACAAGAGTGGAGGGAGAAGGACAAAAGCTTTTTAATGTGGATTTAAATTAGAATCTTTGTGATACCAAAAAATCTGTTATTGCCGTCTCAGTGGATCTGATGTGTTCTTGCCTCACACTCTGTCTCTCATTTGTGTGAAAGCGGTAGATCCACGTACAGACTGGGTCAGGCACAGACAGCAAGGAGAGTTTAGGAGCTCCATGATGAATGTGTTAAATGCAAAGATAAAATCCTCACATATGACTCTGAACATGTGAAAGTCAAGAGAACATTAAGTGGTTTTACTCAGAACTTCGTCAAACAGCATGTATTTTATCAAACACACACACACACACACACACACACACACACACACACACACACACACACACACACAGAACTCAAGTCACTGCAGGCAGAGACAATTCTTCAAAACTTTCACACGCAAGACAAGCAGATACACACACAAGGCGCTCTCATTTTGAAAGTGTGTGCGTATGTGTGTGCATGTGTGTGCGTGTGTTTAAATGTTTCTCTCCTGCTCTCTATCCTTCTGCAAACATTTCCTCCACCAATCCTACCATTTCTCAGAAACAGGAAAAAAAAAATCTAGCTGTGTTCCCAATGACCTTTTCACACAAACCCCATTGAACACAGTATACCGCTGGAGAGCCTTCTCAGCAATTCCAGTTAAAGAAGGCTAAATACACCACTCCCCTACAGTCCACCTCTCGCCTAAAGTCCTTCGCTCCACTACAGTCCGCCTGTCGCCCAAAGTCCTCCGATCCCCTACAGTCTGCCTCTTGCAGTCCTCCGCTCCCCTAAAGTCTGTCTCTCAGTCCTTCGCTCCCCTACAGTCCGTCTCTCGCCTAAAGTCGTCTGCTCCCCTACAGTGCGCCTCTCGCAGTCCTCCGTTCCCCTAAAGTCTGCCTCTTGCAGTCCTCCACTCCCCTAAAATCGTCTGCTCCCCTACAGTCTGCCTCTCGCAGTCCTCCACTCCCCTAAAGTCGTCTGCTCCCCTACATTCTGCATCTCGCAGCCCTCCACTTCCCTACAGTTTGCCTCTCGCAGTCCTCTGCTCCCCTACAGTCTGCCTCTTGCCTAAAGTCCTCTGTTCCCATACAGTCTGCCTCTTGCCTAAAGTCCTCCGCTCCCCTACAGTCTGCCTCTCACCTAAAGTCCTCAGCTCCCCTACAGTCTTCCTCTCGCAGTCCTCCGTTCCCCTAAAGTCCTGCGCTCCCCTACAGTCTGCCTCTCGCCTAAAGTCCTCCGCTCCCCTACAGTCTGCCTCTCGCCTAAAGTCCTCCGCTCCCCTACAGTCTGCCTCTTGCAGTCCTCCGCTCCCCTATAGTCTGCCTCTCGCCTAAAGTCCTCCACTCCCCTATAGTCTGCCTCTCG
>CM040984.1:5497794-5512409 GCA_022985145.1 Pangasius djambal | reverse complement strand
TCACCTAAAGTCCTCTGCTCCCCTACAGTCTGCCTCTCACAGTCCTCTGCTCCCCTACAGTCACCTAAAGTCCTCTGCTCCCCTACAGTCTGCCTCTCACAGTCCTCCACTCCCCTACAGTCTGCCTCTCACCTAAAGTCCGCCAATCCCCTACAGTCTGCCTCTCACGGTCCTCCGCTCCCCTACAGTCTGCCTCTCACGGTCCTCCGCTCCCCTACAGTCTGCCTCTCACCTAAAGTCCGTCTCTCGCCTAAAGTGCTCTGCTCCCCTACAGTCCGCCTCTCGCCTAAAGTCCTCCGCTCCCCTATAGTCTGCCTCTCGCAGTCCTCCGCTCCCCTAGTCTGCCTCTCGCTTAAAGTCCTCCGCTCCCCTAAAGTCTGCCTCTCACCTAAAGTCCTCCGCTCCCCTACAGTCTGCCTCTCATCTAAAGTCCTTCACTCCCCTACAGTCTGCCTCTTGCAGTCCTCCGCTCCCCTACAGTCTGCATCTCACCTAAAGTCCTGCGCTCCCCTACAGTCTGCCTCTCACCTAAAGTACTCCGCTCCCCTAAAGTCCACCTCTCGCCTTAAGTCTGATGCTCCCCTACAGTCCGCCTCTCTCCTATAGTCCTTCTCTCAACTACAGTCCCAACCCTACAGTCCGCCTCTTGCCTAAAGTCCTCCGCTCCCCTTCAGTCTGCCTCTCGCCTGAATTCTGACACTCCCCTAAAGTCCACCTCTCAACTTCAGCCCACCTCTCACCAAAAGTCCTTAGCAACCCTACAGTCCGTCTCTCCACTAAAGTCCGACGCTCCCCTAAAGTCCAGCTCTTGACTACAGCCTGCCTCTCACCTAAATTCCACTTCTCCTAAGGTTTACCTTACGGTAAACTTGTTAAATTGTGTCATCACACACCCACTTTACAAAGAGGTTTTTTTTTATTTTTATTTTTATTTTTTTTTTATAAACAACAACGGTATCAAATTAATAGCTGATTAAAGATCAAATTCTTCATAATATGCTTTGTTTAGTTGTTCTTTCCTTTTTTGCTTATAGAGTGTGGGCTGTATTTAGCATTGGCAACATAAGTCCACAATATTTGCTCAGGGAAGGTTACACATATTCAGAAACAGGTTATGCAGCTGCTTAAATTTCTGAGCTTTTCCTGATAATTGTCTGAGTGCCCTATTCAGATTAGGCAAATCACTTGCATATGGTTCGCACCTCCAAGGTTGCCAGATTTTTCTTGGGGTCATTTAATATTACACAGGATTACATTAAAGTCAACTGAAAGTCCATAACAAGTTGCTTTATATTTCAAAAAGTGAAACAAGCAGATAGGTCTGGCTTTCATTTGCATACTGAAACATTATTTCATGATGTAATAACAATTGCCCATCACTGGTTTAATACTAATAAAAGTTAAGAGCTTTGTGCAAGAAATCCCACTGCTCCAATTGCATTATTCATGCACACGCAGGCAGAATGCATGTGTATTCATGTGCACATACACACATATAGAGACACACTGCAAACACGTTAATCGTTTTTTAATGCTTTGGTGTCCAACAGTTAAGTCAGAAGCTTGTTAGCTTGTTCAAACTCAGACATGCAGATAATTGATCTACCTTGCTGTGTTCTATTCATCACAATCAATGTCACGATCATGTCAAGGTCAAAAGTCAAACTGTGAGCGCCCTAGGATGGACACTAACATGAGTGAGAGAGAAGCAGAGAAAGGAAAAAGATAAATAAGAAGTAAAGACTGACAAAGGTTTCCTCAAAACCTCATAGGACACCTCAAAAGGCGTGCAAAAAAAATAAAATAAAATAATAATAATAATAATAATTTAATTGCTAATTTAGTGAGCTGCATAGAAGAAACCTGACCAATCAGAATCTCTGTCTGAGCCTCACGCAGGCCCTGATTGGCTGTGCTCACTGTAGTGATGTAATCTCACAGGGTCATGAATGAATGCGTGTTTGTGAGAATGAAATGTGAATGAGGACTAGGAAAACAGAGATGCAGGAAGAGTGAACAAATGAAAAGATGAGAAAGAGAATGAGAGAAAGAAAAGAAAGATTTAGAGAGAGAGATAGAATGAGCTAGAGAATGAGTGAGACGTATAAAGACAAAGAAAGGGGAGCAGGGAAAAAAACTGGCTGTAGAGTAACCATAGTGATACAGATGAGCTCAGTAACCATGACAACACACTGCCATAGCGTCCAATAACACACACACACACACAGATACACACACACTTACTGAAGATGGATAATTGAATGAATGAATGAATGAACGAACGAACGAACGTGATTGGTGAAACTGTAATTGTTTTGTTTCTTGGTCCACTGGAAATATGGCTTTTCTTCTGGCGTAATGATGCAGACCACCATCTCAAACAGCTAAATGCTCAGAGGCTGGAAAATGAGTGTGTGAAAAATGTTTTTAAAAAAACTGACAGTGCTCCAAAGAGAAAAAAGGAAAAGGAGAAAAGACAGACTAGTCTTACAACTAAACAAAAAAAGTAACTGATCACTTCAGTTCAGAGTCTCAGTAATATTCGCTGATCCAGATGAAATATCACCACCTCCAGCTGCTCTTCATGTCATAGCATGGACATCAGATCAGACGGATCTGTGCTGCTGGCCTGCTGTTATTGCCAAAGAGGGGCAAAATGATTGCATTAACAAGACAGGTGGCTTGCCAGAATCTCAACTGCAACTTTTCTGCCTCAGAAAAACAATATAAAAATCAGAAATGTTCCTTTCAAAAAACCTACGCTTAAAGTGTATCGGTTGCATGAGCCCCACAGCACTCGTGTGTAAACATTGTTGCTCAGCTGTTGCTCAACATGGATGCCTCCGTGTTCATCTTTGGTTAGCAACAAGCTAGCCAGCTAACGGTGATGTATATTTGCCTCCTCAAAACAGTGAAGTGTTTAGTCAGTGTTAAAGATGTGTCAAGCTAATTGTGTACACACTACAACTCATTGAAAATAAAGAAGTGCTACTTCGATTACTGCTGATGCTGTGAACAGCCATGCTGATATCACTTGCTGAACTCGAGGTTGAGGAGACCACCTCAAGTTTGCGAGTAAGAGTTTTGAGTCGAGGAGGGAATTTTCTATGGCTCTTCCTAGTCGGAGGTCAGAAATTCCAAGCTACGAGTTTTATTTTACAGTTAAGGGAAGCTGGCAGCTTCCTGTACACATTATAGTTATTATATTCAGCGGTCTAAGCACCAGCGTCAACTTGTGTTCCACTGGTGGAAGGTTCAGCAATAGAAAAATTTGAGTAATGTTCATGAAATAAATCAATACTGAGAGGGTCTGTGGAATTGATCATACGGTTAAAGGGGCCCCTTTCTTCAAAAACCACCAATGCATACACCGTTTTACTTTAGTGTAGAGCAAGTGTGTGCGTGTGTGTACCTTGTAAAATATTATAGAGGGAGCTCATGGAGTCACTACAGCCCCAGGGCCCCTTGTGGTCCTAATCCTGGCCTGAGAGACACACACACACACACACACACACAATTTACTCTCTTTCAGTACAGATGCTCCTGTTACTTGATAAAGCACGTTGTCTGAAACAGTCGTCCCACACACAAACACCAATGCTAACACACGCACACAAGCACACACACACGCACACACACACGCACAAACACACGCACAGGTCCCCTTGGTTTTGGAGGACGCTTGGTGACAGTAAACTGGATGACCAGTGTCTGCAAAAAGGCGCCTGATTCAAGCCAGGAGCGGCTCAATTAAACAATAAAACCATCAAATCCAGGACAGAGCTCCATAAATTACCATCTCTCTCTCTCTCTCTCACACACACACACCAGACACAGAGCCTGCGCACACCACTCAGCAATCAATAGCACAACTACAGATGCAACTAGCAGCTCTGTTACGGCGAAGGGTAATGCTAGGTCATGGGAAAAGTATAAACGTAATTAAAAATTTCCCACTGCTTAGAACTCAATTTTCTTATTACTTTAAGACAAAGCCCTAAACTAAAACAAGGAAAAAAGGCAACACTTGACTCTCATTTCCTATTCATGATATCCGTTTCTATATTCATGATTCATTGCTCTGCTTCTAATGTGGCACTAACGGGTGCTAATGGTAATCTCTCTTAAAAAAATCATAATTAAAAAAAACACTCTGACAGGGTACGCTGTAGTATAAGAGGAATAAACCAGTTCAGGACATGATGTAAGAAAATAATCCACTCTGGTAGCTAAAATTCACTCTGCTTCATGCCAAGCTGTATCACACCACCCCACTGTGGATTATTTTCTTCCAACAGCACAACCAGAACTGTTTTATTCCTCTAATACCACAACAGTTTGCCAATGATTACAACGATTAATTTAATAACAAACAACACTTCATGCTTTTTATACATTTACATTTAATCTTTTGGAACGTCCATGAGATGAGTTAATTCCTGTTATCTCTTTTCTTATTTAAGCACTACCGCACGAGAAAGAATGCTGTTGTACTGAATATTGTGATTTGGCACAAGAAATGAATATCGAGTACCAATACGGCCAGTTTACTGCGGCAGGGTATAACAGTGCCATGATATGATGAGAAACAGTGAATATTTAACTACTGTTAATACATACATTACTTATAATTCATTTCAGAGCTTTGTGAGGCATTTTAAGAGTTTATAAACATAAGCACAAATGGATAAAGACTTAACAGGCAACTATTTTTATCAAGTTCAATTCAAAGACTTGTTTCCTGCCTTAGTGTTTTCTGTATAGTCCACTCTCCCATTTTACTGTGTGTGTGTGTGTGTTCTGATTCTTATCTCACATTCATTACCAGAAGTGATGAAAACTACAGAGGTGACATTCACGTGTTAACATTAACACAGCTTTTTAATCCAGCTGTGCACACAAACTACCGTGACATTTTATTTTCCCCACACGCAGCTCTCCACAACGTTAACTCATCATTTAATAGAAAGCAAACAAACAAAAACACTGCAGAAATGACCAAAATTAAGGTTTAGTATTCACTTGTTACAGAAGCACAGATCTTTTAAAACGCCATTTAAGAATTTTGACCAATCAGCCACATTCTGTTCACCAAGCTCCGCCCCAATCGTTTCTGGGGAACTGTGAAGAAATGACTCTATAGCAGGAACTGAGCAGATTCCTAGAGCTAAAACTGGCCCTGGTTTCTCCAGAGGAAACATGAATACATGGTGCTGGCATCTAAACAATTCTATAAATACTTCTAGATAATTATGTAAACAAGGAGTAATGCAAAGCTCTTGCAATTCAGTGTGAGTAGACGATTGAGTGTGTGCGAGTGCATGAGGGAGGATTTGCGAGTGAGTGTGCCTGAGTGTATGAGTGAGAGCGGGAGTGCAAGAGGTGGGAGGTGATTGTGTCCGAGTGTAAAATTGTGTGCGAGTGTGCAAGTGAGTGAGTGTGAAAAAGAGTGCGAGAGAGAGAGAGAGAGTGGACGAACGTGAGCGTGTGCAAGAAAGTGTGCAAAAGAGTGAGAGTGCGAGAGAGTGTGTGTGTAATGAGTCAGAGCAGCAGTTTATCTATCACTTAGATAACTCTTAACTCTGAGTCGAGTTTGCCCTGCCTTGTTAAACCAAGAACAGCCCCTTAATAATCACCATTTAAACACACACACACACACACACAGTGAGAGTGAGAGAGAGGGGCGGGGGAGAGAGAGAGAGGGAGAGAGAGAGAGAGTATGTGTGTGCATAAACGTGTGATAGAATGTGCGTCAGGGTCCAAAGGGCACCTTGCTCAAAGCAAAGTGATAAAAAGCAGTACAGACATAAATTGCCCTGTAATGATCCGACACACCTTGAGGTGTATAGATGTAGGGCACTAAGCAGAAGTGCGCACTATCAGGTGAGCTGTGTGGAGAAGCTGATAAACTGTATATTAATGGAAAAACCGGTCACTCTGTACATGTCCCCTTAGAGGGAAGCATCACTGCAAATCAATACAGCAGTTAATAATAATAATAATAATAATAATAATAATACATTTTATTTATAAAGCACTTTACATTTTAAAGAAAATCTCAAAGTTCTTCTGTTCAGTGATGTGCAGTGCAGTTCAGAAGTCGGATTATCCCGTGATAACCATTTCTATCCGGAGGGGCGTGGTCTCTTCCAGGATGACTCCACCCATCAAACCCTGAACGGTTTGATGAGGATGAAAATGATGTACATCATATGCACTGGCATTCACAGTCACCAGATCTCAACCTAACTGAACACCTTTGTTCCAGCAGAACACCTATTATCTTTGGGAAGAATAGCGGTGGTGTTTACTGCGAGTGAGAGTGTATAATGTACTTCAAGCCTGGCTGACTTTTCTCATTTCTCCAGGGCTCTAATGGCTCTCAGACTGGCAGAGAGGTATGTGTGTGTGCGTGAGAGAGAGAGAGAGAGAGAGAGAGAGAGAGAGATGTACCAGTGTAAATTAGAACAACTTTCTACAAGACCTTCAAGGACTCCATCATGTGCTGAACACTGGTTAGATGATGTTGTATATCAACCCTGAAGATACTCATTACTGATTGGCTGGCAGCGGTGCATCAATTCATTATATCAGGACATATCGAAAGTACAGTACCTTCCATAAGTATTCACCCCACCCCGGTGTGTTTGTATATACACATAACATTGATTATCTCATTACAATGGCACCTGTCAAGGGGTGGGATATATTAGCAGAACAGCAGAACATTGCCTAGAGCAACACACTGCCTCCGCCGGCTTGCCTTCTTCCCATAGTGCATCATGGAGCCATCTCTTCCCCAGGACAGTGACACTCAAGCACCCGGCCATCCACAGGATATAAAAGAAAATGTGATTCATCAGACCAGGCCACCTTCTTCCACTGCTCCATGGTCCAGTTCTGATGCTCACGTGCACACTGTAGGTGCTTTCGGCACTGTGTGCTCTGACACCATTCTATCATAGCTAGCATTAACTTTTTTTCAGCAATTTGTACTACAGTAGTTCTTCTGTGGGATCGGACCAGATGGGCCGGGTTTCGCTCCCTACGCGCATCAGTGAGCCTTGGGCGCTCATGACCCTGTCGCCGGGTCACTGGTTGTCCTTCTTTGGACCACTTTTGGTAGATACTGACCACTGCATACCCCACAAGACCTGCTGTTTTGGAGATGCTCTGACCCAGTTGTCTAGCCATCACAATTTGGCCCTTGTCAAAGTCGCTCAGCTGCCAAATTTTTCCTGCTTCAAACACTTCGAGAACTGACTGTTCACTTGCAGCCTACCCCTTGACAGGTGCCATTGTAATGAGATAATCAGTGTTATTCACTTCACCTGTCGGTGGTTTTAACGTTATGGCTGATCAGTGTATGTTACTGTAAATAGGGATATTGCAAACAGGGATGCAAAAATTTCATCTTGCTCAGTGAAAAGTAAGAAGGAAGAAAACTAAGGAAAAAAGGAGAAGTGAGTAAGAGGAAGAGAGAAAGCAGGTGATGGAGGCTGACAAACTGCTTCAGCTGTCAAACACTTCTTCCATTCAGACACTAATTTATGACCAGGTGCAAAGTTTACAACAGCTGTCAGAATGTCACTTTGGATATAACAGCCTGAGATGCTGCATGTGAGTTGAGGGAGGAAAACCCTTCACATGAAGAAACAGGTTTTTAAGGTTTTTAACAATGTGAAGGAAAGTCTCTAATTTAAGCTTCTCCTGGAGTACTGGTGAAGTCTGTAATTAAGTTCCTGAGTACTTCACTTACTCTTTATTGGCTGAAACCCATTATTGGTTTTTATGCAAACTCGAGAGAATTGATCAAACTCTTCATTTCCCTTTCTTATCTTTCCTACTGCTCCGTGCTCCACGTTCCTCTGAAGCCCCATGTCAGAAAGAGAAAAAGAAAGATCCTAAATGACTCAGCAGGCTGCAACCTTTCAGAGCAGCGCCAGCTATTAAACCATGTTAATAAATCATGGAGCAAAATAAAAAAAGGAAAACAAAGTAGAAACAGACAAAGAACTAATAAAATAAGCAAGAATACAGAGTGTGCTGTGTGTGTGTTTGAGAGGAAGAACCACACACACACACACACACACACACACACACACACACACACACACACACACACACACACACACACACACACACAGCCAGGAACCAGTCTGGGTTTCGACCAGTTCAGGAGGAGATCCATTATGTCACCAGATGTGGTGTGATGTGTATAAGTAACACAGATGACATCTGCGCAGGTTATATTTCTGAAGATGATATTTACACATCACAGACATTACACACACAATGTCGATACTTACTTTGATTGTTTTTAGCTGTTAAAAGCATTAGCTCCTATTTAAACTTCTCGCTCACAACACTTATTGCCTGTTGTCATGCCCTGACCTCTGACCCCTGCAGCCATTAGCTCTCATTAAAGATGAGATTTCAGATCTGACACTGCCAGTGTGACCGTGTCAATGAAAAAGGGCTGGAAATTCAAGATTCAGTTTTCAGGTGTGTGAGTGAGTATGCAAGAGCGAGCGTATGTGTGTATATGATGTGTAACATGATAGTGTAATCTATTGTGTTAATGCTGAGCAAGGTTGAGTTTGCACTGCCTCTGATAAACCAAGGACAAGCCCATAATAATCACACACACACACACACACACACACACACACACACACACACACACACACACACACACACACACACACACACACAGTCTCAGTCCATTTGACAGACTAGCAGTCAGATCAGCTACACTGCAACACTCTGCAGTGTGGGACTGGATGATGTCATCCCATCAGTAAGTCAGGTTGTCGAGGCCATTGCAGGAAGTGATGTCATTCTAGTGCTGACACAGTAACTACATAAATAACCGCAAACATATGCACGCTGCATCACAGCTAAGTCAGGAGAGGGAGAGAGATGAAGAGTGAGTGTGTGTCAGTGAAAGAGAGGGAGAGAAAGAGAGAGAGAGAGAGAACAGAAGGAACGACTTGGTTAATCCTCTAATCTACCAAAGCTTCTTGTCCCTCCATCCTGCTCTCTTTTTCAGCATCCCACTACCCCCTCTCTCTGTCAAGCCTGTCCTCTCTCTCTCTCTCTCTCTCTCTCTCTCTCTCTCTCTCGCTCTGTCTCTCTCTCTCTCTGTGTGTGTGTGTGCGCGTGTGTGTGAGACTGTAAGTCTCAGCAGTGCTGGCAGACACATGAACAGGAAATGAATGGATTGAAATATAATACGCTCTGCAAAAAGCTGGTACTGGCTGAAGGACAGAGCCTTCTTCACACATGTACACACACTGAGGTAATTAAATCATCTCGTTATGAAATAATGACACACTATTAACACTCATGAATACTGAATAGTGTTACACACACACAAAACACTGTTTTGCACATACATGAACAGTGTTATAAGCATAGCACTTTATTTGTTGATCGCTGACCTGAAGTGGTTCCAGCTGAATAATGGCTGACTTTCAATAGCTGCAGTGTCTCTGGTGATCAGTAGTGGGGGGGGTGTGTGTGTGTGTGTGTGTGTGTGTGTGGCAGTGGCAGTAGGGGCTGTGAACCATTAGAGCAGCAGTTCAGACCGCGAGCGTGTCAGTACAGGTTGAGTGCCAGTGTGGGTCCTGAGAGCAGCAGTACACCTGAAAGGCTCGTGTTGCGGGCCGCAACAATGGCAGTACGGACTACGGAGTGTCAAGACAGGCTGCCAGAGCAGCAGTACAGGCTGCGAGACTTGTGTTGTGGGCTGAAAGAGTAGCATTACATACTGCAGTACAGGCTGAGAGTCTGTGAGAACTGTAGTATGGACAGAGAAAGTGGCAATTAAAGACTGTGACAGCAGCAGTATGGGCTGCATGAGTGCTACTTTGTGCCATGAGAGTGGCCGTACCTACAATCCAGTTAGTAATAACAGCCATGAGCAGTAATACGGATTTTAAATTGTTTTCTTTATTGCACAGACAGCAAAGTCTTAGACCTCAAATACTCAGCCTGTCTGCCCGCCCTGAAAATCTATCTATCCCACGCCTTGTGCATAGTGAACTCTCATCAACTTAGTTCAAAATTTACTACAAAACATTTATATTATTAGTAGTCTTTATCATATGAACTCACATGAACTCTTTTCTTTATTAGCGTCATGGATTTCTTTCACATAATCCAGGTCCTGTTTTAGTGCGCAGTCACCACTGTTACACACACGGATAATCTCAGCCATTACAGCTGTCCATAGAAACACACTGACACCTTGGATACATCAACGGAAAAATACACTGGAAAAGCAGCTTTGCAGTGTGTGTGTGTTCCCAGTTCTGCAGTATGTTCTGCCTCGTCCTGCTCATTGTATCGGAATGTAAAGTATTTGACCCGGTCTCCTCCCAATGACGAGGTCTCTCACACTTTCCATCTCTCTCTCACTCTCTCACTCTCACTCAAACAAACACACACAGAGACACACAGACATCCCTTATCAGAGAACAGCCTTAGGATCAGAGAACGGCCCTGGAAATACTATCCACCAAGTATACACCCTCCTACCAGCACCTTCCAAAACATGAGTCCTAGCAACACACACACACCATCCGTGTGTGTGTGTGTGTGTGTGTGTGCTTTAGTGTAACTGTGATAATTTTGAGGTACAGGCCATAGAGAATAAGCTCACAGAATTATTTACGCACAGCACCACCTGACTGACCATGAACGCCCTGCCATGGCGACACGTTGCCGCGGATACCCCAATGACAAGGAGATGGTTGACCAAGGTCAGCTCTACCAGGAAGAAATACCAAAATGAATGTGGTTTTGGTCAGTCTGCTGTTCTGAGACATGTAACACACTCTCACTTGGCTAATCATGGACACTCCAGGACTGCGGTCCAATACTGCTGCTAACACGCCCTTGACAAATTCCCCTTGGATGAGGAGCAAAAAGTAATGCAATATCCCACCACTGTAAAATCTGGGTTGCGATGTTCACACTGGGCTTTCTGTAGAATTACATTTCTGCTAACTTCATTACTTTATTCTGTAGTTAGCATTATAGCTTATTGCATAGTAAGAGTACAGTACAGAAGACTTAACGTAACACTATTGTGACAAGCAATGGTAAAGAGTTGGACCTGTTTTTCCTGAGAGTGTCATTAGATCTGGACTTAATCTCATTTAATCTTGAAATTAGGGGACTCAAAACATTTAGTGTACACCGTATGGCCAGAAGTATGTGTATGTGTCCTAATGATTGAGTTCAGGTGTTTCAGCCGCACCCAGTTCTAACAGATGCATTAAAACAAGCGCACAGCCATTCAAACAGACACACACTGGCAGCAGAACTCCTCTGTTTCGTGGACGTTCCACAACATTAAATGTAACTATAA
Organism: Pangasius djambal; assembly: GCA_022985145.1. Taxonomy (NCBI): domain Eukaryota; kingdom Metazoa; phylum Chordata; class Actinopteri; order Siluriformes; family Pangasiidae; genus Pangasius; species Pangasius djambal. The sequence continues at coordinate 5,501,032 of CM040984.1, read as the reverse complement.
ATGGAAGAAAGATATGATGTGTAATCTACTCTACACTACTCCAGATAAAAGATTATCATAATTTCCATTATAGCATAATTTCTGAAGAACTGATTAAAGATGCTTCAGTGGATATGAATAAAACAATCTGTTTTTGAGCAAAAAATAATCTCAAAGTAAATAACCAGACTGGAGCCTTTGAAGACTATTAACACAGCTAAATGTCTGTGAATAAATAGATGAAGTGTGTGTGTGTGTGTGTGTGTGTGTGTGTGTGTGTGTGTGTGTGTGTGTGTGTGTGTGTTCACCTGGAAAAAGAACATGGCTGCAAAAGCAGGGTGTGTGTGTGTGTGTGTGTGTGTGTGTGTGTGTGTGTGTGTGTGCCAAGCTTTCAAACACTTGTATAAACTGTGTGCACAGTTGCCTTCCCACTCGATTTCTCTCACTAGACGCTTAGTCATTCTTACAAACGGTCAAACAAACGTGCGATACTGCGAGCAATCAAACAGAGATTGGAGTGCGAGATTGAGGTTGAGCAGAGCTGAGCTGCTGTGATACTACACAACACAAACACCACCTGCTCGAGCCCATTCACACACACGCAAATCCGTCATCATGCAGACGTCCTGTCATTCAGCTGATCCCTGTGCTTTATGGCGCACACACTAACAGACGGACACGAGGCTCCATCAGGCAGGAGGAAGCTCTGAGCGACGCTGGTTCACAACCAGATGGACACTAAGGCATTAAACTGTCATATCCGGACAACTGCTTAAAATATCACAATAGCTTACACAGTTTATTGAGTTTCACACTGTGCTGAGTAGCTTGACGCCAATTTCGTGAAAATAGGCCAAAAATCAAACTAGCTCGGAAAAGTATGGTTCACATACTGTGTAAATTAGCTCGAAATCCAAGTGGGCAGAGAGAAAAAGTTCTTGGGGCTTTTTTCTTTGGGAGAACCCAAGTAATCAGGTAAAAACAGAATTTTGTTTTATGGTTCATGACATATGGGCCAAAATGTAAAACCCTGTGCTACAGAGCCACCATCACACCAACGAGCGTCACTTTAAGTCACTGAGAACTGGAGGGAAATCTGCACCATGTGAGAAAATCTCAGGCTTCAATGTCCTATGGTCTATCACCTTCTAGCACTGAATCAAAATCAGAAGAAGAAGAAGAAAAATACTAACAATTCCAAGACAGTTATAAGCACTGTGTTTGGACCCCTGAAAAGAAAAAAAAGGACAGAAATAAAGAAAAAATGTATAGTCTCTGCACTGCCCAATGGACAAGTAAGTTCATTGACTAGGGAAAAAACCCTACTCCTTATTGACTTTCAAAAAAAAAAAGAAAAAAAAAAAGAAAGAAAACATTTTAATTTGGTAGCAAACTCATTTGGTTTAAACTCACAGTAACATGACACACTTTAATGCTGTAACTATTTCTTCCGCGTCCACATGCCGGCTACATGCTGCACTGCGCACATCGACTGAGCCAATCTGGCTCATGGCCGAATGATTTTTACTAGGATTAATTAGTGCTTCTTTTATGTGCAATAACAGGACAGAACACTGCAACTCAAAGCCAAAACTGTGGCCAACAACTAGCTGATATTTTGTCGAGGGAAAAACACAATGTGCTGCATGATTTAAAAAAAAAAAAAAAAAAAAAAAAAAAAAAAACTAATTTTCCCCCCTTTCTTTAGTCTGTATAAACGCACTTAACTAGAAGACTAGCTTGCCATATGATATGTACGTTGTGCCATATGTTACATTACGTTAACATACATGACGTTTTCGGGAAACCAAAACATGTACTAGGCAGAACTCTGGGGCTTTTACTTGCCTAGTGAGCTAGCTAATAAATAAATAATTTGTCCACCCCTGCACATAGTAAATATCCTCAAAGCGTATCACTATCAGTCAATATCATGAAAGTTGGGCTCTTGAGTGGAGCAATGGAAGAGCATTCACTCTACCATCCGTGGAGCGCAAATCCGAATCCTAACGATGAAACAGCCACCTGTGGCCGGAAGTCCAAGAGAGCAAAACTGGCTGTTCTCTCTGGGTAGGAGGGGTGTTATACTCTCTCTCCCCTATCAATCACAGTGACGCTAGCCAATCATGGGCATCTGTGAGCTCACGTATGTGGGAAAGGGCAGACAGCACTTTCTTCCAAGAGAGTTACGCTATCCTGTGACGCAACATGAGCAGAAGTTTGAAAAGATGCAGTTGGCTGGCTTCACGTGTCTCGGAGGAAGCACGTGTTAGACTTCCCCCTCCAAAATTGGTAGCTGTCGTATGATAGGAGAAATGGGGAAAAAAAACATTCACCGTTAGGTTAGCTTTCTCTACTGTGCACCTATTTGAACATTTTGGTCATGTGGATGCATGTTATTATTTGTGCCATGTCATCCCTTTCCAAATTGTTTCTCTAAAGGGCTAACAGAAATGAATTTATTTCTATCTTCAGTTTTATTAAACGGACATGTATGAGCATTACTGCACTCCTCTTATGCTTATAGTACAAAAGTGGCATCAAATCACCAGAAAGAAAGATAGTAGTAGCAGATGCATTTCAAGCCCAATGTTCCCAGTGAATTTTCCTGATCAAATCCCAGATCAGGATCAAATCCATGACCTCTGTACCTAAATCCCTAAATGTCTGAGCATCAGGCTTTCCTACTATCAGTTCTGTACAGCTACTTTCCATAAGCATGCGATGTGTACAACACACAACAGCTAACACCGTCCGGTCTGATCCGAGTGTACGCGGAATAAATCGGTGTGAAATCTGATTAGTTACAGTTAACATGAGTGACAAGAAACAAGAAAAGATTTCATTCGAAAGTGCAGCGTTTGTCTGGTTATGATTATTACATGACATGGCCTTTTGGCTTTGGACTAGCTCATTTTTTCTGCATAATTTTTAGACAAAAAAAAAAAAAAAAAAGACAAATCAGAAGTGTAATGATTCTAGTCATTCTTGGTCAGATAAAAATGGAGTAGTGTAACAGATTTTAGTCTCTTAGTGACCTCTGATCTTTTCTGAGGGCCTTCGAGTGGGTGGCAGCCTCCGACATTTTTCAGTGTCTGTGCAAAAAAAACGAATTAGCCAGAAGGCCATGAAAGCACATTACTACACATTACTACCTCTCTCTCTCTCTCTCTCTCTCTCTCACACTCACACACACACATATATATATATATATATATATATATATATATATATATATATATATATATATATATATATA
>CM040984.1:5478525-5489133 GCA_022985145.1 Pangasius djambal | reverse complement strand
AACACTGGAAACTCGTTCCATAAATGTCAAACAAAAGTGTCCTTACAGAAAACCCCACCATATAAACACATTATACATTTCGATTTTTCCAAATAACGTTTTTTAATTATTAGACTTATTATTCACCTACTTTGTCTACTGTGAATGAGCTGTTACAATACAAATTATACATAGAAATTATAAAGTGAGCACATTATTGTCCCAATATACACCATGATTTAAAGATAACTATAGAAATACTATTTGTATGAAATCAAACAATATTATAATAATAATATATTAATATTAATGTTTTTACCTTGAAAATGTCAGAACATTTTCTGACATTTGAGCAGTGATGTAAGCTGCTAAAGAAAGAATCTTATATAGAATTCTGTATATAATTTCCCAGCTCTTTGTCTATATTTTGTCTGTCGTGTGGATTTAAAGGAGCAACAGCTGCTCTGTTTTAGCACAACGTAGCTGAACATGATACCTAATTTTCACACGACAGATCCACAATAGTGTAATTACGGTTGTGTTGTCCAGGTGCTTCTGCGCCATGCAGCTGTTAGTGGCTGTGTTGTGCTGGGAATTATTTATTTTTTGTATCTATTTCTTGATTGCAGGAACCGTGCAGCTCTTCTATCGTCACTTGTGTTAGGCTCCATGCTGAAAAAATGAAACCGCTAGTGTGTGAGTGTAGGTGCGGCAGCTTTGCAGTTTATATCCCTTTAAAGCAAACAGACAACAATCTTCGTAATTTTGTTCAGCCACAGTAGGAATGATGTTAGAAAATTTCTACTAGCCCACCATCAGAGCATTACAGTACAGAATAGTTTTTAATTAAATTCGGAACTGTTCATGAAATGAAAGGCAGTTTGGTTTGTAAGTGACTGCTTCTCAATCTCCTTCAGACACAGAGTAAGAAGAGAGAAGACACAGGAAGTGAATAAATTCCGCCAAATCCAATATACGTGTGATTTGTACAACTGAATGACAAGAAGTCTGAATACCAGTTACTCCAGCCAGTGTTTAGTATGCTTAATCCAGCAAAGAGTAATGCAATCAGGAAAAAACTATCAGTTTCCTCTTTCGTTTTATTCATTTATTTTAGAAATGAATATTAGAAATGTTGCTCTAACGATGAGGATAGGACTATTTTGTGTGCTAATATTTTGAAATGTCACTTTTCTATTACAGTTAGTGTTTGAATTTCAAAAACCTCTCCTGCAGACTTCAAATCTACTGAAACGTCTGTTTTGCATAGCAGTCTTCTGTTTTATTTTTCTAGATTAGTAAATACCTTTGAATGAAAGGCCAGAGTTTTAGATCTGAGACCATGACAACAATCACGACGATGGCGGAAAGTTTTTAAGAGAAATCAAACTCAGCAGTGTGGTTAACGTTGCTGTGCATGAAATCAGAAACATTTTACAGTTGCCCGGAAACCTGACAGACAGGGACACCGCCTCAGTGTGGGCCGCTGGGTTTTATTCATTTCGAAGCTGGATGCGACAGCATTAATCCACCGTATGCCTTTTCAAATACACCTCTTGACCTTTTGAAAAGCTGACAATTAACATAAGTCCACTCTTCCCACTAGAATGGTAAGTCAATGTGAGGAATATTTCTTTAGCTTGAGTCACTTATATTACACACATGTTACTGACAAAGGAGATTGTCGTCGACTAAAGGAGACTGTTGTCGACTTTCGGAGAGCACACACCCAGCACTCTCCTCTGATCATCAACAGTGCTGCTGTGGAGAGGGTGAGCAGCACCAAGTTTCTGGGTGTGCACATAACAGACCACCTCTCCTGGACCACCAACCCTGCATCACCGGCAAAGAAAGCACAACAACGCCTCTATTTCCGCAAACTGAGAAGAGCCAGAGTCCCGACACCCATCATGCACTCATTCTACCGTGGCACCACTGAAAGTATCCTGACCAGCTGCATCACCGTGTGGTTTGGGAACAGCACTGCTCAAAACCAGAAGACACTGCAACGCATAATGAATGCAGCAGGAAAAATCATCAATGCCACATTACCTTCCCCTCACAGACATTTACAACACCCACTTAACCCGGAAAGCTCTCAGCGTAGCGGGGGACCCCACCCACCCCTTGCAAGGCCTCTTCAGTCTTCTGCCATCGGGGAGGAGATTCCGCAGCCTCCAGGCTCGAACCACAAGAAAAAGATTTCAATCTTCTGTGTGTCCTGTACATATAGCAGAATTGACAATAAAGTTGACTTTGACCTAATAAAATGTTCAAATTTTAGAACAGTCTTAAATTATAAATCTAAATAAAAAAAAAAAAAAAAAAAAAAAGGGAGTAGGTCGATCAAGGCTTGTGGTTGAAGAAAATGCCCAAAAAGTTGAGGAACAAAATAACACAGTAATTAACAGTGTGTTTGTGCGTGCATGTTAAAGCACTTCAGTAAAATACAGAGTGTTACAAAAACAAAAAACCTGAAAGAAACATGCAGTAAAAAGGATCAAAAACTAATTCATCTTATGACTGCCACACTTTCTTTTAAATAATGCTCATGAATATTATTGTATTATTCTTTTTTTATGTATTATTTCTTATCTTTTGCTGAGTGTAGAAAGTACTTTTGGTCCTTGTATGAAAAGCATATCCTTGGTAGCAAAAGTAGCTGCTACTTTTATCCGAGTTCCCTATATACATAAATCTGATGTTATTTTCATTTTATTATTATTATTATTATTTTAAAAAAAGGGAATAAGTAAAGCTTAAATTCTTCAGTAAGAATGTCTCTTGAGAAACAGATTTTGTCCAGGACTTTTTGTGTACTCTAAGAACACCTTGAATATTGAAAACAGAAACTCTACAGAGCAAACGAACACACTTTCGTGTTCACCTTTTTACTACCTTTATATAAACATCCGGAGCCCAAACAATGCGCAGGAAGCAGCAGCCGATGACGTGCATCCTGTCTTATGGGTCATTTGGGAGAAGAGCAGACGTTTGTGCCTTGCAAAAGAGAAAAGTGTTTACAAACATATTTATGGGCTTTTTTATTTTATTTATAGTCATGTAATCATGATTTACGTTTATTTGCTAAATGTCTTTATCCAAATCAGCACTGAACCAAAAAGTTGATGGTTTAGTGTCTGGTTCTTTACCAGGTGCAGGATTTAAACCGTAATGTTAGATCAAATATTGTGAAAATGTCTTCGCTGTGTGTTGCGATATTTTAGCTATTTATATTTGGGTGTGAACAGTTGTCGTGTATGTGGGAATTAGCACCAGACTTCATGTCTGTATTCTAGCTGACCTTGTACCAATGACATTCACGTCATGTGGGAGAATTCAGGAGAATAGGAAAGCCTCTTGTTATTAAAGTGTTGACGCATTACCATTTCATTTACAGTTTTTAATCTAATATTAGCGATTAGACATTAGCACACTGCTTTCCTTATTTAAATAGAAATATTTTTAAAAATTCTTATTTGAAGACTTTCTTTTCCTGGACACATGTTTAGGTATGGAGTTGCCTCCCTTCCGAGTTTGGTTAGACAAGCCAGGGCTGTCAGAAAGCTCCCAAAATTCCGACTCATATTTCCCCACTCACAGACTGAAATGAATCTTTTGCCCATTTGGAAGGGGAGAATTACATTTCTCCCCATGAAACTGAGGTGTTAATGCTGCATTCATGCATCAGTCTATTGCAAGTGTCTCTTCACTAGACCCACATTTCAGATTTTATCGATACTCAATACGGATGCAGGCCGTTCTCATACAGCCATCACACTGAAAATCAGGAAAGGTGATCAGCACAGCTACTGAAATTTGGCTTATTTATCATGCAACAACAGAACATTCCAGAAGATTTCCTCAGGGCCTCTGCAGGACAGTTTGAGCAGAAACATCACTGCCACTGAAGAAAGCTGTGCATGTAACACTGTTATGCATGAAGTTAAGGTGTTGTAACTATGCTTTAAAGGTTAGTAGCGGTAGAGGTTTGAGCAAACACATCATACCACCTGTTGATTTCTGAGGCTTCCCTCAAAAGAATACACACACACAGTCACATTACTGATCAGGGTTTTCCAGCTATTTTTTTTTTCCTGAATTAGCTTTGATTGTCAGTATTACCTTTTTTAATGCAGCTCTTTCCATTATTAAAAAGCAGACTCGTGACTTTTCCCTTTAATGTAGTAATACTATATTGAGAGCAAGAGACAGAGAACACAGTGTATAGGGGGTGATGGAGTGTGTGTGGGCGTCTCATTAGTGTCTAGTAGTCACGACTGTGGACCCATTTCTCTCTCCCGCACACACACACGCAAACAAATACACACACACACACACACACACACACACACACACACACACACACACACACACACACACACACACACACACACTCCGGGCTACACACTCCTAAGTGTTTTATGGTTAAAGCACAGCATGCACTATTTAACCAAACACTTGTGCGGAAGATAATGGAGGCACGGCCTCTGCATATGCTAATAATGGAGGTGTGGCCCAAGAATAGATTCCTGGCCTCTGCATATGCTAATAGTGGAGGTGTAGCCACTGTGTCCCCCTAATAATGGAGGCATGGCCTCTGTGTCCCCCTAATAATGGGGGCGTGGCCTCTGTGTCCCCTAATAATGGGGGTGTGGCCTCTGTCCTTATAATCTGTGTCAATCTCAGTGAAGAAGGCGTGGCTTCTATGCTTGATAGTCCTAATCCAAATGTCCTAATTATTTAATTAATGTGCCATTTATATATAAATACAATTCATATTAATTTGTACTGTATTTAACAGCTTGAATGTGTGTGTGCGTGTGTGTGTGTGTGTGTATGTATGTGTGTGTGTGTGTGGCCTTGTTATTCTGTAGATTAGTGATAATCCGGGGTGTATTCATTAGCAGCCAGGCTTATTTTAGCTCATGTTACTGTCACTGACAGACCTGCTGTGGGTGTCATTCATTCACACTCTCACAGACACACACATGCTCCACAATCAGACCCGAAATAAACCCGTCTCAATCACAGATCGACGACTCTCATTCTCATACAACTGCAAATCCTGCCAGTTTACAAGAAGCTGAGAAATCTTTTAAATCTAAATATGACTGCTGGGTAAATGACTGCATGCGAGGTCTCTACGTCAAACCGAATGAAGGGCTTATTTTACAAACAGTGAAGCTAGAATGAACGAAAGAAACTAAAACGCACACTCTTTTAGAGGTGGTGTAGATAAGGAGCAGTGTAGAGAGAAAGTGGAACAAAGAGAGATAAAGGTACAGAGAGAGAGAGCTGGGGTGTGGACATCTCATACTCTCATGTGTCATAGTCATGACTGGGAGAGTTATGGAGATAATAAAGGAAAAATAGGGCAATACATAATGAGGACAAGAGATATAAAGGTATTTGAACAAGGCGACAACGATCAAGATCACATTTACAAGATCACATTTACAAGATCACATTTACAAGAAATGTGTAAATATGTGTGCAGTTTTTATCTTGCAGCTTTATTTAAACACAGAAATGAAGTCGAGATGTTCATTTAAAATGTTTGTGACTGGGTGCAGGGGCATTTCAGATGACCATGCCTCAGACATTTGAGTACTCACTCATCATTTTCTCCGTCACAGATGAAATGCCCAAAGAGAGATTCTAGCAAGGGAGAAAGAAAGAGAGATAGAGGGAAAGAGTGGTACAGACAGATTTCCCCCCCCCCCCCAACAGAAAAGGCCAGTTCTAAAGGTCAGACAGCACTTCAAACACACAAACATACACACGTGTTCAAAAACACTTAGGAACTCCCAGAGGACTCAGAGCTGAGGGGAGGGTGAGTGACAATGAAGCTCCCTTAAGGCTGGATTATACCTGCTTTTAACTAAATGACTGCATATGCAAGGTGGCTGCCGGCTGTATCCTGTGGTTGTTTAAAGTGTTGCTTGTACACATCCTCAGAAAATAACGCTACAAGTCCTTGTGGTGCAATCCCAACATACTGTAAATAACTGGGCAGTTCAGCAGCATGTAACACTGTGCCCTCAACTGCCTAAACAAACTAGTGTGTCTCAGATCGCATTCCTAACTTATAGACAGTTACTGAGTACTAACTGGTTTTACTGTTATAGTTAGTGTTTGAATTTGAAAACCACTCATGTGGCCTTCGAATTCACCAAATGTTCAGATTTGTGTACCTGTCTTTTCTAGATTAGTAAATACTTTTGCATATAAGGTCAGGTTTTTGATTTGAGATGCCACTCATGACAACAATCACGAAGACAGCGAAAAGGTTTAACAGAGCTCGTCATGGTGAAATCGCTCGAGTTGGAAACCAGATGGACAGGGATGATTTGTCTCCGAAATGCCATCTAGTGTATGCCTCATTTAATCCTCCAGATGCACATAGGACACGCGGGCGAGTGTGTGAACACTGCCGTTCGCGTTGCCTCTGCTTCTGTACGTGAACGCAAAGTCAGGCATCGTGAATAAAGCAGCCTTTAGTGAAGCCTCCCTCACTTCCTAACCCTCCCGTAGGGTCGCGCATTATTGATCATCAACCATATGGCTTTTTGTGATACTGATAGTATTTCTCTTATGCAGCACCATATTATTTATTAACTGTCATCACAGTATTCTCCTTTGCGATAGAGATAGTTCAGAAGAATGACACATGCAAATGAGCCCTTAACTAAACTGTAAATGTTTGTGTACAATGATCACTCTGGCCAATCTCAGCTGCTACAAATGAATCCCAATATTTACATGATTCAAAAATGCCACAAATTTGAACCCTGTCTGCAAACACGCTATTAAAGGTTCACTAATGCACTTTTAATATAAAGCAAGACTGTAGGCTTATGTACCACCAGTTCAACACTGATCACTTCTGATAGGTGCCAATACTATTCTCATCTACTGTAGAGCCCACTGTCTCATTCCGCCCTCAGGCCTGTCATTCAGCCTACACGCATGTACACTGGAAAGTGTGTTTACTTCTACTGGCTTATTTTCCTAAATGAACAAATGAATGTATTAAATAATTGCAATGCAAACAGAATCAATGAGTTTTTTTTTAATGAATTTAATTAAGTAATTCTGTTGGTTTATTTGAATTTTCCTACCAAAACTAAAATAAATTAAACCTAAAAAAATCCTCATTTCGTCTCAGGGAGTTTTTCCTTGCCACCATCTCTATCTCTAGCTTGCTCATTAGGGCTCTAACTGGGTTTTTAAGGTTGCCTTGTGACAATGTCCACTGCTAAAAGCACTATATAAATAAAATTAATTTAAAACTGAATTTATGCAATTATTTACTTCTATTGCTTTATTTGAATCTTTCTATTATTAATTTGTTTTTTTTAAATAAAATATTTAATAAAAGTAATTTTAATTTAACTACTTCTATTGATTTATTTGAATCTTCCTAATTCTTTAAATCATGTCTCTTAGCAAAAGAAGCAAAATAAAAGTGTAGTAATTATTCCACTAAAAAAATCATGCCTTTTAGCAATGGACACAGAGTAAAAGTGGTTTTACAATTAAAAAAAATAAAATAATAAAAATAAAAAATCTATGAAAAGCACCCAAAACACAGTTTTTAAAAAAATCTCATAGAAATCATACAAGTCTCATAAATCAAAACCACTAAACTGAAATAAACGTGACAGATTGAGGGAGTGTTACAGATCAACTCTATACACCTTTTTTATTTACACCTATTTAAGAGTTTATCTTACACGATCGGGCCAAAAAAAAATCCCAGCAAATCATGGCATATCTTGCAGCTCTTGCCTACGCACACACATTTCCAAAATTGCCTAATAACCCTACGAGGATCCTGAGGCATCCAGAGATGGACCAGCTCCAGCTGGTTTCTGCCTCGTGAGGATTTGGGTATTCAAAGCAACGCTGCCAACCCTATGTGGACTTTGAGGAAGACAACAACCTCCAAATTAACATACACATAAAACGCTACATGACTATACATAAATGCAGAAAGGACATTGTTCATATCACACTCTCCAGTGTCACCCAAATGAGGATGGGTTCCCTTTTGAGTCTGGTTCCTCTCAAGGTTTCTTCCTCATATCATATCATCTAAGGGAGTTTTTCCTTGCCACAGTCGCCTCAGGCGCCTCAGGCTTGCTCACTAGGGATCATTTTGTCTAACATCTAGGACTGTTTCAATGTTTTTGTTTGCATGTTTTTTGTTTCTTATGTTCTGTAAAGCTGCTTTGAGACAATGTTCATTGTTAAAAGAGCTATACAAATAAAACTGAAATTGAAATTGTTAAAAATCAGATAATGTAAGAAGTCCTAACATGCTTCCCTGAGAAACTCCACTGGTCACAGTAAACAAATTTCCACTCCAGTGACAGCAGAAGAAACACACACACACACACACAAAATAAATAATAATTAAAAAAAAAAAAAAAAGATTTTGGATTGTTTATGTGTATTGTTAAACTCCCACAGCCACCACTGCACCAAGCTGGATAAAAACCCCACAGCCCCAGAGACATCTAGACCCGACCGTGAATATCAGTGTCACACAGATATCGACCTGAAATCCTGGACTGGTATCTGATTGGATGATATATTTTTCTGATCCATTATCCAATCCATTATCGTATCTATTATCTGTGCTGTGAAATGGTGTGAGGATCCGGATTTGCCTCTTAGAGTTAAACCTGGATGTAAGCTGTTCAGATGTTAATTCTCTCTAATGGGTGTTAATACATTTACATACCAGTGAACTGCTGATTCGGCTTCATTTTAAATTTATCCCAAAAGCTGTTCCATAATGAATTTACTAATGAGAGCAATCAAATCCGTTTTAGTCACTGGACTAAAAGGTCACTTAACTCTGTGTGTGTGCGTGCGCGCGCGTGTGCGTGCATGTTTCAACCCCAGCACACTTCACCTTTGCTGGATGAGAACACATGACAACAAAGACAATGAAGTTTTTTGTAGGTTTTTTTTCTGTTCATCTTCTCTTACCTTGACCCCTGGAGTGACTCCATCTTCAGCTGTGCTTTGTCCATTCTGGAAAAAAAAAAAGAAAAGAAAGAAAGACATATTTTAGAGAAGGGGTGTTTATTTTTGCTGACAAAGGTGTGCTCAGCGTGCAGATACATGTCTATTCATCAATACTAGCACAGCAGGTAGGGTGATTAGACCGCCCTCCCCTATTCCCCCCCCCCATACCCCCCATCCTTATAGCTTCTCACACTTGTGCGCACACACACACAGACACACACACGCCTGCACATGCATAGCCCTTTATTAAAGACTAGTCAAACAAATCTAAATAAACAGAATTTCCTTTAAACTTTATTAAAGCGCAAGTGAGATGGAGCAGGAAAGAGCAAATGCAGCTCAGTCTAATGCCTCTGTAATATCCATATACTAAAGTAAAGGAAAATATTACAATATGTTAGCTCTACCTCATCTGCCTGTTACACTACAAAAAAAAAAAAAAAAAAGAACCTGGTTAGACAAATCATAAATTCTTCAGCTAGCCTACTAGGCAAGTGAAAGCTCCAGTGTGCTGCTCATTTATATGCTTTGGTTGCCTGGAAACAACTGTTTAAGCTAAAAAGTTGTAGCTAACATAATGTAATGATGTATGGAAAGCTAGTCAGCTAGTTGAGAGCACTAACACAGACACAAACGAGTATATACATTTTTACAGCATAGCCAGTCGTGGACAGGAAGAAGGCGGATAGCGCTTTCCCATGAGTGTGTTACGCTGCCCTGTTACACTGCAGTTTAAAAAGATGCAGTTGGCTGACGAAGCACGTGTTAGCCTTCACCCTCACCAGTTGGTAGCAGTCATGTAGTAGGGGAGTGATGGTGAGTGGGTGACAACTGGCAGATTAGCAAATTGGAAGAAAATGGGGTCAACAAAAAGTCAGCAAGGACATCTGCCAATGGTGGGGAACTCGGTCTTTGATCCGATTTGCTTGCGCTGTAGTTACAGCATCAAGGTGCATTGTATCACTGTGAAGTGCATTTTATGTAAACAGACGTACATCCCAAATATAAATGTTTGTTCTGCAAAAGTCAGCAGTGAGTAGGGTTTTTGCTTTTTTTGATTGTTGGACAAAAAAAAAAAAAAACTCTGGTGACTATTAAATCAACAGCCCACTGAAGTTGCTTGTATGCCAGGCAACGATGAATAAAAAAATAAATAAAAATATAGGCTGGACACACAATTTTGTCCCAGGCGCCAGGGATACTGATTTATCCACCCCTGCAAACACACACACACACACACACACACACACACACACACACACACACACACACACACACAGTCTTCAAAGCTTTACTGGGAAGGCACTGTTGTCATGTGCTACTGCTGCACCAAAACTTCATCAACTACCAAAGAAATGTCAAGATGCAAGGTGTCGTCTGTATTACTGATACAATTACACTGCCCTCCAAAAGTTTGGAAACGCCTGAACAAAATAGGGTTTTTGGGCAATATCAGCATAAATCCTCTTTAGTTAGTGACCATTTTGCATTGATAATAAGGGACAACACTAGGCATCCGAGCAGTCAGTTTATTCAAACATTGACTTGATATATTACTCCAAGCCTCCTGGAGGATTGCCCAAAGAT
>CM040984.1:5433516-5478425 GCA_022985145.1 Pangasius djambal | reverse complement strand
CTTTGATGAATCCAAAATTTGAGTATTTTTCTATGTTATGTTCATAAACTTTTTATTTAATAAAATATGTTTTCATAGTTTGTGTTGTCCCTTATTATCAATGCAAAATGGTCACTAACTAAAGAGGATTTATGCTGATATTGCCCAAAAACCCTATTTTGTTCAGGCGTTTCCAAACTTTTGGAGGGCAGTGTACATTTAATCACTGAAAACATTACAAGGCTACAGAGATGCAGCTGTGAAGAAATGCTGAGGAAAATGAATAGACAGAGAAAACAGAGCAAGGGAATGAGTGGGAGAAAAAGAGAAAGGCAAGAAGAGTTCACAGTTGTGGTCGAGACACTGGAGACCAATTTAGTGTGAAATAAAAGTGCCATTAAAGAAGGCTGTTAAAGCCGCTACACTTGCACACTACTCACAGCGACCCTCTGCAGTGATGACTCGAATGACGGAGCTGGGGCAAAACCCCAGGAGAGTAAACTCCATACCTGTAGAGTGCGTGTGATTACCACGAACGTGAATTTCAACAAGTGCTCCTGCACTGAGAAATGAAGAAAACCTGCTTACTACAAACTCACTTATAATAGAAATTTAAAAGGTAATTTCTTTGTAAACCTTTCACTACTTTTGAAGAAGAAAAAGTTTGTGGTTAAGTGTTAACAATGTTACGTTGATGCATCACATGGAGACCACAAAACCTTTGGGAAAGCAGAAGTACCCACATTTACCATTTCCAGCAAGTGAGATTAAAGTTACATAAGAATAGTGCTGGTAAGCCTTTTTCTCATGTACGTCCTTTATGTTATATAGAATGCCACAGCTGTAGTTTTGAATTTGCATTTTATATATAGGCATGTGCTGTAAACGTTTAATGGCCCAAATCTAATTCAGTTTGGAGTAAACAGGTTTTATGGGCTTTTCTAAATGCAGAGAACATGCAGAAAGCATTATCCATGGCAATTACATATACACTACAGATGCAGTACATTGAGTATGCTGGTGTATGTCAGTAAGTTCCTCTAAATCTTCAGCTCAAGAAGATAATTAAGGGCCCATCAAACTCCCACACTAGAGGGCCCATCAAACTCCCACACTAGAGGGCCCATCAAACTCATGGGCTTCTAAAACATGGACCCCAAAACTCCCAATCCTGAGGGTCCCAAATTCAAGGACCTCTTAACTCCCAAACTTAAGGGCTCCAAAATGCCCAACCCTGAAGGCCACCAAACTCCTAAACTCAAAGTCCACCAAACTTTCAAACTCAAGGGCCCTCAAGCTGCCAAATTCAAAGCCACAAAGCTCCCAAACCCAAGGGCCTGCAAACAACGGTCCCCAGACTCCCAATCCTAAGAGTCCTTAAATTTATGAAACCCCTAAACTTAATGGAGCCCAAACTCCCAAACGTGAAGGCCCTCAAACTGGAGAGCCTCCAAACTCAAGGCCCACATACTCTCAAACTCAAGGCCTACCACATTCCTAAAAGGAAGCTCCCACACTCCCACACTCAGCTCAAGCAGAGATTTATTCGACAAACCACTGTACTGTTTCCATGTCTGCAGGGGAAGGCGAGCCTCATCATTCAGCAACCACACCCACAGCACTCTGAATCACTGTAGGTGTGTCACTGTGTGGTCTTTATATCGTGTCTCTCCTTTGTAACCATACAGTTAAGACAAATAATCTTCCAGTTCTTCTTAAAACACATTCACAATTCAATTTTCTAAGGAAATCCTGAGATAAGAGGAAGGGCAGCATCAACCCTTTCTCATCCTCAAATATCAACAGTGATATAGCCATGAAAATCCAAATGGAAGTTTTATAAAAGTAAATCTGTGATGGCGTCTTCAGCAAGCACATTTGGGTGTGATGGCCAGGTGTCTACAAACTCTTGCTCACTTTTGACTATGTGTAAACGTAAATGTGCTTCACGTGCGTTGCTCCTCGATGCTGCAACTATCATACATACTTCTAAGTCTTCTGAAATTACATACAGTGGCTGAGGTGTGATCTGATCCGGCTGACAGGAGAACTATTTTTCCTAGTCGGATTAATTCGTGCACAAGGATGATGGACGATCTTTACGAATCAGGACCACACAGGTACATGTTAACA
This sequence comes from Pangasius djambal, assembly GCA_022985145.1. Classification (NCBI taxonomy): domain Eukaryota; kingdom Metazoa; phylum Chordata; class Actinopteri; order Siluriformes; family Pangasiidae; genus Pangasius; species Pangasius djambal. Next base: position 5,476,313 of record CM040984.1, on the reverse strand, counting down.
GCGATGAAACCGAGCAAAATAAAGTGTAGCACAATATCATCATAGAACTCTCCTGCAAGCACAATGTGTCACCTCCCAGTTAAAAATATCGAGAGAAATAAAAACACTAACCAGATACAGACTCAGGTAATGTCTTTTACATGATTTCTTGTCGAGGGAACAAACGTGATGAGCTACATAAGGATATAATCATTTTTCTCTTAGTCTATATTAAGGCACATAACTAGCTCGTCATACTTTACTACACTATGTTAGTAACACACACACACACACACACACACACACACACACACACACACACACACACACACACACACACAAACCCATTCCCAGCAACACTGTTGCTTAATAGACCATAGCTGTGGATATTTACTGCCTGTGTTAACACAGTGGCTGAAGCTGAGGTGAGGAATTAGCATTGTAACAGAGAGACATTGTGCAGCAGAGACATGAAGGGCTGCCAATGAAACCCTGACCTTGAAATCTGGCTCCTAATTATTCATTTCAGCATTTGCAAAGTGATATTTATACTGTATTCTCTCCAGAAAGAACAGAGCATGAGACATTTGTTGGCAAAACCTTTTGGAAGACCCTGTGCTCACACCAGCAGTGACGTGATGCAACTGAACAGTCACTCGTTTTCAGTTAGAGCTGGCAATCAGCAGAGACAGAAGATGGAGCAATTGTTAATGATAAAAAGTGGGCATGGCAAGCAAAATGAAAAAGTTGAGTAGAGTTTAACATAATGCAAATGAGGAGCAAAGCAATGTGGCGACTATCACTACTACGAGAACTGTGTTTTTTTTCCCCCCCCTCCTCTCATCATCGTAACAGTGTTTTGGTTCTACATATCATTTTAACCTCACTGAACAGACAGCAGTGATAGCAAACCTTTTAGGGCTTTTTCACACTTGGTACGAATATGCGAGTCCGCACATTGGACCAGTTTTGATGTTGGTGGAGGCAGGGCTCATAATCATAGGTTTGCGTTCACATCGAAGATTTCCTTCAGAACCGTGGCTCGATTGCGCACTTCCGTAAGTCACTTTTGTGCTGCAGGTTTTGCTGGGTTTTTTAAAATTAACACTCACACAGAAAAAAAAAAAAAACGCATTTTGGATGCGGGCAGATACAAGATGTACCTTTTTCACTGTGCTCTCTGTGCAAGCGTTCACGCCACAAACATTACAGCACCCCAGTGTTCTCACAATTTGGTCTTATATATCAGTAAACTATATTAACCATTTCCCTAGCATCATGAAAGTATAAAACGGGAAGTAACGTGACAAGCAGAATCAATCACGTTACTTGGCATGCGGCCCCGAGTGTACTACCACAGTGTAGCTTCCACGCCTGATGCCAAACGTGCCATTTTCAGGAGGACCAGGGATCGGCTCTCTGGACAGCTCGCAAGCTTGAAATCAGCATTCTCACTCTAACAACTGTGCTGAACTCTGAGCTTGAGTATTATATATATAAAAAAAAAAAAAAATGTAAAAAAAAAAAAAAAAAAAAGCATGAAACTTACCTTAGCTAAGAACATCAAGTTCCTTGGTGTGCACCTCTCCTGTCCTGGTCTCTGCACACCACATCAGTAGTTAAATCTGCACGCTGGCGGCTCGATTTCCTACGGAAGCTCAAAAGCTTTGGTCTCCCTCCCAATATCCTTACAAACTTCTACAGATGTACCACTGAGAGCATCCTGACGGGGTGCCTTACTGTATGGTACGGCAGCTGCTCACTCTGCGACCGCAAGGCCCTTCAGAGAGTTGTGAGAACAGCTGAAGTCATCATCGGAAACAAACTTCCATCCCTTCAGGACATCTTTCATCTGCGATGTCTCAGGAAGGCCCGAAAAATCACAACTGACCCTAGTCACCCAGCACACAGTCTGTTTATCAAACTGCCATCGGGCAGGCGAGACCGGAGCATTCAGTCCAGCACCAGCAGGCTGAAAAACAGCGTCTACCTGCAGGCTATCAGAAGCCTTAATAAACTGTAAAAACTGTCTCTAAAATTCCACTATTATCCCCCTTCATATCATATCAAAGACTACCAAAAAAAAAATCATGTCTTTATTGAATCTTGCATACTTTGCACAACTACATTCACTACCTCAAAGTAAATCTTCAGCTCAACCTTGCACCTGCGCACCTTTACTTTTTATTGTTATTGTATTGTAAATCTGTCGTAATCATTATTCTACATTTCTGTCTCTTAAATTTCTGTCTTGACTGCCCCTTTATTATTTATTTCTGTTATTATTGTACTGCTGTAGACTGCCTAAGCCTCACAAAAAGCATTTCAACGTACATCGTCACTGACACTTGTATATATGACAAACTTGAAACTTAGCTATCCTCATACACTAGTAAACGGCTGATACATTTGTTCTGTGTTCAAAATGTAATATGCAAATCATATCATTTTAGCAGGAATATGTCTGACACATGCTCAAATGGATGGCTACAAATAAGTTCTGGTTGGTCATCACCACACACATTTACAATATTAAATATTTCAGCGAAATAAAATGTGGAAAGTCCAACACCAATCCAGTGTTTCAGGCCAGTACTGGTTCAGCTGATTTCACCGACACAGACACAGTGAGAAATTAGCTAGGGGAAAGAAAAAAAAAAAAGCCATATTGCAAAAGAATAAATCAGAAAATAACACAGACATGATAATCACCAAACTGTTTTCATGCTTTCTGTTATAGACTACACAATCTTCTGTAAACTAACGCCGGCCCTGTGGAGGCATCTACAATTCCACAGCCAAGCATTAACAAAACATATTTTTCAACTCGGAATGCTGGATAAGATCAGATTTTTAAAAAAAATGTAACAGTGGAATTTTCCTTTTAAGATGGTGATGAGGAGTCAAACACAGGGAAATGGTGAGGTTATGTCTTTACAAAGAGCCCGAGGAGGAACACAGGGGAGTTCTCTCCATCTTCTCACTCTGTGTATACAGGTCGATGCACTGGCCTGTATTCGAAACGTACAGAGTGCAAGTGCTGATTTGAGATTAGAATCTGTTGTATGTGCAAGGAATAAAACAAAGCAAAGAAGAACATAGAACAGAAAAATACTCAGTGACGGGGTGGTGTGATGGAGTTGTTCCTCCCACCCTGAAGTCGATTATTTTCCTGTTTATTCCTTTTCAACCATGGCAACGTACCAAGAATGAAATTTTTCTTAATTAAAGAATGCCAAGTTACATTTTTTTTTATCTGTTATTATCATAAGTACATTTTGATCTGTTTAGTTATATTTAATGTTGTGAAACATCCTCGAGTGAAGCTAGTTCCTGTTTTAAATCACGTTACAGCAGCTATGAAGTGTCGTTCCTTCTGCTGAAGTTAATAAGACACAAAAACACAGCTTGCCAGGTTAGCAAGAAACTGCAAAACTCGGTCCTGAAAACCTTCCCAGAAAACATAAAGCAACAGCTTAACCTCTGACACTGGAGACAAAAATGCGAGCTAAACATTTCCTCACAGAAAACTTCTCATATCAACGGCTGCACAAGTTTTTTTTAATGTATTTATGTGACAGGTCCGTATTAGACCAAGGGCATTACTCTAAACCTCGCAGCTAGCGCTACTGTCAGAGCTGCTGTTATAGAAAATTAATCAACGCTTCTGACCAATCAGAATTAAGAATTCAACAGCGCTATGGTATATGTGCTGATTAGGTTTTACGTCCAACATTTCCTCAGGAAAGAAATGCTTATTACTAAGGTTGTGAATAAACACCTGAAAAATGGCCACATCGCTGGATACGATCTTTCTCTAAACACTAATTTGATTGGTCGAGCGGTGTTCCGAGAGTGTTTATATTCCCTGTAGCCACACTGGGATGTTTCACTGTTGATATCACGCCGCTTGTCTGTGTTCTCCATGTAAAATTCCACTTCCTGGTTGGAAAGCGTTACTGTAGTAGTGTTACTGACATCACCTGCGAACATGGCTTTTCACTGCTATCATCATACTGAATTAGCTGCATAACTGATTTCAAGAAAACATTTGAAATCTTTGAATACTGAACACATACCTTTTATTTTATCATTTCAATCAGTAGAAATAAAAAATAAATAAATAAAGAAGCAGCTGGTGCATATTCAGGAAGGTAGAAGAGAGCAAAAAAGAGAGAGAGAGCGACAGACAAAGTAAGGGGGGGGGGGAGAGGTAAAGAATTCAAGGCTACATTGCTCAATATCTGAAGCTCTTCCTCATTGATTCCTCTTTCAGAAAGAGAAGGAAACCACACGCACGCACGCACGCACACACACACACACACACACACACACACACACACACACACACACACACACTTCTTTTCTCACAGAGCTTCAGGGCACAATAACAGCATGCAAGCAAAGGTGTTACCATGGTAACTGCACAAGCTGCCAAGATGCTTCTATATTCAAAGGAAAATAGGATTTTGGCCCGTGTCTAATTAACACAATGTGACAAAGTCATGGCACAACCCTCTTAAGCAGATAATTCACTACACACACTTTGGCTTTGTACAAAAGCAACAGTTTAAACTCAATTAACTAGGACTGTGTTTAAAAAAAATCAATATGGCGGCACATACTGAATAACTTCTCGTCCATACATGAATTATGAGTTATTATGAGTTATGGCTACATTTAAAAAAAATGCTATCTCCTTACAGAAAACTTCCCTGTATTAACAAGTAGACGTGATATTCAAGTGTCTGTCATACATGTCCATGTGAACGAGCAGTTACTATAGAAACAATAACATTTTAGAAGGAGTGCATTAAAATAAACCTGTGATTTGAATTACAGCAGCATAATTGTCAGAGCTGCTGTTATAGACAATTAAGCGCTGGGGTATAATGGTTTTCTTTTTGCAACGTAAAGCTCTTTTCTAAAAACTAGTCTGCGATAAACCGTGTGTAATTCATGGTAAAATGAGAGAGTAATCTTGATATCTACTTTTCATAAGACGACGTGTTTGGACGCGTTATTCAGCGACAGCTCAGGAGATGAGACGCCAGAAAACAGATTGCGCTGGGTGGGTGAAAAGTGATGAGTCAGTAGTTTGTTACTGGCAAAGCATCAGTAGACTGAAATCATTTATTATTAATACATTAGGGACATATGCTGCGACTGGCTCCGATCAATCATGAAAAAGGAATGGCCATGCAAATATCAAGCTTCTAAAATTAAAGTTGTGAGTAGAGTAAAAATAAACCGAAAGTGCAATATTTAAATCTACAAGGTGTCCCAAAAGTCTCTATGCATAAGGCAATTTCTTTGTAAACACACACCGAGTCGTCTCTCTCAACATTGGCTCCCAGTTTGGTGACAGTGTCGTGTGGGATGTGCTTGCCATGTTTCCTGTTAAAGTCCATCACAACCTTTGCGACAGCTTCCCGATCCAGAACGATTAAATTCAATATGTTCGTCTTTACCAAAGGCATACTTAAAGGCTATCTGAAAAAATATATAATATAAACCAAGAATGAACATTTTTGGATTAGATTTTGCTAAAAAGTGTTGTATATGGAGACATTTTGGACACGCTGTATAATTGTGTCATTCTTTAGGAGGTTATTTTTCCGTACGTTTTAGTTACGTGATTACGTGATGATTTAAACACCATCACATACATCATGCTGGCAGAGTTCTGAAACTAGAGGTGGTTTTAGAATTACAAACCATTTGAGTAGATTGAAAAGGTGTGGGAGGTAGATACTGTTTGATGAGGAGAGCTTGAGTGGGTGAGCATTAGTAGCTGACCAAATTGGGAGAAAAAAAAAATCCTAGTCTTGTTCATCATCATATAGGAATATAGTATCATTTAGTCATTAAACGTCTTTAAGATTCACAGTATTGAAATCACTTAACAGTAAAGTGTGTCACATGCATATCTGATCATTTAACATCCATAACCTTGAGGGGAAAATTATATATGCATAGAAGAATTAATTGGAAAATCCAGTGAAGTAAGTGAAGTAACAGTGGATGTAGCAACAATTAAGCACAGTATGCAAAGTTTCTAAAGGACAAGGACGCTCAAAGACTTTATTTTTACCACAACATTCATCGCCTGTTCTTTTTCCAATCTTCAAACTGTCCGGTTTCAGTTCTTGGCTGACAGGTGTAGAACTCAATGTCATTATCTTCTGTTGTAGTCCATGTTCCTCAAGGTTTGATGTGCTGTGCATTCTGGGATGCTTTTCTACTCACCATGGCTGTAAAGAGTGGCTATTTGAGTTACCATAGCCTTCCGGTCAGCTTGAACCAGTCTCGCTGATGGGAGTCTGACCTCTCTCTTCAACAAGAACTGTAGAACTGGATGGGTTTTTGTTTTCCGCATCATTCTGTGTACACACCAGACTGCTGTGTGTGAAAATCCCAGAATATCAGCAGCTTCTGAAATCCTGAAATAATATTTTTCTCCATTAACTGAAGCTCTTCTCTGTATTTGCATGATTTTATTATAGAGATACTTCCACATGATTGGCTGATTGGATAACTGCATACATGATGAAGTGTACAGGTGTTCCTAATAAATTGGACAGTGAGTTTATATGTTTGTATAGGGTCACATGAAAAATGTCTCACTGGTGCGAAGATTGTACATTGTGCGAGACATTTTGCGAGTCAAAGCTATTTAAGGGTCACGTCCATAGCACAGGAATTGGCTCGCATCACTTATTACACATAAGCAGCTATTTCACACACACACACACACACACACACACACACACACACACACACACAATATCAAGATATACATGAAACCATATTTATAACAAGTATTTAAAATACTTTGTGTGTGTACGTTAAAGATCAAGACACTACCGATTACTAGCACTTCCAAAGACTAAATTATTCATAATATGTGAAATTGTCATTTTAAACCTGAACTTTTATCACAATCATATTAAAACTGAAAACTGAATCCTTTTTGGTGACAAAACACAAAATTGTCCTCCAGTTCCTCAGTGGATTCGTCCAACCACATTAAGATGCCGTAATGAAACAGTTCCTGTTACATAAGTCTATGTTCCATATTATATAACCTCAGGCTACAGTTCTGGTGCATGACTTTACAGCAGGAGGGAGAGAGTTCATGAGAGGAAAGAGAGAAAGAAAGGGGGGGCGTAATGAGGGAGGAGTGTGTGTATAGGCTGATTTACACTTCTACATAGTGGAGGCAACGTGCACGTCTCCAAAATCTAACCTGTGAATCTCCACAGTGCTGTACATCAGGAAGAAGCCTGACTGATCATGCAGGGAGGTGTACGCATTACCCCCCCTCCCCAGCTAGTTATTTCTGTCTCTACCCACCCACTATATTTCCTAATAAACTCAGACAGCAAACAAATATGAACGTGTGAAGGGAGCTTTTTCTTTCCTTCTAATGACCACATGAAACAGGAAGCTTAATGTCTGCTGCAACTCAAAGGCAGGAGCATCTCAGATCAGACGTGGTGAAAAAGCTAATTAAATTAATACGTCTACAAATTCATTTCTTGCGATGATTAATTTCTCTTTGTGTCGAGTTCATCTAGGTGAAATATTAATACAGATTTGCGAGCCTCAGAAACGTGAGGTGGCAGAAACCCACTAACAGAAAAGCTAATAAAGAGGAATACTCATCATTATTTAGTGCTCATGTCGACTTTGTGCTCTTTTTCTTTGTACTGCAACAATATGAGAAAGTAATATTGCCACAAATCATCCTCAACTTCATTGTAAACAACTCAATCACATTTAGTCCTTTATTTCGTCCCTTTATTTATTCTTCCCGTTGCAATCGATCATGAGAATTTCTTAGCATACATGTTCAAATATCCTGCCTGATGCCTACGCAAGCGTGAAAAATCTGACCTGATCAAGCCTAATCAAGTCTAATAGAGGGGTTAACAAACATCCTGAATGCAAAGCCAATCACTTTTACCTGGTTAGTTCATGTGCCTGGTCACAATTTGCATGATTCGTGTGTTATATGTTATAAAAATTTGAACAAAAACTAGGATTAAGATGAGTAGCTCTGGGAGATATGACAAAACATCATGATAATTAAACACATTTCTGTGATAGCCAATTACACTTTTGTACAATGTCTAACAAAATACACTGAAAAGGAGAATGTTATTTAATTTGAACATTTTACAACTTTAGAGACAAACTTTTAACATCAGCTACTTCCAAACAAAGTGACTGTTATTTTTTTTAAAAATTCAGATAAAAATGTATTGTTGCATATCACAGTATTGATATTATACGGTCATACTGCCAAGCCTTAGTACCAACACTGATCATTTTTTATTGCCATCACAAGCAAATCCACCCCTAGTCGGAACACAGAGATAGGGAAATAGTGTGACAATGTTTTAAAGCAACACACTGCAAAATAATCATCATGTATTAATCAGAAGCTTTAGATCATATATTATATTCAGCTTAAATGTGTAACAGTCCAGTGGTATTAAACTTCCTGCTCTGGTGACAACAGCTACCTTTTAAGCATTAATGATTAGTTAATGGCTATAAATAAGATCATTTGAAGTGGTTATGTTTTGACTAGTGCCAGAAACCGATGAGACATCTATTTTGACATATTCTGACGCAGAGAGAATGAAAGCAAACTTCTGTGTCTAGTCATCTTTAAACATTGTCAACTTTTAAACATGCCGTGTCGTCAGTTCGCTAATCAGACGAGAGAGAAATAAAAAGAGAAGGCTGTGAGAAATTACAAGTCTGTGAAAACCCAACCCTTTCTGAGCTAATGCCTTCAGTGCTGTAGCTAGCCGCTGGTCCAGTGAGGTGCCTTCAGCTAAATAATTTCCATAAATGAATGTGATTGGATAAACTGCCACAAAGAATCTACTACAGAAGCCACAGTGGTTAATGCTCAGATAACTAAAACGTAATGTTTACTCTGTGAATGGCAGCCAGTATTTTTCCATACGCTTTCTGGCTCTGCTGTAGTTTTCTTGCAAGTGCTCTCTGAAATACTTTGCTCGGTCCAGATTCGAACCTCAGCCCACCATCTGAAGGCCCTTGCTGTGGAGAATTAAATGCAAAGTTTATTCTAACAGGAATCATTTATGAAGACTATAAAACTGTTTGGAAATGTAGCTCGAAAAGATCTGTGTGTGTTTAAAGCTTGCAGAAGACTAAACACACACCGCACTCCCTCACTGAAACACGACAGATGAAACATGACACACTCTGCACATCTGTACGGGTAACTGTCAACCAGAGCAGGAGACAGAGAGCAGGGAGGAGAAAGAGAGAATCAGAGAGAGAGAGAGAGAGAGAGAGAGAGGAAAATAAAAAAAGATAGAGAAGAAATAGAGAGAGAGAGGGGGGAAAGAGAGAGAGAGAGAGAGAGAGAGAGAGAGAGAGAGAGAGAGAGAGACAGTGATAAAAAAAAGAGAAGAGAAGAAGAACAATTCAGTACATGAATATGTCTGAGATCTGGATGACCCTCTCTCACCATTGTACCAAATTTAAAATATTCTACACAAACAGCGAGCCGCCCACACACCCACCCACATACTCTCTCTCTCTCTCTCTCTCACACACACACACACACACACACACACACACACACACACAGAGCACAGAGCACAGAATAGCACATGCAATGAGAGAGGCTGGACGGAGCCCTCATTCACGCTCTAAATAAGAAACACCAGCACACACACACACACAGTCTAATGACTACTAAACCCATTAGGCAGTGGTTAGTTGTGTGTTTAACACTAAAGAGATCACTGTCTTCACATGCTTTGCGTTTGTATTTGTTTTTTAATTTAAAAAAATTGAAATTTAAAACAAGCGAGGATGTATGTGAATTCAGTCCAGTGTCGTCTTCACCGCTGCCTTACAGAACACGCTGTATAGTGAATAGTGAAAGTGACTGAGAGAATTTCAGACACAGCACTCGTGATCGATTAAAACAAACCCACACACACCCCCACACATCCACATACACACCAAGGACATGATACATTTACACACTACCTGAAAAAAAAATTCCCTAGAATTTATAAGCAGATGTATGAGGCCAACCCTAGCTTATCTGATACTGAGGACCGGAATCGAGCCAATGCTGGCCTGTAATCTAATTCTGCTGGAGCAGTACAAGATTGGATTTGACACGTTACTGATAAAATTCTTGTATTCCATGAACGTTGTGGTGTTTTGAGCAATGAAACGCACTGCAGGTGCTGCTAATAACTCACTTCAGGAAATACAGGTCCCTGTTTGACCATCACATTCGGACAGAGTTGAGTTTTGAGGTTATATTACATACAATTTCACACAGTAAACAGTTATAAAATCCCAAACGTCAGATACAAGGCAATTTTTAGAAAAAATAAGCTTTTCACTATTTGTGTCCTGCCAAAGTATCGTTTTTACTTTAACAGTGCATATGAAATCCACACATGGAATATAACATAAGCACAAATTCGGTTCGGATTTTAAAGGGAAACATATCGAATTTATTAGCTAGCTCGTCTAACTGATCAGGCTAAAAAGTAGTAGCTAATAGAATGTAACATCGTATGTCGAGCTAGTTAGCTAGTTCAGTGCATTAGTACAGACTAAGAGCAATGAAATATGATTATTACCCTCTTCTAACAATCTTTCTGATGTAGCACCTTGTTTCTGTGCCCTCGACAAAAAGTCAGCAAGTCATTGTCATACATTTTGGCTATGAGCAGTGGTTTTCTCTCCTCACATCATGAACAAAAGAGTCTGGCTAGCGTCTGTAGTTTCTCAGTCAACAAGGAGTTTTTCCCCTGGCTGTTGAACCTATTTGTCCCCTGGAAAACTATGACTAAAAGAAAAGAATATCCTGAACGTGAAGTCTGCTTGGGCTACTGATTTGTCCACTGCTGGGATTACATGCAACAAACAGACTTGCAGCACTGTGCTAACCTTACGGTGTGTATAGACAGTGTGCATTTACAATGAATTCATTTCAGTGGCTCGAAAGCTTCATGTGTAAACATGCGCAATGTTCTGGTTTTACTACAAACAGAAGTGTTTCAATCCTTCTTTCACCGACAGACCAGGCCTAAGAGTTGTCCAGGCTTAAGACAGAGAAGAGACAATTCTCGCTAAGTGGACAAGACGATTCCATTACCACTCCACACACACACACACACACACACACACACACACACACAGAGGAGGTTATTTGAGATCAAATATACACCAGTCTAAAGGAATATAAATCTATACTGGTTGACAAGGTTTATGCCGGCATGGCTATTGCAGATAAGAACATCAGCATCATTAGTTACTCCCAGGCCCAAGAGCAGGATGGCACAAATACTGTATTTCTCCTGTTCCAGCACACCACACACACACACAAAGCACATCAGTCACCATGTCACTTATCATCAGTTTACGACTGGTTGAGTGTGTGTAGTTATGGGGGTGTGTGTGTGTGTGTGTGTGTGTGTGTGTGTGTGTGTGTGTGTGTGTGTGTGTGCGCGCGCGCATAGTGATTGAGAGCGAGTGGGTCCCAGCCTCTATATAACGTCACATGATATCCCAGGGCAATATATCATTTGTTAATCATTACAACAACACTGGTCTTTGAGATAGCAATATTACAAAGACCTCAATCCAAGCAACACCTAATTTCGCCAAAGCAATGCTCAGAAATCCCTAACCACATGCAATAACGTGCTGTTACAGGAAAATAATCAAGGAAAGGGTGGTGTAATGTGGCCTGACGCAAAGCAGAGTTACCATCCTTAAGTGGATTATTTTCCTATAACAGCACATCCTCAAGCATTTCATTCCACTTATACCACAACACTTGCTTACTGATTAAAGAACGATACCTCAAACATTTTATTCATTTTATAGTTACATGTAATGCTGGGGGTATAAAAATGTCACCTTTGTTGGTACCGAGTAAACGGAAATCCCGACACCCTGAAGACTTTCCTGTGGTGGAAAACCTAAAGTTGCAGCTTTATCTCTGTTACAAAGCGCTCACACTTCTATCTGTTTTATTCTGTTATTCTGGTGTAAAAGGCAACAGATGTTCACACAGAAAACTATATCATATCAACAATTTATCTAGAAACCTGCAGTGTGCCTTGCACCTACTGACCAATCAGACTTTAGAATTCAACAGCACTGTGGTACACAGCATGTAAGAAATATAACACACCTGGATGTGCTGTTGTAGGAAAATGATTAAAAACGTGGTGGTCTGATGCATTAGCCCATTTCCCAATAAGTGTCCTGTAGTGTTTTATACTGATCATGCAGAGGTGAGTATGAGTCTGAGCATGTTAATGTACTAAAAATAAGAAGAGCCTCCATAAGGAATCGCTTAAACTCCAAACAATGATTTTGGACACCAAAACAGCATTGCAGACCACAACACTTAATCTGAGCCATTTGGGTCAGGGTGTGCGTGCGTGTGTGTGTGCGTGCGTGCGTGTAGAGGGAGTAGGTTTAAGGGGTTGACCTCCAAATATAAACATGTTCATGTGGCATGTGGTTGCTAACAGGAAGATTTTAAAAGGCTCCAACTGCTAGAACACCCAAACACAGCTGAACAAGCATACAGAGAATTCCGCCGACTTCCCAGAACAGTATTACCATTAATACTAATATTACATATACTTATATAAAGGTCCAGTACACTCACTTCCCAGGATTTTCACATCAATCTCAAGTGTTATTACAAATCTAGTGACAAACTGATAGTGTTGCTCGTGGCTTTGGAGGGGTGTAGGCTGCAGCGACGCTGACTTTGGGGGAAAGAAGGGGGCGTGGCCAATCATACACTGTGTACATATGCATGTGTTGTGTTCGTATCATTTCAGCCATAAAAATAGAAACTGCTTACTAGTCAACTGTAGCTGCTAGTTTTTTTTTGTTGTTGTTGTTTTTTAAATTACCCCATTAACAAGGTCAGGAATGCTCGCTCACCTGAAGTCGGAACTATAAATAAACCCAACGAGTTATCAGCTGTAACTAAACTCATTATAAAATTGAAGTAAATTATATAAAATACACGTACATGTGCTCGGTGTTGACCAGCAGCAGAAATACTTATTGAAGTCTTGTATAGTAGTATCCCTGATGAATGAATGTTTTTCATTTTCTTTGCTTAAACCTCCGTTTATGTTCTAGGAGCAACATTTAGTAGATCATTAAGCTTGGAAGGTGCATGTAGTGTACCTTTAATAAGGTGCATCAGTGGTCCTTAAGGTCCAATAATGTACCATAAATTATTTTTGATGTACATTATATTTACGCTTCCAGGTGAAAGATACATACAAATAGCACAAAACATGTCATGGCACCACCCCAGTGAGAAGAAAAAATACAACTTGGCACCTTTATTTCTGAGCGTGTACCCTTAAAAATACCACTTCAGTGACAAGCAAAGACACAATTTATTACTTTCTTTCTTTCTCCTGAGAGTGAAGTCAGTACTCTTTTCTTTCTCCTGAGAGTGAAGTCAGTACTCTTTTCTCTCCTGAGAGTGTAGCTAGTACCCGTTTTTTCTCCTGAGAGTGCCTTTTTTTTTTTTTTTTCCGGGAGAGTGCAGTTACAGTACATTTTTTCCCTGACAGTGTAGTTAGGGTAAGCGTTTTCTCTCCTGAGAGTGTAGTTACTACTCTTTTCTTTCTCCTGAGAATGTAGTTAACAGTTGTATATTTTGCCCTCACCACCACGACTACCTTCTGTCCCGTACTGAACCACTAAATTAAAAATAATGATAATAATAAAAAAAGTCCCATTTTGCTCCAACATTTCTGACTTGGTCCAAAAAATAAAGTTTGTTTAGGGGAAAACAATTCAGCGTCCTAAAACCACCAAACTCTCTCCAACAGGACCTAAATGTTAGCTTTAAAGCTAAGGAGGCTTGTGAATATGCTTTATATTCACCACTACCAAAAACAGCCCGAGTTAGCATTTAGCTAATAAGAGGCGACAGGTGAGCGGAACCCTCAGCGGGTTAATGACAGCACTAGCTCTGTGGAAAGCACTGGTTTCAGGGGCTTACCTCCGTCTCCAACTGCACCAGCTCCATTTTGGGCCATGGCTCTGCAAGCTGCGCGAGCGGCATTTTCCTCGGGATGTCTTGTACAGTTTTTTTCCCTCTGAAGTGGAGAAATGTAACGGGAGGTTTAGTTTCTCCGCTGTTGATGAAGCAAACCCCGGTGCTGACGTTAGGTTACCGCGTCGGTCCTCGGATGAGCAACGGGATGATCACTTGCACTCCACGCTCACGCGCTAAACAAACGCAATCCCCGCTGTGGATGACGCACGCGACGGGATTCCTCACAGTTCTCCTCTAAAACAATAATAATAATGAAGAGCTCGCGCTTGTGCAGGTGAACTCGCGGATACAGGGAGAGATTCCTTTTTTTTTTTTTTTTTTTTTTTTTTTTTTTTTTTTTACACGCGCATTCCTCTAAAAGGCGACGGAAACAAGGCTTCCCCGCAAACGGATGTCTGTAACACTCCTCTGGTAAAGCGATACTTCCGTGCTGCGCGGCGCTTGCACGGCTGACAATGTTTCTAAATCTGAGAGCACCGGCGTGACCCTCGACTGGCTGATTCCGCTCTGAAACGAAGCCGTCGCTCTCGGAACGGACAAGCGTAAAAACGCGCGAGCCCCGCCGCGTGCACGCGCTGTGCAGCGCCGCCTCCCGGCCGCCGCGTGCGCAGCTGCGTTAAAATGTTCGGCGCGCGCTGCTCATTTGCGTAGAAAAAAAAAAAGATTATGCTGAAGAATTATACCATGCATATTTGCAAAATTATACCATGCATATGTTAATGAGGCCTATAGGATTATATCATGTACAGTATAATGTGTTTCTATAAGTACAGCTTTATTCCTAGCTTTATTTCTTTTAATCAGTTTACATGCAAACCTGTGTTTCTGTTACAAGCTTAATTGCTTCTACAATGTAAAACATTATAGCCCCATTAAATTAAATGAACTTATTTCTTCTCTTTAACTCCAACTGTCATGACAAGTTTTGGATATTGAACTCAAGTTTATAGGTTTTCAAAAATGAATCTTAAAGTAATCCATTTTTTTTTATGACTAAGTCATTGTCTTGACTTGACTGAGTTGAAACGAAGGTTATCTTCGAGTTGAGTTTACTCACTTTTTAGGGGAGCAGGTGAACTTTCATCTCTAAGTTTAACCATCTTGAAATGTCTTACAGTGTAGTTATGAATTCGAAAGCATTGCTGAGTCTTTGATGAGATTTATACTGTACTCCTGTTACAGTATAAGACAGAAACTCTTATCTGAGGCTACAGTGGGCACAAGTTCACCAAAACCTGACTGTTGAAGTCGAAAACTTCTTGGTCTTTTTCCAATCTTCAGCTGTCCAGTCTGAGTGAGCTTCCTATTCCTGGACTTGGCTGACAAGAGTGAAACTTGATGTGATCTTCTGCTGTTGTAACTCATCTACCTCAAGGTTTGACATGTTGTGATGCTTTTCTGCTCACCACGGTTGTATACAGTGGTTTCTGAAATACTCAAATCAGCCCATTTAATTCAAGATTCAAGATACAATGGTTATTATGTCACATGCACAATCGTAACTGGTACAAAGGCACAGCAAAATGAGATGAGGCGGCTCCAAAGACTGTGCATAACGAACAATTGCAGTTTTTCTCAATCATTTTGACACATTTCTCCAAACTCAGGTCGCTGCTCTCAAAACAATTAACGCAGCCATCTGAACACTTTGTAACTTCTAAACTGATTGTAAGTTTTTGTCAATTTCATACAAATTATATGCATAATTTTCTTAGAACACTGAATTCTTCAGTGTTTTCACAATGGTTCATATAGCCAACCGGAACTTTAATATATCAGGAAAAAAGCAATTGCAGCCTTTTTATTGGTTTAACACAAATCACAAACATTTACACAAACAAAGCTCTGTTATTTGTTAAATTCTCAGTTGCACATGTCATGATCTCAGGTAGCCCCAAATTGATATCTGCTGAGATATTAACCCTTACAACCAAGTAAGTCTTCTTCAAGCACTAGAAGAGGCCTCTGGAGATGTTGAGGCAGAAGCTTGTCAATCATGGATTCAACTTTCATGGCGTTTTTTTTTTTTTTTTCCCCACAATGCATGGTTTGTGAGAATGTAAATGAGGGGCATGATCAATAAAGTTCAGTGATTGCATTATACACTGATCAGCTGTAACTACAACCACCTGCCTAATATTGTGTAGGTCCCCCTTGTGCTGCCAAAACAGCTCTGACCCATCGAGGCATGGACTCCACAAGACCTCTGAAGGTGTGCTGTGGTATCTGGCACCAAGACGTTAGTAGCAGATCCTTTAAGTCCTGTAGGTTTTGAGGTGGGGCCTCCATGGATTGGACTTGTTTGTCCAGAACATCCCACAGATGCTCGATCGAATTGAGATCTGGGGAATTTCGAGGCCAAGTCAACACCTTGAACACTTTGTCATGTTTCTCAAACCATTCCTGAACAATTTTTGCAGTGTGGCAGGGCGCATTATCCTGCTGAAAGAGGCCACTGCCATTAGGGAATACCGTTGACATGAAGGGGTGTACTTGGTCTGCAACAATGCTTCGGTAGGTGATATGTGTCAAAGTAACATCCACATGAATGCCAGGACCCAAAGTTTCCCAGCAGAACGTTGCCCCGAGCATCACACTGCCTCCGCCTGCTTGCATTCTTCCCATAGTGCATCGTGGTGCCATCTCTTCCCCATGTAAGCGACGCATACGTACCCGGCTGTCCACGTGATGTAAAAGCAAATGTGAGTCATCAGACCAGGCCACCTTCTTTCATTGCTCCATGGTCCAGTTCTGATGCTCACCTGTCCATTGTAGGTGTTTTCAGTGGTGGACAGGGGTCAGCATGGGCACTCTGACTGGTGTTCGGCTACGCAGCCCCATACACAGCAAGCTGTGATGCACTGTGTGTTCTGACACCTTTCTATCATAGTTAGCATTAACTTTTTCAGCAGTCTGTTGGACTGGACCAGATGGGCTAGCCTTCACTATACACAAGCATCAATGAGCCTTGGGTGCTCATGACCCTATCACCAGTTCACCAGGTTTCCTTCCTTGGACCACTTTTGGTAGGTACTAACTGCTGCATACCAGGAACACCTGCTGTTTTGGAGATGCCCTGACCCAGTCATCTAGCCATCACTAATTGGTGCATGTCAAAGTCACTCAGATCCTTATACTTGCCCATTTTTCCAGCTTACAACATGTTAACTTTGAGAACTGACTGTTCACTTGCTGCCTAATATATGCCACCATCTGACAGGTGCCTTTGTAACGAGATAATCAATGTTCTTCACTTCACCTGTCAGTGGTATTAATGTCATGGCTGATGGGTGTAAACACTAACTGAAGCTGTATCGGAATGATTGTATGCACTGCCCTGCTGCCACATGATTGGTTGGATAATTGTATGCTTGATATAGTCTATATATTAGATGTAGTAAAAATAGTGCATAGTACAGGATGTTTTGGACAAAATTCCATCATTAGCTGAGCAAGCAAAACACTTCTGAGGCTGTAGGAGGTGAAACTAGCTGATGATGTACATGTTGTAGTCAAAACATGACATTCATTCCATGTGATTCCAAAGTGTAGACACACTCTTTCTCCCTATGTTTCCTCACTTCATTGCTCATAACAACAACTAGCAATGTGAACAGAGATGTCATTAATGTTATGTTCATCTCTCATGAGAGATGTCTCACCGCTGGAAAGGAGAAAACCTTCATTCAGACGGTAGGAAAGTGCTTGAAAGAACAATCAGCCAAGTCCCTGTTGGTTTCTCCTGTGTATATACGTACATGTATATTATACTCTTTCCTTCAAAATTAGCTAAAGTGGTTATGATAAATGTATGAATCTTTTTTATGTACATTGCTGAGATAAGCTGTCTGGTGTGAATTCATAATTTGAATGAGTACACTAGGAAATGATCGGTTGGTAGTGTCTAATGTTTGCGTGCATTTTAAGGACACATTCAAGTAAATCAGTTTTTCATTTTAAGGTATAATTTCTACTAGAATTAGAATTTAGAATTAATTCATTTCTACCATGAAGTATTTCATTAAGTCCAAATTCAGCTATGTCATAAGTCATAAATCTGAAGTCTATAGCTCTGATTATTACCGCGTGTAGTTGAAAAATGAGACTAATTGGCACAATTTCAGCAATAAGAAGGGGTTTGAATTTTTACTTATACTGTATTCTAAACTTATTCTATGCCAGCTGGGTTCTTCTCTGAAGAGCCAGATGTTATTAGTCCTACTTTCAAAAGGTTATTTTCAGTTTATTCTCCTTTTTCTTTTGTCAATATCTGTGTTCCATTTTTCTTGTCCTTTTTCAGTCCTTTCTTTGCTGTGATTAGACTGAAAGTGCTAAAAGCCAACCACAAAGCCTTTTTTTAAAATAAACATACAGGTTTAGATTCAGTTAAAACACACACACACACACACACACACACACACACACACTCATACAAGTAAAATAAAATTATAACTAGTAAAATATTTTTTACATTGCATGCCATGCAATATTTCTTCATATACCAGTTCTTGCAAGTTGATTTTATGTTACAGTCTGTTTTCATAACACAGCAGTTTATTCGTGGTGTTAAAATCGTGAATCCTATTGATTTCTGTCTACACACTTCACCCTGTGGCCTTCCTGTTCATATAGTACTTAGTATAAAACCACAAGACAAGTAAAAGGCATTTAGAGATCAGAATTCTCTCTCTCTCTCTCTCTCTCTCTCTCTCTCTCTCTCTCTCTCAGAGAAAATGACTCTTTTTTCCCTAAATATCAACATAAAGTGACATACAAACATGTGGTCAGTACAGTTGTGCTGAGAACCGTTCGATTTCTATTAGGTGTGGTGTCTCTAATATGTATATCTGTCCATCTGTATTTCTGTGGCTCAGACTGGCTGCAGTGCTCAGACTCAATTTTCTACAGAATCTGGCAAGCCACCAAAAACTTAATACCTTAACTGAATACTCTGTAACATCTTCTACTCACTCTAATGCAGTGGTCAGTTCCACTCCTGGAGTTTCCTGGATTGATTTAAAAATGATCACAAGTATACAGAATGTGATCTTCTTTATTATACTCAACCATTTTTATTGTATGACCTAATCTAGTATACCTAAAAGATGTTCTTGGGTATAAAATTTCAAACAGGTTAAAGCTCTCATACAGTTTGTTGTGAAAAATCGATAAGGAATCAGGAAAATATCCAACGTAAGACCTCAAATGGAAAATATTGACTTTTCACAGTGCTGGAGGAATGTGAAATGTGTAGAAATGGAAGAAACATAGGCAAAACACATGACCAAAGAGTGGAGGAAAAGCAGGAAACTATTTGCGAAAATCTGAAAAGTCTTTATAGTCAAGTTGAATTTATATCACATCGAGAAATACGTTTTCGTGCACTTTTGGACCCAATCTGCTACTTATGAACATAATAACTTATGGCGTAAAATCTATCTTACATTAGAGGTGTTGGTCTCATTATTTCGGTTTAAGCTAATTTCAACTGTAAATATACACAAAAATCATCTAGACTAGGACAAAAGTGTTAGATTTTAGACATAACTCTGGAACAGTATAATTTACAGTATATGTTTGTGTATTAAATCTAATAATGTCAGTGAGGTGGAGTGGAGAATATTCTTTTAACGTCTATATTTTTTCAATAGAATCATTCTAATAGCAAAACTACAGCACTGCTGCTGGTGTTTTTTTTTTTTTTTGGTCAATAAATTAAATTATAGATTGAGCATTATTATTTATCCTAATTATAATAATCATGCTGTATCAGGGAACAGTGATCAGCAAGGCCATTTGAGGACAGTGGTTCGGTTCATATAAAATATGCTGTTCATATTATTCACTTAATGCTAGAATAAAAGATTAAAACAAAATCCAAAGCATACTGTCACTTCAGAAGGTGACGGGTGTGAGGGGATTGTTCTGTGCAATAAAATGGCATCTAAAAGCCTCTTAACTTGTATGAAGCGACAAAGAGCAGATTTTAAATGAAAGACACAACCATCAGGACAGCACTTACAGTATTTTCCTTTTAGTGTTCAGAACAGGACCAATTTCATACAACTTTAATATAGTGTTTTGAAATGTTTTATTTGCACCTTTAGAAATGTATCACAACAATAACAGATGCCCGGTGAATTGTAGAAACTATGCATTGAAGATACAATTAGTTAGTTTAGATCACACATTATTCTGTAGTAAAAACAGTCAAACTGGATGAAATTACTGGTATCCATGTTTTATATGAGGATCAGTTCTTAGAACTAAGTCTGTGAGTTGATGTGAGTTCCAGAAGTATTGGCCCACCCATCTTCACACTATGCTTTGAGAAGCTGTGATAGTGTTTGTTAGGACTAAACTTTCCTGTGGTTTTCTGTTTTGTAGATTAGATAGATAGAAATGAGGCAGTGCGTAACATTCAAAATGGTGGCTGTGATAAGGCCCTCTCTAGTAAAAAGAGCCATGCATACGTAATGATGCATATGTAAATATTTGGTGATTTGTTCTTTTAGATATGGAGAAAAGCACAGTAGCCAAAGCAACTTGAAAAAAAGTATGGTTTGAACCAAAAACCACAGATTAGCTATGCCATTTTTTGTAAATTTGCATTTGAAATGTCATGTCAGTCTGTTTCTGATATGAGTCTCTCCCCATTCAAGTAGACTGAAGCCAGATCTTCATAACTGAAAATATCTGCCCAGAAGTGTTGCCAAGATGACCGCCAAGTGAACAGACTTTACTAGAAGGACTTTGGTTGGGAGTCTGTTCAGAAGCGTACATTAACTTTAATTTAATCCAAAGTAAACAGGCAGATGGAATGTGAATTTTCTCTAAGGAACACATACCTTTGTGCAAAAGACATTATAATGAGAGCTGGCCAGCAATCAAACCTAAAAAAAAACCTCACTCATTTTTTCAGTTGATTGGCCTGCATTAACCCTGCCAGTTTGCGACCAAGATTACTGCAAATAAACACACCAGCTAACTACCTTTACCTCATGTGTTGCCTGCTTTTATTGGAGATGCACTAATCCCACTTTTCCATTTTATTTTATATGTTATCAATATCAGTCCAGGTAGCAAAATGAAATTGGCCCAATATCTACTTTAGGGTGGCTATGTTGCCTCTCCCTATACAATGTGAAACATTAAGTCAACAAGGTTATGTATGGTCGTTAATGTACTTGGTCATTACTTTTAAAAAAAATTTGTTGTTAAATGTCAAAGGCTGTTAAAGGCTACTTTTTTTCCAATCAGAATTAACATGTTGCTGCTAGCCTGGAGAGCTCTAAGCAACAAACATACCGATAACGAGCCGATACGGACATCCACAAGCTAGTCAAAATAACATTCATGGCATAAAATACATCACTGGATAGAATTAGAACCCAACTAGATACTGACCCAGAGTTTCAAGCCATGATTTACCCCAGTAGCACATCGGTACATCCCTACGCAAGAGGGTCGTGCAGACTCACCAAAACTGCACAGTTGTTGTCTGGAAAAAGAACAGGTGATTTTGTGATTTGTGATCTTCAACTGTCAGGTTTGGGTGATCCTATGCCCATGATAGCCTCAGATTCCTGCTCTTGGCTGACAGGAGTGGAACCCATTGTGGTCTTTACCTGTTGTTGCACAGCCACCTCAAGGTTTGATGTTTTGTGCAAGCTGAGATTTTTCTGGTCACCATGGTTATTAAAAGTGATTATTTGAGTTACAGGCAGCTCGAACCAACAATCTGGCTATTTTCCTCTGACCTCTCTTATCAACAGGCCATTTCCACCCACAGAACTGTCACTCACAGAATGGTTTTCGTTTTTCGCACCATTCTGTGACTGTTGTGTGTGAAAATCCAAGGAGATCAACAGTTTATGAAATACTCTAACCAGCCCATCTGGCATCATCAACCATGCCGCGATCAAAATCACAGAGATCATACTTTTTCTTCATTCTGATGTTTAATGTGAACATTTTTTGCATTGCGATGCTGCTACATGATTGGCTGATTGGATAACTGCATGAATGTGCAGGTGTTCCTAATAATCTGGACGGTGAGTGTATATCTACGTATACCACAGCTGATATAACTTAAATAGTTAGCAAGCTAGCAAGGCACTCAGCCGTCCATTATGTCTCTGTACATAGTTCTACAGAGATGGACTATTCTCAAGGCTTTTGCTTCAACATTGTACTTCCTTCTTTTGTACTGAGGTGGCCACTTGTGTGGGCCATAAGAGGAAGTCTTTGAGGAACAGTAATGAAAAGTCTGGTGGATTTAAAGAAAAAATGGATGGCCGTTTAATATTTGTAGTCAGGGTGAATGGTTCCTGCCCGTGGTTATAAGACATACTTATCATCCAGCAGGTGACACTGCAACCTGCAGGGAAATTTATTGCACCACAACAATAAAAACATTCAGCATTTTTAAATTCTTAATCGATTCTGTCATGTGGATTGTATTAGGTGAAGCTGTGAAGACTTGTGGCGCAGTGGGAGTGGAGTTTGATTGCTGTTTAAAGCACTCCACACAAAGCTCAGTCCTCAGCATGGCTTCACACACTCTACAAAGATAGCTCCCTAATATATTTCTGACCACACATATCATTAAGCAATCTAAAAACCCTCTAAGGGCCTTGAGAGAGAGAAAGAAGTGGAAGAATCTTCAATGACAAGGGAGTGAAAAATGATGGATTGCTCCAATTCCCCTTATTCCTGCTTTCACTATGTGTATCACATTCTCAGTTCCTCCTGCACTGTACTGTACAGTTTAATGCAGATATGTGCCAATAATCCTGATTATAGCTGCTGGATTCTTGAATCCGATTTGTCAGAAGACGTTGGTTAACCTCGTGCCAGGTGTTTCCGGGACAGGCTCTGGATATACCAATTACTGAAGAATGAATGAATGAAGGTTCTGATGATAAGCAGGATGACACAATCAAAAATTTTTTGAAAATCTCTTTCTTGACAATTGACACATCTTTGAGCCAAGCAATAAGGCGCTGAAATATTTATTTATTTATTTATTTATTTATTTATTTATTTATTTAAACAAATGATTAAAAAATTATAAGTCACTGAAAGCCCTGTTATATAGAGGAACCCTTTTGGTTGAACCTTCTGTTATGCTGGACAGTTGGTTTAAATCAGAGACACATTAATGTCTCCTTACAGCAAATGAAATATGACTTGCCTTTACATGGAGGTGCACTTTGCAGGGAAGACAATGAGTGCAGAGAGGAAATGAATCAAAACTCTTTGTGCCGAGATTTACAGGTTATGTCTTGCTCACAGAGGACCTGATGGGGGCTTAAGCTCAATATGGCCACCTAGAGGACAGCGACATATCACACTACATGTCCAAAAATAAAATAGAATGGTACAAAAGAGTATTCTGATTCTCTGTCTAGGGTCTATATGTATATATATCCAGAGACTCACAATTTAAAATTCAGATTTTCAAAAAATCAAGTATCTATAAGGCCTGTATGGGTTTCTTCCAGGTTCTCTGATTTCCTCCCATCTCTCCAAAAAAAAACCATGCTGGTAGGTGGATTAGCCATGCTAGATTGCTGCTAGTTGTGAATGAGGGCATGAAGGAGCATGTTTGGTGCCCTGCTATGGGCTGGTATTCCATCCAATGTGTATTCCCACATAATGCCCGGTGTTCCCAGGATAGACTCCGGATCCACTGTGACCTCTCCCAAATACCAGCATGTCACACATTTTACCAACAAGCTTGTATCACTCACATTTAAACTGACTGTTTTGTGACCAGTGTGTCTGACCAGCAAAAGTATCTCTCTCTGAATGTGTGTGTGTTTTTAGAGGGTATAAGCGTATTTGTGCTTCTCTGTGTATCTCTCTAGCTTCAGCTTCACACTTTTATTCCTACAGCTCAGTTCTGTCAGCGTTGACTCCTTTAACAGCTTCTCGTTCTGCCTCGCTCCTAAGTGGCTTTGATTAAAAGCATCTACTAAATGAATAAATGTAAATAGAAGTAATGGCTCAGAAAGAGGAACGGATTCCATTAACTGGAGAAAGTGTAATTAGCTGCCACGTGACACCAAAAAACACTACACTTGTCATAAAAAAAGGAGCTGGAGATTTAAAATGACAGCTTAAGTATAGGAAAAGTCCAGAAGGGCTAAGTGTTGTTGCGGGGGCAGGCTGCTAGGTTTGGGTGATAAAACTAGCCAAAAAACAAACCTAGTCCAATCCCAGAACTCAAAATCATGACTTACACTATTGAAAATACATGTGTTCTTTAGAAGAATGCCATAAATATACAGTTTTTGTTCCCTAAAACATCATATGGAACCTGTCAGTGCATTTTTGTGCTTTTGAAACAATAGACTGAATAATTATAAATAACATTCATGCTGCACTATAAACCATTTACTGTAAAATTTACAGTAATTTACTGACAGCAGAGTTACCAGTAAAGTACTTTAAATAACAGTAAATAACTGTAAAAAAAATAAAATAAATAATAATAATAATAATATCTTTAGGGATAATTCCTGTTATTTTTACAGTGTATTAAGATTCAAGATTCAAGATTCATGGTTTATGCGTCATTTGCACAATCGTAGCAGGTACAAAAGTGCAGTGAAAAGAAATGCAGCTGCTCCAACGTGAATAGCAAAGGCAATAAATACTCTATACAGACAATATAACAATGGGTATGGGGAAGGGAGAGTGCGGACAACACAAGAGTGTATAAAAATACACATATGAGTATATATGTATATGTGTATGTACAGTATATGTATGCACATACGTATGTATACTAAAGTGTCCTGTGCATGTGCATGTATGAACAGGTGTGTGTGTGTGTGTGTGTGTGTGTGTGTGTGTGCATTAATGTCATGTGCAGAGCAGCTGGAGGGTCATGGTGGTCATAAGTTCAGGGTTCTCATGACTTGGGGGAAGAGCCTCCTCCTTACTCTCTCAGTCCTTGTCATGGGGTTGCAGAGGCATTTCCAGACTGCAGCCATCGGAACAAACGTTGTTGTTGTGGTGGAACTGTCTGGTGGTGTGTGGGATCCTTTAAGATCTTTCCTGCTCTGGTCCTGCACCGCCTGGTGTAGATATCCTACAGACTCCATTCAGCTGACCTCACCACCCTCTGCAGGGCTTTTTGTGGTCCTCAGCACTGCAGTTCCTGTACGAGGCGGTGATGTTTCCCGTGAAGATGCTCTCTGTAGTGGAGCACAGTTGAACTTCCTCAGCTGATATATTACTGTATGTTTACAGGATTATACTGTACTCTAGATTTTGCAAGTAAAATACTTGTAAATATAATTAGAGTATAAAATAAGACCTACTCCAGTATATTTGCTCATTTGGCTGACACAGGATACAACTAAGCAGAAAACTGAGGGTCTTGCTCAAAGGCCCAGCCATGGCAGCTTGGTGGTGTCAACCGTCTGACTTATAACTCAAAGCCTTAACCACTTAGCCGTCACAGCAACTTGCTTGCACTGATTCAGGTTTTTACTAGCATATGAAGTTAAACAAGAAGACTTTTTACCATTCTCACCCCTGCCAAAAACATTAGATATCTCACCATGCATTGCATTTTCTGGTATTTTGCTGTAAACCAATGCACTTCTCTAATAGCTTAATCGTTTACAGTATCCTGTAAAATAAATAAAATAGTATTTTGTTGTAAAAACATGTTGTACATTCACAGCAATTTTTTACAGAGTGGGATTTTTATTTTATAAAAGCTTGTTAAATGTCCACCAATCACATCGTTTCAGAAATTGTTCTTTAATGGCATCGCTTTAAAATATCGGATTGTTGCCTTATGAATTGAAATAGTATAGTAGCAGATTCAGTATCATCAATTATCAAATTGTTCCTTTAAGAATTGAAGTTGAATCATATCGTGTAAAAGCCTGAGGTTTTATACTACTCTCTAGGCCAGGGGTTGTCAGCTAGCAGATCTTGGTCCAGATGTGGACCCAACAAAGCATTTCAACAGGATTGAAAAAGCAGCAGCGCCGATAAACACAGTGATCTTATTTATAGCCTTAATATATTCATAAACTAATCACTAATGGTTAAGAATTTAAAGGTATATATCACCTATTATGTGAATTTCTGTGTTATTCATCTTATTTCCTTGTTTTGTCATTCTGCATAAAACGATTGCATGTGATGAAGGTGATTGCATGTGATTTTTGTGTAGTTGTCAGAATTGGTTTGTGAAATATTGTTGAAATATTTGTGAAATAAAAAAATGTTTTTTTTCCCTCAAAATGTGCATAAAATATATGAAACATGTTCTTGGTTTAGAATTGTGTTACTGTAAGCCGGAGCGTGCTCTGACGTGCACAAGCTATGTGTGGTATTCAGTCCATCCCACTCTCCATTCACACACACTAGGACTGCAGTCAGCTCGAAATGGAGAAAATTTGGTCTTAGATATTAAAGATATAAAGAGAGAAGGTTAAAGCTCTTATTAGAAAAAGAAAGTCTTTGTGTTCACCCACAGCGGCTCTCAATCAATATCAGAGATAATAACACGAACCTACAGAGCCACCTTGTAGGCCAACTATCTGACTACAATTATTGTCTTAATCAGTGGCACAAGAGTTAGTTCTCTCACACACTTTCAGTAAGTGTGGTGGATCCGGAGCCTATCCCGGGAACACTGGGCGTGAGGTGGGAATACACCCTGACTGGGATGCCATGGACACACATTCACACACTCATACCAGCGTGTTTTTGTGAGGGTGAGAAGAAACCAGAGAAAACCCACACAGACATGGGGTCATCCACCGAAACTCCACACAGATGGATTTAATGAGGAAAAAGTCTCAGTTGAATGTAAAGTTGTACTGAATTAGCTATAATAAAAAAGCAAATTGTAACCACGCATATCTATTGGGCTTTCATACTCTATTTCTAAAATTTCCATGGCCTGGGGCAAGTGCATCAGCAGTATGGTGGTAGTTCTTCCCTTGATCTTTATACAATATCAGTTTATTTTCTGCATCAGGTTGATCTTGTGAATGAGAAGAGAAGAGAAAGGAACAGAATGGGAGCTTCTAAGTTCTCTTCAGACTGTGAATGAAGACTCATCCTACGTCCATATCAAGCAACAAGTCTCTACTGTCACTTTGCAGTTTGTCTACTCCTTGTGTAGTCGCTTGTGGGGATGTGATCTCACGCCCCACCGCCTGAATACTAACCCACTTTTTCTTTACCTAGCTCACCTGATTCCCATCACTTCGTCATTCAGAGCCACTATATAAACAGTAGTACCAGTTACTCTTCAAGAAGCCTTGTCTACATTACAGTCAGCAATTCTGAGCTGTTTTTTGTGTTGGACATTCTGGTCTTTTGAATCTTGGACTGTTTCTCATGTTTACTGTTTTGCCTGCCCCTTTGGATTAGTACACCAGTTGTTTATGGGTTAACGGGAACTGAGTGCAGGTAGGAGCTAAATTTGGGAGAACTGAAGAAACGTCAGACCACAGGCTTTATAGGATAGATCTGAGGAATCATCCAAGCCAGTAGGTTCGATTTTTACTGCCTCATACCTAATTTGAAAAATACAAGTGAGAAAGTATCGATTCACATGTAATTTATTTTGGTGTTGCTTTGTCGCTTGCCACTGTCATGGACCTCCATGTCATGCATACACATAGAAAGTGAATGGTTGGGCTCCTGAATGGAGCTTTCACCCTCTCTTCCAGCGATCATGAGTTCAAATCAGAGATCTTAGGGAAATCATGTGCTCTTAGGAGGGAAGGAGGGAGGGAGGGAGGGGTGTCATAATCTCTGTCCCCCTGTCAATCACAGTGACATTAACCAATCATGGGTATCTGTGACCTCATGCATGTGGAATAGTGCTTTTCTGTGAGTGTGCTATGCCTCCCCCTCTCATTGCATGAGCAGCAGTTCAAAAAGATGCAGTTGGCTGGCTTCACATGCCTTGGAGGAAGCACATAATAACCTTTGACCTGTCTGGTTGGTAGCGGTCCTGTGATAGGGGAGAGATGCCTGATGGGTGGGAATTGGCCATAGGGAGAAAAATCACAAAAAAAAAAAAAAAAAAAAAAAGAAGAAAGTGACAACAGAAGCCTGTTGCTTTTTTTTTTTTGCTGTTGTTTGGCCTTTCATTTTTAAGAGATAGAAAGACACAGTGTAGATAAAAAATAAATATTATTATTATCTTTATTATACATACATATTCACTTACGATCAGTACAGCTTGCATTGTCATCAGGAGTATAAAACTGGATTAAGAGCTCACTGCACACTCATCATTTGATGTTATCTTACATGCAGCTCATTAAGCCGTTTCGAGGACATGCGAGACAAAACACAAACACACTCTTCAGCTTGACGTGCATGAAAATGCCAATGAGAGCAAACTCTCATCTCCTATGGAAGAGGTTTTGGCTCTTTTATTCCAGCAGTAGCAGTGTATTAGATGTACAGGGTCTTACTGGACTCAGAGATGGATTGTTGTTTTATATGTACAAGGCCAGCAATGTGAAATATTGGATTGGATATAATGCGAGATAAAAAAAAAAAGAGTGCATTTTGTAGGCATTGATTATATCTACACAGGGCTCAGGAGGTGGTATTTAGAAGACATGATTCTTATATGTTAGCTCAGGGGTTGTGTAAGGAATTAAAAACTTGTCGGTGTGCTGTTATAGGAAAATAATCAATGACGAGGTGGTGTGATGTGGCCTTGTGCGAAGTGGAGGTAGTTTTACCACACCAAAGTTGATTCATTTACAATAACTGCAAATCCTGAAGTGTTTTATTCCTCTGGGAGATACTTCATAGACATCTTTTTAACATCTACAGTTATTTATTTATACCAGAAACCTGTTTACGCTTTTATGTGTTTTGAGTATTAGGATCTGGATATTGATTATTCAGATAAAAATGCTCCTTAAACTTCTTAAATCCCTGAATTGTTATTCAGCTACTGATTTAAAAGCACATTTTAAATGCACCCATTCTGATTGTCATCCCATTCATCTAGGTACACATATACAATGAGATGAAATATCATGCCTCCAGGACTGTGCTTCGGCAAACAATACAAGCTCTCTGTACACATGACTATATATAGACAGTATCATGAGCACTGAAATCATTTTGCTCCAAGCAGCAGGTGAGTTTTGGTTAGTTTTCTGGCTGGAGCAACATGGACAGACTGACTCGTGGACTTTAACCCTTATATTCAGAGCACATGGTAAACTATGAATCAACACTGTTGCAATGGCAGCTCATGATGAAAGTTTTCTGATTCAGTGGGCATACCATAAATTTAACAGAAAGGAAAATGTTAAAAATGTAGTTGTAATTCTATTAATTTCAGATATTCACCCAAATGCTCTCACTCTCACCCAAACACAAGCTCTTTCAAAGGAACCACCTTGTTTTGTGTGCATTCAGGTGCAACTGCAATGATAAAGTGCTTTCCTTTTTATTAATTGGTACTGTTTATGATGAGGCATGTTTGAAAAGTATCAGATCTGCTGAGAAATGTTTAGTTTTCTGTGTGAAGAATTTGTAATGAAGACTTTCTGTAAAACATTAGCCTGTTGAAACAGTGGGTGGGGCACCATAAAGTCATGTACAGCTCAGATCTGATAGCAGGCCCTTCAAGGAAGCAAATTAAGAGAGGAATATATATATATATATATATATATATATATATATATATATATATATATATATATATATAATCACAGGATGTCAGGATGTGATGCTCTGGGCAATGTTCTGCTGGGAAACTCTGGGTCCTGGCACTCATGTGGATGTTATTTTGACACGTACCACCGACCTAAACATTGTTGTAGACCACATACACCCCTTCATGGCAAAAGTATTCCCTAATGGCAGTGGCCTCTTTCAGCAGGACAATGCGCCCTGCCACACTGCAAAAATTGTTCAGGAACATGACAAAGAGTTCAAGGTGTTGACTTGGCCTCCAAATTCCCCAGATCTCAATCCAATCAAGCATCTGTGGGATGCGCTGGACAAACAAGCCCGATCCACTATGGCTGATCGGTATATATATATATATATATATATATATATATATATATATATATATATATATATATATATGATATTACAACATTAGCTTGTAATGATGTCCCATTGACCCAGGCTATTTCTTTGACCCTGTGTACCCCTCGTCTTTTCATGTGTATGTGTGTGAATTATTTCCTGATAAGATTTTCACCACTTGTTTGTACACATAGAGTCAAATACAAGACAAGCGCAAATCAGTTCATAATACCTGATCCCAAACTTTGCTTTTGGCTGTTGTTCACATGAAAAATCAGTATTTTGCATGGCTTTTATAAATGTCCTCAAACAGTCGTGGACTACTTGCGTCATGATGTAATGTAATGTAAGAGGTTTCAGTTGCCCAGTGTGGCTTGAGAGCTGGATGCATTTACAACCTGGAAAATATCTGCAGTAAAATGCATCTTGATTTAAAACAGTATTAAAGAGCCAGTGCAGTTACACCTGTATGTTTGTGAATAATTCCTATCCAGTTATAATCATGATACTCCAGACATAAAACCACTGAACAGGGTCTAAGATTGTATAGTACTGTGACTGTGTTGCTGCCCCAAAGTCCCAGTGTCTCCAGTTTGATCCTGAGCTCAGGTTACTGTCTGTGTGGAGTTTCACGTTCTCCTTGTGTCTGTCTGGGTTTCCTTAATGTTCTCTGGTTTCCTCTCACCTTCCAAAAACAAGCATGTAGGTGGAAATGTGTACAGTATACTGTATGCATGGTGCCTTGCAATGTACTGGCTTCCCAAACAAAACACCTACGCATCAGTTTCACTTATAGGAAGCAAAGAACCCATAAAGATAACAATAATAATAATAATTTATAAAACACTCTTCATTTTCAGGTTTCTCTATTTGTGTTTAAACCTGTTTTCACATACAGTGTAAATATTTTAAATAAATATTTCAGCAGTTATCTTTATTAGTAAGCTCAAAGGTTTGCATCTCTTGTTACTTTACTTTACTCGTTACTTTATTTGATTGTGCATTATTAGTGTGTCTAATCATTTTAAAAAAAATGAAAATGTTCATTTTGAGAAGGATTAAACACAGAATTAAACTCAAAAGCAGTTAAGAGTCAGTGGGATTTGGAAAAACAGCTATTACATAACTTTACTTCAACATACAGACATATTTGCTTGTTAAATCGAAAACGTTATACAGTTCGCTGTGTGAGGAGGAAAATATCTATCACTCATCACAGTTAGCTGGCCAGGTTGTTGCTAACAAAAGACAAACATAGAAGCGTCCATGTGTTTTTCCAGTACGTGCGTCGAACGTGCCAAGGGCGAAAATGACAAATTACCACTTATGAGTTGAGTTGAAGGCAGCATAACCTTCATGTCTGTTGCTCCTCGTCTGAGCCTGGGGCAGCGTGTTTCCTACCCCAGTGGGCCGATATTAGTGCTTGTTGCAGTTACCATGTTTGACCAGTAGGTGCAATAATCTCTATGGACTCTGTGGAAGTTAAATGTGAGCATGAGTGTGCTGAATTGTGATTGTGCCACATCTGGAAAGGTGAGTGATCCAATGGACCTGTCAAAAATAAATAAATAAATAAATAAAATAAATAAAATAAACTTACTGGTCAAGCAAAAGAGGTTTTTTATTTTATTATTTATTTTATTTGTATAGAGCTTTTAACAATGGACATTGTCACAAAGCAGCTTTACAGAAATAAATACATTCAAATTAAATTAAATCAAAATAAATTGTAAATGTGTGAATTTATTAATAATAGTAATTAGTAGGCTATTTCAGCAGAGTTTAAAATGTATGGAACTGGCTAGTATAATGGTGGGGATGAGCCACCAGTGAGAATTACACAACTAAAAAAAAAATCACAATCAGTGTTGCTAAAATATTTCATTTTAATGAGATTTTTTTTTTTTTTTTTAAAGAAATTAGCGTTAGAGAAGCTGAGCTAAGCTGACAAATATGTTGGGAAATTGAGTTTTTAATATAGCTAGTTGAGTAAACACATATTTGAAAATAGGAGAGATCAAAGAGTTCATAATCACAGCTCGCGCCGCACGCTATTGGCTCTCCAGGGCCGCTTACCTGGAGATGGGCGTGGTCTACCTGAAGGTGGGCGTGTTTTTCTCAAGAACCAGGCTTTTTTTTTTTTCCGCCGTTGGTAAAACGGGAGACGTCCTGCTCAACACTCCGGGTTTGGGACGGGATTAACCGCTCCTCAGACTCCGCTCATGGAGCCCTTAATGTCCTGGAGCGCCGAGAGAGTCAGCGCCTGGCTCAGAGGTAAACTCCGGCTTTCTTCCCTAAACACTGGCGACTTGGTGTAGCGGCTGTTAGAGCTGATATGTGAGTTGGGTTAAAGATAAAAGAGAATCGGAGCTCAATCCCCCGGGATGGCGGAAAGCAGGAATGAGGAAGTGAACAAGTGTGTGATCATGTTTTATATAACTCAATGTAAACACATACACATACACACACACACACGCGCACACACACACACACACACACACACACGCAAAGTGCAAAACAGAGTCACAAAATACCTAGTACCTTATATCATTTCCTTTCTCTGTTTACGAAACACACACACACACACACACACACACTGTTGGGAGTTGGCCGCAGGCTCTACAGTCACTGCGAGTATCAACTGGCCCAAACTGCTTTCAGTGCATTACACCTACAGCAATGTGACTAGACGTCTAAAGGTCTACATTCACAAGTTTAATGCTACAAAAAATAGTTTTTACTTTTTATTTATTTATTTATTTATTTATTTATTTATTTATTTATTACTTTTTGAGGATAATACTCTGCTTGTACTATAGTGCTTTACAGTATTATTACTATGCACAGTGGAGTGCAAACATTCTTTTTTGCAGCCTCCTTGGTTTCTTGGTAGAAAAAATGGTCTCTATTATATAGTTTATCTACCATAAAAGAGAAATCCAATGTTTACTCCATGTTTATGTTTTGCAACATACGGCCTAATTATTGCAGCAGCTGAGTCTAAGTCAGCAGTTATATTTAATAGGAAGCTTGAAGGTTTACATCCTTGTTGACACGGTCTAGTTCATTTATTTGATTGTGCCTCATTAATGTGTGACCCAAAACAGTCATATTTTCCCCACATATTTACAATTTGTTACTCTTGGATCATAATAATAATAATATCACTACTACTAATAATAATATTGCTTTTAATTTTCATGCTTATTTGTGTGAAACTCCTTTAAACTACCTACAACGTAAATACAGTCAGGTCCATAAGTATGTGGACAGCTACACAATTTTTGCCGTTTTACGTCTGTACACCACCACAATACGTTTGAAACGAAGCAATCAAGATGTGATTGAAGTGAGGACTTTCAGCTTTAATTCAAGGGGTTTAATAAAATTAATGCATTAAGTGTTTAGGAATTGCAGCCATTGTTTGCAGAGTCCTTCCATTTTCACAGGCTCTAAAGTAATTGGACGTTTGACTGATAAGCAGTTTAATGGCCGGATGTGGCCTGTTTCCTCATTATTTCATGACAGATTAAGGAGATAAAAGGTCTGGAGCTGAGTCCAAGTGCTGAATTTGCATTTGCTAGCTGTTCAGGGGAACTCTCAATATGTGGTCCAGTGTGTCGATGTAAGTGAAGGAGGCCATCATTAGGCTGAAAAAACAAAACAGACCTATCAGAGACAGTAGAAACTTTAGGAGGGGCCAAATCAACAACTTGGTACATTTTTAAAAAGAAGGAATGCACCGGCGAGCTCAGCAACACCAAAAAGCCTGGAAGACCATGGAAGACAACTAAAGCGGATGATCGCAGAATTCTTTCCTTGGTGAAGGAAAACCCCTTCACAACAACTAGCGAAGTCAGGAACACTCTGGAAGAGGCAGGACTATCATTGACAGAGTCTACAATCAAGAGACACCTTCATGAATGTAAGTACAGAGGGTTTACCTCAAGATGCAGTGAAGGCCTGGCAAAGCACCTCAAGAGAGGAAACTCAGCATTTGATGATGTCCATGGGTTCCAGACTTCAGGCAGTCATTGACTGCAAAGAATTTGCATCCAAGTATTAAACATAATCCTAATATTTATGATTGATAGTTTGTCCAATTACGTTTGAGCCTGTGAAAATAGAGGGACTCTGTAAAAAAAAAATGGCTGGATTTCCTAAACGGTTAATGCAATATTTTTATTAAATCCATTGAATTAAAGCTGAAAGTCTACACTTCAATCACATCTTGATTGCTTCATTTCAAATCCACTGTGTTGATGTACAGAGGCAAAACTGGAAATTGTGTCACTGTCCAAACACTTATGGATCCGACTGTATTTCAGAAACGAAGTCTTGGTCAGCGGTTATCTTCATTAGCAAGCTCAAAAGTTTGCATCCCAGTTGACCTAGTTAATTTATTTGACTGTGCTTCATTAAACATTTAAGAGTCAGTGCTTTTAGTTTGACAAAATACTAAACAGACTCCAAATCAGTTACGAGTCAGTGGGATCACAGCTATTACAAAAGCTCAAGTCAGTGAGTATAGCTACAACGTGATGTGTAGAAAAAAATGCTCGTGTACCTATTAAAGTGGCTACTGAGTATGTTAGTGGTGTGATGATCAGATGATTTGGATCAATGCATCGATTTTGAAAGGCAGTGATTTACAATCATAGAATATTATTGATTATAAATTGATTGTTGTCGAAAAAGGACAGACAGCGTGTTAAAAATAATGAATGAACAGTAGTGATTGTTGTGAAGTAATGAGAAATAAATTTATTAAATGGATGTGGGGGAAAGAAATGAAATCTATCAGTCCATACAAAAATCAAAAGCCCTTGAACCATCTAACATCCGTATTTATGTATGTAAGGATTAAAACTTTCGGGGTGTGATGTTATAGGAAAGTAATCAACGACAGGGTGGTGTGATGTGGTCCAGCATGAAGCAGAGTTACTGTTACCATCCTGAAGTTGATTATTTTCCTATAAAAGGACATCTCTGTATAAGTGTTTTTGTCTTCTTATACCACAATAATTAGCCAACACTGACCAATTTTTTAAAATTTATTAATGAGTGTCGTGCTAGGTGTGTAATAGAGCTGAGTTATATGATGAAATGATATTGTTATCGTAATCCCTTGCTTTTCTGAGAGAATCACAGGTATGCTCAGGACTTCTACAACACTCACCAGCTCCATTCATACTCATTAACTGTCTAAAATCTTGCAGGTAATGTGAGCGTGTCCACTAGGGGACGGTGTCACATGAACCAGCTAATATAGACATTGAATAATAACAAAAACATAGCAGTGATTCATGTTTTACTGTAGGAATAATACACAGAACGAAACACAGGCATCATTTTGTTTTGCAAAGTGCTGGGGGAAAAAAGAAACCTCTGTTTGATCAATTATAACCCCAGTCAATTCTCACCAAGAATTAATGAAATCTTTTGACTCGTCTGCATTCAGGAGTATCACACGACTCATGTTTTGAAGCACTTCAGTTGAACTGGTGTCTATAAACTACAGTTCTAGCAGTCACGGAATGACGATGCCTTAGATTTGTTTTATTGAGTTGCTGTGGCTCACATTACCTATGTACATTTTTTTCCTGGGAGTCCATTGTGTGTGATTCTGCAGGATTAAATTGGAGAATATAAATACAGCTACAGCGTGTATAAAGCCTCGTCCTTTGTATTCACACATGCTGTAATGTCATGATTGTACTTTTCTGTAAATAAATTCATTAAATCCATGTGATCATATCACTGTGGGTGAAGCAAACATGAAGCACAGAGGAAGAACTTGATCTACTCACTTATGCTGTTCATTTAGAGCTGTCCATCTGAGAGTTTTATCGTAGAAGAGACATTGAAAAACAAGCTAATAACGTGAAGACATGGATAACAAAATTACTGTGACACATTTAACTCGATAATTGATTGTTGTTGTTCTTTCTTCCACATAAAGGCAAAGTTGCAAAAACCTCCAATATCATCTTAGTGTTTTTGACATAATCCTTCAAATAAAGTGTTAGAGATTTTTATTATTTTTTTTACAATATGGTACTAATATTGCTTATGAAACTTTGAGATTGCTTAGATAACATGTCTGGTTATCTTGATATGATATTTTTGTCCTATAATCACAGTCAAGTTTCAATAACAGGTTTTCTCTGTACATGTGTGTATATATGTGTGTGTGTGTGTGTGTGCATGTGTTCAATGTTTGTATTATATTATGTATGTGGTAAAGTCATGCTTTATCTCTGTTGGTGAATCAGCAGCACAAACGGATGTCTCTTTTGATACTTTAACAAAAACTAAACTGGAAAGGTAAGGTTATTGCTCAATGCCTGGCTCCTGATAGCATAATGGAACATTTCATTTCCAAGGTCATGGCAAGATATTGAAAGCTGACTGCTATCTGAGGAAGCAGTATTCATTTTGTCTTATTAGAAAGAAATGGCATAAGTGTGACATAAGATTGTGGTTTCCAATTTTCCAGTTCCATAGACTGGATGTCTGGGAGCTGGGAGTTGGCTTTGCTTTCTGGGTGGGAGGCAGCCGTTTGAAAAATGTTTTGGTGGAGCTGTACATGTCTTGCAGGAAGCATTGCTTCCCATTGGTAGCTGTAGTCAGCCTCAGAGGCTCCTAGAGTCTAATATCTTTTGTACTCTTTTCTGGTCAGTTACAATCTGATTGGCTTTCTGTACTTCTGTGTTTGCACACTTCTGTGCTGTTTCCACATGAGCTTTCCAGAGCAAGATATATTCCATTAGATTCATTTTATATGAAGCAGTTAATGTTGAGCTTGTGAGACTAAGGGAGAGTTAGCAAGTGGTGGAAATTGCTAAAGGACCAAATAGGGAGGGAAATAAACACTTTTTTTTTTTAACGACTGGATGCATTCCTGCTTCTGAACATACGCTAGCATAGAGTTTCCCCGTGACCTCAAATATACTAGTAGTGACCATTTTCATTGGCCGGATATGTTTCTCAACCCAGAAGTGACATTGGCTATGCTTACATGCAGAGATTTTCACCAATATGAACGAATTCATTCCAATTGCAGATCCTGAGCGAAGTCTTCGTGTGTATCCTAAACTGAACACTCTGTAGCAATCCTCATTAATATATTTGCACGTTACATGTAATCCAATCCAAAGTTGTGTATGAGTGGAATGAGGTTTATTGCCAGCTTTACCATAACAACATGCAGCGCATGAGTCCCTTTCTCGCAGTACACTGGCGTTCCATTCCGCTGGTCGAATGGAAATCAACTTATCGGATATTTTCAATCGGTATAAACAAATGAATTGTTTTATTGTTGCAAGTCTGTTATAAGGTTAGTCAGGACAGTGTTGGGTTTCTATGTGTAGAGTATCGTGACTCTGTGGTGAGCAGGGCAATGGGAAAGGGGAGGAGTGTGAGCCCCCTGCTCTCCACTTCTCTCCACAATAACATTGGTAAAGAGATAAAACAGACAGCACAACTAAAGCTTTTTTGATAGTAAAACACTGTATACTGTATAACTACCACAATAAAATTTAAATATTTAAATCTAGCAGGCTAGGTAAAATAAATAAAAGCCCTGAGTGTCTACGTTCATATGAGCCATTAACCACTACTGTGGAGTGTGACATCCAAATCAATTCAATGCTGAACACGGGCACCCCTAAAACAGGCAGAAATTCCATTTTTTTGTCTCTGGTAAAAAGAGTTAATCACTCTACTCATGTCGTTAAAGGGGTGTAAATAATTTCTGTCTCAGAAAAATGTCATCTCAGAATGATTATTAAATGGGCAGAAAGAAAAGGTGTTTGTGAACGCAGTACACAAGTTGTTCAGGATTTCATATTTGATTGAGAGTCAGGAGTAAGCACACTTCATGTTGAAATAACAAAATGCACACATTTTCCATTGGAAATAACACAAGAAATAAAAGTTTTATAAATGTTTTTACCCCCTGAACCACCCATCCCTCACCCCACCCTTTTTTTTTTCTGGCGAATATTAAACGCAGAACATTACTGAGGTTAGTCACACCCTGCATCTGCCTTCAAATGGTAGTTTGACAACCTCACAATTATTTTTCATTTGATACACGTGTATCATGAGCTGTGTTGTATTATAAGACTGTATTTTTTCCTTCTTTCTTTTTTCTTTTTTTTTTGAGCAATGAGTGCATCGTGACTCAAACACATATGCGCAGAATGCACGCGCTCATTCTGAGAATGTGAAAGTACTGAGACACAAATATTTACATGGCTATTATTCTTCAATTTTGTTTTTCTGAGGATAGAAATTTCATTTGGATTGGGCTCCAAAGGTTTACTCTAGTCTTAATGAGGAGTTTATGTGAACGTTTTCTACCCCATTGCGCTATCAGTTAACAGGGTTATTATTGGGTTATTAGGCTGCATGTAAACGTAACCAGCGAGGTGTTAAAGTCTTCAAAATACACATCACCTGCTGACAGTAATAATTTGCTTATTATCTATTCATTAACCAGCACCACACTATTAAATACAGCACGCACTATTAAATAAGGGATTTATTTATTTATTAATAAACCGATTTAACACACAGTTATGTATTTCTATGTATTGTTCCATTAAAAATTCGACTGAAACGTTACAGGTATAGATTCTGACTTGTGCGTCAACTAAATATTGAGTCAGGGTGAAACTAGAGTACACATTCTCTAAATCATTATTCATTTCAGAAATGTTTTCACATATCATCATGTGTGTGTGTGTGTATGTGTGTTGTGTGCAGGTCTGGATGCGTCTCTGCAGCAGTACGCATTTGAACAGTGGCGATTATGTGGGGAGGATCTGCTGCACTTGTCCTCACAGCAGCTGGAACAGCTCGGCGTGCACAAGATCGGACACCAGGAGCTCATCCTGGAAGCTGTGGAGAAACTCTGCACTATGGTATCTCTTACTGCTTCTACTGTCTGCTGTGTGTGTGTGTGTGTGTGTGTGTGTGTGTGTGTGTGTGTGTGTATTTGAGTACATGTACATGGGCACTGTGTATGCAAAGTCTCTGGTGATATTTCTTCCTAGAGGCCTCCAGAAACCTCCCTGAGAAAAAAACGCACTTCAGCTGATGTACTGATTTTACTTGCATACTGTGCACAAATGCGTACATGAAGTATGAAGAAAAAAGCTGATCACAAAACTATGTTTGGTTTTGGAATATGTGTGAGATAAATGTCTGGCTATCTCTAATCAGCTTTTCTGCTCAGCAACACAAGTGTTTTTTTTTTTTTCAGTGAGTGTTTTAGGCAGTGAATTGTCAACTCTATTTAGGCATGGATGAGTAAGTGTTATTAACAGCGTCCAAGTATGAGATCACTAATCAGAGAGAAAGAAAGAGAGAGAGAGAGAGAGACAGACATTGGGTCGGCAGGATGAGGTTCTTAGCTAGTGATTGGCAGGTTGTTAGATGACATCCCATCATCTCCAGAGAGCCAGTGCAAGTCCCGTAACCCTCACCTCATCAGCAAGTGGCTTGGATTGTATCCTGCCGTCATTATAATTTACTTTGGATAATCGTTAGAACTGTTTTAAGTGTTAAGTGTCCAATCAGCCAATCATGTGGCAGCAGAGCAATGCATAAAATCATGCAGATACAGGTCAAGCTCTTCAGTTAATCTTCACATCAGACATCAGAAAGGGAAAAAAATGTGAGCTCAGTGACCGTGGTGTGGTGGTGTCAGAAACTTTTTATCTCCTGGGATTTTCACTCACAATAGTCTCTAGAGTTTACACAGATTGTTCCGAACAACAGAAAACATCCAATGAGTAGCAGTTAAGCAACTGACACTGGGCAGCTGAAGACTGGGAAAAGACCAGGTGAATTTTCCCCCCAGAGCCCACTGTAGCCTCACATTCCTGTTCTTGGATGACAGGATATGATGTGATGATGTGATCTTGTAGACCATCTGCCTTAAGGTTTCAGGTGTTGTGCGTTCTGAGATGCTTGTCTGCTCACCCCAAGTGTAAAGAGTGGTTATTTGAGATTCCTGTCAGCTTGAACCAGTCTGCGCGTTAACAGAATCTCTTGATCTACATCCGCATTGTGATTCTGTGCATTGTGCTTCTGCCACATGATTGGCTGGATGGATAATTGCATGTAATGAGTTGGTGTACTGGTGTTCCTATTAAAGGGGCCAGTGAATGTATGTGCATATGTTGAAAGTAATGTTTCAACATTACTGTGTGCACATAGTCTCATGAGCCAGAGCTCTTGATTCATTAGAGGGTTTGGTAAGATTCAGTGATTCACCAAAATGGAAATTCCTGGCCAAAACAGAAAATGAGCACAACCAAAGAATTTGCCTTAACGAAACACATTTAAAAAGCACAGCACATTTACTCACCACTAACAGCTTCACGGAAAACTTACGAGAACCTTTTCAGTCCACTGAGTATATCATGCAAAGTTCATCATGTCATTTTGTAACGAAGTTTGTTTTCCTGCTTAAAGCCAGCACATGGAAGTGCAGAGAACCAATCAGATTGCAGCCTTCACCATTCTGAAGCTTGTAGGCAGAAAAGTGTACAAAACATATCAGACTCTCTGTGGTCTGTGAGTGGAGGGTCTGAGGCTGAGATTAATGTTTATATATTAAATGGAATGTGACATCATGGTTGTAAACTGAACGTAATATCCACGTGTGTGTGTGTGGTGTGTGTGTGTGTGTGTGTGTGTTTATACAGACATATGGTCTGGCTGGGGAGAGTGTAGGAAGTGTAGCGGAGAAGCTGCGTGCTGTGGCTCACTCGCTGCAGATGGGTATTCAGAGTCGATGGCGTGTCAACACATACGACGGGCACAGAGTCACGAAAATGCCTAATCAAGAACTGCAGCTGGTACTGGATCTCATCGTCACAGCCAAGTCCTTGTATTCTCTGCTCAACAGGTAC
Source organism: Pangasius djambal (assembly GCA_022985145.1). Classification (NCBI taxonomy): domain Eukaryota; kingdom Metazoa; phylum Chordata; class Actinopteri; order Siluriformes; family Pangasiidae; genus Pangasius; species Pangasius djambal. Next base: position 5,435,219 of record CM040984.1, on the reverse strand, counting down.
CGCACACACACACACACACGCACACACACACACACACACACACACAATGCGCAGCCTGTCATTTTACTGAGAAGATGGTTCGCGTAACCAAGACTGAGAGCGCTAAATAATGCACATCTGCTGACCAATCAGATTACATCCGTGCTGTGGTATAATTTCCTTTAACATGCTGGAATTTAATTTATGCTAGTTTATGGGAATCATGGATAGGATAAATATTAGTTACTTTAGGTCTATTTGGCCAACATTTAAACAAACTTTAACATATGGAGCATTAATGCGGAATTGTATGATTTGTTGATGTTAACTAATGCAGTGAAGTGTTACTGATTTATGATTACATCACATTGTAGTTACATTGTCATTATTACAAAGTTACATTTTGATTCAGATTTGTATTCATTACATCACAAGTCGAAACACCTCTGAGTTAATAACTCTGCCTTGTCGTTCTCCATTACATAGTCTGTATTGAAGACTTAAAGGCTATATGCTAGCTAGCTAAATCGTTGATGATCTTATGGCCAGTCATAAGTCAGTATATTGCCCTGTTTCAGTACTGTTTTAACATGCTCTTGTTGACTTACCCTCGTCATATTTCCCAGGGCAAATTCCAGCTGCTCTGCTTCTGTATTAGCTCATGGTTTAGGGGGAAAAGATTGAGTCAACATGAATGTAGACTTCATGTCTAAATCATTGCGATCTGATGCAATTTTAATTTCCGGACCCCTTCTGCTCTCCGGACCTGCCTAATCCATCCTGATGCCCTACTTCTGGTTGGAGTTCTCATCACTTGGATGTCACTCTCTGCTGCTGAGGATGGCCCCACACAGACAGCCTAAAGATACATGAGATTACTGTGGATGGTACCACTTAAAAACACAAAGATGGCTTTGGACTGCAATTGCCACAAAGAGTTTTGCACTCAAGTCTCGTCAGTGAACAGTTGATAAATTCAGCAGAATAGACTTTATGTGAAAACTATAATGAATTTCCTGTTGACACAAGTGTACCTTTTGACCATATAGTACACACTTAAAGAAGGTAATTATGGGTTCCCTTTTGAGTCTGGTTTCTCTCAAGGTTTCTTCCTCATGTCATCTCAGGAAGTTTTTCCTTGCCACTGTCTCCTCTGGCTTGCTCATTAGGGATAAATTTATAAATTTGTGGGCTCTGTGTAGCAAACTAATGTATTTCAAAATACCCAAGGAATAGGTTTTCCTGTTTTAAAATCCGCTCCTTATTGTCTCTTCTTCCCTTCGTTTGGCAAGTGACCACTTGTGTGACGTAGGTATTACGTTTTTTTAAATCATGAGGGGAAGTCGACCTGGGCACCCTAAAAACAACACTGCTTATGTTCAGCTTCCATGTTTCCTCATTGTGTGTACATTATAATCATAATACACAGCCCCTCATATACAGAAATCGACAAGATGATTGACCAAGATTCATTTTTTTTCCTTCTAAGAGCCTCAAATCTGGTAAACAGGTGAGATCAGATTGTTGATCACATGCCCTCATGTGTGAGTTGCTCAGGTTAGTATACTAGAGCAAAAGGAGGCAGTACGTCTCAGAAATCAGTGAGATAGATCTAAAACTGGTTTGGTCTTATTTGGTTTTCACACACTGTTACAGAAACACGGTCAGTGTGTGCAGTTTGTAACAAAAGCTTTAAATCAGAGTCAGCTTTTATTTAACGTTTA
>CM040984.1:5428716-5433416 GCA_022985145.1 Pangasius djambal | reverse complement strand
TTTTTTTTTTTTTTTTTTTTTTTTTTTTTTTTTTTTTGCATCCAATGGTTTGACATTGACTTGTATGATCTGAGATACTTTTCTCCTCATCGTGGAGGTAAAGAGTGGTTATTTGGGGTACCGTAGCTTTCCTGTCAGCTCAAACCAGTCTGCTCATTCGCATCTGATCTCTCTCATTAACAAAGCGTTTCTGTCCTCTGAACTGCCACTCACTGGATGTTTTTTTGTTTTTTGCACTATTACGTATAAACTCTAGAGACTGATGTGTGTGAAAATTCCAGGAGATCAGAAAGTTCTGAAATATTCAAACCAGCCCGTCTGGCACCAGCAACCATGCCAAGTTGCCATGCAACATTATTTTTCTGATTCTGAGGTTTGATGTGAACATTAACTGAAGTATTTCAGCATTACATTTGTAACATGACTGACATGCCTGTGGAGTATTTCAGAAAATGTTTTATTTTAAATTTTTGTTCAGATTGTACAATATGGGTGACCTGAACAGTGTGTACAGATATATAATGTGGAGTATTGACAATATGTGTATATTTCACAGTATGTACATCATACACAGACTTTATTAAGTCTAAAAGTGATTACACACACAGTACACAGCACAGCACATGTTATCCAGCCAAGTGCAATGCTATATTCCAGTTATTACAAATACACATTTTTATATTTCTTATATATTTTCTGTTTATTATGTGCTTTCCGCTCTCTGTTACTATTTGTCCTTTTTGATTTTGGTGGAAATCTCTTCATTTTTCTACCATGATCATATAATATCATGTAACTCTGTGTGTGTGTGTGTGTGTGTGTGTGTGTTTACAGGTATCAGTACACAGAGTTGACAGGATATACAGGCTTTAAGAACATCCTTGAGCTGTGTAAAGATCTAGGCTCCGCCGTGCAGAAGGTCAGTGTTGGTGTATTAATATCTTTACCGCTGTTATCTCTCACTCACACACACAGACACACACATGCACACACAAAATAAAGAGGGCTGTGTATGGGAAAAGGTACAGAGAGATAGAGAGAAAAGGATCAGAGGGCTGAGCGAAAGAAAGGAAGAGTGTGAAGGAGAGAGAGGGAAGATCAGGAGGGTGGGGTGATAATCAGGTTTTCAGATATCAGTTGTTCACCTGTAGATACTGAGTTTCAGAAGTGGGTGTGGTGGAGGGAGAGTGGGCGTGGCAAGAGGACAGTAGGCAGATAAGTGGGACAGCAACCAAAACTGAAATGTAAGAGGAGTAAGTCTCACACACACACACGCGCGCGCGCTCAAGGATAAAAACTTCGGAGGTATGAATACTGCATTTGCACTAAATAGTCCTGCTTTTACTCTTTTCCTCATGCGCACACACACATTTATACACACATGCTGCATTACTGCTTATTATAGTCTCACTGAATTACTGCTCTAAACTTCTACACACATGCAAATCCTCAGTCACACATGCTCAAACCTGTTCTGCTTATCATTCTGATCAGCCTGACAGAATGTTCGTGTCATTGTTTGTTCTTATGCACAGAGATCTGCTCTCGTCAGCTTTGTTTTTTTTCTTGGGAACTTGTGTATGGAAAAGATTGGGTTGAAGATAAGTCTGCGAATTTGTGAAATATTTCTGCACACGTGCAGAGAGAACAAAGCAATACAGCAACTCGAGTCAAGTTTACAAAGGAAAACTAGGAAGGAAGGAGTGGAAATGAGAGTGTGTGAGTGTGTGTGTGTGTGTGTGTTTATAATGCTAAACAATCTCAGGGTGCTGTTTGAATGTGTAGGTAATCAGTGAGTCAGTAAATGCCTCACAGTCTTTTGCCCCTTCAGTGTGTTGTGTCTATTCTAACAGACTGAGCTCTAATTGCAGCCCATTGTTTAATCCACTTCCTGTTTCTGCATAACTTATATTTGGGTCCAAATGTTTGCTTAAAGTCAGAAACACAGCTGTGATCAGATTATTACACACATCTGTGTGGCATTCCACATGTGCTAGTAGCTGGATTGGTTGTTCTGTGTGGGTGTGGGGGGTGGGGGGGAAGCTGTATATTTTCACACTTTCACACTTCGGGGTAAGGCTGGGTGATATCATAATTATGTCAAAATACACATTTATGAATATTGTGACGCATTTTTATTAATTCTTTTTGTCATTTTAAATAAATTGAAACTGACTGAAAGGAGCTGATTTGAAGTTACATTTTTGTACTTAATCTTTAAAATTGTAAAATGTTTTTTAAAAAAATGACAGATTTTTACATTTTTTTTCTCTTTTCAGTGTTAATATTTTAAACATTTTATTATAATTGAAAATGTTATTTCAGATATAAGAAAATATTAAAGTACCAGTATTTTTTAAAATGAAACACTACAGTACTGCTGGGTAATCATTAGAAAGCCTATATTTCCTCTATATATACGGTGTGTAAGTGGAAATGTCTTTGGTAATTGTGATATTTTTGCCATAATGCCCATCCTTACTTGGCGTCATGCTGTTAATAGGAAAATAGTCAGCAACATAGTCGTGCAAGGTGACCCAGTGTGACGCAGAGTTACTGTTATCACCCTGAAGTTGGTTATTTTTCAATAACAGCATGTCCTGAAATGTGTTATTGCCCTTATGCCACAGGAAGTTACCAATAATTACCATTTTTATTCATTTAAGAACTACACATGAGACTTTTTTTCTGATTGTAATTAAATTTAATGGTGTGGAATGTCCACGAACCCATTTAATTCCTGTTATCACTTATGCTATAGCAGCTATAAACAGTCGTTCCCTCACCAGCCTCTCACTTTTCTCTTTTTTGAAGTTAAGCCTTATCATGTTACTGAGAAACCAGAAAGTGTAAACCCTGCTCCAAACCTCAAAATGCTGACACTGCTATTTTTCATGAACTGTAAATAAACGTCCTCGTACAGAAAGCTTTACCACAGCTCTACATGTTTCTCATTGTTAATGTGTTCATGTGGCACGTTCACCATGTACAGTACTGTGCAAAAGTCTTCGGCGCATACAAAGAAATGCTGTAGAGCAAAAATGCCTTCAAAAATAATGAAATTAAATGTTTCTACTTTTAAAAAATAATATAAAGAGCAGTAAACAGTAATAAATGACACAAAGTCAATGTTTGGTCTTTTAAAAAAAAAAAAAAAAAAATCAGTAGTCTCAGGTACAGTGTGTGCAGTTTTATAAGGAAATGAGCTGTAAGTGTTACTGAGCATCTTGTAGAAGCAGCCGCAGCTCTTCTGGAGACTTTGACTCTCACACGCGCTTCTTATTTTTACAGAAAAACCCAGGAGCCTTCATTATGTTTTGTATCTGAAAAGTGGTCTCTTACACTGCTTTCTTTACTGACATACAAACATTTTTCTGTGACATTTTATTTCATGCTGGAAAACTAATGTTTGGAAATCTAAAATGTTTTTGTACTGACTTGATAATGCAGAAGTCATAAAATCAAAAATCTATTTTTATACTAAAAAGAATAGGGTGCCTAAGACTTTTGCACTGTACTGCACATCCCTGTGAATGAGCTGTTACTATAGAAACCGTAACCTATTAGAATGAGTGCATTAAAATAAACCTGTTATTTGAATTATAGCCAGAACTACTGTCACAGCTGCTGTTATAGAAAATGAATGCTCACCTTCTGCCCAATCAGATTCGAGAATTAAGCAGTGCTGTACAATTCATAATAATTAGTGTTATCAGTGTTACTGGTATCATATAAAAACATATATTAAAAAAATAATAATAATAAGCAGTGGTGAAAGGGGCATCAAGAAAAGATCATTTCTGAGGCATATCGTATAAATAATGGTTGACTTTTATTGAGTTCACCAAATCTTTCATTTTAGCCACCCAAATATGATTATTAACCATATATGTTGGTAATTAATGCCAATTTATTTCCAGACTCATTGCTATATGATTTATGGTGTAACACCCAAGTTTTCGGATCTAATTTTAGCTCTTCAGTTAAGAACAGTGATCTCACGCAGCCGTAGTGAAAAGGTCACGTCTCTCAGCGTGGTGCATGACTCCTTTCAAAAATGATTATATCTCTAGCAGAGGACTGTGGAGTCACTGTGTGAAAGCACTCCGCTTTCCTTTACCCTCCACCTGTGCTGGACGGTTGTGCGGACACTTGCCATTTTATGAGCCTCAACGTGTCACGTCCTGTCATGCAAAAATAACACATGACGTCACGTAAGGATTGCCCGTGACCTTTTCATGTCTTGGGTGTTAGGTCAGGGCTGTGATGTCATTTGTCATCATCACAGTCGTCAGTGATTTTAATGCTGCGTTCGACTGAACTGTATGGAAAGTCGGAACTTGGAATTACATTACTTTTGACCTCTGTGCATTCAAGCTACAAAGTGGGTTAAAAAAAAACACAGACACGTCTATGTTTGTCTTTTGTTAGCAATAAGCTGTCTAGCAAACTGATGAGTGACATATACTTACGTCCTCAAAACACAAAACTGTATAGTTAGTGTTATAGGTTTAACAAGCAAATATGTGTGTATGCTTATTGATCTAAAGCAAATATTAGTACATACAGTATAACTCATTTAAAGTAAAGAAGTGCTGCTTTGTTTACTGTTGATGCTGTGAGCAGCCATGTTGATTTGACTTCACTTGCTGAACTCGCTAAATTCTGAGTAGGAATTCTGAGTTGAGGAAGGCGTTTTC
>CM040984.1:5416216-5426216 GCA_022985145.1 Pangasius djambal | reverse complement strand
CAGCTGGAGCTGAGATTGAATTTAAAAGCGCTGCAAGACTTTTGCTTCCCTACTTACACCAACTTTAGCTCTAGGTGAACTCCCTCATTTACCAGATGCCACTCTGTCATACGAAAGCTATCAGCCAGGGGTGGTGGGGTTGGTGGTGGATTGGAGTGAAGTCTAACATGTGCTTCCTCCAAGAAGCCAGTTCTCACTTCTTTTTGAACTGATGGGCAGCATAACACACTCAGAGGAAAGCGCTTTCTACCCTCTTCTGCATACATGGCCTGTGATTGGCTGGGAGAGTGGTTAACGTCACCCTAATTTTTCCAGGCCAGTTTTGCTCTTTGGCCTCCTGAGTCATAGTCAGGGTTCGAACTGGCAATCTCCTGACAATAGGGCTAACGCTTTTCTATTGCACCACGTAGGAGCCCAACTTTTAGTTGCCTTGGTCAATAGAAACCAGGTAGGTGAGACTGAGGGTCTTTGGTCAGTAAAAAAATGTAGGAGCTGTTTATTATTAAGTAGCATTCAGGCTGGAATTTTCCTTGCTGTTTTCTTACTGTTGCTGCGTGCACATCTGGAAATCTGTCGTGTCAGCGGACGTGCACATCGTCCGCTGACACGACAGGTTATATGTAATAAAAATTGTTTTTTTCTCTCTGTCTGCTGGGATTTTCTTGTTAGCAATGATGGCACATTTGAACATCTGTATGCTTCCATGATGTAGGGCTGATATACACTCACTGAGCACTTTATTAGGAACACTGTACTAATACTGGGTAGGGCCTCCCTTTGCTCTCAAATCAGCCGCAATTCTTTGTGGCATGGATTTCACAAGATGGCACTGGTTCACGTTGACATGATCGTATCATGCAGTTCCTGCAGATTTTTCAGGTGCATTTTCATGCTGTGAATCTGTCGTTCTACCACATGCCAAAGGTGTTCTATTGGATTCAGATCCAGTGACTGGGAAGGCCACTGAAGAAGACTGAACTCATCGTCATGTTCATGAAACCAGTTTGAGACGACCTTTGCTTCGTGACATGGTGCATTATTATGCTGGAAGTAGCCATTAGAAGATGGATAAATTGTGGCCATGAAGGGATGCACATGGTCAGCAACAATACTCAAATACACAATGGCATTCAAGCGATGATTGATTGGTATTAACGAGCCCAGAGTGTGCCAAGAAAACATTCCCCACACCATTACACCACCTCCACCAGCCTGGACTGTTGACACAAGGCAGGTTGGGTCCATCCTACCATCTGTGTGCCTCAGCAAAAATTGAGATTCATCAGACCAGACTATGTTTTTCTAGTCTTCAGCTGTCCAGTTTTGGCGAGTCTGTGCCCACTGCAGCCTCAGCTTTCTGTTCTTAGCTGACAGAAGTGGAACCTGTCGTGGTCTTCCGCTGTTGTAGCCCATCCGCCTCAAGGTTTGACTTTCTCTCGGCTCGAACCTGTCTGGCGAGAAGCTGCTGGCCTGCATCTGCATGATTTTATGCATTTCACTTTTGCCACACGATTGGCTGATTAGATAATTTCATGAATGAGGTGTACAGGCATTCCTAATAAAGTGCTCAGTGAGTGTATTATCTTATCACAATAACTGAACTGTTATCATTGTTTACAATATTAAAATGACATTTAAAAATGGGTACATCTCCCAAAAGCCGAAAGGGTTCTGTGCATTCCTTGAAATAAGTTACAGGATAACTTCTTTTTTTAAAGAATAAATCTATAAAAATGATATTTCCGCATTGCCTTAATTAACAGCTAATTATTTAAGGCTAAAAGTGATTTCATAAACAAATCCAAGTTCAACAAGTCAAACGTACACTGAGTTGAATGAATTGAATTGTGATATTGGATTTTAGTTACTGTACTGTGAATATTTCATATTGTTGCACTCTTACAACCTCAAGTCTATTACACTGGACATGGAAAAAAAAAATTAAAGATAGAATGATTTTTCTAAAATTTTAGTATGATTTGTCAAGTGTAATAAATATTGTTGATTATTTTTACCTAGAAATACTTGGATTGTAAAACCCTGTCTCATTTTTTTGGACTCACGCTTTTAACCTTTCAAATTTCACGCTGCAGTCGAGTTGCTTGTGTTTATGTGCTGGGTGTAAACAGATCCACACAGAAATCTCTAGCTGTGCTTTTTATAGTGCGTTGGGCTTTGCTGATGACGCTGTTACTGACCTGAACATAGCTGTCTAATTTCGCTCTGCAACACAACGAACACTAAGAGAGATACAGGGAGAGAGAGTCTGTACAACAGAGCTGTATTACAATTTATACCAATGTATTTATCTTATACCTTGGATCTGATTAATGTATTCTTTATTTCATTCGTTATTAATAAATAATACATTTCTTTATTAATTTATTTAAATGTATTTATTTTTTATATTTATTTTGATGAATTTTTAATTAATTTTCTATAACAGCAGCTCTGCCAGCAGTGCTGGCTGCAAGACAAATCCCAGGTTCTTAATCTGTGAACTCGAGTTGATTAAGTTATTATGGTAATGAAATGGCTCCGCCCCCAGCTCATGACATGTATTTTTTTTTTTGTCATGTGATTTAGAGATTTTGCTATAAGGGTGTAATGAGACCGTGGCACACTTTGGGTCAAACGAGGGAAAGACACCACAGGTTTGTACTGGAACAGCTTTCTAGACCCTTATGGAAAAATAGCTAGTCAAAATGCTTTTCGAAAGCTTCTAAGGACATTTGGTTTTAAAAATGAAGCTGAAAGGGATTTATGAATAGCGAGAAGGAAATAGATGGATGTAGAGATGGAGAAAGATTTGAAAGAATCAGGTGGAAGTGGAGAGAGACGATTTACTTCTGTTTCCAAACACCTGCACATGCGCACACACACACAAACACATAATGCTGTTTAATTTGAATGTGCAGAGACACTCAATTCAATAAAGCAAATTGTGTGTGCGTGTGTGTGCGCATGATCGGGTTTTTACATCTTGATGGGTACCAACAGATATGAATATCTGACAGTTTTGACCTTGTGGGTACATTTGGTTTATTACTCATGAGGAACTTATTTATTTATTTATTTTTACAAAAAAAAAAAACCCTGTAGCTTTTATTTAAAAAAAAAAAAAAAAAAAAAAAAAAGCCAAACTATTTCCTTTTGGTTGCTGAGGTTAAGGCTAGGGTTAGGGTTAGAGTTTGGTGTAGTATAGTATTAATTAGCTGCTTTACCCTTTGAGTCATTGGAAGGTCCTCATAAGGGTAGTAAGACAAGTGTCTGTGTGTTTGCCAGATTCCACCCGGTCATTTAACCTAACATAAATAGAATTTAAAAAGTTAATGAAGTCAGTAAACTATGTGTTTCCCTTCTACTCCTGTTGAAACTATGAGTAAAAATAGGAAGTGCTACCTGTGTGTGTGTGTGTGTGTGTGTGTGTGTGCGCGCGCGTGTGTGTGCGTGTGTCTGTGTGTGTAGATGGGTGAAAGGGATTGTAGCCACAGAGGAAATGACAAGCTGATTTATTGAGAAGTGATCCAGCACTCCACACCCTACACACACTCACCTACATGTATCAGTGTTTGTCTTTCCATTTTATCTTTACATGTTTTAGGTGTTGAAGCTCAATAACGCACATACATGCGCACACACACACACACACACACACACTCAATAAATCTCAGTAAATCTGTAAAGGGTACACAGTTCCCTGTCCATAAGTGTAGTCAGTCAGCCAAGACATGTGTCCGAAATAACAAAGTAACTTTCTACACACACTGTCCACTTTAATAGGAACACCTGTACACCTGCTTATTTATGCTGTTATCTGATCAGCCATCAAACATCAGAATGGGGAAAAAGTGTGATCTCTGTGACTTTAACTGTAGCATGGATGTTGGTGCCAGATGGGCTGGTTTGAGTATTTCATAAACTGCTGATTTCCTGGAAATTTCACACACAACAGTCTCTAGAGTTTACACAGAATGGTGTGGGGAAAAAAAAAACATTGAGTGAGATACAGTTCTGTGGATGGAAACGCCTTGTTGATAAGAGAGGTCAGAGGAAAATGGCTAGATTGGGTTGAGAAGGATATAGTAACTCAAACAATCACTTTTTACAACTGTGATGAGCAGAAAAGCATCTCAGCATGCACAAAACATCAAACCTTGCAATGGATGGGCTACAACAGCAGAAGACCACATTGGGTTGCACTCATCAGCCAATGAACAGGAATGTGAGGCTATCATGGGCACAGGCTCACCCAAACTGGACAGGTGAAGATTAGAAAAAAATCACCTGGACTTTTTCCAGTCATCATCTGTCCAGTTTTGTTGAATCTGTGCTTATGAACTTACCTGTTCTACATCGCTCAAGTTCAGAATTGGTCTCAACTAGAGATGTGGATTAGCTTTGTACAACAGCAGGGCTCAGACAGTTCCGGCTATAAAGTGAACGACAGGTTAATATTAATTCACTCATTCTAATATGATATCGTTTCTATAGTAACAGCTCATACACAGTCACCTGTATATAATCTACAACTAATAATAAGAAAGATTTCTAAAAATGTGTTTTTTCACAAAGATAAAAAGTATAATCGTTGATGTAGTGACATTTTTATGTAGCAGTTATGGAAGGAGTCTCGGGTGTCAGCGCTTTGTAACAGTCACGGTGCTTTGTAAAGTTTCCCAGCACGGGAACGTCTTCAGGACAGAAGAGTTTTACGCTTCCTTGATAAAATGACGGGCTATGTTTTTTTTTTTTTTTTTTTTTTTTTTTTTTTTTTTTTTTTTTTTTTTTTTTTTTTTTTTTTTTTTTTTTTTTTTTTTTTTTTTTTTTTTTTTTTTTTTTTGTCTCATTAACTTCGAGAGAAAGAATGCAAGATAAACTGGTGAAGGAATAACTGTTTATCGTTGTTATTATGTGAGTGATAACAGGAACTAACTTGTCTTGCGAATGTCCCACATCATTAAATGTAGCTATAAACTGTTAAAAAGCATAATGTGTTGTAATTAATATGGTAAATTAAAAAAAATAGTGATTGTTGGCAAATCCTTGTGGTATAAGCGGAATAACACTTTGGGCTGTGCTGTTGTATGAAAATAAGCCACTTCAGACTTTGCGTTGAGCTGCAACACACCACCCTGGCATGTATAATGTTCATATAACAGCAGAGTCTATCGTATGTTATTCCTTATATAACATGTTATCTGTTTAATCTGAATATTCATATTCAGTTATATCTCTATAATAAACAGATAACTATGACGTGTCATTCTTTAACAAATAGCCACCCCTTCATTGATTATTTTCCTGTAACAGTATGCTGCGAAATGTTATATGTCCAGTTGTTTATGCTTCTCCTTCTGTGACGTCACTATAGATTAAGTGATTTGCTATTTCTATAGACACCGTAGATGTAAATGGCTTCATATTATAAGCCTCATTCTGCAAATGCTACATTACAAAATTAAACCGATAAACACAGGATGGATTCATATTTGGAGAGGTTAAATCATCAGGTTTAAAAGATATGTGAATATTTCTGCAGTTTTCAGGTTATTCATGTGTGTGTGTGTGTGTGTGTTCATTGATTGTGTGGCTGTTGAGGCCAGGGATTCTCAGTTGTATTTGGCCATCGGTTGAAATTTGATGCAGCTATAAAGTAAGAGATCAAAACAATACAGTTTCGACTAATACAGTGGTATTTAAAGGAGAAGAAGGCAAAGGTTCAAATAATATATTCAGCTATCTATCAGTAGCTTAATATATTATGAGTATGACTAGTGGTTTGGATAATCACAAGTACCCTTTAAAGATATACTGAGATTTATTGAGTGTATGTGTGTGTGTGTGTGTGTGTGTGTGTGTGTGTGTGTGAGAGAGAGAGAGAGAGAGAGAGAGAGAGAGAGCGAGTGCTTTGCATAATAACATTGTGTAGCAGTCACTATAGCAGCTAAGTCTGTGAGAGGGGGGGGATGAGAGTCAGGAATGAGCTTGATTAGTCAGCAGCAGGGAGTGTGTTTGTGTGTGTGTGTGTGTGTTTGTGTGTGTGTGTGTGTGTGTGTGTGTGTGTGTGTGTGTGTGTGTCTGTGTGTGCCATTAATGATTAGCCAGATTTAGCTGAGTAAGGTAAGGATTATGGAGGCGTTGCTGTTATGGCTTCCTGGAATCTCTTATAGCCTCCTAAGAAAGTGTGTGTGTGTGTGTGTGTGTGTGTCTGTGTGTGTGTGTGTGTGCGTATCCATGTTGGGTATCCACTCACACCTGCTTTTCTGTCCACTGTTCACAGGACAACACGGTGTTGGATAAGGAGAAGGACATCATATCAGTCGTGAGTCTCTACTCCTCTTCTGTCTCCTGTCCTGTGCTGCTGTTCATTTACACCAGTTCAAAATGTAGAAATGATTCGAATGAAGATGAATCAGCTGAAATACACTGAGATTTTCATGCAGATAATCATTGATAATGTTCAATAAGTCGCATTAATAATAGAGATATGAAATGTTTTATGATTACAGCTGTGACTCAGACATTCAACATTATTATTATTATTATTATTATTATTATTATTCAAATCAGCTTTGTTACTTTAATAAGCATGATCACCTGTCAGCTAACTGACATCCCTCTCACCATACTTCTCTCTCTGTCTGTTTCTTTCTCTGACTCTCTATCACTCTGTGTCTCTGTCTTTCTTTCTGTCTCTCGGTTTCACCCTCTTTCTTTCTGTCTTACTCTCTCTGCCTGAATTTGTCTTTCTGTTGCTCTCTGTCTCTCTTCATTCTTCTGTCTCTCTGTTTCTCTTGGTTTCTTGCTGTTTGTTTGCTGTCTTTCTTTCTGTCTTACTCTTTCTGTCTCTGTCTGTCTTTCTGTCTGTTTCTGTCTCTCTCTACTGCGTTCCTTTCTGTCTTACTCTCTCTATCTTTCTCTCCCTGTTTTCTCTGTCTCTCTCTGTTCTTTCTTTCTGTCTCACTCTGTCTGTCTTTCTTTCTGTTGCTCTCTGTTTCTCTCTCGCTGTCTCTTTCTGTTCTCTGTCTTTCTTTCTGTCTTACTCACTCCGTCTGTATCTGTCTTTCTTTCCCTCTCTCTCTGCTTTTCTGTCTGTTTCTCTCTCTGTCTCTTTCCGCTTTCCATTCTCTATGCCTTTCTTTCTGTCTCTCTTGGTCTCTCTCACTCTGTTATTCTTTCTGTGTCAATCTGTTTCTCTCTCTCTCTCTCTCTCTCTCTCTCTCTCTCTGTCTGTCTGTGTGTCAGAGTCGTCAGTTGGTGGCGATATGTGACGAGGTTCTGAGCTCTGCTCCTGAGGCTGTACTGACTCACACTTCTCAGCTGCAAAGTGTTGATCTGGTGCCGGTCCTGCCTGGAGAACAACTGGTACTAAATCTCTCTCTCTCTCTCTCCTTTGTTCTTTCTCTACCTTCGTCAGTCTATGTGCTGTGTATAAAATTAGATTGTTAAAGCAGTTTATGCATCATGTACAAGTCAACATGCAAAAAAAGCTGCTTTGTGCCGATGACTTACTGAAATGGAATTGAACTAAGAAGAAATGGTCTGACTATCAGATTTGAGCAAGAGAGCACATCTTAAACCATCTAAATCACAGCTTAGACTCTTGGACACTTGGATCAAGAACATTAGTGACATTAATAATGGCTCACTCTTCCCCACTAAATAGAAAAGGAAAATAAGGTAAAAAAAAAAAACAAAAAAAAACATCACACAGCATTTTAGTTCTGATACTGAACTGATTTGGCCAGCCGAGATGATCCGCTACTCAATATACAGAATTTTGTACACTAGTTTTCAGCTCTCTAGCTCTCACACTGTGTGTTAAAATGCACCCAGTAGTCTTAGGACTTGTATCCTGAGATCGCTGATGAAGTTCATAACATCTGGAAATAGACATGATGGGCTCCAGTACACTCCTCCTGTTCATTTTTGTGGTTTCTAATTCACTAGAAAAATATGCTCTTCAGTTCTCAACACTGTAGGAAAGGAGGAGGTGCTGGTAAATTGGCCATGACTGGTCAGTTCATGTGTACACTCGAAAGTACCAACCGAGAACCTCAATCAGGAACTCCTACACCGGTTCTGTTTTTTCTGTTTTTTTAACAGAACAGAAAATATGCGACGCCTACATTACGTTGGTGGAGTGGTATTTAAACGATCCTGTTACTGCAGTACTGAAACTTGCTTTGGGGTTCACAGAGATGTATCCTGGGTATTGTTAATAGGGGATCAATGAAGTTGAATAACTTTAAAAGTGCAACTTATTTGATTAGCATTTGCTTGTAGAACTGACATGAATATTTTACACAAAATTAAAGGAGCGGTTTGTCATTTTTAGAGCCATCTGCTGCTCTGGGGAGAATTGTACATGTACTAGAAACGTTGAAAATGTTGTCTTTCTATCAGTTCAGGGGTTCTCAAACTAGGGGTCATGATTTACAAATGGGGTCGTGAGAGAAACTCACAATCTTCTCTTTTGTTTAATATTTATTTTACAAATGATTATTATCATGAATATCGCACTAGCTAGAAAGAATAGCACTAGAAGAAAGAATAGTGTGCTACTACTGTGAAATACTGGGAGTCGCAGTCAAACAAGCCACATTTTAATTAAAAGTAAATGGTTTTTTTAGACTTTTTCACTATGCTGAGATGCTAGCGTAGGAGTTCAGCAATTAAAAAAGGACAGATTTCTTCATCCATCTGCCTCCACTAGTTCCTCCACAATCAAATGACTCTGACTCAGTGGAACAATGGAAGTCGAAAAAACTGACACAAACATATGCCAAAAATATTTATTGAATATGAATTTACAAGTTCTAAATTATAAATCTGGATTTTTAAGAATGTAGCATTTTCAGGGCTTGCAGTCGCAGAAAATTCAGAATGGCCATTTGGGATCGTTTGCCCAAGAAGGTTTGGAACCCTTACCCTAACTAATCCCACCAGCACTGTTAAAACGACATACAACTTGTTTCCTTGCCTTTTAAGCAAAAAGGCAGATTTGAGAAACTTTGCTCTTGCTGGGGGCGGAGCAAATTTCAGGTCCAGAAAAATGTAAACAGAAGCCTGAAATGAAGGAACTATCTAGATTGTTTGCTTGGCAGTTTTGTGAATTGCAATTTATTCACGTATATATTTTAAAAAATATTATTATTATTATTATTATTATTAATATTAATAATGATAATAATATTGAAACATTAGTCTAGAAACATTTAAAGCTGAGAGGCTGACTTTGGTTACTAATATTTTATATATTATCATACACATTGTTCTATTTGTGTACTTTTTAATCTCCTTACATTTATTTGTGTGATTGTATTTTCACTTCAGCTTTTATTTGATCCTTTGCATTCTATTACATTATTATGTTATTTTTAGTACTTCACTGTACAGCACATTGAGCTGCCACATATAAGTAAAGTGGTCTTTATTATTTAATTTAATTTAATTTTATTTTAAATATAAACTGCACCTTTAAGGACTTTTTGTGTTACTCTAGCTGTTCCTATGTATCAGTGTATATTATTATGCTATTTTTTTTTGTAGGGAATTGAGATCACCTCCACGTCCTCTAGCCAGCACTACATCTCTGGAACAGCTGCTGAGGTAGTGATGTGTGTATTTATTTTTAGAATATGTGCTGAAATAAAGCTCTCTTACCAGTACATACATACACCAGTCTAACATCTTAACACATCTGTTGGCTATTATTTTAGCTATTCTTGGTTATATCAACTTTAGTGATTGTATAGAGACTGAGAGAAGGGCAGAAAGAGAGGAGAGAGGGACAGAGAGTCAGAGAGAAGGGTAGAGAGATGGACAGATAGCCAGACAGAAGGGTAGAGAGAGAGAGAGACAGAGAGGAGGGTAGAGAGAGACAGAAAGACAAAGAGGAGGATAGAGAGACAGCGCGAGGGAGTGAGAAACTCGTAGTGAGAGACAGCGCGAGGGAGTGAGAGACAGCGCGAAGGAGTGAGAGACAGTGCGAGGG
>CM040984.1:5357940-5416116 GCA_022985145.1 Pangasius djambal | reverse complement strand
CCCCCCCCCCCCCCCCCCCCCAAACACACACACGCACACACACACACACACACACACACAAAAAAAACACAGCACCTATGTCTGCTTTAACAGATTATAGCTTTACATTATTCATATTACAAGATAATATTCTGTCCTGGCGAATAAGTTCTAAACTAATCAGTGTGTCATAATGTGGTTATGGCTTAAGAAAGCAATAAAACACGACAGGGAGGGCTGAAAATAATTAATGATGGGGTTTTGTGACAGGAAGCAGACTTACAAGTTACAAATTACAATTACTGGATTCTTTTTCAGTAGCAGCATGTCCTGAAGTGTTTTATTCCTCTTAAACCATGGCAATTTGCCAATATTACCTTTTTTCATTAATGAATGACAGATCAAACTTCAGCAGCTATAAACAGCTGTCCCTCACTAGCCTCTTTTTCTCTCTCTTGAAATTAATAAGGCAAAAAAAAAATTCAGCTTCATGATACCAAGAAACCAAAGTTTGTATTTTTTCATGAAAACTTTCTTGTATCTGAAAACTTTAAATTGACACACTGATACTAGAGACTCCTTTCAGAATTGTATTCTATTCAGGGAAATCTCCATCATATCGACAATTACATGTTTTTTCAGTCAGTTAGTGTGGAGCGTCCAGCGTACGAGTCCCTGTGTAAGCTGTTACTATAGAAACGTTAACGTATTAGAACGATACGTTAATATAAACTTGGGATTTGTCTTGCAGCCAGAACTACTGTCAGAGCTGCTGTTATAGAAAACGAATCCATACCTTGTGACCAATCAGAATCCCAGTTGGTGGTATAAACTGTGATATTTAACACGCACAATAATGTTATCATGCCCTAAAATATCATCACTCTCACAGGGTTCTCAGTAGCTTGTAGACTTTTCATGTGTTGTTCATTTTTACTGACTTTAGGCTTTTACTCCTGTTAATGCTTCATTGTGCTAATGTTTTAAATCACATAGATAGATAGATAGATAGATAGATAGATAGATAGATAGATAGATAGATAGCATTTATTGTCATTGTATTTCTACAACGAGATGAATGGAATGACAGGTCACATCTTAAGAGAGAAGAGGTCCTTAAAGCAGCCATGCCAGGCGCTAACATCCTCTCTCATCCGCGATAGAAGAACATTAACAGAACAGTCAAAGCAATAAACAAAGTCACAAACACATACGACATCATACAATGGAGCAGTTACGTGAGGGGTCTTTTTTGTTGGTTACAGTACGGGAGGGTGGGGGGGGCAAGCGATTAGAAAAAAAGGAAAATGTGACACGGAGGCAGTGCCTCAGAAAATGTTGGCACACTGTAAGATAAACGATCATTATAATTAGGCTGAGCAATATGACGATATAATATCAAAATATTGTAATAAATTATGTTACATTTCTGTGATATTAAAGGTATTTTCTGTATTTTTGTAACAGTTACACACTCTGATTGCATTATTCCAGTCAGTTTGTCTGTAACTGTTTGTCTTTGGTCTGAATCTTTAAAACATTGTAAAATATTAAAATGTTATCAGAGTTTTTTTTTTCTTAATGAAACGTTACTATTTTGCTGGCAGTTTGTTAACAAACCTAGCTACCTGTAATCAACATCACATTCTCCTATGCTGTAATGTTCTACCATGCTGTAATGTTCTCCTCTTGACACAACACACAGTTTCCAGCAGATTCCTCTGAGATTTTGGCAGGCGACGAGGTCATAAAGGTCAATGATCAGATCGTGGTGAGCAAACTCTATTATGGCTGTGGATAATCATCATGAACCTGATTATTTTGTGAATGACCACAATTTCCACAATCACTGCTAGAGATGCAGGGTAGTCATCACTTAGCACTAAGCATTGAGAAATTGTGGTTGATTCACAAAAAAAAAATTCTGTCTGTTCACAAAAAGGAAAAAATAAAAACGTAATAAAGTGACATAATGATAAACGCTGGTATTGAGTTTTCTTTCTTCGTCTTTTACCGTCTATTACTATCTTTATTCATCCTTTTATGTGTTGAGAAACATGTCTGAGACATGTTTGAGAAAATGTTCCTTTCGTCATATTGTGTTTCAGGTGGGCTGGAGCAGGAAGAACCTGGTGGCGAAGCTTCAGGAGAACCCAAATGGTGTGTCATTGCTGCTGAGACGCCTTCCTGCCCTGTCTGTCTCTCATAAACACAAAGACAAGCCAGCACAGGTGAGTTACTGGCTGTTAAGACTCTCTTCCTTCCCTCGTACATCTGTAAATTCAGTATGGCAGTGCTAACAAGGCCATGTTGCTGTCAAGGTAATGAAAAAGCCAATCGTGTTAATATGAATGATTTTTGGGTTATAATTATTATTAAACAGTTTTCTATGGAAGTGTTCAAATTTGCATCTTGTCTATATACAGTGCCTTGTATAAGTCACTACTAACGTGACTCCTGATGACTATGGGGGTGAATACTTATGCATTTGCAACTTTTATGTTTTTAATTTGCAAATACTTTTGCAAGCTATATAGATTTTTTCCTCACTTCAGTATTGTTGGGTTTTTGTGCAGAATAATGACATTAATGGCAATTATTTCCAGGGGTGGGTGAATACTTACGCAGTGCACTGTGAATGTGTACGATAGGATGAGAAATCAGTCGTAGGCAATGCTGCAGCACACAACAATACAGGAGTTCAGTATATATGAGTAGATAAGATGCAAAATGTGCAAAGGACAATATAATGCAGTTAAAAGGTCTGACCAGGGAAAACACGTTAGGCATTTACAATACAGGACAACAGAAGCATCGTGCAAATGTGAATAAAAAATAAAAGACAGAATACAGCATAAAGAAGAGCTGAGCAAAACTGAACAAATGATATCTGACTGTAAAGCGTAAACTGTTTTTGTAGATATTATTATTGGTTTACTGAAATCCCAAATAACAAATCCTAATTTGCATGTGTAATATGATAAGTTATGCATGCAGTAAATAGAACTGTTGCACGTGATTTACATGGGTGAATTGCCTGAATGACTTGCAACATGCAAAAAAAAAAACCAACAAGATTTAAATGAGGTTTTTGCATGAGCCATTCAGTAGCCGTGGTGAGTTCGGATTTCAAAGAGACTTGAAGAGTCTAATTGAATCTGAAACCCAGTATCACAGATTAAAGGCAGTGAGAAGTGTTGGGAAAAGTAAAATAAATGAGCGTAGACAGGGTTAGGTGTCAGTTCAAGGTAAATGAGAATGAAAATCTTTTCAAAGGCTCTGTTTAAATGCGGTGGACAGTGGAGGTGAATGAATAGAAATGGCCGCATATTTAGTACTTAGCCTTTGGTTGTAGTAATTTGCCCATGCATTTACAGTTCCTGAAGTATATTCTCAAAGTAGACTTGAACTTAAACTGTGAGGTGGTAATATGCCCTTGATGGGATGCCAGTCGATCATAGGGCACCATGCACATGCACATTCACAAACTCATTTACACCTAGGGGCAATTTCGTGTTGCCAGTCCACTTGGCATTTATTTGGGAAGTTGGAGGAAGCCGGAGAACCCAAAGGAATCTCACATGGGCAGTGGGAAAACGTGTGAATCTCTACATAGATGGTAACTCAAGCTCAGGATCAAACCTGGGACCCTGGAGCTGAGAGGTGGCAATGCTACCCACTGTGCAGACATCCTGGCTTATGCATGTTTAATACTTGGCCTTCTGTTGTACTAATTTGCCCATGCTATGGCTGTTCCTCAAATATATTCCTTTCATTCATTCATTCATTCATTCATTCATTCATTCATTCAAATCAACTTATCCTGGTCAGGATTGCAGTGGATCCAGACTTCATTCCAGGAATATACCTTGAATGGGACACCGTTACATTGCAGGGCACCAAACACACTCCCATTCACACAAAGGAGCCATTTTGTATCACTAATACACTTAACTGGCATGTTTTTGGGAGGTTGGAGGAAACCAGAGAACCCGGAGGAAACCCAGACAAACACATAGAGAACATTACAAAACTCAGTACAGAAAGTAACCCGAGCTCTCAGGACCCTGCAGCTATGAAGTGGCAATCATGTGCCACCATGGCGCCCTGAGTGGACTTCCAGGCTGTGTGTAAATCGCATTACTGGTGCAGAAAATGCCAATTTGCATCGACTCCATGCTGCCCAAATTGGGTGTTCATCAAGGCAAATATGCAAACCGGACAACACGACACGTGCTGTTTTCCTCATTTGAAAGACGAAATCTTCATAGGTCCTATTAGCAAATCACATTTTTGTGTATATTATTGTTTGCACGTTTTTACATGCACACAAAACTAGTAAATTAGAGTGTAGATGTGTGGAAGTAGGGAGCTGATAAAGCTGAATCTAGAGTATATAAGGATAAATGTATTTAGAATTAGAGAGTAGATAAATGTGGCTGTAACATATTAAGGGCAGTTACTGATCAGAAACATGACTCCTGGGTTATAAGGATGCTCATACGGTTATTTCAGAATTAACAGCAGCTGTGTTGGAGTACACACTGATCCTGAATCCTGAGTCTTAGTTGAATTGCTCATCTTTTTGATAATGACACTGACACTAAACGCACACACAAGCTTTACTGATTATACCTGCAGTGTCTTTTCAGTCCCGAGAGAGGGGTTGGTATGACAACACTCACTTCATGTTCAGAGCTCTGAAAGCCATCTCCATGGCCCCTTTGATGTTCTCTCTCTCTCACACACACACCCTCAGACACTCACAAACACACTGAGTGAGAGTCACACACAGTTCAGATGACGACAAGTTAAATCTTGTGATTGCGGTTTAGTATAGATCCTAAATGTGCCGTGTTGGATGATCTAACAAGGTTGGGGGCAGGGGATATCTTGTTGTTTGGAGGGCCTTAAGGGATCACAGCACTGCCACATGACTGTTCCACTGACACACACATTCTCACTGACAGCACACACACACCCATATGTGCACACAAAGCTAAAAGACACCATATGCCCATTGACGTACTAGTGGAACATGCATAAATGCAATCACAGACACAAACCTAGTCCCATGTCTGCTGTTCTATCAGGATGAGTTAATGTGAAGCTCTTCCTGTTTCTCCTGTCTGCAGAAGGAAGAAGAAGACGAGGAAGAGGAAGAGAGAAACAGAGACTTGGTGTTTGAGCGAGCGCCGGCGTCTGTGCGCTCGTACTCGTTCAGGTGAGTTTACCTGCAGCTCTTCATCATCAACAGATCATAGGGTTATGAACTGGGATTTATTTTTCTACTTATTTTAAGTCAAATTGTGTGTACATTTCAAAGATCTTAAAGATTTATCCGTATGAAGCGACGCATGCTTAAAGTGTATGGTGCAAAACAAAAGGCTGTTTTCTGTTGATTTAAAATGACCGAATTATTAAGTGGAATGAAACATGTTCCTGAAAGGGTCTTAATAATAATTGTGATAAATAATAAGGATTTTAATATTACTCAAAAAAATCTGTTTTTAAGAATGCATATTTTAATTATGATCACAATTTTGGGCTTCCTCAATTAACTAACATATCTGACTCTGAAACTGAGGCTTAGTAAACTTTATACTAATACTAGATATCAATGTTTTTCTTGTGTTTTTTTTTCTCTGTTGCACTGAGTAATTAGCTCCAAATTCATATGTTTAACTGTCTGTAATTGTTTGTTTACTGTGGTCACATGTTTATTCATTCATTTTTAATCAAAGTGTCTTCATAATTAGCATTTAACAAATCCAGTTCATTATACAGACCCAGTTCATTAACATGACTGAGGAGCAGTCTTACACTCATTCAGAGAATATCAAACGATAGTGGAATGAATGTTGCTCCTAAAGTGGCTGAATAATTATCAGATATAATTATGACTTCATTCTTAAGGAAAATAATCAGAATGTAAGAACAGTGATGAATTTTGACTTCCAAAATTATTTAAACACAATCGATGGGGCTCCTGGTGACACAACAGAAAAAAATTGTTCACCGTATCATTTGGAGATCGCAGGTTGGAATCCCGAAAATGCCACAGCTGGTCAGCACAATCCGTGGCCAGGAGCCAAGAGAGCAAAGTTGGCCCTTGTCTCTGTGTTGAAGGGACAGCATACGCTCTCTTTCCCTGTTAATCACAGCGATACTCGCTAATCGTGGGTGTTTGTGAGCTCATGAGTGTGGAAGCGGGTGGATAACACTTTCCTCCCGGTGTGTTACGCTGCCCTGTGACGCAGCACGGGCGCTGGTTTTGTGTGTCTTGTGTGTTAGCCTTCACGGTTCCCGGCTGGTAGCAGTTGTATGATAGGTGAGAGCTGGCTGGTGGGTGGGAACTGGCCAAGACTAAATTAGGGAGAAAATCAGGGAGAAAAATAAACTAAAAAGGACACGTAATTGACTGCAATATTTATAACTAAAGTTAAATTTGCATTAAATCATGACCTTCCCATTCTAACTGTCTATTTGTTTGCATAATTTGGCAGTGTATTTATTTATTTATTTATTATGTTTATTTTATATTCATTCTATTCTTTCTCTGCTTAATCTGTATATTTTGTCAATTAAATGACTTAAATTTTCATTTTCTTTTTTATCCTGTGCTTATCTTCTCTTATATTTCATGTTCCTTTTTATTAATTTTTGTTATTAATTGTCTTATGTTATTTATTTATTTATCTAGTTATGTATTTATTTATAGAGTAATTATGTTTTGAATTAGATTGGCTCTGTTAATGTAAGGGCCTTATTAAAGCTCTAATTTTGATTAATACGTTTGCAGGAATAAAAGCTTATAATGTTGTGTGCGGAAGAAAATCCTGATTTGTCATGCAGTAAAATGATAACATGCTGTATGATAATATGCAGCTGTTTATGATAATATGCAGAAAAATTTATTTTTATTATAAATTCTCCACAATTAATCATATTTTAGTCACAGTTATGATTTTTTGTCTTCCTTAAGCTGCTAAGCATTATCTATCTATCTATCTATCTATCTATCTATCTATCTATCTATCTATGTTTATACATACAGTTTAAAATATTTATACAGATCCAATTAATTAATGTAACTAGGTTTTATTATGATCTGGGGATTCATTACATTTGACATGACATCGGCTTATAATGTACAGTGTTTATATCATGTTAAAACGGTTAAGTGAAATGAAACTTTTATTTCTAAACCCTTAATCAGTATTAATGAGTAAGTAATGCTGAAGCGGTGTGTATGCGACTGTAGTCAGGACAGCAGGACGCTGTTCCCCTCTTCCAGAAGCATCACTCTCAGGAGTGTGTGTGTGTGTGCGTGTGTTGCTTGGTGTTTGTGTTTATCCTCTATTAAACATCCTGACGATGAGCTGATTACTGTGGACAGTTAGTGTGCTGTTGTGTTGAACTGGCCTGCTGTGTAAAGTAGATGTTGTACAGCTGACGTTTTTACTCTCTACACTGCACCAGGTTCCACACTGCACTTTTATTGCTCCATGCAGCAGATCAGGTGCTGTCATTCCTGCTACACACAGTGTACAGGTTTACTCCTGTAGATAAAGGTGTATACAATGTGTCGTTGTTGTCATTGTTGTTGTTGTTGTTGTTGTATAAACCGAATTACATAGTGTTTCGTGCATACACTGTTTTAGATGCACTACTGCTAAAATCATTACTGCATACATGATGTGAAGTTGGAAGCACCACAGTAAATAATTCCTACTATTGTTATAATGCATAGATGTTTTTTTTTTTATTCCTCCGCCATCCATCCATCCTTCGGTCTGTCTCAGATTCTTGTTAGTGCGATATGTCAAGAGTGGCTGAATGTTTGTAGGATTTATATGGAAGTATCACTGTAACCAGCAGATAAACTGATTAGAATTTTCAACTGATCCAATATGGTCAAGGTCACAGCAGGGTCAAATGTCTGAAATAGCTCCCTTCCTGTTTGGAGTATATTTTAAGGGAATTTCTAGCATGCAAATTGTAACTGTTAGTGGGGGACCGTCTCTGTCCAGTCCTACTTGTTTTTTCCATATTTATTTCCTGAATGTGTGAGTGCGTGTGAGTGTGTGTATTCAAATTGTATTTGAAGATGTGGTGACTACAGAAAACCTGGTGTAGAAAGTATTATTCCTGTGATTCTGCACGCAGCAAATCACACTGTAGAGGTAGAAGGATGCTCTGAATATGTTAAAAAATAAATACACTTTTCTGTGTAGAACGTTATTAACCATTTTTTTTATTTCATTCTAACTAGTTTGCAGCTAAAACGTAGACGTGGAGCGCTGGAGCAGGAATGTAAAAATAAAATCAGAAAGAACTGAAATGAAAAATCATTTGTTTCTAATCGCTGTATACAGTATAAAAATGTAGTGGATGTGTGTGTATTTTGCAACACATTGATTTCTTTTAAAAAATATATATGATGAACATCAAATTAAAATGTTTTTGTGTGTGTGTGTGTGTGTGTGTGTGTGTGTGAGAGAGAGAGAGAGAGAGAGAGAGAGAGAGAGAGAGAGAGAGAGAGATGTGGTGGATTGTCCACGAAACAAGTTAGTTCTTGTTATCACTTACGTTCTAACAGCTATAAACAGTACTTCCTCACCAGCCTCTTTCTCAGCTTTTTTTCTTCTCTTTTGAAGGTAATGAAATGCAGCTTGTGTGTGTGTGTGTGTGTGTGTGTGTGTGTGTGTGTGTGTGTGTGTGTGTGTGTGATGTGTGTGATGTGTGCAGTGCATCCTAACTCTTCTCTTGCTGTTAGGTTCTGGATTAGAGCGCAGGAGTACGTCTCTCCTCAGTCTGGACTCCAGCAGAACAAGAGTCGGATCCTGGCCTGAGATGGGGGCCAGTGTGGTGAGTTCATACACACACACACACACACACACACACACACACACACACACACACACACACAAACATGACACAGACATAAGTAAACACATTATCAGGAGTTTTATATCTTTGTGCAAAAGCTTTTTTTCTGTGATATTTTGCTGTACATTCACATTTCCACCTCCATACCTCATGCTGATTCTGCTCTCTGTCGCCCTCTACAGGAGGAAAAGGAGCCCAAGAAGAGCTCCTTCAAAGGTATGAAAGTTCCAGCATTTGGCAGACGCCCTTTTCCAGAGAAACTTACATTTATCTCATTTATACACCTGAGCAGTTGTGGGTTAAGGGTCTTGCTCAAGGGCCCAACAGTGGCAGCTTGGCAGTGCTGGGGTTTGAACTCATGACCTTCTGTTCAACACTTGGGGGCATGCTGTTATAGGAAAATAATCAACGACAGGGTGCAGAGTTACTGTTAACACCCTGAAGTTGATTATTTTCCCAATACAGCATCTCCCAAAGTGTTTTATTCTTCTATCATGGTAATATTCCAACACTAACAATTACTTATCTTTTAAAGAATAATGTGTTGTACTTTTTATCCATTTATATTTACGTATAATGTTGCAGGACATCCGCAAAACAATTCTTTTTTTCTCTCTCTTGATGTTTTTCTCTGTCCTGAATACATTCTCATGTTGGAGAACCATTTTACCTCTGACTCTTACAAAATGCTGACACTGGAGACAATGTTAATAAATAAACGTCTCCTCACAGAGTTCGCCATGCCAGCGATTAGACATTTTTCTTTGTTAAATTGCACATTCCTTTTATTTTTTTATTATTAGATTTAGATTATCGTACCATGTCCTCCAAGCAAATCTCTGTGAATGTAGCTGTTACTATAGAAACAATATATAGCAATAGAATATAGAAACACTTTATGACCAATCAGATTTGAGAATTGAACAGAAATGACATGGAGAGTTTATATTTAATAAACAACACTTTTTTAACTATGTACACATTTTGGTCAAATAAGTAAAGATCATTTTAAAGTGTCAGCCAGTTGTGTGTTGTAGCCTCAGTGTGACCTTTGACCCCCTGCAGGCACACGGACAGCGCTGAGTCGTAGGAGGGTGTCGTGTCGTGAGCTGGGCCTGCCGGACTGCGACGGATGGCTCTGGAAGAAGAGGAAAGAGATGAGTGTGTTCATGACACAGAAATGGCAGCGCTTCTGGTTTGTCCTTAAAGGAGTTACAATCTACTGGTACACCAGCCAGCAGGTGAACACACACACACACACACACACACACACACACACACACATACACCATCAACTTTTACACATGCCTATAGTTGTGTACACGCAGTTCACACAGATAAATGATGCCCAGACACACACCTCAACACCTCGAACACGCAAATACACTTGAAGCCAAAGCTGTTCATGTCTTCATGTTGTGTGTTTGTGTGTTTCTGAATTGAAAAATCCATTGTGTTTACAGGAGGAGAAGGCAGTCGGGATGGTGAAGATTGGCAGCTACAGCATCGAGAGCGCTGGAGAACACAAGAGGAAGTAGTAAGTCCTCACACACACACACACACACACACACACATACACACACACACACATATATTCAGGAAATACTATATTTTCAGTACACAGTATATTGAATTGAACCTGAATGGATGAAAATGAAAAGTTAAAATATTGGATGAAACACAAATATATAAAACGAAATGCAAATGATATAAAATGAAATCCAGGTTGCCTAGCTGACCCTGTCGTGCAGTTCCTGAATGTGTGTCTACCTTAACAATCGATTTCCTTTGATTATCACATTAACATGCTGTAACAGATTGTCAAATTAAGGACGCTAAATAGTGTGAATGTCAGTGCAAGGGCTGTTTGCAGGAATGTGCTTGTGGATATATCGTGATTAAAATCTGGTTTAGTGAGTGCTACACATAAATTCATTTATGATATACATCAATCCACACACACACACACACACACGACCGTTGTAATAACTAGGCCCTACTAGAGAAACCATAGCAACCAACATGTAGCTGCACAAGGCAAAAAACACACTACAATGTAAAAGCAAAATTAGTAAAATTTTATTCCCATCATATTACATATATAAATTGACTATCATATATTTATTGTATATTTATTTATTTAAGATCTTTGACACTAGCCAGCTCTACACTGATTTTGATTATTAATAATGTCGCACACATTCCAAGGCTAGATTGGGAACCTGGTTTTCATTTCACTATGATTTTTTTCATTATATTCCAAATATTCTGTTTTCATTTTGTATATTCATTCAATATTCCTAGATTTTCATTTCATATATTGAGGTTTTATTTTATATATGTAGATTTTCCTAAAACATTCTTAGATTTTCAGTGCATATATTGAGAGTTTATATTATTAACACTATTATTCAATATTCTTAGTTTCAATATTTCATACATTTTCATTCCAGATATTGTGGTTTGTCTGTTCTGTGTTCTGTTGTGTAGTTTGTATTTTTTTTTCTGTTTGCTCCACGTGCACAGGAGTCATTTTCTAATGATTGATGATTTTAATTAAAGCACACACACTTCTGTTCTTTAACGTACTCATTAGAATGAATCTGTGTCTCTGCCGTGTCTCCGCAGCGTGTTTAAAATGTGCCACCCTCGCTTTCAGAACTTCTTCTTCGCTGCTGACAACGTTAGCGACATGAGCAAGTGAGTGTGATGCACATTAACAAAAACTGATGCGAAAACATTTTCAGCTCCTCAGCCACAGCCTGCTGATCTGTGAGTGTGGAGAGAGATTGGTGTCATAATTACAGACAAATGTGTGGATCATTATTCAGAAAACAAGACAGATATTACAGATGTGTTTCATTATTCACAAACTAATGTCCCTCAACCTGAACGAATTATACCACAGTGCTGCTAAGTGCTCGATTCTGATTGGTCAGAAGGTGTTGATTAATTTTCTATAACCGCAGCACTTCTTAAACATATGAATACATTATTATTTTTATTGTAACAACCTACACAGGCGGCTGTATAGTGTATTGACATGGTGTATTTTTCTGCGAGGAAAAGTTTATTTAACGTTTATGGAAGGAGACTCCAGTGTCAGTGCTTTGTAACAGTCACAGGTAAAGCCGTAACATTAAAGGTGCAGTGGTCAATTTTTTTATTTACCACTGTAGATCCCGGGGGCGGAGTTTTGTGAACATGTGCAGAGAATGGGCTTAAGGAGTGAAAGAAAAAAAAAACATTAAAATGTCAAAGCCACCTAGCTGTTACAGACCTAATCTTGGGGGAAAAGACTAAGCTAATGCACCTTCAAGCGTTCTGACACTGGAAGTCTTCAGGACAGAAGGTGTTGCGTTTTGAGGTTTAACAAGCCGAGGGAACGATGGTTTATAGCTGCTATGACAGGAACTTGCAGATGTTCCTCAACATTAAATGTAACTATAAACGGATGAAGGTACAATGTGCCATTCTTTAATTAACTAAAAAAATGTAATCATTGGCAAATTGCTGTGGATCCGATAAGATCAATAAAATACTTCAGGACATGAATTTATTGGAAAATAATCAACTATTGGGTGGTAAGAGGTAACTCTGCTTAGCATCGAATCACTTAACACCACTACGTTACTGATTATTTTCCTATAACCGCATGCTCCCAAGTGTTTCTTCCTTACATAATATATACATGCTGAAACTAAGTAAAGTAAAACTGAACACCATAGTTTCTCCAAAACAGAGAAAATTTTAATCATATTGTAACAAGATACAACAAAAATTGATGTTCCGTCTCAACTGCATTGACATTGATTTGAAATTAGGCCGGCTGTGTCTTCTGTGACAGCTGTGTCTTCTGTCTGTGTCTTCTGTGGTCTTATATCACAAATATACAAATCTCAGTGTACAAGTTTCATCTTGAGTGTGTTGTGAGGCTGCTGACTCTCCCGCAGCCACACCGAGGATTACAGTGTTGTTCTGTGTGCTCTGATTTTCCTCTTTGTCAAAACAGCAACACAGAGCATCAGACCCATAAACAGACTGCGTAGCTACAAGCTTTTAGAGCTTCACAGAGCTGTTTGTATTCCTTGTGTGTGAATGCAGTGACTTATTAAAGGACACAGTGATGAGTAAGAACAGCTTGCTGACAGACCCGTTTTAATCCAGCGTCCCTGATCCTCTAAGCTCTTGGATGAAACGTTTTATATCTACGTGATCTTCTAGACAATTCTACTCAGCAAAGAAACACAAATTATATCCTAAATGAAATGTAGCTATTGAGTAATCTGAGCACTTGTTCTTGTTCGTGACAATCAGGGATTAGAAATGTTTATTTTTCATTTTGTTTGGTCTGAACAAAAACAATATTTTTTTGTTTTTACATTGGAAACCAGTTAGAATGAAATAAAACAATGGTTAATAACGTTCTTTACCTGCGATAGCCTTGTTCTTTACATATAACGGAGTATAATAAAAAAATAAGCGCTGCATTTAACCAGAAACATGTGTATTTATTTTCAGAGCATCCTTCTACTTTTGCAGTGTGATTTGTTGCCTACAGAGTTGTAGGAAAAATATCAAAAACCCAGCTATAGTGGCTATCTTACATTATATGTTCCTGTAGCCGGGCATACAGGAAGTGACTACTTCTGGACAGGAATTAAGGCCTTTTGGGATGTTTAGGTTTAAGTGCGAAATCACACTGGACCAGAAAAATAGCCAATAACTAGTCAACTAATCAAATCAAATTTTACACCGGAACAATTTAGAGTGATATTGTTTTTTTTTTTTTTATTACATTCAGTGAAAAATTTCACACCCTCATTTTTGTTCCCTGTAACGTTTCTTATCCCTGGTGACTATAACACTGAATGTGTAGATGACCATAATAATTGATTCAGCCTCATGAGTTGATCAAAGTCACATAATGTGTAGGGAATACTGACCGAATTGTGGACAGGGGTTCTACCCTTACAGTCAAGTAGTCTTTAAAGCACGCATAACAACTTTGTGCTTAGTGCATGTGAACTTCACTAGTTGACTTCTTGTGGGTTTTTGAGGAATCAAGTGAGCACCACTGTACATTTTGCATAGCCAAATGTCCACTCCACATTATGTCCCCGTCCTCTGCAGGAGGCCATGTGCGTGAGGCAGGAAATTGACAGGGGATGTTAAAATGCAGGCCTGGGTTTTATACAACATAGGGGTTGATATGAGATAATTGTTTTGTGTTTTGTGTTCATTTTTCACATTCAAGACTGTAAGTAGTGGCCACAGAAACTACAAAGTCATGGGCATAGCTATGTAATGATCACTAAGGTTCAGTATGTGTGGCAGCCTGGGAAAGCCTTCACATAGTGACATTTTGACATTTTCTACTATGTATGTTTCTGAAAACTACAGACTTTCCTGAACTGAAATGTATTTCAACCACAATGTTATAGCTGTAGCATTTTAAAGACTGGTTAACTCCAAAATAGTGAAAAGAGAGAATAAAAGTATTAAAGATTTAATTCGGACTGCGGCACAGGAGCATCACAGACATTCTGACACCTGGTATCTGATTACAAACTGAATCGATCAGGCTTATATCTGTTTCACTAGGGCACATAGCTATGACAACAGCGTGATCAAAGCCTGACATTCAGTGTGTGAAAAAAAAATCACACTTATCTAGCAAGGCTTTAGATGGTTTTAGGCACACTGACTGCTTTTACCAACTCCTTTATTTAAACTGGCTCCTAACTCAACATGATCTGTATAGGAGATGGTCTACGTAAGATTACAAAAGTACATTTGTACATTTGTTAAAACGTTCTCTATTTTTTTTAAAGTTGAAGTTTCAAAGTATGTTATAGCCAGAAAAACCTCATTTCAGCATTGGTTGTTTGCCAGAATGCATCCACAGCAACAACCGATGAGTTTTCCCAGGCTACCACACATATAATGACAACAAAATATTACATTCTTATCATGTGGCCACAGGGTTTTGTATTACGTTTTGTAGGTTTAAAGTACAGACTCATGACTATGACTCTGTTTACACCTGGTCACCACTTTAACCACATACATTTATAGCTGTAGTGAAATGCGTCTATGATTAATCTGTTTTCTGTATCTTGCATACTGTTTAATGTAAAAAAAAAAAAAAAAAAAAAAAAAAAAAGAAAGAAACATGGTTGCTGGATTAAAGGTGCCAACCTTGGTAGAAGAGAAGAGAAGAGTAGAGAAGAGCACACTGTTCAAAATGTATAATATACCACACTGATTTAGGTCACCTCCACTACACAGTGCGCCATTTTTGTCTGATTTGTCTGATTTTGTGAAACAGGTGGATCAACTGTCTCATCACCGCCATCCAGAAATATAAGAAGCACCAACAGAATCCTTCAGACAACGAGACCGGTGCGTGGAATCAGATCTTTTTTACTAGAAGTAGTTTGTGCATTTTTCTTTACTTAAAATCAACAGCAAAACCAAGAACTTCACATACAGTGCTTTGTGCAGTTGTGTTAGTATAGATATGATGGTTTTTATAAGATGGTGGTGTTTGCTGGTTGGTATATTAGACATGGTGGTGTGTGTGCTTTGACAGAGTGCTACAGTGAGACAGAGTCGGAGGAGGACGGCTCACACTCGCCACGCCTTCTAAAGAAAAAACCCTCCACGGTGAGGAGAGACACGTAACGTACATATGATGTGTTAGAAAGAAAGAAAGCAGAGGCACCCACACACAAGAAGAAATGTTTCTTTTCAGATGTTCACATATATTAATAATGTGTGAAATATGAAATGCATGCAGTATTAAATCGGTTTACTGTCTCTTGTGATAGAAGGCCCAGTCGAACACACTTCCTCGAGCTCTGGGTAGGAAAAACAAACCACTAGGAGGAGCTGCAGTAACCACTTTACCAGCAGGGGGCAGTAAAGCTGCAGGTACACAACTACACTGTGAGGTGGAATGCTCAAAACAGATCTCTGTATGCTGTATGTGTGTTGGATTATTTTAGAAATCAGTGTTGTTTATGTGTAAATCAGAATCTAGTAAAACCATTATAGTTTGGAGGCAAGATATAATATAGTATAAATGTAATATTAATAGACTCTGGCATTGTCTATTATTTCTCACAGTCAATGTTCCTCTTGTCTCTCTAATTCAGGAACGGTGGATGAGATGGGCGAGCTGTTTAACAAGCTGAAGGAGGGAGGAGTGTCTCTGATTGGCCAGAATCAGCCCGTCACTCATGATCAACTCCGCAGGTCGTTTATCCGACGAAACAAAAATCCCGTCATCAATGAGAAGATCCACACCCTCCGTGCTCTCCAGAGCACACTCAAGGTGATACACACACACACACACACACACAAACACTTATTTGATTTGCATCAACAGAGATATCAAGGAATAATTACACTACCAAAATGTTATTGAACACCTATATTTTAGCATTTTGGTCTAAATGACATCGCTGTAAATGCATTTTTAAATTAGGTGTAAGTGACCCAAGTAATATTTATTATTAAATGTTTCGTTAACTGAGAAAGGAGTTATTATTATCAAGGTCATATCTAATAGAATCAGAAAAGGCCATAATCTTTTAAACTCTAATTAGGCACCACAGACACACCAGCTATTAATTTTTTACTGTTAATACTAGCATTGCCTATGAATGTTTTATCTATTATCATAACGTGTTTATCCTCTAAGTGCCTTTAAGTGTCCTGCCTTTAATAAAGCACTCAGGACCACATCAGGATCTGAGAATGAGCAATTAATATGCTACACAGAGATTCAGGTGTCATTATTTAAATGTGATTTTGTATCATTTTGTTTGTTCAGTAGCAAAAAACTAGTGATTTAAATTTTAATAAAACTCAATAATAAAGAAACTCAATATTAGGTGTTTGGAGACTTTCAGTGTAAATTATCAGAAGAAGATATTAATATATCCAGTTCCTCCTTCTCTTCATTAATGAAGGCCACTACAGTGGCTGTCAGTTTATTATTAAAGAAGTTTCCTATTACTTCTATATTACTCACTCACACACACATGTAACATTCATACTGAACACATGCTGATCAGGTTTATACTCCTCACAAAGTCAGGTTCGGCTCTTACAAAGCGGTAACAGTGGAGGCTCCTTCCAAAAAGGCTAAATATTTCCTTAAACTTCATCATATCAACAGTTACATACAGATCATTTAAACCTTTTATATGCAGCATCCACCATACAAGTCCCATGTGTAGGATTTTACTCTAGAAACAATAAGGTATTAGAATGATTGCATTCATGTAAAGCAGTGACTTGAATTACAGCCAGAACTATTGTCACTACTAGCTGCTGTTATAAAAAATTTATCAACACCATTTGACTAATCAGATTCAAGAATTCAGCAGTGCTGCGGTATAAAAATATCTATGTATGTCTTCAAATATCATAATATAGCAATTTTGCCACAATGAATGTACCCCCCCCCTCCCCCCAGGCGAAGGAGGCGGAGCTACAGCTCCTCAATAAGCTTCTGGAAGATTCCAGTCTGACGCCGCTGAAATACCGACAGTGGAAGCAGAACAACGAGGATCTCTACCAGGAAATCGAGAAAATCACCACAGAGAAAAAATGCAACCAGACAGCCCCACAAGTGAAAATCGCCACCGCTGGTGACGAGGGAGCATGCAGACTCAGCCTGAGTGACGGAGAGCAGCTGGTGGACGCCGAGTTGCCTAACGATGGAGACTCTGCCCTCGACTCTGGGCGGGAACACTTAGCAGGGCTTACTGACCCACATAGTGAAAGAGCAGACAGCAGCTCTTCTGAAAATTACTTCTACATCTGAGCTGATAAGTACTGACCCTGTGCCTGTCAACTTTAGGATTCTGACAAGTCGGAGCCCCTTTTTAGGAATGGGGCAGGACATGAGCTGCTCTGGGGAGCATTTCCATTTTCCATCCTTGTTCTTACAAGAAATGATTGATGTCTGTGTTGCTGAGCAACCTTAATGGTGTTTTTAAGCTAACTGCCTAGCTAGCTAGTAGCAGTGGCTGGTTGTTGTTTTACTCACTTTTTTTTTTTTTTTTTTTAATGAAACTCCAAAGATCTGTTTGTTCACTACTTTTACAGTAGTGTTACAGTTGTAAAATGTAATTTAAAACAACCAGTATAAATTAATCTTCATCTCAATATGGATTTCTAAGTCTTCACGTCAGTAGCCCAAGTCCAGCATGATCAGTATTTATTTACATTTAATACAGTTCACATCTCAACTCAGATCTGAAGCAGAGAACTGCTGATTGGAAAGAACACATTGCTGTTAATCCACTGAAGACTCAAAGTGATGCACTGGATATAGAGCTTTAGTCCAATATGGACTAAAAAAATAAACACTGAACCTGGAACCAGAAGGAGATAACTGAAATCCCTGATGTCTGTGTTGAAGTGAGCATGAGTTCCAAACTCGTATTTGTCAAACATCATTATCAGAGCTCTTTTCTGAAACAGGAAGTTAATTTTCATGGAAGATAATCTGTGACAAATTTTATGTTATATAAAAATAGAACAAAGTGGCCTGTGCACATAACGGACATTGATAGGGCCTTTTATTTTTACAGGTAAGTTTTAGAGTGGTCATTTTAAAGTTTTAATATAATATCTGGTTTTATGTTTCATGTTTGTACTGATGTTGTTAATATGTGCAATCATGGGAGAAAAGGAAAAGAATTAATGTAAAT
The DNA here is from genome assembly GCA_022985145.1 of Pangasius djambal. Taxonomy (NCBI): domain Eukaryota; kingdom Metazoa; phylum Chordata; class Actinopteri; order Siluriformes; family Pangasiidae; genus Pangasius; species Pangasius djambal. The sequence goes on along the minus strand of CM040984.1, from coordinate 5,397,514 downwards.
GATCTTGTAATTCATTACACAGAACAAAAGCATGAGTCTTAGAGTATTTAGTAATATTGTGAACACTGTAAGTTGTATATGTGAAAGGCATTGTATGTAAATAAAATGTCTACAGTTTACAAAAGCTAAAAAAAACTTTTTTTTGCCTCATTGTATTTAAAGATTAATGGGATGATTCTAGATGAACGTATCTGAGCACATCAAATCAACTATAAGATATTGCGTATTCCTTCTTTACGACATCAGAACAATACCACCTACAAAACAACCCAAATTTTTATATAGGTTCTAGTCAGTTCCAGGCTTGATAACTGCTAGTCTTCATCTATAGATCACTGAGAATGCTACTGTGTAATTCCCAAAAGTTTGTCATGCAACTCATCTCAGTCCCTGTTGAGGAAAAACAGCCAACAACATGATGCTACCACCACCATGCTTCACAGTGGGGAAAGTTATGTCAGGGTGATGAACAGTGTTGGGTTTCCAACAAAATTAGCACTTTGTGCCAAGCTCAAATTTGGTCTCATCAGACAAATGCCAACTCCAAACAAGTTTGCAAATGTTTGTTTTTTCATTCTTCCTTAAAATCCATGTTTTACTCAAAAGGCAGCATTCTTCCGCAATGGTAATTATTGTTTACACACAAGGTCCTCACATAGATTTTTAATTTATCTTTGTTTACCATCTAAACCCCAGCAGCACTTGTATGAACTTTTCCCGTGAAAAATGAGAAGTGCTAAAACCGAGTACTGAAACACAGCAAGTCTAGCTGAATTTCCTGTAAATAGTGCGATTGAAGTATCTACTACGTTTCTAACCACAAACACACACATACAGTACAGTGGTCTTGTAAATAGAAAGGGTTATATCAGAATACATGAATAAGCCACAAACCTTTATTTAGTTATTTAGCAACATTACAAAATATATTTACACATTCAACACAATGAGGTGCATTTCATTGAAGTTTCTCTTTGTAAGAGTAGAGAACTATACATAGGACTGATGAGACACACTGCATAGGACATAAAACCTACACATAAAAGTCTTACAGTTGCTGGCTTAAGGCAAAATATTACTTGGCATCATATGAATAACTTTTAAGCACTTTTTGTCAATGCATGTGATGGATTATATTCAATCACAAATCAAAAAAACATTTTACCGGAAGAGATTAACTTTAAAAAGTAAAATACTGTAGCTGTTAAATATTATAAAATTATGCAACATAGATGCAAACAGTCTAATTAGCCTTAGATTTCATGTCACTTTATAAATTGTTATTATTATTAACAACAACAATAATAATAATAACAATAATAACAACAACAATAATAATAATAATAATAATACAGAGGTGAATTATACCAAGTCTAAGTGAAATTAGAAATGAATACTGACATTCATAATTACACCACCAAGCAGCACACATCATCTACTGGCAGCTAAATTTCTTTAGCTGTTTTGGCTTCTGTTGGCCTGAGCAGTGCAGCAGTGAGCTTTGTTGGCACAAAAACAAAATGTGTCATTAACACATGAATAGACACCCAGGGAGCTGCACTGTTCACCCTTCTCACATCTATCATTAGTATTTTTGCTTTTGTAGTGATGTACGCCATGACGTCATGGCCAGGGCTGATTCCAGATCAGGGCTGGTATATATATATATAAAGATTTTAAAATTAAGATAAGAAATGGACATATAGTGTATCAATAATTCTCTGAGCAAACATGAGGACATGATGGTTATTTTTAATAAAGCATAGTCACAAATTATGATGTTGTGGCCACGAGGTACCAAAGGCATGGTCACGAATTGTGTAACAAATTGTGTAACTTGACTGGGAATGTCATTTAATATGTGGCCTTCAGTTAATTATTTGGTGGGAAAGGGGGAAAGGTCAATTCACAATTCAATTTCCATGTTGCATCACCAACAACTCTAGTATGTTTTTGTGCATCATACCAAGATTACAGTAAAGTGTAATATTAGCAGTCATCTCTATGCTTAGCCTCCTGTGGCCACAAATATCTAATGTAGATTTCACCGTCTCGCTCATTTTAATATACAATATATACAATATAGTATTAAATAGCAACATGTATTTCATGGCCACAAAATACATTTTGAGAAATTTAACTCCTGTCCTTAATATAATAATTTGTGGACTCGATATACTAATTTGTGGTCACACCTTATTAAAAAATAACCACCATAGTCCCCAGAGTGGCGCAACTGAAAACGATCGTCCTATCGCTTGGAGATCGCGAGTTTGAGAGCCAAAGGAGCAAAGGAACTGTTGAATTCCCTCACCCATGATATCTAGCTGTTGCTCAAGGGGTCTTGTGGAGATTCGGCCTGTGGAATGACGAATTGATTGATTGACTAATTGACTGATGGAGTTGAAAAAGAAAATAATGATGGGCAGATTTAGATCCAAACTGACCACGATAGAACCGGACCCAATTCCAGGGATGCCATAAAGGGGAGATCATTTCAAGGACCCCAAGCAGGCCCATGAAGGTTGACCGCTAATATAGATTATGTTGTGTGATTTGCATGTGCATAAATGCAAAGCAGGATATTTATGTAATACGTTCGTATCAATTTACATCGTGTCTATATATTCCATTGTTTTCTCTCTTGTCAGGAAGTCATGACGACCTTCATTTCAGTCGCTATTGCATTATCTTGTTGTGTTGCCGGTAATATTTTATCTCTAATTAAATCTGTGATCAATAGGAAGCCCTCACAAATGGGATCATTTTAAAAAGCTCGGCATCGTTAAACAGATAGTACATTATGTCTGGTGTGGAAGCTGCCTTGTTCTATGAACATCTCCTCTGCCGCTTTTAGCTTCTTTGTCCATTTATTTCGACTTTTGAAAGCCTTTTAAATAGTCTGGGAGTTTAAAGTACTCTAAAAATTAACATTTTTATCCATTACTCTTATTTATATGACTAGTAATATGAGTAGTTCCTGATTTGTGTGAAGTTATCATCTGAATTTTGATCAGGTGAATGGGATTAAATGAGCTTTGTCAGTAAAAACAAGCCAGTTCAGGAGGCAAAAGAGGTCTAAAAGAGTCTCTTTGTGAAGAGTTGTTTTTATTCTCTGCTTACACACGTAGCACTGCCTAGCTACATGGAGCCAGAGAGGTACCATCGGCTCCTGACTCTGAAATGCAGTGGCAGCCCACACAGCAGCACTCATTTGGTTGTTTTGCTGGATCCACTTTAAACCAATCATTTCTTCATTCACTTTCAGTAAGTGCATTATCCTGGTCAGGGTCATGGTGGGAGCACTGAGTGCAGGGTGAGAGAATTCACCCCAGATGGGATGCCAGTCCATAGTATACACATTCACACTCTCCTTGAAAGATAGGGGCAATTTAGCATAGCCAATCCTCCTACCTGCATGTTTTTGGGAAGCCGGAGAATCCGGATGAACCCCATGTGAGCTCGGAGGGAACATGCAGAACTCCACACAGACAGTAACATGAGTTCAGCTTCAAACCAGGGACCCTTTGCGACAGCAACACTACCTGCTGCACCACAGGTAGTAGTGCCAGAACAGAGTATATCAATCAAGCAGTTGGTGTTAACCTTCTTTATGATGATCCAAGCACTTACAGCAGTGTTGATGAATAGAGTCCTGATTGTCCTTTTATTCCTCCTCTTTTCATAAACAAGCTTTGTCTAGCAGCTGACATCATAAGCCTTCATCACAATCTCCCTCCGTACCTGTTTGGTGCGAACCGGACATCGCGGCCGTCCAACCCCAAACAGCAGTGCCAGCCCTCCAAGCACCTGCACCCATGCACCAACCCACCCGAAATACAGCGAACCAGCCGGGCGCAGGGTCAGACTGGGCAACTTGCGCAAGTCAAGCCCTTGGAAGTCAGACATGTTTGATATGAGCTCCACCCCTAGTTTGGGCAAGTGATGAGTGTAGATGCTCAACGCCGTGAGGCTGATCACACCCGCAAGTGCCACCAGCAATCCTCCTGCTCCTGCTACGTTTCTGAGTGGTGTGTCCGTCCAACAGCGGGCACCGACACTCGCAAGTACAATCCCCGAGCCACACAGAAACAGAGACAAGAGCACAAGTCCCCGAGTGGCACGCACAAGTGAATCATGTTGGTATGGTCCAGATACAGGCCAGCACTCACGCAGTTCGGAGTGCACCACCTGCAGGCAGCTCTCCCATAGTCCATCGGAGCGGAGGAGCAGAAGCTCGATGCCCTTGGCTTCACCTACACCAGTCCCAACCCTCCCCAGACGAGCCTGGCCTTCCCGCCACTGAGGCGTGATGGCTGCTGTGAACACCAGCACCAGTCCCAAGGGAGCAAAGACAATGCCAGTCACTATTGAAGCTGGCGTGTGCATTGTGGGTAATGTCACGGCAACAAAGAAAACAGTTGAGTTTTTTTGGAGGTTTTCAGTTTTCAGTGAATGATTGTTCAAGGCTGAGAAACAAAAGGAATATTGAATAAAGATCAGAATCAGAGTTGGTTAAGATATCAACTTAGCTATTTACCCACATTATAAAAGGCAAAAATTATAATACAAGTAAATATATATGTAATGAATTTGAGGTATCATAGACGAGACGATCACTCACACACCGAGGAAAGGTTCCAGGACTTTCCGCAATCCAGATGTGCAAAAATCATGTGTTTGATCAGAGCAAATCTGATCATTGTGTGTGTCAGACTCCGTCGGTTCTTCTCTCCTCCAAGCTCAAATACAGAATGGCTCCAAACATCACCGTTACTCCTGGCAACCAGCAGACTGGAGGTGAATGTCTGTCTGTTGCTAAGAGACGGTAACCTAGACAATCCCCTGGCTACGTGCTGCTTTACCCATTTACATTGGTCTCAATATGTTCAGCTACAAGTGTGTGTCCTTGTTGCTCAGAACTTTATTAGTTTGAAGTGTGCATGTGCATGCATGCATGTGTATATGTATATGTGTGTATATGTGTTTGCCATCTGAATTTTGAAAGACAATATTGGAGGCAGACTAGAGACAAAAATAATCTGATCTCTCTCTCTCTCTCTCTCCCTCTCTCTCTCTCACTCACACACACACACACACACACACACATACACACACTCCTCCTTAACACGAATTTGCATCTAAGGTTTTTCACTGGTGATGTGTTTGTACAAGACACATCTGATGGTTTTATTTAAAACATGACAAAGATATTAGAGAGGTCAGGTTGAGACAGAATGAATAGAATAATAAGAATATTAAGAATATTAACAAAATAGAATTAATATCTAACTCTAATATAAATAATTACAGAGCTCCATCTGCAGTAGAATCATTTAATTGTATTAACCTTGTTTTGAAGACAGGTTCATTTAAACTGGACTAAATTACAGTCAGTGTGGCATTTGAAGTCTGTATATGTTTTTTGTTTGTTTGTTTTTTTTGTCTTATTTTTTGTTTTTAGGATTTCTAGGCCACAATTGGCCTCAAGTTCATTAGTCCATGTGGTAGAGTGTGATTTTGTAATTGAAAAAATACATTTAAAAATTATTTTAAAAAATAATAAATACAAAATAAACACTGAATTCTTGATATTGTTTTCCTTGCTAGCAATAGATACGCTATGCGGCCAAAAGTATGTGGACACCTGATCATCCTACCCATACTGTTATAATAACCTCCACTCTTCTGGGAAGGCTTTCCACTAGATTTTGGAGCGTGGGTGTGGGGATTTGTGTTCATTCAGCGATCAGGCACTGATGTTGGGTGAGGAGGTCTGGGGTGCAGTCGGTGTTCCAGTTCATCCCAAAGGTGTTCAGTGGGGTTGAGGTCAGGACTCTGTGCCTGAATACTCGAGTTCCTCCACTTCAACCTTAACAAAACATGTCTTTATGGAGCTCGCTTAGTGCACAGTGGCATTGTCATGCTGGAACAGGTTTTGGCCTCTTAGTTCCAGTGAAGGGAAACTGTAATGCTACAGCATACTAATTCTAGACAATTGTGTGCTTCCAACATTGTGGCAACAGTTTGGAGAAGAACCACATATGTATGGGTGTGACAGTCAGGTGTCAACAAACTTTTGGCCAAGAATGTCTGGACAGTGTTGAGTTTGTGGGGACTCCATGACGAGTCTCCATGAGAAATCTTTTTTTTTTTTTTACTTTAAATAAATAAATAAATAAATAAATAAATAAAAGAGCCAAAATGTTTCTTTTTGATTATTGAGGTTAAGGTTAAGGTTAGATGTACATAGGTGTAGTATAACATTAATTAACTACATTAATAATTATGTCAATGGAAGGTCTTCACAAAGATAGTATGAAAAGTGTGTGTGTGTGTGTGTGTGTGAATGCATGCAAATGCAAATTACGATGAAATTTTTAGCTTTTTATTTATCTATGTTTTTCATTATTTTGACAAAGATCTTTCGCAGTACTAAAATGACTGTTAAATTTGAGCTTTTTAAAAAAGAAATATTATTAAGATAAAGACAAATAAAAGATAAAGAGTTGTAAAACAGTGGCAGAGAAAACAGTGATTGAATTGTCATTGAGTCATTGTGTAGCCATTGCCACAGATGTTCCAAGTTACACATTTAAACAAATTTTAGTCTAATTTCTCAGTAGTGTAGTGTCGGTGTTCAAGGGCATGTATGTGTGTGATGGCCTACTGATCTGTCTATGTGAGCTATAATGAGTAAATATTTGTTTTCTCGTTGGTATTGGTAATGGCGTCAATGTGTATGTGAACATATTGGTTTTATATCTAAGGCATGAAATATGGACATACAATAATGCAACGACAGAAAAGTTTGTGTGGTTATTTGTGTGCATGTGTGTATGCCGGCAAACTGATTGATCTGACAGCATGTCACTATAGTTTTGTGTCATTAGAGCCTTGTCACTGCTAGAATACGTACTGGCGCATTAACATCTCAAACACGGAGCCTTTAACAACAAACCAGGAAATGCAGATATCCATGATGCCATGGCAACACAGGAACAAACACGGATTAATACAGAGCTATGCTTTGTTTAATAAACCTCACACGCACACACACAGTCTTGTGTTTATCAGACATGTATGGTTACTGTATCATTACACATTAGGCATTATTTTGCACAAAGCATTCTCACTGATGGCAGCACCGCCTACTACAGCAACACTTGAGTGATTGAAAACTCTTCAGAGAGTAGTGACGATTGTTCAGGCCAATACAGGCAACAGCATTTCCTCTATTCATAATATTTTCAACTAACACCGCTTGCCTTACAGAATTATTAAGGACTACAGTCATCCTTCCCACTCTCTCTTTGCCCTTTTACCATCTGGCAAGTGATATTGTATCATCTCAGCATGTGCGGAAAGACTCAGGCCCCGATTTACTAAAGGTTTGCATGTGTAAAACAAGTGCAAGCCTAAAGAAAAAAAAACATGCTAGCTGGTTTAGTAGCAGTCTACAGAGAATTATCTTTTAAATGACCGTGTGTTGTTCATTTATTCCTTAATGAATATGCAATTTGTAGCATATCTTCCTTAAGATGCAAAATACAGGGCTGTATACCATATACAATATATGCCAGTTGAAAATGTTGTGCCAGAAATGTGAATTACGAAGCCTGAAGTCACTTTTCAAATTTATATGACCGAAAGGCCGGTGTTAAATTTGTTAAAGCCCATTTCCATTACTATTACTTTTATAATCTGTTTCATATTATAATTGGCACTTCACGTTCGCACATCTGGTGCCTACAGCAGTTAGCTACCGAGCTATTTTTACATGTTTAATCACCATTATACTTACAACAGCTTCTACATGTACCAAGTGCAGCAAGTACATTTGCAGTGCACACACTGTAAGATTTTGTTCATCATGATGAACAGACAGTGCATGTTGACAGACGAGCACATTCAATTAGTGGTTGTTTTTCCAGTCATCGAGTTCATTATTCTAGTTCATTTACTGTAGACATGAATACACACACACTGTTCTGTTTTATCTGATGTTATTTCAGAAGGATGTGATTCATTTTTGTGGAAGCATAAATGAAATTCAATTTTAAAAAATGCAAATTTGATTTTGTCTGTCTTCTATTTGTTCTTTATAACTGGAACTTGTTTTGTCATAGCCAATACTATTTTGAATATAACACGATATAGATTTTAAAAAATGTTTTTTTAGAATATCAGTTAAACACAATAGTTATCAATAGTCATGAAAGCCTTCTTTCACTTACGTTTTACAAGAAAAACCTGATTTATGCTACAAATGTGTTGATTCACTGCTTTTATCACACATAAAACGGATAACATTTTCATTGGTAAAAGTGATCTAGCAGAGGTACATTTCAAATATTAAACAGATTTCCCATCAATATTGTTTGGTCTGCCTTTTTGTTTAATTTTTGGTCTCTCCTCATGAGTATGAGCATTAAAAGGCTTTTCTAAAATCAAGTCAACATTAGGAATGCCTACCCAAAAAAACAGCTAATGTGTTAAAACCTGTTGTCCAATGAGCGTTAATCTTTTGTCCCATTAAAGCAGCGAGTACACAAACACCTAACAGACACTAACTAATGCACAGATTTCCCTTTGCGTGTATTAGCTCTGTGTCTCCACATGGAGATTTTGCCTGCAGGCCGAGCTGTGCACTGGAAAGTGTTTGATTAATGAAAAATACAGACACTTTGGTAAACATTTCACTGCTACATTTTAATGAAATTTTAGGGGAAGCCAGGCTTTCCATGTAGTCTTAAAGCAATCGCCTGTGAACCAGGTGAACCAGGCCAGGTGATGCACAATTAAGCAATTCTGGAGCTTTTCTTTTCAATTTGAAGAGATCACAGACGATGGGTCGAGTTTCAGTTTATAGATATCTCATGAATAGTTATTTCTGACTGTGAAGGTTATGATGTTGGACAGCCCACTGTGTTTTTTTGGGTCCAAATGGGTGGATTCCACATTATCAGCTTCTATATGGTAACTAATTTTTAAGCAAATGAAAAATATATTATATTAAGAAAAAAGTAATGTTCTCTGCAGAAAACAAAAAAATTAAGTTAAAATCATTAAAAAAAAATAATGCATGCCTATGAAGAAATGTTCTCTCTCTCTCTCTCTCTCTCTCTCTCTCTCTCTCTCTCACTCACACACACACACACACACACACACATTGTGGGAACCAGCTAAATGTCCCCAAAAAGTCAAAACTGGAGTCCTAGCCTTCTGGAGGTGTTTTTGTTGGACTTTACAACTCTCATGCTCACCGAAACTCTAACACGTGTTTTGACTCATCAAAAGCTCACTGAAGTGGGAACATAAAATATAAAGAGAGCACACTTGTGCAGCTGCCCAAGTGAATAACCAAAGTCTATGTCCTGAGGAAAATGAACTGAAAATGATCGACTGAAACATCGACTGAAACACCTCAGGTGTCATTTTATTCAGAAATAGAGCTCCAAAGTTGGCTAAAATGCCCAAATTCCACTACCTTTTTCTTGAAGAACTATTCTTAACAGTTATAACATTGTGCATGTCTGCAATCTGGAGCTATTGGGCACTTCACAAGTGCAAATCATTCCTGTTTTGGTAATGCCGCAGGCTCTCCATGATAGAACGTGATCATGTGACCAGCATGCTCTCTCTATATTTCAACTCTATGAGTGGGAAGTAGGGTGGTAAGCACCGGGGAAGAGGAAGATCCATCCAGCCTTAAAGAAGAACAAATTGGGACTCAATTAACACCAGTTTTCACTTAACATGTTGAAGAATTGAAATTATTTGGTGGCCTTATACACTCTTAGAAAATTAGGTAAAATCTAGAACCCTTAAGGAATGTTTAGATTCTAGGGGAACCCTTGAAGGTTCAATGTAGAACCCTAAGAAGCAAAGACCCTTTAACTAAGAACCCTTTGAATAACCTTCATTCCAAGAGTGTACAGTAGGTAGCACACACTTGTCTCATGTTTCAGCATAAAAATTAACAAACAGATGTCACAAAATTCAAAGCTGTACTAGCAGACCAACAAAACCCAGAAATGTATCATGTTAAATACAAATTAATATTCAGTTATCCTATGACATTGTAGCTATGACACTTAGCCAAGTTATTTCAATTAATTTTTTATTTTCCTTATAAAAGTAGATGAAATACAAAAGCAAATAGGGTAAATGTTGCAAAATACCAACGATACACAATGGAAACACAAAGCAGTTGAAATGCTTGTGATGTGAAATCCGAATAAACAAAAAATTCCACAAAAACTCAGATCATCAATCAAAACTTCAACAGGGATTTTTTTTTTCCTGGTGATTTAAATTTTTTGTGGTTCTTTTTTTCTTTTTTCAACTAAATGTGGGAGGACAAGAGGCTACATCGCTATGAAACCCGTAATGCCCAAGCAGCCTCGAAATGTGCAGAGTCGGCGGTGAGCAACAAAAAGCCACCAGCTACTGATTTTTCACAGGTGAAACACTGACACAGAAATGCGGCTCCGCAAGCAGGAAATGTGTGACGTTCAAATTCCAAAACTGTTGGTTTTGACTCAGTTTTGGATGTGAAACAGGAAGGCTAATATGAAGCTACAGAGTCCTGACAGGAAGTGTATGAACCTACTTAGTGTTAAGAGGCGCATACATGAAGTTAAAGGAATCTACACAAGCACGCGTAAGCAATACCACTACCATGTTCTGTTTATCCTTCCACAGAAATGATGAGCCCACAGAAAGCAGCAGTGATGGGGGCTTTTCAAACAGGCAGACATTGCAAAGATATCACTGAAATATTAACAAATCATATCTAATCATATGACATACAAAGTCTCTTTTGTTAACAATATTCACTTCTATTTACAATTTATATTTACAACTCATATATTCATTCACTCATCAGTTTGTTCAATGCATCATAATTGCTTACGTCATATTCAACTGTGGTTAAAAAACAAAAAAAATAATTATTAAAAACAAGGAAATAAATCGTATTTACAGAGGTAATTAATATGGTGCTGATGTTTAGCTGTAAACCTGCAGCGCTCTATTGTCCCCATGGTGACAGCTGTGGTCCAAAAAATTTCTCTGAGATGTGACAGTGCTTTCTGATTGGCAGGCTGGGGAGACACTGCCAGTGAGGGGGTAGGACTTGCGTCACTGGAATACGATGTCACTCATAACTCGAGTAGCGTGACTTGGAATCGATTGAGCATGACCTCTGTGATCTCAATGAGGAAGGCGGAATGGTTGCTGTAGTGTTCAATGATGTTGTCGTCCATGTTCACAAAAATCCTGAAACAGAGAGAATGTGAGGTTAATCATGAGGAGTGTAATCCACAATTAAAGACAAAATGTTGAGTTGTTACAGTAAATAATAATATGCATAACTAGAAGCAGGGATGTTTCTGGACCTGTAGGGCACTAAGCGACATCCTACTGTATCCTACGGGGCCCCCTGGTGGCTCATTGGCCCTAAGCAACTAACGCTACACATAGCTGAATATTAGCCTACTTTCAGTCCAGTCATTCAAGTAAGTTCCTCCATCCATAATGAAAAGAATGAAGTAAAATATGGTGAAATATGCAAAAGCTAATCCTTGATTACCAGAATGTACAATTAAATTTAACTACACACGAAAAAAGTTCACCATCAGCAACATAAAAATCAGTGATTATTTTAATGTTCAGTTCAATTCAGTTTTATTTGTATAGCTCTTTTAGCAATATACAGGCTCACAGAAATCCAGATATAGATTTATATCTTTAATGAGCAAATAGAGATGACAGCAGTAAGAAAAAACTTCCTGACACTACATGAGGAAGAAACGGTGAGATGAACCAGACTCAAAAAGGGAACACCGGATAGTGGGAATATGAATCATTCTTCTTCTGGGTTGAATGTATGTTCAGTATGTGCATATTGTGAATAAGACTTCTTAGATGAGCACAGGACAGTGTTTAGGATTACAGCAGCAGTTCTTAGGTATTAATCTACAGTATCCAGGTGAGATTATCCACTTAAGCAAGAGCGAAACTTGGCATAAACTGTTTACGGGAAGTGCAATCTTTAGGGATCATTAACACCAGTGTAAAGTGAGTCACATCATTCTATCATTACATAAAATTAGAAATGTAAGACAGGACCCAACTGTATTGTTTTAAAAATCTAGTTTCCAGTGGTAGACTAGCATTTAATTAAATTCACACCATGGATCTAAACTTCATTCGAACTTGGTACCACTGACACAACAAGATTTGATTAGATAAATTGACAATTTTTCCATTACAAAGATATTCGAATAGTTGTGTGGTAAAGGTTTGCTTCAGCCTTACACCCATTTCATAAAATCAAAGAAACGTTCCACCCAGAAGGTGATGTGTGTGTTTGCCTGGTCTGCCAAGCCTAAGGGTACACAGGAAACAGATTGATGATGTGGGTTGGAGAGAGAGAAAGAAGAAAGAGAGAATGCCACCTAACCTGTCCTGTTCTTCCAAACACTACCATCATCTACGTGTCTGAGGGCCCAATCCAAATCAAAATCGCAAATCACAGCTACAAAGCCCTGGGCTAGATTGACACTCAAAAGGAGTAAAATTCACGTGTAAACCACTGCTGTATATTCACAGTGGTATGAAAATATAACCCAGATGGTGACATTTGGCTGGAGGATCTGCACATTTGTAATTTCCTGCTCTACTACTTCGTCTTCCCTTTGTTTTCTTTTTCTACAACTTTTTTTAAGTAAAGAAAACAGCAATTATGAAATTCCTTTACTACAGAGTTCTTGCCCGCCCAGTCTGTCAGCTTAAGTTCCAGAAAGCTGACAGCAAGAGACCAAAGTTCAACCTAAAATCACAACCAGAGCGTTTCAATACATCCCAGCCTTTCTTTATCTCCTTGATCCGCTGTCAGTGGAGCATATGTGGCAGCCATCATCCACCAAGACCCTCACTGTGCCAAAATGGCCAACGCCGCCCTGTCAGCCTCTGTGTGTTTAGTGCTACGAAACTGTCACTCACCCTCGCTTGCATTTTTTGAAGATTTTCCCGATGGTGTCTTCTTGCAGGCCGTACTTTTCCGAAATCTGAGCATGAGAAAGGAGAAACAAGATGAGTTTCATGTCAAGGATCTTGTGGCATGTACAGTGAGATCTTCATATGTATGATGAACAGATAGAAGGAAGAGAAGTAGAGCAGGAAGGAAGAGAAAGAAAAGAGAAGGAATGGCTGATAAGAAAGCAGAACTAACCGCTTGTCTGAGTCCTCTCAGGGTGGGCGAGTTCAGCATGAGGGCGTCGAACACTTCCTCCGATTCTTGCCGTACGTACAGGAGGACTATAACAAAACAGAAAAAAAAAACAATAAATAATCTGCACTTTTGTTTTATGAATGTTAATTTTAGCTCAATGAAGTTTGGTTAGCATGTTGTAGAGTGGCTTTATATGTTGTAGATGACACAGGGTAGATGCGATTGTGATTGCGATGTGGTCTTAATTGTTTTTGTGAGATCTGTTGTGATGAGTTTGTTCTATGAAGCTGTTGTTGGACTTGTTACCAAGACAACAAGTCCATAAGTTCAAACCTCAATGTTAACAAGATTATATTAACCCAAATGATCATGATCAGTTACTCTGGCATACTTCATTTTATCTTGGGTTTGTTTGGAACATACGCAGGACTGTGATGCTGTGTGGTTTTGTGGTAGTTATGTTGTGGTTTTGTGTGATCCAGGGGGGTTTATGTTCTGCTGTTTATGGTAGGGTTTGACTTTCTAATGTTTGTTGTGTGATGGAGAGTTTTATTTGGATTCTGCGCTTTATGTTATGGTTCGGCTCGATAGTGTTGTAGTTTTGTGGTATATATCTGGTTGTGGTATGTGATTCAGGTGGGTTGTGTTGTTTATATTGTGGTATGACTTGCTATAGTGTGATTTGATTGTGTTTATGTTCTGATGTGGTTTTGTGGTGTTTATGTGGTGGTAGTGTGTGATGTAGGAGGTTTTGTGATGTGGTTTTGTGTTGTTTATGTTATAGTTTGGCTGTGTAATGTTTGTTATTGTGTGATCAAGAGGCTTATTTGGATTCTGTGATTTATGTTATGGTAAGGTTTTGTGGTTGTTATGCTGTATAATTCAATAGTGGTTAGTTATGTTAGATATGGTGTGAATCTGGCTCTGTTGTGTCTGTTGTTTGTCGGTGTCTGTGTTGCGTTATCGTACCTCTTTGCTGTTCTTCCCTGCGTGGTTGTTTGCTGAGCGGTGAGCCACACTGCTCTCCTGAATCAGAGAAACAGGCAACGCGTTTCAGCGAGTTCCTCTCACTTTCCTCTGCACTGGTAGTCACCGCCTAAGAGCCAAAGATAACAAACACTATCAGGATTAGAGTTAAAAAAAAATATGGCTATTGAAAAATTTCCTGTTGTGCTCTGACAGTGTTATCATTTATCACATCTAGGCAGGTGCAGCCCAGCGATGCATAACATCACACAAATATAATCACAAAAGTGTGTATCTAACTGCCCGATCAGAGAGTCTTTTCTCACATACATATGATACTGGTGTGTGACATGATCCCAAATAGATGCTACGATTGCATGACATCCAACACTGTGTGTGTGTGTGTGTGTAAATGTCATGTACATGTGTGGGTGGCTGTATGCATGCAAGATGCTAAGATGTAAGAAAATGCACATCTTATCTGACACACTGGCTCCTAAAGAGACTGTGGGAAAGGCAGTCCTTCAGAACGGAGTGTGTGAGTAAGTTCTTCCTCCACTGTGTAAACACGCAATCCCTTTAACACGAGATATAGGCTGAGTCAGGAGTGTGTATGTGCATGTGTGTGTTTGAGAGTGTGTGAGCCCCTGCAAGCTAATCCTCCATGTCAGTCAGCAATGCCGTCTCCTCATGAGGTGAGTTTCGTTTACTGTTGTGTAATCATACTTTCCCTTTCCCTCTCTCTATCTTTCTTCCCAGCCCACTTTTTTCCCTCTACATTTTTTCCCACACTTTTCCTGCCTCTCTTCTGCACTCGCTACCCTGCAGCTGTTGGAACATGACTTGACAGTGCTGTGGCTAACCGCAGATCCCAGGATTCCGGGAGGCGCGTGTGTGTGTGTGTGTGTGTGTGTGTGTGTGTGTGTGTTTTAGGCATACCAAGCGCTGCAGGTTGCTGTAGTGGGTCTCAGGGATGAACAGCACAGGCTGTGTGACGTGGTCATCCAGGGTCTTGAAGAATGTGCAGTCCTTCCCAATGGAGCTAGAAACCGGAGTCTGTTTTCCTGAAAAAAAAAAAGACGCACACTTTCAGAAACTTTATAAGCAAGCTCACAATTTTGTGATCTAACTTTATCAGCTAATTACTATTTAGCACCAGAAGTACAAACAGTCATGCTGTGAATGCTGCCATTTACAGCAGGTTAGGCCTGTAAAAAGGATACAGCAATCTGAAATCTGAAATAGTTATCTGAAAAAGCTTAAAAGCTTTTTTTTGTTCCTGTTTTTTTTTTGGTATGACCCATGAAATGTGCTTCAAGATTTTGAAAAGTCGTGTAGGCAAATAATTACTGGATGCTAAATACTGGATGCTAACAGCAATCCTCTTAGCCATTAAAAAACAAAACATTACCACTTCCTCTCATAAAATAATATATTGATTGAATTATGTCATTGACTAAGTCAAATATTTCGTACCAATACACCTCACTTTTGCATATTAAAAATTTAGATTTGGAATTAGCAAGTTAGCAAGGCGAATGCTAATTCAGTTATCACAGCTACGTTTACAAAAACTTGTCTTCATGCTAGTACAAATAGGTCAGGGTCTAACGATACTATCTAGCTAAAACCCTGTTAGAGGTGTACGTTTAGCGTTTTTCTTTTAATTAACTATGCTCAGAGCTAGCTTTTATCTAGCTAAGCTAAGAGCTAGCTTTTATCTAGCTACGCTCAGAGCTAGCTATGTGCTAAGAATGAACATTTAATCTCTTCAGCCTGCTTTTCAGCTTGTATCCTGTTTAGCAGGTCAGTACCTAGCATATTACTAATTCTTCAGTGTGATTTGTTGCTAGTTTTTTTTTTCTCAATTTATAAGTTTGGATTAAATCAAGTTAATGAAACCAAGTTATGGCTTGAGGAACAAATGGAAAAGTCTAGAATAGGATAATATATTAGCTAGGGGGAATGAGTTTCAGGTGTTGTCTCTCTACCAAACTTCTGTGATTGCATAAATCTAATTTTGTGACAGTGATCTCAGTGTGATTACATAGCTGCTTAAAGGGTGGGATGGATGACACTTACCACCATTAGTGGAGTCAGCAACGTTCTTGGCTCGCCTCTTGACTCTTTTGCGTTCTTCATCTCGCATCTTCCTCTCTGCACCCTGTCAGAAGAGAAGTGCATCAGCTTTTTAATTTCGTTTTTGAACTGACTTGACTTCAGCCTTGACACCTCAGTGATGTGTGCCTCATCAAAACAGACCTTGAAGATACAATGCTGAAAAGAAAAAAAAACAGCTGCCAGCACCATTTGACGGGAAAAACACACTGGTTCCTCGTTCTGCAGTGATGCACTGAGCTCACCTGCCGTAGCTGAACCTGTCAGACAGGTACAATTCTGAATGAGTCCTCCCATCCTGTACTCACTAAACGCAAGCTAGCTATGAAGGCAGCCATAGAGAAGGAACATGGCAGATGGAGAAGATAGCAAGAATATGAGGGTTTGATCAGATTAGAGCTGAATAATGGGATGAATGGTGTGTCTTAACAACCAGCAGATACAAACGTGTTTATGTGTCTGAAAGGACTAAAAGACAGATTCTACAAGTGATCTTTTTTTTCACGAGTTCCTATGAAAATGATCCTCCAAGTCACAGAGAACGTGGCAGTTAGAAATGATGAAAGATGACTCTTAAGGCTCCTATTTTCTCCGAAGGCACAATCTCAAGTAATGCATAATAGCCTAGAGGGCCACTGTAGCTTAGTGCTTTAGTGCACACCTTTATCACAATCAACACAAGCTGAAACACCCCAGGAAGTTTAAATTTGAATGGAGTTGAAAAATCTAACTGACCTTATCACAGAAGATCTTGATCTGGCAGGCGGCTCGGTGGATGAGATGGTTGGTGCCAGAGCTGAAGTCATACGTGTCGATCTGCAGGTTTAGAGGGACGCCTTTCACCCCCTTCTGAGAGGAGAAGTCTGTGCTGAGGGAATTGATACCAATATACACCTGCGGAAATCCCGTAGAAAGAGAGCATTTATATACACAGATTAGCTTTTTAACTGTTAAGCTACACTTTGAGATACTTGTTAATAAATCCAGTAACACAAGTAATGCTATTAAAGAATAAATCCAACTAAGGCTGTTAGTTTGCAGAGAGAGAGACAGAGAGAGAAACAGGTTTTAAGGCTTTCATTAACTTATTAACTATGTTTTCATAGTCATGTATTAGCTAAAAGTAACAGAGCTGATCTCATATACAAGAAACAATGAGCAGTTTGAAATAGTTTCTGAACCCTAAACATGATCATAATGCACGTATAATGTCACTCCTCGACTCTTTAAAAAAAAGAGCTAGCATCATAGATGACAATCTAGCCCTGAAAGCTGAAAAATGGCAGCAAATACACACCAGTTAATTTCCATAGGAAAGGTGTGGAATAAAAATGGGAACACCGAAACATGACCAGGCAAGTTTAAACGCAAATGCAGAAAAAGAAAGAAAGAAAGACAGGCTTAGTAAGCGAAAGATTCGGTTCTAAACCAGGATCAGCTTGTTTTGTCTTTGTAATCCATTTTCATTAGGCCGCAAACGACCAAACAACTAATCCGAGATTTATCTCTTCTTTTTACTTCTTTATTTTCTACCCAGTTTATTTTCTCAGTTGATTGTTGTGCTTTTTTCTCTCTCTCTCTCTTATAAATTTAGTCTTGGTAATTATCAGGCGTGTATATGTTGTTTTCTTTTTTTTCCTCCTTTTTGATACTCTTTGACTCCTCCGCCTGTACTTGGTTTCGCTGTCCCGCCCTAAACTGCCTCAGGATATTCTTGAGAGCTCTCTCTCTCTTTCTCTCTGTTGTCTTGACAGGTGCCTGGGGTGGTGACATGCCATGGATTCCTCTGCCCTTGTGACACATGCACACACACACACACACACACACACACACACAACAAATAGATGGATCTGGGCAAGTATGTGTTTTTACCTTAGCTTCTTCATTGGTGTTCCAGATGAAGGATAGGGCATTAAAAGCAACCTCTTCTACATTGCTGATGCCACTGAAGACTTCTTTGTAGTCAGCTGGAGAGAAATGCATAAAAATGAGTAAATGATCACACTGCCAAATGAGATAAATGATTAAACATTAAAATAAATAAATAAATAAATAAAAAACTAGAGCACTCTGGCCAAATAAAAGATGGCAGTGCAACATTTTAACTATGAAAAGATGGTGAATGAGGTATGATTCCTGAAGTTTCCCAGCCCTGCTAATTGTGTTGTGTTCCCATCTCTAACACACCTTCTCCAACTAATCAGCTAATTAACAGACTTCCTGAGTCAACATGGGTGTGTTGGACCAGGAAAAACACCACAATCTGTAGGGCAAGGGCTCTCCAGCCAATTAGGAGCCACACCTAATAGTCATTTGAAGATAAACATAAATCGATTAAACACGTGCAATCAGACGAGGCTCCTGTCAGATTGGAAAGAAAACCAGACACTACAAGAACCATCTGGATAAGACTGCAGACCCCTACACTGAGGTATGGGTCATTTAACTGCTATCGTGAGTGTGTGTTTGTGTTTGGTTAGTGCATACCAATATCAATGACCCTCTGCTTAGCGGTCGGCTGCCGCGCGTGCCAGTGATTCCAGCACTTCAGCTGCATCTCAGGACTCTTCTCGTTTTCAAACACTGCCATGATCACAGTCTGAGATAGCGAAAGAGAAAGGAGAACAGAAACACAGGAGCAGAAAGAAGGAACAAAAAAGGTAGATTGTTACGAAAGGTTTCATACAAAACCAACTTGTCATCAAGCTAATACCTTGGTTTATGTCTTATTGTCATATTAATCGAGTGAGCATACGCTTGAATATATGCACTCGCTTGAAAACAGGTTGCCATGCCTCTCCCTCTCCATCTCTAAGCCTTTAGTCACTTGGAGTTTTTGCCTAAAGGCTACAAGACGGGATTTGCACACATAGGTGTGTTCTAGAAATGTATCGACAAAAATATTTTTACAACTTTAATGCCACCAAACCTTCTCTGATCAAATCTAATGCTAAAGTGTTAACCCCTAATCACTGGCTGTAAGTGGTGACAGTATGACAGTTTGTGAAATTATCTTTAGATAAACCATATTATTAACCATCATAGCACTGGGCTAAAAGTGGGAGGTTGTCTAAGCCAAGTGTGTACCTTGAGTCATAAATAATGAAGCTCTGATCAGCCCTGTAATTAGCTAAAGATTTGCCAGTAGATCTTTCAGCACGTAAAACATTCCACTTTAGAGTTCTATGGAATGTGACTTGGTGTTCTAGAACTGAGGCTGGCTGTCATGTCATGAGCACTGTGAATGGCGGAAAACGTTCTAGAACATACTAGAACCTTCTAGAATCCTGCCAACTTCCAGAACCTTTCCAGTCTTTCCCAGTCTTTGGCTTTGTTGTTGTTTGGTTTGTTTGTTTTTTTTTTCCCTCAGCTATATTAACTTACTTTCTGTTGCATGTCCACAAGTACAAGCGATAACTTTCTAACACCTTTCCAACCTCCAAAAGCTTCAGGATCTTTTGGTTAGATTTTCTTTATTATTATTATTATTATTGTTGACTGTATTTTATTTGTTTTAGCTGACCTTTAGTTAGATCCCTTCTAAAATCCTACCAACTTCTAGAAGATTCTTAAATTTCCAACTGCTTGAGATCCCTGCATGAAATTTAGAGAATGTTCTACCATCTTCCCAATAATCCAACACTTTGTTGGTGGGCATTTAGGCTTAAAATTTTTTTTTAATGTTTTAGCTCACCTTCACTTTGCTGCACGGGATCCCAGCACTGCTGTCCACTCCCTGCAGGGTGATGGGGTAGAACTGGCCCTTGTTTAGGTACACCATAGGCATCTCTGTGGTCTTGTTTTGGGAGGCTTGAGGTGCTCCGAGAATAAAATGAAAATCATTCCTAGTAACAAAAACAACACAAAAACCAAATGAACAACCAAACAAAAAATAAATACGAAAAAATGTCCTGTTCCTATGGGAATGTGTAATATTAGAAAATGGCAGAAGGTCTAGGTCTTGACGATTGGCAGTGTGAAGTGTGATTATGTGTTCCATGCGTGGCTCACCTGTACCTCTCAGGAGGAGAGTTTGAGTATGAGTCGGAGTAATCAGGACTTGGGTGGCCCACAAAATCAGTACTGTAGCCTAGAGGCTGTGTGGGTGAAGGAAAAAAAAAACAGAATGGTGTACATTAGTTTGCGTCTGTTGCGTCAAGTTTGAATACTGATCATTTCATGAATCATAGCATTGTTTTGGAAATGTAAAACCACTTGTTTCATAGCAATGCATAAATCATTAGTCAACTCAGCGTATGTAAGTTCTTAATGTGAGACTCACTTCAGTGCTGGCATCTGGATAGGAGGTATCTGAAGGCCACATTTTATGAGGTGTGTTAAGCATAAGGGAATCGAATATGTTGCTGATGGCTTGCTTTTCATAGCTGTCGCCCGCGACGGCCTGGATGTAGTTGTTGTTGCTTGGAGAAATTTGTTTCGTGACTTGCGATTGGGTGGTACAAATGCTCTCAGTTACCAGCTTCATGAGGTGTGAGTTTTGTAGAGGTGTCAGCTCAGGGGAAGAACCATTGGGTGTTCTGAAAGATAATTGAAGATAATTGGGTTCACTGTGGAGGAAAACTACGCCTACGTGTAATTTTTAAACGCAATAGTTAAGTGAAAGTGGCTAGGTGGCTTGTCATTTATACTAACTCTAGCGCAAATAAAGATCTCACTGTCCTTTTACTAGGAGCAGTGATTGTAGAACTTGTTAAAGTCAACAGAAACAGCACTCAATCTCGACATTGTTTGAGGAGAGCTGGGTGGGAGCTGTTTGCTGCATAATCCACATCTCTAACTCTGTTTGCCTTTCTCGTCGTCGCCTGAAGTCAAGGGGAAAAAATATTCCTGATCAGCAGCCATTTTTCACCAGCACAAAAGACCAGTGACTCAGCTGTCTCTGGGGTGGGATGAGGAAGAGGATTACCATCTTAAACTGCTCTGACCTCAGCTAAGCTTGAACTAATCTTGCTAGCCCTCGCTCTGCACACTGGAGGAGTGGCAGGAGGCGACGAAATAAAACCTGTGAGAAACCCTACGTTAAGTTTCATACACCTGTCATTCTTGTCTCTCTTGACAATTGGACTGGCACACCTCTATCCTTTCCACTCTCGCCCATCAGCGTGTGTTTGGGGTTTGTCTTTTATCTTGGCAGGATATAAAATGAATTGGCATGTATGGTGAAAGACACTGGAGATTACTGACTGTTCTAATACAGAAGTAAGGGCTAGTTTTTTTACCTGTCCATTGGTTTAAATGTACTGCCACCATGTGAACAGGAAGTCATCTTCTGTTCTTTTGGAGTCTGTAAAGAAGAAGAAATGAGTGAATTAATTCATTTGTCAGTTGATTAGAATTAGGAAACACTGCAAAAATGACAAGTGGAAATACCTTGAATATAGTCAAATTTATGTAGTACTTCCTAATATAAGATTACAATAAACCAAATATAAGATCTTGAAGCCATTTGTACTCATTACAAGCTTGAAATAGTCTAGAATAAGAAAACTACAAGCTTGAAATGAAGAATAATGTCCAGAAATAGGTTTAATAATCTTATATTTGGTTTATTGTAATCTTATAATAAGAAATACTAGATAAATTTGACTATATTCAAGATATTTTCACTTGCTAAGATGACATTTTTACAAGTGAAGTTCTGGAGAATTTCTTGTTTTTTACCTTGCAAATATCACTGAAGATGGAGATACTGGTGAGATCATCATCAGCGAGCCTGGATTTAGGTTTGCTGTTATCGATGTCCATGTAGTTCCAGGAGTCCATTAGGTAACTGTCAGAGTAGCATGGGTAATTAAAGCTCTCGTTTTGCAAAATCATCAGAGCCCTAGAGCAAGATGGGACAGGGAGAGAGAACGGTTGAGAAACTGGGTTTTTAAAGAAATGCAACAGTTCACGAAGTTAGATCCACACATAGACATGAGTTGACTTCCAGTTTATTGCCCATATCTGAAGCAAGAAATATAGCTTGTAAAAATTGCACTGAAGGATGTCAGCTATATGGAGTTGACAGTGATTCACATAAACTTTTGCTGAATATCTTTGAGAAATGTGCTTCTGAGATGATCCTAAACAGCTCATTCAAATCCACTACACTTTTGCTCTGTAGATCATCTTAACACCTGAGGGAAGGAACTGCTAGAATTAACCAAAGAATGGGAGATGTCAGTTTAGCTTGAAGACCACAAACAAAACCTAAGCATTAGGGAAAGATCACTTATCTCTCCACACTGGGAAAAGTGGGATCCATTTTTGGGTCTTTTCCCTGTGCCATGGATTAGCGGCTAGCAAGCAAACAGTTAGTTTACTCCTGACAAGCGCTGCAGCACCTGAGCTCATGACAGAGCTCTGTTTGACCAGGTGAGAGGTCTTGTTTAGCAAATGAACACATTTCCTGTTGATCTTTCTCTTAAATAATGCTTGTTTTATTTTTAGAAGGACAGAATCAGGTTCTGAAATAATGTTGCTAGAGGGTAGGCCTTGACTTTAAAGAGGGTAGGTCTCTAAAACACTGCTCTGTCACAGACACATGAATGAAATGAACCTCACATGACACTTGTTTGGTGCTGTCATTATAGCATGCCACAGCGGGATACACCATGCCATGCAGTTTCAATGCCAATATTTAGTTTCTCAGTTACAATGAGCAGGTGAAAACTTGCTTTTATGATTCAGAGCCCCTAGGAAAATTACTTACGATTATTCTCCCTTACGCAGCCCAGTGTGCCCTGAGTGTGTGGTTTGTGTATTTGTGTGTGTGTGTGTGTGTGTGTGTGTGTGTGTGTGTGTGTGTGTGTGTGTGTGTTGGTTGTGGTGTAAGCTATCTGTACAAACAGCCCCTATGTACTGTTTCTGATGAGGGTCTAGTTGCCCAGTGGCAGAAAAGAGATGGAGTGTCAGAGCTCCAAGCGACGAAACTACAGCTGACACCTTGAGAGTGTGAGAGGCATAAAGAACTACGGAAACCTAACTAAACTTTTAGGAAAGTTTGGGATAACTTCCTGACAAAGCAAAAACAAAAAAAACCTAACCCAAAGTCTAGCATCTGTTTGATATCACGAAATTGTCTTTGCATTACCAGTCATTTAAAAGCAAATCTTTGACTTGATTGATATCCAATACAATCTTAGCTCCTTCTCCAGATAAAATGTATCAGAAAAGCCCATGTAACTTACTCAATCTCCTTGGTCATGTCGTTCCTCAGAGGCTGCAGAAATAAAATCCTCAGTCTAAGCTCTCCTCTCTGGTAAGGTGTGTGTTCCCGTATTGATATATAATGGAGAGAGAGAGACAGAGAGAGAGAGTGTGTGTGGTTATATCTGTGTACCTCCTTGAGTGAAGAGGTTTTGATTTGGGCCTGCCACTGCTGGCACATTTATCTGTCCCGACAGGTAGCTTTCACACACTTGCACCTGATTGGCTGAAGGCACCGAGGCAGGTGTGTGATGGGACAGGTGTACGTCCTTAACTCTTGCCGTGCTGGAGAGAAACTCGGGCAGGTGTGTGAAAAGGACTCATTAACACATGGAATAAAAGGCTGAGCTTTATCCTAGGCAGGCGTGAAAAAGAGTCAGAAACCAAAGGCTGAGCTCAGGGAAAACCCTTTTATTATGCTAATGTTGATGTGTATCACATGCATGCATGTTTCTCTCTGGCTTAAACACAGGATTAAATAATAAAAGGTTTTGTTTCTGTACAAGGTTTGGCTCACTGCAGCTAAAAGCTTTTTGGTTTAAGATGTTAGATGGGTGAAACTTTTCCACATAATTTCAGCCCGGATACTGCATCTGTGTACAATTTACCTGCAGATAAAGCAATGCAGAAATAAAGACAAAAGGGGGGAATCAGTGCTTTAAAGGAGAGAATTGAAAAGAATTGTTTGTGTATCCCACAAAGCCTTAAATTTTATTATTAAAATCAAATCTTTTAAAAATAGGACTGAAACTAGAATACATGAAAAGAAGTAAGATTCTATGCAAATATCCCCACAGGAATCGGATTATGTGACAGTTTTGAACTTATGGGGACCTTTGGCTGGTCCCCCTGAGGAAAACTGCTTAAAAATGCAGCTTTTATTAAAAAAAAATACTAAGATCTAAAAAGATCTAAAAATCTAAAAAGATTTCTTTTTAGTTACTGAAGTTAGGATTGGGGTTAAATAATTTATTTTTTTTTTTTACATTTAAAGCATTTGGCAGACACCCTTTTCCAGCGCGACTTACATTTATCTCATTTATACTGAGCAGTTGAGAGTTAAGGGCCTTGCACAAGGGCCAATAGCGGCAGCTTGGCCATGATAGTATGTGAACTAACGACTTTCCAATCAGATGTCCAGTGTCTTAACCACTGAGCTAGCACTGCCTCATAGTTTTGACATTTGCCTGCTTCCCACAAGGAAAATTGCTTATATATATATATATATATATATATATATATATATATATATATATATATATATATATATATATATATATATATTAAAAGAGTCAAAAAGGTTATTTTTGGTTACTGGGGTTACGGCTAAGGTTAGATTTAGTAGTGTTAATTAGCTGCATTAATACCTATGTTAAAGGAAGGTCCTTGCAAGGGTATGATGTGTGTGTGTGTATGCGTTATATAGATGGAAACAACTGCATAGTCCTCGCAAGTTATGCAAAGCTTTTATATTTAAACCCATCTATCTATCTATCTATCTATCTATCTATCTATCTATCTATCTATCTATCTATCTATCCATCTATCTGTCTGTCTGTCTGTCTGTGTCTGTCAGCCTATCTGTCATTAAAAAAACACACACATAACAACTTTCCTATTATCTAATTATCTATATTGCTTGTTTTCTCCATATAAATTAAATAATGTTATTGTTCCAGTCCTTGAAATCACCAATTAAAATGTCTGAAATTTTCATGTTCTCCCTCTCTCTTTTCAAAAGATCCAACGAACACTCGCTAACTACCCTCAGATTGCATCTACTACACACATACACACACACACAAATCAATCATTTGAGAAATTAATGTGAAGCATTGCTCATCTCTGCATTCTCCAAGCACCTGTATGACTTTCTTAATCTTTCAAATAACGATTCCACTGAATTTTCCTTCGCATTACAGATTGCATTTCCTTGACCAGGTAATCTGAGTAAATGCCATTCTCTGCACCCTATAATTTGCGATAATAAGGTAAATTAACGTGGTGCTTATCCAAAGCCCAGAGCATGCTCCACACTGTGTGTGGAGTGTGTGTGTGTGTGTGTCTGTGTGTGACTTTTGGTTATGTGTGATTTATCGCGTGGCAGTGGAGGAATGTGCGTGCTGAGCAACCTGCCTTTACACTCCCACACATCTATAAACACACAAACACACAGGCATCCTGGCATAAAACCAAATGCCCCACACCCCGCCCGCGCACACAGAGCGCTCTGGGCACTTTGTCCATAAACCAAATGGAGCTGGAAAAAAAAGACAGATGAGGAGAAATGAAAGACTGAGATTTAAATATATCACATTAATGAAGCTAATGCACTTCTCTGTTATGTCCATCAGTTTCATCTTTCTGCTTCTTCAGCATCTGTGCAATGTCTGTGTAGAGCCTGCATCACTTCTTTTATACACTGTATCAATCACTTGTTCTCTCATTTCTTTCTTTGCCTTTTTTTCATCTTATTTTCTTCTTCCTCCTTCTGTTTCCCAAGAGCAAATAACTAATTTCTGACTAGAAAGCATGAGCAGGCAATTTGACATTTGAGAAACTAAGAAGAGAATGCGAATCCAAATCTGCGTTTAAATCTGAATGAGTGTGTGAGAGTGTGTGTGTCAGATCTGGCAGCAGGTGTTAATGGCAGCGAGTGTGAAAAAGAACAAGCCGTAAAAGAGAAATGCTCCCAGTCCCACCTAGAAACCACCAGCAAAACCAAGTGCACTTTTTTTAAAATCGTTTATTATTGAACTGATTTTTAGATCAGAACAGAAATGTTATAAATCATGAAGCCACTTTCTCACATCATGATCTTACACAACAGAAGAAATATGCTGATTATGAGATATAATGCAAAATGCCATGTAATGATGAAAATGAATCTTTTCTGGTACAAAAAATATAATGCAGCAGTTAACATAAATACTACAGTAAAACTGATACTGTTACAGTTACAAGTAGAACAGTAAAAGTTATATAGTTATGTAATTATATAGCTCTAGTTAAAGCTTTAAATGGGAAATAAACCACAATAAACCATACTGAATTTAGTATATTTCCTGATATAAGACTACACGTTTTCACTATCATTACATATGGGTATGTATACGTATATGTTCTCATACTGGAATATATTATATAATAACAGTATTATAATGCATCTAATAATGCATGTGCTTTACATTTAATAAACCTTTGTGCACAACTGGGTATTTATACTGTACTGTACTGTACTGTACTATACTACACTAAAAATTGACTGTAGATTTTTAAAATTCTACAGTAAAGTACTGTAATATTTTACATAGTATAAAATAACACATCATCCAGTACATTCGCTCATTTGGCTGATGCGGAATACAACTGAGCAGAAGGTTAAGGGTCTTGGTCAAGGATCCAACCGTGGCATCATAGCGGTGCTGGGATTTGAACACATGACCCAATTTGGCGGTACATTGCTGTAAAATCTATACACTACACTAAACTATACAATACTATACTACACTAAACTACACTATACTATACAATACTATACAACACCGCACTACAATACTTTACACTATATGAAACTATACTATATTATTCAATACTATACTATTCAATACGATACCTTACTATACAATACTATCCTATCCTCTTCTATCCTACACTATACTATACCATTTAATAATATACCACACCACACTACACTGTATACTATACTATCCAATTCTATCCTATCTTATGGTATTGTATCCTATCCTGTTCTACACTGTACAGCTCTACATTATACCCTACTATCTTTTCCTATACCATATTATACTATACTATATCATATTATACTATACTATACTAAACTACACTATACTACACTATACTACACTGTAGATTATATGCCTGATATATTCATCCAAATATAAACCTTTATATACAACACAGTGCAAAAAACAAATTCTGCAAAGTGACGATATCTTCAAAACAATACAATCAAAATAATTACTGTATTGAGCAGTACACAACTAAAACAACCAACAAAAAAATGCATAAATTCAAGTAAATTAGCTGGTAGTTTGTTTCAGGGTTCTTGAGGAACTCGAGTTCCTCAAGTCAAGTCAAATCTCAGACAACAGTAATAATGTTTTTTCTTCATGATCTATTCCTTAATATGGTGCATTACCTATTACCTAACAACATTACCTAAAAACAAATTCTCTGCAACAATGAATTTCTGAAAGAAACAAATCGGACGTATCATTTTTCTTTTTTCTAATGACATACTAATGCAGTACTCATAAAATAGGCATGTAAAACAAAATTGATATAAAAATGTTGGGTGCTTAAGACTTTTGTACAGTACTGAATGTGAAATTTGTAATAATGCAAATACGATCCACATTTACTTTCAAATATGAAAGCAAATCCTTTTATTGTAAAATGCTGTATATATATATGTATTATGTTATATTAATGTATAATGTATTATGTTATATTAATGTAACTTATGTATTAATGTATAGCAAATATGGAAGGAGAAGATATCCACAACAAGTTCTAAGTATTCTTTTTAACTTTTAAAAAGCTCCTATCAACATATCTCCCTGCATCTACCTGTGTGTGTGAGAGTGTGTGTGTGTGTGAGAGAGTGTGTGTGTGTGTGTGTGCACGTGTGTGACAGCCTGAACACACCAACCTGTGCACCTGTTCCCAAAAGCCACGGGATTAGTGCTGAATATACGCACACTTAAGGAGCGGCGTTGCGTCTGACCTCCCACACACACATACACACACACACACAGAGAAAGTTATCGGGTCACGGATCAGATGCCCTTTGACCTTTTGGAGAGTTTTAATTGTGTAGACGCTAAATCTTGCAGAGAAAGTACTTCACTCAGATAACATTATTAGGTTAAAGGCCAAAAACTGGGTTTATTTAAATGATTCATGGATGAAGAGAAGAGAAGAGAAGTGTAAAGGAGAGGAGAGGAGAGAAGAAGAGAGAAGAGGAGAGGAAACGAGAGGAGAGGAGAGACAAGGGCACGGTTAAGTGACAGCAGTGACCCTTGAGTGCTGCTCAGCAGATTAGTGACAGATAAACACCACACACACACGCACACACCCCTTAGACATTCAACCTCAACTAACAGAAAGAAAAGGAAAAAAACAAGTAGAAGAACACGAAGCAAATGCTAACACTGTTAATTAAATCGAATAGAAGTAATATTAATATCAGAGTTCCCACTCTTTTTTAGGGAATCAAAAAGTGTCCACCATGAGCCTGCCCACAATAAAAAACTTACCAAGGATAGATGAATGTATCCATGAATTTGCAATAATCTATACACATGAAAGCTGTTCTTTATGCAAAGCCGTGTTAGACTCTCAGCTACAAAAAAAAGTCAACATTATACACCCTCTAACAAGTTCTTACTGACAGACTGAAACACACACCATCGCAAAAAACATGGTTTCCTTTATCATAATCTGAGCACAAGTTTTTTCTGAAAGTAGAATGGATAGGTATTGCATACTTAAAGAGAGACACTTACAGACCAGTGGCTGGTTAAGCAGTTCAGTTCAGTTCAATCTTTATGTAGAACCCCTTACTTTCCATGTAGCTGAACATTTACATTTATGGCATTTGGCAGATGCTCTTATCCAGAGTGACTTTTATCTCATTTATACAACTGAGCAGTTGAGGGTTAAGGGTCTTGCTCAAGGGCCCAGCAGTGGCAGCTTGGTGGTGCTGGGGTTTGAGCTCTCAACCTTCCAATCAGAAGTCCAACGTCTTAACCAGTGAGCTACCAGTTCCCTTCCCATTTAAAAAAAGAGAGAGACAGAGAGAGAGAGAAAAAAAAACCCAGAGAAAGATTTTTTTTTTAATTTTCTCACATTTTCTCCCTAATTTGGTCTTGGTCAATTCCCACCAGCCAGCTGTCCTCATACAAAGACACGTGAAGCCAGCCATGTTGCTCATGTGTCCTAACGAGGCAGCGTAGGAAGGAAAATGCTATCTAGCCTCTTCCACATACATGAGCTTATGATTGGCTTATGTCGCTGTGATTGACAGGGAAGACAGAGTAAAAACAGTAAAAATATAACACAGATAAACAAATAAAAAAGTGATTTGTTATTATAGGATAAAATGAACTAGCATATTAAAAAATGTAAAATAAAATTGATACTCAAAAAAATGTAGGTAATATAATAGCCAGTAAAACAAATGCAGATCAAAGGGAAGTGGTTTAAATGTATATTAAATACACTAAAACTGGCAAACTGTCTAAGCTTTAGCATGTCTTGTAGAGTAATTCTACAAAATGTACTGCTGGGCAATAACTAAAACCAGATATTACAAGATAAGTCAAAACACAAGTGACCTGAAAAATCAAAAATTTCAGTCGCCCCATCACCACTCCCAATGTAACTCTTAAACTGACCGGAATTCCAGTTATGCAGCCTCTTAGGTCTCCTTTGGGGGAAAAAAAAAGATTTTATCTGAGGGAGATTCTCTTTGTAAAATGAAGGTCAAATAAATGTAGGCAGACTGACTAAAAATATGCAATCTTAGTATCTGAACATTCCAACTTTACATGTTTCCAGGACATTTTATCAATTTGTGTAAGCATTCCTTTAATGTATCTTCAAACCACCTAGACATTGGTCATTGTTTCAGATTTAGCAGAGGTAGAGACATTGAGACATCGAGACATCAAGACAAGGAGATGACAGAACGCTGTTCGAGCCCTGTGATGAGCTCACAGATGGAGACAGATGATAAAATCTCCATTATTTACACTCACACACTGAGACTATGCACTATCCACATCTGACTGAAAGCCAAAGACATTTCACACTACGGGTTATTGAGGTAGGTTTATCTACCTGTGTGTGGTTTTATCACTGTGAAACACACACGCACGGTTAGAAATGTACAGAGCCTTCACCAGGAATAATAAAATAATCCAAACTCCTGTGGCGCATCTTGTTTGTGCTTATTACTTGATGCTGTGTCTTCTTCAGCTTGTAACAGTGTGTCACATGGTGTAGTGTGTCATATGTAGTTGTAACGAATACTAGCATTTGAAACAAATCCCATGTCTTGTTTTAGCTCTGTGGATTTTATGACCGATATTTCCTTTCCTCACTTCTGATCAGTTGTTGGAAGACGTTTGATTGGATTCTGCCTCATATCTGAGTCACTTAAATAAGGTTGTCTGCAAAATGAAAATTAAAATGTTCCTAAAGCTGAAGTATAGTGTACAGCATATGTATATTATGCCATTAAACACTTGGGGGTGTGCTGTTATAGAAAAATTATTAATGCTGGGTGGTGAGATGCAGCCTGATGCAAAGTAGAGTTATACTACAGCAATTTGCCAACAATACATTTTTTAAACGTATTAATGAACAACACCTTATGTTATCCATTTATAGTTTTATTTAATGTTGTGGAATATCCGAGAGACATAGCAGCTTATAGAGAGTGATAGCAGCTACTCTAAACAGCTGTTCACTCACCAGCCTCTATTTTATTCGCTCTCTTGATGTTAATAATAACAAAAAATGCAGCTTGCAATGTTACCATGAAACAGCTAAGAGATCGGAAAACATAAAGTGCTGACACTGGAGACTCCTTCCATAAATGTTAAATAAATGTCTAGTCCCCTTACAGAAAACGTCATCATATTAAAGATTTCTCTTTGTTAAATAACAACACATTTTCATCAGTGTATTATTTGTTTTAGATTATGTGGAGAGTCCAGCATATAAATGTCTGTGAATTAGATGTTTCTGTTGAAACAATAACATGTGTCAGAATAAGTGCATTAATATAAACCTGTGATTTGAAACACAGCCAGAACTACTGTTAGAGCTACTGTTATAGAAAATTAATTGCCATCTTCTGACCAATCAGATTTAGGAACTCCACAATGATGGGAGACGTAGTCCTTTCGCCGTGTTCAGTTAGTTACTGGTTGAACTGTTAAAACAGAGTTTAAATGACAATGACATTAAATACTATTCATTTAATGTTTTTGCTAAAAGTCATCACATTGCACTAGAAATGCCCTAAAACCAGTTTCACAATGAGAAGAAAGCCCCTCACTGAAAGGGAGGGTTCAACAGAGAATCCTTAAGCGTTCTAACAGAGGGACAAACCAAAGCCACATGTTTGTATATGCTGGTATGCTTGTATATGAATGGTTTGAGTCCTCTTTTATGTGTTTTATTCCTCTTACACCACAGTAATTGTCAGTGATGACCAATTTTATTTATTAAAGAATGACAAGTTGTAAGTTTTATTCATTTGTAGTTGCATTTAATATTATGGAATGTCCATGAAACAAATTACTTCCTGTTGTTGCGAGACTTTCTCCACACACACACACACACACACACACACACACACACACACACCCTCAGGGACACACACGCATGAGCACACACACAAACACACACACTGAGAGTCCCCCTACATTGTGATGGTAAAGGGAGGCGAAGGTGCCACCCTAAACAGCTTCTATTGTTTTAAGCCTAATTTGAGTTTCATTCACACACACACACACACACACACACACACACACACACACACACACACACTTCTAGTTTCATTTTGACTTCGGTACCCCCAGGCTGTAATTGAACAAACTTTAAAAAAAGCAATAGATACACCTTCAGGTGAAAACCCTGATATCTTACTACACCCCGCAACACCTCCCACACACACACACACACACACACACACAGTTCTTGAGTAATCCTAGAAAACAAATTAATGTGCAATGCCAAAATGTTTCTCATCAGATGTATATGATAGACTGGTTTAGCCAGAATGTTCTTTTCTCTGAGGTAATAATTCACAGAAAAATGCCTTAAATTAACAAAGCGAAGACTACAATAGATAAATAAAATAAATAAGAACTTTAAAAATGTACAGGTTCTGTAACTTTCTAAAACATTGCCGCAGTTTTTATCCTATCAGTGGAGGAATAATAAAACATCTCGGATGATAACAGATGTGTAAACTTGACCTCTACCAAGTTTTAAAAGGTCATATTTAATATCTACTTATGACATGTGGCCATCTTGACATGACATGTGGCCACGAATGCTAAGATTTTGAATTTATCTACTGGTTAATTTCACTTGGCGCCAGTTGTTTTTTTTTTCACCAGTTCCCAAAATGTTCTCTCATATTGCAAAACTAGAAAACTGTGAGGGTGAAGGTAAACATTTCCCTGAAACACATGAAGCATGAAGTGCTGCTTTTGCAATGTCACCGGGAAGCTGAACACCCTTTGTCTAGTGCTAACTAGCGCCTAGTGTAACTCTGATCAACAAGAGAGAGAGAGAAGGATCATCATTCTCACCCAGACAGCAAGGTATAGCTATCACACATATTATTCAAGCCTAATCAGAAATAATACTCATACATGTTCATATAAGCACTGATTTAGTTTCTAAAACACAGATACTATTAGAAGGCACATTATTTGGTCTTTTTTTCTGTGTGCTTGTTTTTTTTTTTTTTTTTCTTTTGTGTAAACATGAGCGAGCGGTCGGATATGAAGTTTACTGGATAAATAACTATGAACCCAATGTATTTACAGTGTTCATTCATCCTTAGTAACTGCCTGGTCCAGGCTACTTCTTTGTTTATATTTTGGGAAACAGAATCAAGTACATTTGTTAGACAATCGCACAAAAGAATATACTCAGAAGATCGCTATTTTCAAATCCTGATGACGCCACAAAAATTAGCCATGCTGTCTGGGTGGAAGGGATGGCACGCACTCTCTCCCCTGTCAATCACAGTGACACTAGCCAATTGTGAATTCATGTATGTGGAAGAGGGTGGATAGCTCTTTCCCGTGAGTGTGTCATGCTGCCCTGTGCTGCAGTATGAGCAGCAGTTCAAAAAAACGCTCTTGTCTGGCTTCACGGGTCTCAAAAAGAAGCACGTGTTAGCCTTCGCCCTGCCTGGTTGGTAGCTGTTGTATGATAGGAGAGATTTCATCTGTAGTTGAGATCAGTTATAAACGAGTGACGTAGATGAGGTTGAGGAACTGTCAGAGCCAGAATCCCCAGATCATGCTGAAAATGCTGACATTTCTACCTCTGTGGATTTTCCAGTGTTTTTCCAGTGTTTCTGTAATAGGGACATAGTAATAGGCTTCATAATAATTAAAAAAAAGAGAGCGAGAGAGAGAGCAAGAAAGAGTAGGCTACACCCACTTCCGATTACAGATGCAGTATGAATATTTGGATCATTAAACGGATACAGATACAGATAGTGGCATTGTGTTACACCCCTAGTGTATAGTGTTTAGCAGTCTCTAGTTTTGATTGTGGTCTGGCTTTCTGTTTTTCTGGATGATGGATCAACCTGCTTTGTTCTTGCCAAAATGCAAACTGACTCTAAATATCATATTGCACCAAATAAACACGACTTTTATTACATCTGTGACCTGCACTTCACTCCCACAACCATATGTTAAACACATCTCAGCATATGATTTACACAAGCGGGGGAAATTCAGGACTGCATTTCTTAAAGGCACATGCACATAAATCAGAAATGCTTACACACTCCTTTAAACACATATGCACATGCACACACACCATGTACAGTAAGTTACATTTGGCTCCTATTTCCTTGAACGGTGTCTTGTTTTTTTTTTTGTTTTTTTTTTGATATACAGATAAGCAGACTCATACATAGTGAGACTGGTATGTAATGTCACACTGACAGTTTCCTGGATGTGAGGTGAATGACTCTGCTGGGTATTAGCACAGAATCAGCAATCCTCATCATAGGGGCAAAAACCGTCACACATTCTCAAAGAGTGTGTGTATGTACAGTGCTGTGCCAAAGTCTTAGGCACCCTATTTATTTTAGTACAAACTTTGTTATATGTTTTATTTTATGACTTCTACGTTATTGATTCAGTACAAAAACATTTTAGAATTCCAAACATTAGTTTTCCAGCACAAAATTAAATGTTACAGAAAAATGTTTGTATGCTAGTAAAGAAATCAGCATATTACGTATGAGACTACTTAATGAAGGCTGCTGGGTTTTGCTGCAAAAATAAGAAGCGAGTGTGACAGTCAAACTTACAGCTCATTTCCTTATAAAACTGCACACATTGTACCTGAGACTACTGATTTTTTTTTTTTTTAAAGCAAAGTGTCATCAGACCAAATATTGACTTTGTGTCATTTATTACTGTTTACTGCTCTTTATAGTATTTTTTAAATGTAGAAACATATAATTTCATTATTTTTGAAGGCATCTTTGCTCTACAGCATCTCTTTGCATATGCCTAAGACTTTTGCACAGTACTGTATATGCATGCATTGAATTGCGTGTTCCCTTTACCTCTCTCCATAGGAGTTAATAGCTTTCACTTCTTGCATGTATTTGGCATTGTTTCTAAAACATACTTACTAACCGGAGGCATACTATTTGCCATTTTTTTGTTTGTTTGTTTGTTTTTTACTTTTGTGCAGGCATGAGTGAGTGTTCAGATATGACAAAATTTACAGCATTCATTCATGCATTCATCCTTAGTAACTGCCTGGTCTGGGCTTCAGGCTACTAGTTTGTAGAGGGAAAACAGAGGGAAACAGAACCAAGTACATTTGTTAGAAAATCGCACAACAGAATATCATTGGAAGATCACGATTTTCAAATCCAAAAATGGCCATGCTCTCTGGGTGGAAGGGATGAACTACACTCCTCCCCTGACAATCACAGCAACACTAGTCGATCATGAATACATGTATGTGGAAGAGGGCAGGTAGCTCTTTCGTTACGCAGTATAAGCCGTCGTTAAAAAAATGCTCCTGTCTGGCTTCACGGGTCTCAAAAAGAAGCATGTGTTAGAATTCAGAAAACAGAAGGCAGCCTGAAGTCAAAACTGGTCTTTGATTTTTACCCCATTACTTAAAAAATAGTAGTCTCAGGTACAGTGTGTGCAGTTTTATAAGGAAATGAGCTGTAAGTGTTACTGAGCATCTTGCAGAACCAGCCACAGTTCTTCTGGAGACTTTGACTGTCACACGTGCTTCTTATTTTTGCAGCAAAACCCAGCAGACTTCATTGTGTTATTTTGTCTGAAAAGTAGTTTCTTATGTAATATGCTGCTTTCTTTACTGACATACAAACATTTTTCTGTAACATTTAATTGTGTGCTGGAAGTACTGTATATATATACAGTATATATTATATATATATATATATATATATATATATATATATATATATATATATATATATATATATATATATATATATATATATATATACACACACATATATGTGTGTGTGTGTGTGTGTCTGACACTGGGAGAGAGAGCAGTAT
Organism: Pangasius djambal; assembly: GCA_022985145.1. NCBI lineage: Eukaryota > Metazoa > Chordata > Actinopteri > Siluriformes > Pangasiidae > Pangasius > Pangasius djambal. Next base: position 5,361,625 of record CM040984.1, on the reverse strand, counting down.
TAATGCCAAGCACTGGCCTATGGCTTTCTCTTGGGCAGATGGCTGCCAATGGGGCGTGAGTGTGTGAAAGAATCCCTCATTACTCTCATGTGAATGATGTGTGTTTTCACTTTTTTCTTTCCCTTGGATGATAGTCATCTGATTATTTATTTGCAGCTTTGTCCTCTCTCACCTCGCCTCTCTCCTCCTCTTTTCTGGATGAGTTGGGATGTTCCCGTGGGATAGTGGGGGTGCGCAGTTTTCCAGGATGTATTACCACATCGAGAGTAACGGAAACATGCCTGGACCACCTCAACACACTCACACACACACACATGGACAGGTAAAAATAATCAACCCAATGTCCTATTTAATCCCAGAAATCAAAATGGTTTTAGGCAGCTTTTCTTAAATTAAAGATATAAATCAAACTATAAATGCACAAATATGTGCGCTCACTCACACACACACACACACACACACACACACACACAGGCAAAACTATCATCGTCTCTCTCACGTGTTGTCTTCAGATCGGGACTCACGCCCAGTTTCAGTCTACATGTCCCATCTTGCAAAAGAGGATGAAACGAGAGCAACTTTCTCGGTGTACTGGAACATGGCCCAGGAGTGTGTGCATGTACATGTGTGTGCGTGCGTGTGTTTGCACTTTAACAGTATCCCTTTTCTTCATCATCTCTCCACAATGAACTAATGCGTGTAGGGTTACATCAGAATGCTAATATTTAACTACTTCTTACTTTATTATAGCTGTATGTAAGTATGCTGTACTGAAGTAATAACTACTATATTATATTGTAATAAAAATATTTTACGACATATCTGCATGCCTGGCTACCAACCATACGTTTAAAAGCTATCAGTTTATATGTTGCCTCTGTTTCATCCAGTCGCATCTGCACTGAAAAAAAAAAGCTCACTGAATTTACTAAATTCAAATGTGTACATCGGTTCTACATGATTGAATTGTGTTACATTAAGACAATTTGTTTTCAAACATCCAGTATGATTTGATCATCATTCAAAGCCCCGAATAAGCCCGAACCCTGCACTCTCACCCAAACTGAGGATCAGACTCAGGTCACCGGCATTCAGCAACTGCCAGATTACTGCTGTGCTATTCTACCACGCATGCTTAAATTGTGTTAATTTAATACTATAGTTATATATGGAGAAAACTGGGCCATTCCCTCTCTGGCTAGGACAATAATGGATTGTATTTGCATTATTAAATGTTTGATGCTATCATTTTATTAGAGCAAAATGCCACACTAAGCAGCTGACTCATATCGTCACTTTGCCCAACTCTCCACTTGATGCTCACTCTCTACAGCACACATGAAATGACTCTATGCCTTGCAAAACTGATTAATATCATGATTGTGTTGTGAAAGCAGAGTGAAAATCATGACATCTATGTTTCACAAACCATTCGTGAATCATTATGAATGATTTCCATTTAAAAAAAGTCCTGGTTCATAAGAAACTGTGTGCAATACTAACAGGCACAACAGCTTGAATCTTCACCTGATCTGGCATTACTGCTGTCAAGTGCAATATATTAAATGCATCCCCGTGGTTTCTGGGTGGAAAAAAGGAACCTCTATTTTACAATTTAAATCAATAGTAAAAGAATTTTATGCAATTAATATAAAAAAAAAAATGCTAAAAACGAAACCTGCAACAAGACAACATTTTAAAATGTAAGGCAAAATCAAAAGAAAAACCAATTGAAAAGAAGTTTTGTCTGTCTCTTGTAACTCATCTGACATTTGTGGAGTTACAAGAGAAATGTCAGGAAGAAAGGGGGAATGCCAAATGAGAGGATCTAAAAACTGCTCAAGGGCAAAGGGTGTGTAAATAAATCCAGTAAGCACTTTATCCTGGTCAGGGTGGTGGTGGATCCGGAGCCTATCCCATGAACACTGGGCCTGAGGCAGGAATACATCCTAGATGGGATGCCAGTCCAGTGCAGAGCATCATGCACACACACACACACACACACACACACACACACACACACACACACACTTTCACATTTAGGTGCAATTGAGTGTAGCCACTCCACCTCATTGAGAAGTGGGAGGAAACCATGGAACCTCTAGGAAACCTACACGAGCACGAGCAAAACATGCAAAACTTCGCACAGACTCAGAGCTCAGGACTGAACTGGAGTCAGCAATACAACTGTAACACCTGTATACATCTGAACATACATATTTGACCATTTTAAGGATGTAACTGTGAATATGAATATGTTATTCAGAATGAACAGATTTTTTTTTTAAACAGATACAAATGCAGATATGAACGTGAATATGAAAATTTCGGGGGATGCAACAGAAACGATGTGCAAACAAGAGGTTTTTTTACTTTCTTGCTGGTGTGAGTGAGCAGTCAGATACGAAGCTTGTGGGCCAAAGGAAGACCACGTTCATTAACATAGACGCATCATGCAGTGCTGCACTTACAGCATTCATTCTTTCATTCTTACTAAGTGCCTGGTCTGGATCGCAGTGGTTTAAATTAGGCTACTAGTTTGTTTATATTTTAGAAAATCTCATGGACAAAAAAATAGTAATAACTGTGTGAGCAGGATTAAACAAACAGAACCGTGCACATCTCTAGCTGAGAGCATTGTCATAGGCAGAATTCATACACCATACTGCCATTTCTACCTTTGGGTTTATCCAGTGTTTGTGAGGGCGTAGTGGTAGGTATCAGGTATTGGAGGCGGATGCAAGTGAAGGCGGATTAGTGTAGAAAATAGAAACAAAAGAAACAAAGTGGAAACAAGAAACATCAACGTGAGCTATGAACACACGGCAAGAAACAGGTACAGTCCATCGGAAACAATAGGGTACACATGACAAAAGCTTCACAATGACACACACAGAAAGCAGTGTGTTAATTTGGTGCAACAGAAAACAGGTATGTGTGTGTGTGTGTGTGTAGTTTGTCCCACTCACAGACAAATAAATACTATATATACAAAGTTTGCAGTATAACAGAACATTTTGGGGGAAAAAATCCTTTGTCAGCTGTGCAAGCAGAGTGCTTCTGAGGCTGCAGTGCAGATTTAGTCCCTCCACTCTTCTGGGAAGGAAGTTCGTGCTCCAGTTCATCACAAAGGTGTTTCACATGGGGTTGAGGTCAGGGCTCTGTGCAGGACACTCGAGTTCTTCCACTCCAACCTTGACAAACCATGTCTTCATGGATCTCGCTGTGTGCACAGGAGCATTGTCATGCTGGAACATGTTTGGGCCCCTTAGTTTGTGCTTCCAACTTTGTGGCAAGAGTTTGGATAGGGTACACATATGGGTGTAATGTATACCATATACACACACACACACACACAGATCAGCCATAACATTAAAACTACTGACAGGTGAAGTGTATAATATATGAATAATAATGTTGCTTATCTCGTTACAATGACACAGCAAGTGAACAGTCAGTTCTCGAAGTTGATGTGTTGGAAGCAGGATATATATATATATACACTATATTACCAAAAGTATTCGGTCACCTGCCTTGACTCACATATGAACTTAAGTGCCATCCCATTCCTAACCCATAGGGTTCAATATGATGTCGGTCCACCTTTTGCAGCTATTACAGCTTCAACTCTTCTGGGAAGGCTGTCCACAAGGTTGAGGAGTGTGTTTATAGGAATTTTTGACCA
>CM040984.1:5345868-5357840 GCA_022985145.1 Pangasius djambal | reverse complement strand
ATCCTATGACAGTTCCACGCTGGAATTCACTGAGCTCCTGAGAGCGGCCCATTCTTTCACAAATGTTTGTAAAAACAGTCTGCATGCCTAAGTGCTTGATTTTATACACCTGTGGCCAGGCCAAGTGATTAGGACACCTGATTCTGATCATTTGGATGGGTGACCGAATACTTTTGGTAATATAGTGTATATATATAGTGTATATATATAGTGTATATATATATATATATATATATACACATACACTTAACTATAGACAGATAGATAGATAAATAGAACATTCACATTTTATACCTATTTGTCATGTAAAGACCGATGCAATTGCAGGAAAGGCAGCGTTTAATAAAGCTCGTGCAAACAATCCAAAAAACGAAGAGCAATAATAAAAAACCAGGGATAGGCAGAGGCCGGGTGATCAACAAACAGGATGTCAGAGAGTAGGCAAAATGCACAAAACAAATAACAAAGTCAAGGTCAAAACCGGCAAAGATCAGGCAGAAAATAAACAGGCTTGGTAATGTCAAAGACACAAAGGAATTGAGCGTATACTTTGCAAAGTTCTTGTGACTGAGAGTCTCTTTTAAAGGGTGTGTGTATAATTGCATGCAGGTGTGCACAATCAAAAGTCCGGTGACTGAGAGCGAGGTAGTGTGTGTGTGTGTGTGTGTGTGTGTGTGTGTGTGTGTGTGTGTGTGTGTGTGTGTGTGTGTGTGTGTGCGTGCGTGCGTGTGTGTGTGTGTGTGTGTGTGTTGTGGGAAATGGAGTCCAGGGCGGCCATGTTTGGAGGCCACGGTGCATGTTGGGAACTGGAGTCACTGGTTGACCTGGCAATATTTATGCACTTTACTACACAACTGATGGACTTGTATTGCACACTGATCCAAACCTGTAGTTCAGAACAAACCCTGTCATATACCCAGTTTGTTTGCTTTCATTTTCCAACTCCCAATACTTCTAATGTATCTCATTAGCTTTTTGTTAACACATTTAAATGCTGAGTCAGTTGTGTTGGGAAACTTTCCGAGAAGTCCAGGTTTATACGTTTTATTACCTCACTCACTAACAGCATTTGATATTCATATCAGTTCATCATTTTTTGTAAATGTGCATAACTGGGCTCAGAGGAATTTCTTCTCTGCTTCATAAAGAATTGTACTGAGCTGTTTATAATTTCAAGTATCATTTCTGTGTATAATTTCAATGAGTATCATTTCTGTGTATAATTTCAATGCACGACCTACTAAATCACTGAAGCAGAAACCCAGAGGCTGATTAAAAATTAAACATGTGCAAGTCTCTTTCAGTGAAGGAATGCACCTGTTCCCCATGAAAGAGAAAAAACACCTGTTGCATGCTGCAGGGATAGAAAGAGTGGGAGGGAGGGAGGGAGGGAGGGAGGGAGGAACGGATGATTGCCACAGAGAGGGTTTGTCATTATGACTTTAGTGACCTGTAAAACAAATTCGCAAAAGAAAAGGCAGACAGGAGAGACAGACATTGGAGGAGGTGTGGAGTGAGAGACTGAAAGGAGCGGATGAAGAGACAGGAGTCAGAGGAGGAGGGAAGCGAGGGAAGGTAAGGAACAGATGAAGAGACACAAGTAGGAGGAGGTGTTGAGTGAGGAAAAGAGGAAGGGGGTGCTGCAGTAACGCAACAGGTTTAACCTGTATGTAAATCTAACAAAACTCTGATTACAGGGTGCTGAAAACATGAAGGAACTACCGAGCAAGTGGAAAGCCTAATTAAATGTATCTATTTGTGGCATGGCCATTCATCAATCTGTCTATCTCTTTCTCCTCTCTCTGTCAATCATTTCATCATTTCATCACATGAGACTTTCTGTACTGCAAGAGAAATGATGTTCTCCTGCTGCTTCATGCATACCTCATTTAATTGTTTTATTTATAGATCACTTAGTAATGCATTACGTTAAGGCTCATTGTTCAAGGCATTAGTTAACCTAAACAAACCATCTTCAGTACTTCAGCATCAATACACAATAAATAACACTAACAAATGAACTCACACTTGTATTCATTTATGTTTATTAAAAAAAAATAAACCATAAGTCAAATAATAAACACCTGTATTAACCAATGTTCAAACTATCAATGAGTAAAATTAAGCCCGCAGGGATCATCATTTAGGAACATGCTTATTTTTAGCAATGGATGGAATAAACACCCACACACACACTTATAGGAATGACGGCATGTGCCCACATAACACACAAAGCTTAAATACACAACTTATTTCTAACGCTGTGGTCTGTTGAGCGCTGTTCAGATTTAGAAGCATGACCTCATTACGAAGTCCCTTTATGACACAACACTGTCACTAATGTTGCTTGATCTGATCGTCTAAACCAAACTTTGATAAAATTTTAAATATTGGTGTTGAAAATTGCATTTAAAATAAAATAAAAAATAAAAGAGACATTCAGTAAATGTTCTTGATTCATTTCCAACGTCAAACCAGTAAAGTTCAACATGCAAGTAGCAGCATGCAAATTTCATTCAACTGTATTTGCATAACAATACTTGGTAACTCATAGACACACTCATACAGACTCATACAAACTCCCCTATGTCCTCGAAGTATATCTAAAAAAAAACAGATGCCTTAGGACAATGATTATGTCAATCTTAGCTTGCACTGTTATGACGCAGATACACAGAGCCATGCTGAATTCATAAAAATGCTAATGAATGAAAGTGATTTCTCTATGGAGTTAATTTACTGTAAAATGTAACCTGAATGTGAAATTGTGATTTCTTTTTAGCTGCAATTCTATAGTTACTATATAAAAACACAACACAATTTCTTCTTATGTGACATTTGCTAATCATTATCACATCAAGTTGATTCTTTTTAATGGCTCACTTTTGAGCTTTACACACATCACCACTGTCAAAAACATTTAACAGTATTTAGCCCCGCCCCCTCGCTATTTGGAGGCCCCGCCTGACAAAACGTTACAAGAGGAGATGTTTCAGTCGAAATCTACCAGTTGCTATAATGTAATTTGGCAGTTTAATCAAGGATTCGAAAATGCAGATTGAAAGTGTGCATTTTGTGATTCGTAAAAGATTCAAAGTCATAATATGAGAATTGTACTTGGGTAGCTTAAGTAACAATAACACTCAGAGATTTTGATTTACATACAATTACAATAGTTTTTTTTATTTCAGTAAATGATATTGTAAGGAAAAGTTGCAACTGCGAAGTGCTGTCAGAGCTGCTGTTGTCGAAAACTTATCAATGTCTTCCCTTCTGACAAATCAGATTCAAGAATTCTACAGCGCTGTGATATAAATAATCAAGTCATTGTAGATGTATTTCATTAACATTTAAACAAATGTCAATTAATGCGTGTTGTTACTTTATTAATCTATTAATATTGAAGCTTCTTAATGTTAACTAATGAGGTACATGTGAAAAAATAATTTAATGTACAATTAAATTTCAACAAATGATGTTGTAAGGAACGCTAGCACTGTGAACTCCTGTCCTAATCTTAACCATTAGGTGAAGCAAGCAAATCTCACACCAAATTTGTAGAAATTCTAACAAATGAGAGCAATGTTTGTCAATTTAAAATGAATAAATTATGGAATAACTTCATCCTAATCCTAGCTATTAGTGACCTTTGATAAAAAAGTTGGTATGTGTGAATTCTTCAGAATTTACAATAATATGACACTTCAAGTCATTTCCACTCACAGTGAATAAGACCAGGTTAAATGTAACAGAATCTGATCTTGGAAAGACTCACACATAAAGAAGCAGGTCCCCAGATGGGTTGCCAGGTTGGATTGACTCTTTAAATCTGTCCTGTTTCACTATAAAGCATCCCAAAGTGTAACTAAATAGAATCTAAAATTCATGTACCAGTTCAAAGCCACACTGTTAATAACAATAGACCACATGGTCAGGAAACCACTCAGTCCAGACACACGGGTTCCCATTAGCTCAGTCAGCCATAACACAAGGCATTAGAGGAGATTAGACACTACACAAAACTATAGGATGCAGCAGAGGGCTTACCTCATGTATCGCTACAGTTGTAATCTTCACACACTTACAGCAGATCACCTTTCAGTCCAGTCTAAAGGACTGCAGTCTGTAGTCTTCTGAACAATAAGACTTACAGAATCTCAGGAATGTGTGTGAATGTGACATTGTTCTAACAGGGAAAATGACATTTAGGCAGGAATTCAAAGAACAACATAAAAATATATCACAAATGGTACTACATAAAATTAGAATAAAACTGCAAACAAAAAACACACACAGAAATAATTTTTTATTAAACTTTTTGTTATAATTAGTTTTCTTTAGTCATACACTGCTCATCTTCATTTTTGATCCCTGTAAATTAACATTTTATTAACATCACACTAATTAGACAGTTATACTCCATACACAGTACTGTACAGTCTTAAGCACATGTTTTTACAAATAACAAAATTAATTTAAATATCAAAATATTGAGACACTGCAAACCTTGACCAGGATAAAAAATGAATGAATGAATGAATGAATGAATGAATGAATGAAAATATTGAGTACGGAATAAAACCCTTGAGGCCATGCCGTTATAGGAAAATAATCAATGATGAGGTGGTGTGATGTGGCTGGACATGAAAAAGAGTTACTCTTACCATCCTGAAGATTAATATTTTCCAATAAGAGCACATCATGTACTGTCTTATTTCTTTTATTGCTACCACAACAATTTGCCAATTATTACAATTTTTATTTATTAAACGATAATGCATCATACTTTTTAGTTGAAGTTACATTTAATATTGTAGAACATTTAAATGAAATTAGATTTAATATCATAGAACATCAACAACAACAATTAGTTGTTACTGATTAGTTACTGATATTACTTACATTATTGCAGCTACAAACATAGCTGTGTCCTCACCAGCCTCTATTTTCTGTCTTTCTTGAAGTTGATAAGAAATAAAATTTAATAAGAAACTGCAAAGCCATCTCTCCTAAAGACTTTCCAGTGTTTCTAAGTTATAGTTTTTATCTCCGAATGTTACAAAGTGCTAACACTGGAGACTCCTTCCAAAAATTAAAAAAAAAAAAAAAAAAAAAACCTCAAACCTCACCATATCGGTTGTTCAGTTTAATAAGGAAATTAAATATCTTGGAAGTCCTGCCCTAATTTGTCTACAGATTTGTTTGTTTGTTTGTTTGTTTGTTTGTTTGTTCATGCACTTGGGTATGTCATATATCTACAAAATAACTGAAAAGTGGTTTGTTACTTAATATCAAAGTATTTCTTTATAACCTTTCTTCATGTGTTCCCATGATCCTCAGCCTGAGGCTTCATCACATGCTCTCCAGTCAAGTTCTCCTGATTGCTAATGGCACTCATGAAGCTCAGGTATTTGCAATCGCACACTCTCTGTAAATAAACAGGAGTCGCAGTGGTACTTTGTCACGTCTTGCTTCTGCATTGCACCTGCGACAATTTCAAGTCTTCTTTGACTAGCATTATCGCAGCCTGCTTTTTGTTTACTTTTACACAGTACTGTATCAGTCTATACTAGCACTAGTCTAGGTGCCTGGGCTATCTTTTTTTTTCTTTTTCTATGTTTTCTCTTTCTAAATGTTCGTTATTTCTGAGTGTGTGTGTCTATTATGGAAAACATTTGCATACACATCACATGTGATCTTGTGATTAAATCTGAAAAACACGTGAAGGTGCATTTCACCATGTCCTGCCCCGATGTTGCACGTGAACTAAAACAATTCCAGTTAAAAACATATGACATCATGTGAGGAATATGTGATCAAGAAAAAGAATTATTCATTCGAGAAAACCACATCTGTAAATGAAACCCCACACGTTGCATGTTAAGATAAACAAGTCATGTAAACATTTCATGTGAAAATAATTAAATCATGTAAAAACTGAAAAGCATGAAAACATTTAACATAATGTGTGTCTATAAACCACGTGTAAACTTCATGTCTGAATCTGAACTAGTTATGCATTTATGAAGTTCACATTACTTTTCTGTAAGGGCTGTTATGAAACGTGTACACGATGTTGTGAAAAGCAGAATATTCCAGAGTTTGGCCTCAATGCACTCAATCTTTTAGTGTGTTAGTCTAATTATATTATAAACGCTGATTTTGTAATTCAGGTACTGAAACCACTAAAGATCGTTAACTCACAGCTATTGTCATTAGATAGAAATCTGCTTATCTATTAACTGCAGTTTAGGTGCAAATTCCGTGCATGAACACAATGTGAGGCTCATCATAGACAATGAGGTTTGGTTTCATTTTTGTTTTCAACCTTTCCTTGTTATTTTCCACTCATTACTAGTAAACAGATTTAAAAGTGGCCACACTTATCCTTAGAAACAAGTATGATATAACCATTTTATTTCATCTCATTTCTAATAAACATTAGATCACGTGTGAGATCTCAATCACTGCAGTGTCCCTAATTGCACGAACAATTCAAGCAAACATTGTTACTTGAGCTTGCACTCATTTCTCACTGAAAGAAATGGTTTTGAGCTATTTGCGTTCCACTAGATTTTGGGGATTTGTGCTCATTCAGCTACAAGAGCATTAGTGAGGTCAGGCATTGATGTCAGGCAAGAAGGAGCAGTCGGAGTTCCAGTTCATCCCAAAGGTGTTCAGTGGGGTTGAGGTCAGGGCTCTGTGCAGGACACTTGAGTTCTTCCACTCCAATCTTGTCTTCATGGAGCTCACTTTGTGCACAGGAGCATTGTCATGCTGGAACAGGTTTGGGCCTACTGAGTTCAAGAATGGAAATTGTCATGCTACAGCATACAAAGACTTTCTATGCAATTGTGTGCTTCCAACTTTGTGGCAACAGTTTGGAGAAGAACCACATATGGGTGTGATGGTCAGGTGTGCACATACTTTTGGCCATATAGTGTAGCTGTCTAGCCATGTGTGAAAAATGTAGGTAGCTATTTACTGTTTGGATTTGCTGTCCCTCATGCATTTCTGCAGCTAATTAATGGTCAAAGTGGCAACTGGAACACTACTATTCATTACCGAATATGACAGTCATTGTGAGAAAAGTCTTTGGAAATTATACTAGCAAAGTTGCAGCTATTTGATTTGAATCTATTTGATATTATCACATTCTGTTTACACTCAGAAAAAGCTCTGTGCATCATTTCTCGTTATACTGAAAACAAAGTTTCATCAGACAGCAATGCCTTCTGGGCAAGTTCTGCTCCTGATATCAACAATTGTGTGTACGCAACATTTCAGTTCTTCAAGATGTCATCTATCAAAGTTTACTTGAGGTGATAAAGTGATGGAATGGCCCTGAAGGTGACGCTTTAGGGCAGATGGGGTTAACATTTAACTGCCATTAATTTAATACGTTAATTAACATGAACAAACCATGCACTTCAGCATGAATACACCATTAACAAAGAGACATACTGATAATCAATGCTTGCATTAATCAAAGTTCATAACATCAGTGAGTAAAATTAAGTCCACAATGATCAACATGAACAACACCTTAATGCTGGCAAAATTCAGAGCTGAGGCTGAAAAACAACTTGCATATTTATATTTGTACAGTTGCAAATTTACACCTGAAAGTGTACGTTATCAGGCATTGTATTAATTCATTTATTCTTTATGAAATGAGAATGGGAACAGCTTTTAATTTTACTTCTCTTTTCTTGGCACACTCTAAAATAGAAAATTTGACTGGTTTTTTTTTTTTTTTAAATTGTTTCCACTTGTTTCACCACACAAAGTCTAGTAATCAAAAATTCATGAATCCAAATATGAGAAAATGCCCAGTGCAGTACATATCAGCGTGAACAGAGTAACCTGGAAGGACAAGTAACTATTCTCTGGAATCTTGTTCTGTTTTCCTAAAGATATGCTGAAATTGGGTCAACATATGCAGAAATGAATTTTTGGTGATTAAAATATTCTTAAGTCGTCCAACTTTACTATCACTTTCTTGCTATTTAAAAAAAAAAACCCACACAGTTATCCATATTAGCGGTAGATATAGTAATCTCGTAATCCTGTAATCAACTCAATCAACTTTTAAATCAACTTTTAGCCCCAAAATTAATCTGAAGGAGAAATACAAGAGCTTTTTGTAATATTTATTGTTTTAAAGCCAAAAACATTTTGAACATCTCAATTGCACATAATTTCAAAACAAAATGGGTGGTGCAGGTGTGCAGCAGATAGCAGTGAGTGAGTGATTTCTAAATTATAAAACAATTGAACACATTTATCATATCTTTTTATGGACTTAATTTCAGCCATGATTGAACAAACATTAGTCTATGGAGGTGCATTTCATTAAAATATTAAAGAAACATCAGTTAATACGTATTAACTTATTTTATATGATTTATTAATGCTGATGTTAACATTGTTAATGTTAAATAACAATGTTAGTTAAGAGCACCTTATTGGTTTAACCTCAAAGGTTTATTGGATAGTCTTCACTTCCTAAAGAGATTTTATTTGGAAGCCTCTCTGCTAAGGTTCCACTCTGAAACTTGTGGTTCCCCGTTAAAACAGTGATTTTTTTTTTAAAGAGAAATAGAAAGAGCAAGTTAAAAACAGTACACAGTGACCTGGTTTGTATCGTGCATGTGGAGGAATCAGGCAGGAGGAATGTGGGTGGCTGCTGAGCACGAATTCATCTGTATTATTGTTTCTTCACTGTAAAAAAAATTCATGCAGACCTTTCCAACTTACAAAGACTTTAATTAGCACTTTTTTGAAGGAATGCTCACACCCTGTTGGCCTATAATAACTACCATTGACGCTGACTGAGTCAGCCAATCACTATTACCCTAACTCACCCACAACTATTCACCTTAATGTAATTCTACAATGTCACTGTCACTGTCACTGCTGGATACGCATGAATAATTGTGAACTTGTAACAGGACAGGTCTGGACTTGTGGAGAAACTGGGAAAAGCATTCCGAGCCACAGCCCCATAACGAATGCACATACCGCACTGAAATATCAAGTATCTTCAGTAACTTTACTTCCGGAAAATACCACAAGAGGGGTGAAAGAGGATGGAGCCAAGCTTGTAACGTTCACACATTCTTTCATTATAGTGTTTGCTTTAAAAAACCTGTTGGACAGATTTCATGCTTGCTCTTCCTCTAAAGCTCTAACATTCCTATAGAGTATGATTTAAAACCTACACACACACAAACACACACACACACACAGGAAATATGACTTCTGAGAGATAAGAGACCTTAGAATAATTGGCATAATGCCAACTATGATAGCTTCTCTGACATGGTTTCAGCTATTATTATTGTCATTTTTTTTACCTGGAGCATGTTACATACACAAGAGTTCACACACACACACACATCCTCTAAACATTGAAGTAATGAAGTGAAGGAACTACTGTTCACTGGAAAGAAGAAACACAAGCACAATCCAGTATTTAGAGAGAAAAAGGTCGCATACACTCATGATACACTTTCACCTTTAATAGGAACACCTATACACCTGCTCACGCATGCAATTATCCAATCAGCCAAACATGTGGCAGCAGCACAGTGTATCAAATCATGCAGATATAGGTCAAGAGCTTCAGTTAATGTTCACTTTAAACATCAGAAAGGGGAAAAAGTGTGGTCTCTGTGATTGTCCTGTGGCATGGTTGTTGGTGCCAGACAGGCTGGTTTGAATATTTATAAAACTGCTGATCTCCTGGGATTTTCATGCACAACAGTCTCTAGAGTTTATACAGAATGGTCAAAGTGAGTGGTAAATTTGCAGGCAGAAATGCCTTGCTGATGAGAGAGGTCAAAGGAGAATAGCCAGACTGGTTTGAGCTGACAGGAATGCTATGGTAACTCAAATTACCACTCTTTACAACCGTGGTGAGCAGAAAAGCATCTCAGGCATGTCAAACCTTGAGGCAGATGGGCAACAACAGCAGAAGACCACATCCGATTGTCCCACAACACTGAACGAAACCATAAACTGATAAAAAAAAAAATATATTGGCATGTTGTTCTTTAATTAATAATAAAATAGTAATTAGTTATTTTAGTAACTGTTGGCAAAATGCTGTGGTATAAGAGGAATAAAACACTTCAGGATGAGCTTTCATTAAAAAAATAATCAACTTCATGGCGGTAACTGTAACTCTTTTTCATGGTAGACTGCATGACAACACTCTATTGTAGATTATTTAAAGTATTATTAAAAGACAATTGTGTGTATTGTGCATTATGTGTAGTTTTTCATGATAAAAAAAAAAATAAATGGGATTACCATTACAGTTTTGTTCATGTAACAGTTTGCTCATGTTTCTGCTGAACGTGAATAACTGTGATTTACATCATTGTTGTTGCATCTCTGAAGAGAAAGAAGGCTTCAGATTGCTGGATAAACAGAAAAGACATAAGCAGCCCAAATATTCAGTGTTGAATGAAGCCAACTGGACTTAGAGTGCTAATACAACACGGTGATTTTACTGTGTACTTCTGTTTTTAAATACTGAAGCAAGACTTTCCTGAGGCATTTAAGTTGTACGTGTGTGCCGTTCTTCTTTTTGTCTTTTTTCAGTGATGTGTGTACAGATAGGAGTGGTTCCTTATCCAACTTGCATGCTTTGGCATTTTGAGTCAAAGGGCGCTAAGGTGACGAAAAATCTACCAGTCATGATGAAGAAAAAAAAAACATATCTGACAGATGAATGAAGGCTATCTGGTTTTTTTTTTCTAGTGGCAGTAAATCAAGATGATTGAACTGTTTACTAAGATTACTACTTATAGACCTGTTAGAATATTTAATCAAATGCAAAACAATCTATGCTTAAATGTTAAAGAACCCATCTCATAGCTAACATTAATGTAAGTCTATTTCCATAAGAATAAAAGCAGGTAATGTATGCCAAATTACTTGCACACTATATATTGAATAGGAAGACATTCAACGACTATTCCTTTGCGAAAGTTGTGAAAGTATGTTGAAGCTGCGTTGCAGATTGGATCTCAGGCAGGGTTGCCAGGTCTCAACACAAATTCCAGTACAACTACATCTCAGAAAGACCTTAAATGTCCCCACAAAGTTTGGGCACTGGAAAACGGAGTACATTCTTTCTTCATTTTCTCAGTCTTTGTATGAGAAACAAGTTCACTGCTCAAATACGTGCATGTATTTTTAATTGCAGTATTTAATTTCACCCCTTTTTGTCATCGTCTAATACGGGCATAATCCCCTTCTCTCAATCTTTAATACGTCTTGCAACAGAAATGGTTCTCTACATCTAAAATACACTGTCTGCACATACGCTTTCCTTTTGTTTGCCTATAGCCTATTTTCACATGAATTGAATAGATTTAAATATGATTATTTGCTTTAAAACAAGATCTTGGTGGCCGCAGAATATTTTTACCTACTGACTTGCTTTTTAGATCCCCAAACCTTGTTCCAGTGGTAGCCCAATTTTGCATAAAAACCTCAACCCTTGCAAACCTGGTCTCAGGTCGCCTACAAAATCTGAGCTAAACATCAGTAATTAAAATAAATTGCTGCTGGTATGTTAAAAATAACTGCACATTTATGAAAAAATATGCAATACACACACATAGTGTAGCACCAATGCTAATGTTCACTTTGTGGCAGTATAATTAATAAATTATATTAATTATGTTGGCATTCTATTAACATAAGTATTAATGAATTATATTAATGTTAATTATTTATATAAATTACAAAATATTAATAAATCAATCAATCAATCCATTCGTTAATATTAGTATGCATTTGCATACTAAATATATTAAAAGATTACAAATTGAATCATATATATATATATATATATATATATATATATATATATATATATATATATATATATATATATATATATATATATATATATATATATATATATATATATATATATATATATATATATATAT
>CM040984.1:5319486-5345768 GCA_022985145.1 Pangasius djambal | reverse complement strand
TACACATTTACTTTGTCTTCATTAGACATATGTAAAAATGTTGTCATTTCTCTGTGTGTGAGTCACACCTGCGTCCTCAGATGAACGGGAGATGAACAGGACTCAGTGTGAAATGAGATTGGCCCCCAAGCCTTTAGGCTCCATACTGCCTAAAGGCTTTGTCTGGAAATCAGAGCAATAGAGATGTAACAAAGATGCCAGGGAGGAGAAAACAGGTCTGTCAACTAGCTACATAAATGACCCTTTAGGAGAGACCACACACACACACACACACACACACACACACACAAAACCAGTGTACAGTCATAAGCTCATGTTGCACACATATCTGTTATTCGTCTTGGTTATATTACATTCACTGTCTGCTGTGTGACTGATACATTAACACTCATATTTTATTCAGAGTCATGATGATCAAAATAAATAATAGATGTATCAGCTTGGAACTAGCTAACATTCTCTAATTATATGAGAACTTCTTGTAAAAGTTATTTTGGCATCACATGTTTTCTACTGAAATTTTCTACTTTTATTAAACTTAATTCATTTTGGGGTCTTGTCTATAAAATATGATAATATGCTAAATTGCTATAGTAGAGATGGTATATATTACACACGTGTACACTTTTTCTTTTCTGCTATAGAAGCACCTATATCCGTTAACTATTTGAATTTGTTTTATTGCCTTCTAACTTATTGCTTTCTGACATAAAAAATACAGCTAAAAACTAAATATGGCTTTTCATAAAGTAATTGTGCACATTTGAGAAAAGTGATGCTTTAACATTATAAGCTATAAGGAAATAATTAATTTGTTGTAAGGAAGATGAGGTAAACGTTTTAAAAAGTTCTGTATTTATTTTTTTTATTTAATTGCGTGTATATTTTCATATTTCTTGGGCTAAAGAGGTTGGTATTTTATTTTATTTCATTTTCCAATACTAGAAAACAGTTGGATCAAATCATTTTTTTTTTTATTTAAAGTAAAGTAGGGTCCAAAAGTCTGAGAGCACTAGTGAAAATGCTTCGAGTTTGCATTCTTTTCTAATTTCATACAACAAATTTCATTACAAATTATATTCCTGAAAACAGCTTGAGTGAAAAGTAGAATCTTTGAAATATTTACATGAAATTCAGAGTTTCTTAGTATTTGGTACGTCGCCCTTTTTGCTTTAATGACAGTGTGCACTCGAGCTGGCATGGACTCCACAGGTTTGTGCGAAATCTCAAGATCCATTTTAGATCAAATCCGTCGGAGTGTCACCTGAACACATGCATCAATAAGAGATTAGACATGAGGAAAATCCGACCTTCTGTACAAAGCAGTTAACACGGTCAATATCATGTATTTGCTTATTTTTAAATAGGAACCTAGAAATAGTGCAGAATCTTGAATAGTGAATCAATTTATTGAACATTTACTTTCTTTGTTTTAAATATTTCAAAATTCTAAAACCTTCTGTTTATTTCCAATTTTTTTTAAAAATCCCAGATTTCCAGTATGGTCTCAGACGTTTGGGCCTCATTGTATACTGATGTGTACGTATAATCTGTATCCACAGATCCCAAAAAGAGAATGCTGACTACAGTTTCTCTTATCTGCCTGACTGATTAGGTTAAGTCATCTTTACATGAGCTATTCATCACTAGCTCAATAAGTTCGAAACTCAGGAAAACCAGAGAATCCATTTACGAAATATTATTAAACATTAATCAGCATAACATACATGAGTCACTTGTGATGAATGAATGTGTGTGTGTGTGTGTGTTTGCGTGTGTGATATCACCGATACTCAGTAAATTTCCAGGGTTTAATGAACCCTTACATCAATGTAGAGGCAATACCATGACAGCTGCATTTCTCTCTTCTAAGGATATTTCATTTAGCTCCACTTGCTGTGGCTTCATTTACAAGAATTGCTTATTGTTACTAAAATAAAATCATTGTGCTTTTGTCAGCTATTCTTATATGAAGCTCTAGGATGATGTAATCAAAGACCAGTAAGAAATTGCACGCGCACACACACACACACACACACGCACACACACGTTATGCTGCCATTTATTCCAAAAATAATATTAATGTTTCCTTGGCCTTTACTGACATAATCTTTTTTTAGTGGAAAAATTGGCAACTTATCCTCCAGTCAAGCAGACAGCGGCACGGTGGTGCAGCAGGTAGCGTTGCCAACTCATAGCTCCAGGGTCCTCGGTTCAATCCTGAGTTCTGTGTGCTGTTGCTGTGCTTGTACACCCTGTGTCCATGTGGATTTCTTCCGGGTTCTCCAGTTTCCTCCCAAAAAACATGCTAGTGGGTGAACTGGCTTCACTAAATTACCCCTAGGTATGAATGAGTGTGTGCTCCTTTCTGCCATTCAGGGTGTACTCCCGCATCATGATCCACCGTGACCCTGACCAGACTAAAGTGCTCACTGTCTGTTTCATATTACACTGATTTTTATTCAGGTGAACATCTTAATAGGTTAGTTTGAAAAAATCTCTAAATATCGCCCAAATATTACAGTGTAAGTAATTATTTCCTAGATTTCATTCACTAGTTAGCGATATTCCTTCATTACCTGCAAATTAACCAAACACACTTTCAGCTGAACTCAGTGAAATATTGTATTATTAGGCCTATAAATTGTATTACTGTGTTATAATGTATATAATTTTCCATGTGCTTTACACTGTGTGTTTGTCTGCTGTTGCCATGTCTACAGAAAAACAAATGAATGCGGCCGGTTAGACTTAATATTGATAACATTTTGAAGACTATTTGAGGATTCGGTTTTACATGAGAGCGACACCTAGTGCTCAACCTAGAAACTTCATTTCCCTGTTACTTAATAGAGGACTGACTTTATTTTATTTTATTTGAAAAAAAAAAGCGGTTGTAGATGGGACATCCCTGCCTATTTTAATATTTTTTATTAATATCATTATTATAGCTGTTGAGAATTGAATAATGGAGACTTATGATCTGGTAGACAGCCCCTGGGTGAGATATACATTATTAGCTAATAACAGTAATTGAATTACAGCCTTATAAAGTGATAATGAATTTTAATTATCTTATAACGTGGAGTGTTTTCATGAAATGTATTTCCAGTTTCAGCCAAATAGTACTTTATTACACGGGTGGCTTAGGCCTATTACCTGAGTTTGAAATAAAGTCTGACATTTCAGAGAAATTGATGTTTCAGTTTGTCCGGAAAGATTCTAACAAATCACACACACACACACACACACACACACACACACACACACACACACACACACACACACACACACACACTTGCTTTCGCAAGTCTTTTTACAGGATTTTAAACTGAACACTTCCCTCAGCATTTCCAATTTCAGGTGTTTCACATTTAAGCCTCTTTAGGACACCAGTAATTATCAAACTCTTCCTGAAGTGAGTCACAACAGGTGTGTTTGCACATTGGAATGTAATTAAACGCATAAGAAAATCTACTGGCCAGTTATTGCTTTATCCGCCTGGACAGATGTTGGGAGTCTTTTTTCAGAACAGGACAGAAATGCAAATGACATAAATAACAATGGACATGATTTCTTCCAAAACAAAACATAACCTGTAAACATTGACAAGCTGCATGAACTCACATCATGAAAGAATCCAATGCTGAAACTACAGACAAGGTGAATCTTGTAATAAAGTATGCAATTAATCCCCCCCCCCCCCCCAACACACACACTTCCCCAAATGCTTGTCATAGTTTCTTGTCCTTTAGCTTCCAGTTATTCCAATGATTGCCTCCAGTTTACAAAAATATGAAACGAAAGATATGATCAACGTCATCAGTGGCAAACATCAAATCATGCTGACTGTCCAAAAACAAATGAAGCAAACAGCAGCTTAAAATCTGTGTTAATGTAAATCAGTTCATTCACATAAGTTAATATTATGGAAAGTTAAAAAATATTTGTTAAAAATAAATAAATCATTGTGTTAGAAAGGACAAACTGGACAATGATCCATCAAATCACTCAATATAACCTTAAAAGAATCTAATTGCAAAACGTTTCGTAGGCCGCCCCAAAATTTAGCTTAAATTCTGAAATTCCAAAACAAATGAGTAACAGATTCCTCTTCATCTATACACAGGCTGCAAAAAGGGGACTCTACAACCCCACAAGTGTACAGACGTCTATTAGAAGTGAGACATTTGAATAATAGTTTTTATTGTTAGGCTCTGTAAAATGCGCTTATAATAGTTTTAAATACCAGACCTTCTGCCTTTGATTTGCTATGGATTATGGCGTTGTTATAGATTATGGTTATGGATGGAAACGATCTTCCCGAGACTTTCAGGAGATATTCCAGTAAGTCCCAATAATTTCCATGTCTTGACAACTTACAGAATGCATATGAAGTGATTTCCAAATTGTTCCAGGAAAGACTCAAGTCAAATACAACATCCAGTGACCAGATTTCTAACAAGCCAAACGCAGTTTTTGGATTTTATAAGACAAGCTACAACCAAAAAAGACTTCTCTCGCCATAACTTCATTTGTTTAGCACTGTTCATGTAAGTTAGTATGTGGGAATAATTACTAATTTACAATTTTCAGACTATGTTGTATGTGTACGTGAGAGATCATGTTCCTGACTTTGTACTCCTCCCACAAATGTCCTGAGGCAAGAAATGTTCTTCCTTAAAGAAAGAGAGAGAGAGAGAGAGAGAGAGAGAGAGAGAGAGAGAGATCTTATTAACTATGATTATTTATCATTAAGAAAATATTTTCAGGAGTGCAATTTTGTTGAACCGCAGCTGTCAATGAGTCACTGATTAGTTATTCAACATTTAATCAAGTGTTTGTGAGTGAACAGTAAAGTATGAGGTGACACTTAATTAGTTGCATGTTGCAGAGGAACAATGACCTTTATGACAATTAAAAAATAAAGTTCTTCATTTTTGTAATGTTAATTTTCACCAATATTTCCTGTGACAATCTTTTAGTTCCATCTACATTACAGCATTTTTTTTTTTTTTTTTTTTTTTTTGCATTACAGAATTTTTCTAACACATTATAGAATGGTAGAGGCGATCAGCCATACTGGGAAATTTTACTTAAGTGAAAGTATAGATGATTTGTCAAAATCTAACTTAACAGTGGAAGTATGCAGCCAAAAAAATATTAATAATAAGTCCAAAAGGTTGCTACTTTTAAATGCACTCAAGTGTTAAAAAGTAAAAGGTAACTGGTGAAATCAATTTAATGTCATGTTTTCATGTGAAAAGTAACTTTTCTAAACGTGTCAGAAGTTGATTTTTGTTTTAAAGCAACTACATCGTTCAGTCTGCAATTTTTTATTATTTTAAATATTTTAAAACGTCTGTAAATTATTCAGATCACTGAGTGTGCAAAACCAAGAACCTTTTGAAAGAACAAGCACAGACGTCAAAACTGCACAACATCATATACTTTGGATTATAGTAACACATGTATCCATAATTAGATTAATTAAGTTTATTACATCTACAAATCATTATGTCTTTAGCTTGCTCATCTTGTGATTAGAAATCACAGTATACCGTATATACTTACAACTTTAATGCTACTTTTAGAATTACCATGTTACGTTGCCAGAGCACATGATTACAATTTGTGGTTTTTTTTTTAAAACATTCTACTGTTATCACATTTTGTATGGCTTTAAAATGTTGCATGGGTGGGAATTAAACAAAAGGATTTATCAGTTGCAGCTATAACCCGTCAAATCTATACACATAAAACAGTAATCTCACCCATCTCACCCATAAAGTGATACATAAAATTTAACTGAGCATGCTTTATGTACAGTTAGTTTTAGGAAACTGACAAATGGAAATAGAAGCAAATACTAACAATGACATGATATTACAGCCATAACAGGTAAATAAAATAAAACCTAAAAGTAAAAGTGAAAATATCCTGGCAAATCTCATCACTTAATCACTTTTTCAGCTGTGAAGGTAGAAATAAAATGAAATATTTCACCAATGTTTGTACTGAACATGTTTTTAACAAACACTTTTATTCTAAGAGCGGGAACAGGAAACAGCATGACACTGCATGACAAACATTTTACGACACAGATTAAAGATAAGCATCACTGAAGATTAGGTTTGCGTGATGTCTTTGTAAATGGATGATAAAGTAAACACGATACAGTCTAGCGAGAATAAACAATGCTTTTATTCTTTGAGATACCTCTCCCAAAATATCTTGCTTTACACCATGCATTTCTCAAATCCTGGTAATGAACAGGTGTTCCTCAGGGCTGCACTTGAGGACCATTATGATTATAACACACATTATAACAGCACAGTGCTGTTGAATTCTCTAATATGATTGGTCAGAAGGTGTTGAGTAATTTTCTAACAGCAGCTCTGACAGTAGTGCAGCTGCAAATCTAGTGCAGGTTTGTATTAATGCACTCGTTTTTAAGTCAAAGTCTCCAGAAGAACTGTGGCTGGTTCTTCAAGATGCTCAGTAACACTTACAGCTAATTTCCTTATAAAACTGCACACATTGTACCTGAGACTACTGGTTTTCTTTTTTAAAGCAAAGTGGCGTCACACCAGATATTGACTTTGTTTCTTTTGTTACTGTTTACTGCTCTTTATAATGTAGAATCATTTAATTTCATTACTTCTGAAAGCATCTTTGCACTACAGCATTTCTTTGCATGTGCCTAAGACTTTTGCACAGCACTGTATGTAGTAACAAGAACGAACTTATTTCATGGATGTTCCACAGACTTACATGTTACTATAAATGAATAAAACTACATGCTGTTTTTTAATAAATAAACAATTTAACATTGGCAAATTGCATTTGTATACAAGGGAAAAACAATTTTGGGACATCCTGTTATTGTAAAATAATCAACTTTGTGGTGATAACAGTAACTTCGCATCGGGCCACATCAGACTACCACATTGCTGATTAAATTTCCTGTAATAACATGTGCCGTCTGGGTAATTTCTTACATAATTAAATGTAATCTCATTTGATTATACCCTCACAAAACTCCACATCCTCACATTTTTCACAAAATACTTCCTCTTCAACCTAAGATGTTGCACACCAGGTAGGCATAGAGGATATAGCATTAGCGTCAGTTAGTGTCCTTCTATGAGATTGACCCAATTTTTGGCTGCTAGCTTGAAAAAATGTGATAAACAAAAGGAATGCGTGATAATGTTAATTCTCTAATAACGTCTTCAGTACATAGCTGTGATGTAACTGTGAATCACCTGTTTCTTTAACCCATTGTCTTTGCGAATGATGCACCAAGCATGAGTGGAAACATACTGTACTGTTATGTTAGTATCTATTTAAGTAACACAGACGTACACACAAACACACACCCCTGCCTTTGGCCTGTGCGTGAGCTTACGTTGTTGTGACGCAAAGAGAGTTCAAGTCATGAGTACTGATGTGGAATCAAAACACAATGGAATGCATGTCACTGAGTGAAAGAGGCGTGTCAGGTTGGGTTACGTAAAACGCAGAGGCAGTGAGCGGTTTATTGGGTAGAGACAGAAAATAATTCATTGGGTGACTTATCGATGGTGAGCAAATACGTCCATAGTATGAAAAACACTTCTTAATAGTTATTTACAACCTATGCATCTATAGAGTGTATACAAGCAGCTGGCTTTTATACCACAGCATTACTGAGTCTTCAATTCTGATTGGCCAGAAGGTGTTGATTAATTTTCCGTAACAGCAGCTCTGACAGTAGTTCCAGCTGTAATACATACGACAGGATTACGTTAATATGCTTGTTCTAATACAGTATTACTGTACATAGTAACAAGTCATTCATAGCAGACGATCTACACTAAGTCTAATAATAAATTGATTTTAAAAAAAAACTGTTGTTATTTAACAAAGAAATACTGGTGAAGTTTATTTAATGCTTTGTGTTGGGCTGTATCACCTCTTTCCGGATTATTTACTCTAACAGTATGGCCCACCATAAAATGGCCTTCATAGAAAGCACTGTATTAAGAAGTGGCCACTTCTGGTAGTGGTGTGTAATAGGGCAGTGGTGCTTTCTGTTCAGGTGGAAACAAATTCCAGATTTGTCAAATTTCCTCCAGGACATATTTCCTGTGCTACACACCAAAAACTGACCCAGGTCATACATAGCAGACATCAACAGTGGATAACGACTCTGATAGAGACTTTGTTAATAGTCTATAGGGTGTTAGTACTTTATTGAACTTCTTAAGAAGTGTGTCTTTCTCTTTCTGTTTGAAGAATACATCTCACCTATTTCAAGTACAGCCAGGTCTTGAAGAACTGAAGATTTATCCAACTACAGTTACAGATCCAAACAGGGGTAGACAACATTACAGTGATTTAAAATAAATAAGTCAACGGCCCGATGTGGTCATTGTGTTCACTTAAAATTGATGGACAGGGAACGGGAACATTGTTTTTCTCTCGTCATTGCAGTACCCATGCACAGTAACAATGGGCTGAACAGAAATGACCTATCTACAGACTTTTGGCACAGTATGCATCTGTGGAAGCTGGCTCCTTCAGTATTCTGTAGAAAATGATTACTCTTCTCTCCTGTTAATGCTGTCTGCTCTGTCTCTGTCACTGAAGCCAAGATGTAGTTGTTACATTCAGCATTATCATTAAAGTGGACAAAGTAATGCAAATTATGAAACCTGTGCAATGACAAGTGGAATAAATTAGAGTAAAGAAGTATTGCTAGGGTGTATTGAATATATTTGCATATATATTGCATCTTATCATTAGAATAGTGCTTTTTGGTTGTATATAAGCTGAAGTAGAGTTTTGTTTGCTCACTTATATGCACAATCATTTCATCTGAAATTATGTTCAGACATATGACTGAAATAAACGTACAGTAGGGACATCTGCTTTTCACTAACATCCTCAATCTCACAGTCTGTAGAACTTTTTTGTAGCTGTAGCTACTCCCTCATATCATCTACTATAATACAGATATCCTAGCTATGCCATATATAATTGCTCCAATATTGTGTGATACAAAAACAAACAAGCTATGAGCACAAATCCTCACAGCCGCACTCCAAAATCTAGTGCAAAACCTTCCCAGAAGAGTGGCACTTATTATAACAGTCAAGGGGAATAAATCTGGAATGGGATTTAATGGGGGTGATGATCAGGCGTCCACAAACCTCTGGCCATGTAGTGTAACTCCCTTGCTTTATGGGACTCTGTTTCAGCTTCCCAGCAGGGAAATTCCTGAAATATAATGCAGGGCAGTGGTACCAGTGCCAGGGTGGTGTGGGGGGTCACTGGTCTACGTCATATTTCTGGATGCCGCTCTGAGTGGTAAATCAAACGAATCGAAACTCTTTGTTCAAATGAACCGAGTCGGTAAAGTGAATAAAAAGTGGCTCTTGACGGAACAACTGGATCTCAATGAGGTCTTTTGCTGCCACCTACTGTATGTGTTGCAAAATCAAAATTACAGGTCCGTTATTATTATTTTTTTAAATAATTTTTATTTTTTACAAATTCATTATTCCACGATAGTAGTCCAATCCTTACAGTGAGTGCACTTTACTTTTATTAACTATTTACCGTCAAAAAGCGACATATTATGGACTACGTCATCGATTTCGAGGTGGTACCGACTCTGTAAAATAGAAGAAAAATAATATTCAGTTTAGAAGCATGTCTTTGTTAGCAGCTTTAATGTCAGCGAATGGGGTTAATTAAAAGACTGAACTACATTTTTAAAACACGAAAGAGAAAATAAGCTAAACCGGAAACCCGCCCAGTCTGGCTACAGGTGTAACCGGAAGCGGAAGTGTTTATGGAAGCTGGCGAGATATACTGACAGTGAACGGGGCTATCTGAAATAATGAGTTGAAAATTAAACTTTTGAAGTGTCTGATTCAAGAACAACAACAGAAAAAGGGATGACAGAGTGACTGTACTGGGAATAATAATAATGATGATGATGGCGGGTGCGGGTCCGGTTCAAACCGGAAGCGTGTACGCGGCGCACGGGCCGCTCTCCTACACTGTGAGTATTGTTTATGTCTCCTGTGTTATCCTTATACAGACGGGTTTACAAATCAGACACGACATGCTTAAAAGTTTACCCTGATTTATAGCTGTTGGAGATGGGGTTTAGTCACCACATGCTCTTATAACACCAACAGATCTGGTGTGTATTGTTATAACTTAATATTTAAGACTTGGGCATAGGGTGTGTGTGTGTGTGTGTGTATTGACTCTATGCAAATCTATAATAAATAAATAAATGTGTCTGACATAATTAAAAAAAAAAAATGAATCAGTTAATCTGGTTCTAGATGCACTATACGTTTATTATTGTCATTGCATGCTGTGTAAATAGGCAGGGAGATGTATCCCAGGGTATTGTATTCATATTTAAATTGTTTTTATTTTACACACAGGACAACCTCATAGGTACATTGCTGGCTATCATCGGGAATCTGCTCATCAGCATCTCTGTGAACATACAGGTGGGTGTGAACGCACACTGACGCGAGATGTCAAAAATAGCCTTAATTTCCACGCAGCTCTCTAACAGGAATGGGGAAATAGGACGACACGCCCGAGCTCTCGCGACAAATTACGTAGTTCTCGATATACTGCATGTATGTGTGTTCATCGCGTCTATTTATCCGGAGGAGCAATTATTCCAGTCAAAAGTGGTTCCCAATTAAAAATGTATTACATATATAATTGTAAAATGACAAGGCATTAGTCACTATCTGGTGAGTCAGACATATAATTGAATACAAATCTGAACCATTTAATTATTTCCAAAAGTCTTAAGAAGTCAATAAAATAAAGTGTGTAATGATTAAAAGGCAGAACTAGATTTTACACAGATACAGACATCCTACCAAGGGTTTCTGTGCATACAGACTTTACTTCTCCAAACCCATAAATTCATGCTTCGGCATGTATTTTAATGCCGGAGCCACTTTATGATAATACGATAGCCTATCAAAATATGCTACCTATAGATTTATGGTATTAATAAATAAAGAATGGTCCTTCGTATAGATACAGATGTTCACCACTGTGCTCTCTGAGGTTTGCTCTTCTACGTTTGTGAGCGTGTTCTTGTTCTTGACAGTGAAAAGCATCTCAACTAGAAAACCTGACCTTCCTAAAATGCATCAAACTTAAGCTAATAATACATCAGACACTGCTAAGGTAAATAAGCCACGCCCCCTCATTAGCATAGAAGCATAGAAGTGAGGAGATTCGTAAAGGTTGTGTGAGTTAAACAGGAAATAAATAAATAAATGGCCAGACATGGTCATTTAAGTAATTTTAGTGATTATTTGAAATAGGCTTTTGATTTTTATATATTCATTAGATATAATATCAGTGACTTGCTGTTTTGCGGATTCCTTAATTATGCTGTTCATCCCAGTACATTTTATCCAAAGCAGCTGCAAGTAAAGGCAGGCGGTATGGTCAAAATATTGTTCTTAAGGACCTTTTCATAATGCATGATGCATATAAAATATTTTACCAAGTACACGCAAGACAACCAGGAGACATAAAACAAAATGAAAACATTATGTTACTTATTGTCATCAAAACAAATTAGTAAGAAAACGTGAAGAACAATCTGGGAGAAATTATCAATATCCATCTGAAATCCTGATGATGCCACAGGCAAAATTGGCCATTGTCTCTGGGTGAGAGGGATGGTATACTTTCTCTTCCCTGTCAATCATGGTGAGACTAGCCAATCATGGGCAAGTGTGAGCTCCTGTATGTGGAAGAGGGTAGATAGCAATTTCCTCCATGTGTGTTACGCTGTCCAGTGACACGGCACGAGCAGCATTTCAAAACGATGCTCAGGAAGCATGTGCTAGGCTTCACCCTCCCTGGTTAGTAGCTGTCAGGGGATAGGGGAGAGCTGGCTGGGAATTGGCAGATGACTGAATTGGGGAGAAAATTACCAGAGAACATGTGTAAGGAGAAATAGTGAGTCATGAATGTAAAGAAAAAAAAAATTGGAGCACTCAGTTGTCCTACAAACACTAGGCATGCAGCGGACAAACAATACATACATAATGCTACTTATACTCTATAGTATATAACAGTAAATAGTACCATGAGTAAACTCAAGCAACTCAAAAGTGTGCAAAAGAGAACACACCTAGATAGATAAGTACACACCTAGACAAATATACATACACAGTGAGTATTGTAGGTTGTGAGAGGATCTGCAGAGCAAACAAGGTTGTTTGTAGGTCCTAATGAGTGACTCCATTCTGCTGGTGTAGTTCCATCAGGTCACGTTGTAGGCTAGAAATGTAAGACGAACAGGCATGTATAATATTTTCCAACTCTGTGGGTGCAAAAAAAAATAAATTGCTGTATTGCCCATCCCAAGGCAAGACACAACAGGTGATTATGTTTATTTTTGTATTTGTGTATTTTTGATATTTGTTGTACATTTTTCGAAAGAAATGACAATTTCTTATGCAATGTCCTATCTAATTAGTAATATTAGTTAAAATATTTATAATGTTTCATCTTTTTTCAGAGAAAGGCTTTTACAGCCTTTTGTTTGTTGAAGTATAATTTTTTAATCAAGAAAATACCATATGTTGTGTCATTTTGTAGTATAAATCAAGGAATTTCGAACATTTTGAGACTTTCCTCTGTCATGCTTTTCATGACTATATGAGATGATGTCATTGTGTTAAGTGGATGGAGCTAAGCCTTCTTCAGCGTTGTTAGCTTTCAGATTAAGAAATAAAAATATTTCTGTTGAGCTGTGCCATTTTTATTACTGCAGTCAGTATAAAAATAAACATGTTATAGATGCAATTTATTAAAAAAAATTTGTTAAATGACATTATCATCATTTCTGTTAGTAGTGTCTTGTCTCTATTCAGCATCACTAGCCCCCTCTGCATAGGGGAAAATAAAATTACACTTAAGTTTATTGTCTGTGACTGTGTTAGTTAATCCTAACAACATAAAAGGATCTATTTTTTGACAAAAGACATAACTTGTTCATTTCCACTAATGGAATTGGGTCTCTCTGTCTCTCTCCCTCTCTCTGTCTCTCTTCCTCTTGCTCTCTCTCTCTCCCGCTCTGTCTCACACACACGCACACACACAGAAACAAAGCCATGTGGTGTTGGCAGGCACTAAGGATCCGAGGCAGTACTACTGCACAAAGACGTGGTGGTGTGGTCTTGTGCTGCTGCTGTTCGGAGAAGGATCCCTGTTTGCTTCCTACGCCTTCGCTCCGCTTTCTCTCATAGCCCCCCTCAGTGCTGTGTCTCTTATAGGCAAGTATTATCCTAACATCTGTCTCACATTAACTCAAAACATTTACAAAGACCTGCATAATAAACTATGACTTAATTAATGTGTGAGTAATTAAGTTATATAATACACTGTCCAAGGTATTCATGAATACAACATAAGGTTTTTGTTTTTAAATTCCCTTTACAGCCAGCTGTATTTTAGGATTTCTGTATCTGAGAGAGAAATGGAAGCCAAAAGAGTTTCTGAGTAAGTGCTTCATGTTTGTTTCTGCTTCCCACTACAAGATATCAGTTGAATGGTATGAGAACGATGGTGTAAGTTATAGCTGTGATCAGTTATTGACAAGTCTTACCTTTTCTTCATCCTGAGTGTGTACATACACTATTGCTGCGTTCGACTTACCTCAGAAATATGAAGTCAGTAGTCAGAGTTATGTCATTTGCGACCTCCTTGCATTCAAGCTAAAATAGGGAAAACGTCATCTCCATGTTTGTCTTTTGTTAGCAACAGTCTAGCCAGCTAACAGTGATGAGTGATTAACCTAACACATATACTAGTATATTTATCATTTTTAAACGTAAAGAAGTGCTTCTTTATTTACAACGTCACGTGCTGAAATTGGAGATGAGGAGACCATCCCAAGTGTCCAAGCAGGAATTTCGAGTTGAGGGGGTGTTTTCTTAGTTTTTTTTCCCTAGTGGAAGTTGGAAATTACGAGTTTAGTCGAATGCAGCATTAGTAAGCTGTAGGGCTGTAACGATGTAATGTGGCTATGTACATCATGGAAATCAGCATTAATTCTATTAATTACGCATCTAATGCAGTTGCGTTGTTTGAACACCAGAGCTCATAATGTGCACAACTCATAGAGTTAAATAGAGGTTGCGACACTGAAGACTAGAAATCAAACGCAGAAGTCGGGCATTTTAGCCAACTTTAGAGCTCTATTTCCGATTAAAATAACACCTCAGGTGCTGCTCCAGAGCTCATTATGTTTCAATCTGTCATTTTACCCAGGTCAGAGACTTTGTTTATTCAATCAAATTTTTGGGAGAATTCATTTATTTATTTTTAACTGTAGTACATTTTGCTTACAAAAAAATACATGTTGTTTTGCACTGTTTATGATTCAGAAATTAAAAAAAGGTCAGCCATCATTTTTTTTCATTAAAATTTAGTTTAAAATATTCTAAGAATCGAACTTGATTTGAACTGTGAAGCCAGTATCTGAATTGAATCGAATCAAATCGTGAGCAGAGTGTATCATTACACCCCTAGTAAGGTGCCTTTTAAGGAAAAGGGGTAGAACAGAAATGAGCAGCTCTGCTTCAGCTCAGGGCAGAGCTCATTTCAGGGCCAGAAAAATGTAAACAGAATCCTGAAACAAAGAAACTAGCAAGACCCATTCCATGATAACAGTTATTGCAAATAATTTTTTTTAAAAATGAATCAAAATTATATGGTGATTATTTAACACTTTCATACATCACAAACTGCACCTTTAAATATTTTTAAAGCACTGAAAAGTTTTGTTAGATGTAGTCTGAAAGTCTAGGATCTCTAATATGCTCTTAGCTGCTCTTTATCCTTTTTGACTGGTTTTAAAAACATTTGAGTTATTAAAGAAGGCATGGAGAAAAGCGTCATTCTGCTGTCAATACTGACACACTGCATTTTTATTGTAAAAGAATCATTTACCCATAATGCACTGCACTTCTTTTTGTTTTTCAGAGCGCTATATTTTATCATTCCTCGGCTGTGCCTTGACTGTAGCAGGCACGTACCTCTTTGTCACATTCGGGCCAAACTCTCACGAGCAACTGAACGCCGAAAACATTGTGAAGCATCTGATTGGCTGGCCTGTCCTCCTGTACCTGGTGAGATTAAAACTCAACATCCCACAGCACATCTGCTGTTCAGAGTCAGCGATGTATCTCAAATCTGTTTGATTTCGTTGGTGAATGCTACAATATATTCTCTTTTCTCTCCCTTAGCTACTGGAGATCATCACATTCTGTCTGGTGCTGTATTTTTACAAACAGCACAATGCGAACTACCTCGTGCTCATCCTGCTGCTAGTGGCACTGCTGGGTGAGGGACATTTCAGTCGTTTTTCTGAGTGTTTTATCACTCTATCTGTCTATCACTGTTAATCAGAATGCACATTTTGCTAAATATAAAAAAAAAAAAAAAAAAAGGAAATGGGAACCAGTATAATACATTTCATTTGTATGCGTACCAGCTCTTACTGGGTCCATGTTTTATTAGCAGTGTTAGAATTTATTGGGGTGTAGGAATATTATTATTTGTATTAATGGACATGAATTGCTTCACTTCCTTTGGAATTGCTTCTTCTATTAAATAAATGTTAAGCATAGCTTTATTTTTTGACAATAAATAAAAAAAAAACAGAAGACCGGACATCATTAGGGTGTGGGAACCGCATGAACAACTCCAAAATAAAAAATTAAAAGTTTGATACAGTTATCACATAATCAGCTCCAGGGTTTTCCGGTTCGATCCTGAGCTCAGCTTACTCTCTGTGCAGAGTTTTGCATGTTCTCCCAGTGTTTGTATGGGTTCCTCCAGGTTCTCCGTTTTCTTTCCCCCTCCCAAAAACATGCCAAGAGGTGTATTTGGCTGTACAAAATTGCCCCTAGTTGAGAATGAGTGTGTGAGTGTGTGTGTGCATGGTGCCCTGTGATGGATTGGCATCCTATTCAAGGTGTATTCCCATCTCACTCACAGTGTTCCTGGGATAGACTACAGATCCACAGCAACCCTGATCAGGATAAAGTGCTTACTGGAGATGAATAAGAGAATAACATTCACATAACTGCAAGAGGAGGCGCAATTAACCTTCAGACGTTTAACACTTTCAGTGAAATTTGTCCAAATGCCCATTCCTCATTCATTGCATTATCTTCCATTAGGACATTATCAGCAGAACCCTTAGAGCCTTGTTCCTAATAACTGAAGTGGATTTTTCATTGTGTATTTCTTTTTGTTCTTTGCCCTTCAGGCTCTGTGACTGTCATCACAGTGAAGGCAGTTGCAGGGATGGTGGTTCTCAGCATTCAGGGCTCCCTCCAGCTCAGTTATCCCATTTTCTACGTCATGTTCGTCTGCATGGTGGCCACTATCTTCTTTCAGGCATCGTAAGTCTCTCTCTCTGTCTCTCTTCTTCAAGGAGAACATATATCTGTTAACGAAGGTGGTGTTTAACTTGTAATTCAAACCAATTGCTAAGTAAGGAATAAAACACTTGGGAACATGCTGTTATAGGAAAATAATCTACAACAGGATGATGAGATGCATCCTCACGTGAAGTGGAGTTACTGCTACTACCCTGAAGTTGATTGTTTTCCTATAACAGAAAGTTCCCAAGTGTTTCATTCCTCTTTAACCAGAGCAATTTGCCAACGCTAACCATTTTTTTCTTTATTAAAGTACAACATATCATACTTATTATCCAGTTAGAGTTACCTTAATGTTGTGAAACATCCACGAAACAAGTTCCCGTTTTCACTTGCATTATAGCAGCTATAAACTCTCTTTCTCTCTCTCTCTCTCTCTCTCTCTCTCTCTCTCTCTATTTAAGTTAATAAGCCAAAAAAAACACAGCGTTTCACCAAGAAACAGCAAAGGGGCAAAGTCCTCTGTCCTGAAGACTTTCTTATGTCGGAAAACTTTGTTACAGCTTTACCTCTGACCATTACAACGCGCTAACACTTGAGATTCCTTCCATAAATGACCAGTGATTTGCCTTCAGCTGGAAATATCGTCAGAGTCGCTGTTAAAGAAAATTAATCAACACCCCCTGACCAGTCAGAGAACTCACAATAAGCAATGTAGCTTAAAATTGCTTATTAAAGCAAGTAAAAGCTAGTGAGCATGATGTTAATTGTCTCATCGCCTGCACACATGAAAAGTTTAATGTGTGAGTTTATCTGTTTTCATAATTAAAAGAATCATGTTTAAACAATCATTATTAGCCGTATGAGCATATTCGAGAGAATCTTTTTTTTTTTTAAAAACACTGCTGATTAAATGTTTTAGAATAATTTATTTGTACTGAGTTCTGATTCGGCAGTATCGTTTAACTTGAGGTTACGTGTAATGTGTGTTTTGCAGAAAGCATTTCATGATCTAGCATTGTGACCAACATGCAACTTGTTTTGTTCTCTGCTTTGTTTTTTTTTTTTTCCCACAGATTTCTAGCTCAGGCTTCGCATTTGTATGATTCGTCCCTCATCGCCTGCGTTAACTACATCTTCTCCACCGTGTTTGCCGTTGGTGCAGGTAACACACACGGCTTGTCGGTTTATCCATTCATAAAACTTAACCAGCACACCACTCATTTCAGGATCCTAGTATTCAGTGCTTGCTTCTTTTTCTATGTCTGTATATTCTGCATTTATTTACTAGGTCCATTGTTATATATTGTAATCATCTTGTTTATCTTTTTAAATTAGGAGCCATATTTTACCTGGAATTCAAGCAAGAGGATGTTCTGCACATCTGCATGTTTTTATTAGGGTGAGTGTCATATATCTGAGTGACTTTCTCTCTGTATTCCCTCCTGCTCTCTAAAAAAGGGGATTCTTCTTATAATATTAATTTAAAAAAACATTATTTAAACTTCCTTTTTTTTCCCCCAATATGGTGTTCTTTCATTTATTCATTCATTCGTGGTTGTAGCTTGCTTACTTAGGATTTAATCTCATGAAGTATTGTCACATCTCATCTTTAATTCATCACCAGTCTCTAGACTCAATATAAATTCACTCTCCAGTAACGAATATTGTCTGTATGACCTATATTGCAGTGGTGAGAAATATGAACTCAAATTTATACTTAAAACCTCTTTCTCTATCCAGACGATAATGTTATTAGAAAATTAATACATGATGGCGCTTATTGTTACATGAATTAAATTAAATGTTAACTTTATAGTTAATAAATGATAGAAAATGTCATTTACCTATACAAACTACCTTAAAATAAAAATAAAAAATTATTATAATTTTTTTTTAAAAAGCACAGGTTTTGGAAACACTCTTGGAAATGGTAGTGGCAGAAAGTGAACGAACTAGAAGACTTAAAATTCATTTAATCACTCTCTTTTTCATTTTCCAGTCTCCCTCAATTTACATTTATCGTAACATGTTCTTGGACACACGTGTGAATTAATGTTTTTAGTGTTTGTAATTGTAAGTGTGTAAAGTGCAGACTTTTTCCCCGTACTTTCAAACGCCAACAATAAATAGAACATTTATGCGTCTGCTGAGTTTATGACGTTTGGCTCTTTCTATAGATGTGCCGTATGCTTCCTCGGCGTCTTCCTCATCACCAAAAACAAGAAGAAAGCCAAACCATTTGAGCCGTACGTGACCATGGACATGGTGAAAGGTTGGTGCAAGACAGATATGATCATCCAGGAACCTTCAGTAACCAAAAAAAAAAAAAAAACCTGAAGCATGTTATTGCAGTCAGTGTCAATATTAAAGGACGTAACATGAGTCATGTCAAGTCAGCTTTATTGCAAATCACATTTATATTAGTATAGCAGCAGATAATTCACTGGGACTTGTATGGAGGACAATCCACAAAATCTAAGGCTAGTAATAAACAGATTTTTGAAGGGCTTTGTTATTTAAAAAAAAATTGTCGATATAATAAAACATTGATGGGATTTCCAGGGGCAGCGATTTGTAATAGCCAGTAAGTTTTCCACCGTGAGAAGTCTTCAGGGCAGACAATTTTGTTGTTTGTGGTTCCTCAGCAACATGAAAAGCTGTATGTTTTTGTGTCATTAAATTCAAGAGAGAGAAAAAAAAGAGGCTGATGAGCTAGCGACTGTTCTATAGGTGCTATAATGTAAGTGATAACAGGAACTAACTTGTTTCACAGTTGTTCCATGACATTAACTGTAAACATAAACATTTAAAAATCTTGATGTGTTGTTTATTAATAAGTTAAAATCATTACCTTTGGCAAATAGCTGTCATATGAGAGGGATGAAGCAATTGGAGGTGTGCTGTAATTGGAAAATAATCAACTTCACGGTAGTAACACTGACTTTGCTTTGCATCGTGCTGCATCACACCACACCGTCACTGATTATTTTCCTGTAACTTCACGCCCCCACATGTTTTATTCCTTATGTATAAATGAGGTCCTGATTCTTTTGTCAGTTCAGGCTGGTCGTCTCGTAGATTATTATTCGCATACTGACTGTTCTGCTTTATTTGAAATATTAATAATACTGTTAAATATTAATAGTGTATACACATTTCCTTGTTTTTAAACACAGGTATTCCAACGATCCATGAACAAGGCTGGCCTGTACAGCCGGATTATAACGGCTCTTTCTCCTACGGCACCCTCGTGAACAACGACGGCATGGCACCTGCAACTCTGCCAGTGGTGAATCAGGACACGTGTGTGTCTCCCAGCACGGGTCACCCGTACCAGGCAGATGAGCTTAAAAAAGACTAGTTAGACTTCTGTCTCCAGAAACAGGAATTAAGACCTGAAATGCTAAAAAAAAAACAATAATAAATAAATAAATAAAAGCTGACCTTATTGCTCACTTCAAGCATTTAGTTCTGCAGACTACTGGCTGACTTGCTGGACTGGAAAAATGAATCGGGACAATTCTGGAAGACTTTGCTGCAAATTCAAGCTTTGAAAGTAATTTCCAGAGATTTGATGCAATTCTGGAGCGTCAAACTGTCCGAACTTCAGCTGTTTTGGAAAACTACTGCAGGTGTCGGGGTGAGCAAAAGCAAAAACGCAGATCCAGAAAGACACAAGTCTTCATTCCACCCTGCTGTTACTCTTAACCTGTGCTGGTGGTCAGCGTTTGTGTGCATTTCCACTGTAACATACTATAATATACTTCACTGATATGGCAATCAGAGCCAAAGAAAACTTGATCCCTAATTCATGATAACTGACTATAATGAAGGTTGTGGTGAGAGTGTATGTTTGTCATGTGATTATAGAATACCATTCGCTTGCATTTCATAAGGGAGGCCTATAAGAAACATATTTATTATAATATAAAGATGCCTTAGAACAAAAAAAAATAGTAATTCCTAATATTGCCATTCATGGCTTGGTGCCGCAGTAGGTAGCACCGGTTTGACTCTGTGCTCGGGTTACTGTCTGTACAGGGTTTTGCATGTTCTTCCCGTGTCTGTGTGGGTTTCCTCCAGGTTCTATGGTTTCCTCCAATCTACCAAAAACATGCCAGTAGGTCAATTGGTCATTTGGCGACTCTAAATTAGCTCTAGATGTGAATGTGTGTTCATGGTTCCCTGAGATGGACTGCTATCAAGTGTGGTGACATTTTTCTGGCCCAGAAATTAGCTCTGCATCAAGTCTATACAGAGCTTCTTTTCCCTGAAAGACAGTCTTAAAGAGCAGGATGGGGTCGGTTGAGGGGAAGGGGCAAACTTATCAAGCTTTAAAAATGATATACCGCTCCTTAAAGAGGAGTAATTCAATGTATTCAGTGTATTTTAGTGGATTTGTCACCACCATGCCTTCATTCCTTATCCAAACAGTATGCATCCAAGTCTGCTTGATGCTGCTATAGCATCACTTTACCCTTGCCAGTATAATCACAGTCAGTCATGCATCTAGAATAATGTACCTGGTTCTAGATCAGCAGCCTGTATTTTTTTTTTTTTTTTTTTTTTTTATAAATAACTCCTGTTGTAGAATTTGCAGTATATTGCACAAGGTTGATTCAGAATGGCAGACATATCGGTGTGTGTTGTGATCAGTATGTTAGATTTGAGTAGACGATCCAACAAGTGTAACGAGTAGAATATAAGGGAATCTGCACAGATTCAGTGTAAACAATCAGCTTTACTAACTCACACTCCAGTGTCTGACTTTTGCATCCGTCTTTGTTCTTTCTTGATTTGGGTGTAGAGGCATGCAGTATCTCTGTGCTCCAGAGAATGGCTCTTGGGGTCAATATTTCTGTATGTAATAGCGGTGGACAAACTCAGACTTTTTTTTTTTTTGATTAAATTCAAGTGGGTTTAATGTTGGTTCGAGCCAGAGTTCCTAGTAATAAACCACAAAGTTGTTGTGGTGACGGTGGATATCTCGTCTGCCGAGCTAGTCTTAGACACTGTGACTAACTACGTTGCTTATGTGAAGGTCATGTGGTATCAGTTCTGTCTTACATACATGTTAGATTAATTGTACATAATATAAAATGACAAACAATTCTCTAAAACTAGATAATTAGCGTTAACTACTTATGAAGCTTTGCTAATGGAGTACATTAGGTAAACATGAATAGCTAGCTAGATAACGGTGCCATAAAAGAAGGTATTAAATATAGCAAGATGACTCGTTTTACACTGAGTCGTCGTCATTGGAATAGCTACATAACTAGCTAAATAGCTATCTAGCTTGGTAGTCAGCCATTATTACTGATTAAGTATTAAGTAAAATAAGGTATTTAGAAATGTCCAGAAAATGGAAGCAACTGTGGAGCATAAAACTGTCTGAATTTCAGCTGTTTTTGAAAGCTACTGCAGGACTGTTCAAGTTTTCATAATCAACCTAATCTTAACTCTCATTATTTTTATATTTATCATCAATCCCAAACATTCGTCTTCCTACCAATGACCTAAGCATTCACAAATGTCTTAATGAAGGTATAGGTGTGTTATGAATGTTTTATGAAACTCATTAGCACCAACCTTATACTGAGGTTTGATCAATTGAGGATCTCAGATCAGATGTTTTTTCTGAGGTCCGTCATTGATCAACATGCTTTAAAAGCCTTATACTGTCATTGGCCTTAGTGCCTCTGGTGAGAGCTTGTGGAGAACACAATTTATTATTTATACCGGTAATAATTTATTTCCACGTTGTGGTCACTTTATTTCTGAAGGTAAACTTGTAGCTCTCTTTTGTGAAGGGAATTTAATTTATTGATTGTTTCTAATCATTTGTGTAGAAAGAGTAGAAAGCATCTTTATTTGTCTTAATTTGCAATTCCAAAGAAATCATCATTGTCTGGACCAAAGGGGGAATGTATAAGTGGGTAGAAGATTTATGTCAGACTGATGTTTTTCTGGGTAACACTAATTAATCTTGGTTCTTAGCTGAACAATGATTTGATCTGTTGTTGAAGTAATAAGAATGCAAACTTTGAAGAACTGTAAGTGGTACTTTTTGATTTGTGCTTGATTTCTGCAGTGTGACTGTAAGTGTTCCACTGCTGGGCATTAAACTCTTTACGCTGCATTCCATGTTAAGTGTGTGTGTGTGTGTGTCTCACAGATGGAAAAATTGTAAAAAAAAAAAATCTTCTTGTAAAAAAAAAGTTTATTAGTAATAAACTTTTATAGAAGGTTGGTTTAAGCCCTTTACAGGCAATTGTATAAATCTTTATACAATAGCGATTATATCAGGGATGTCCAATCTTATTCGGAAAGGACCGGCGTGGGTGCGGGTTTTCATTCCAACCAAGCAGAAGCCACACCTGAGTCTACTGAAGCCAAGAACAACTGATTAAACAGGTGGAATCAGGTATGGCTCCTGCTTTACTGGAACGAAAAGCTGCACCCACACTGGCCCTTGGTGGATCAGATTGGACACCCCTGGACTATAAAATTCTAAAAATGTATTAAGTAATTAATATAATAATAATAATTAAGTCAAAGGTTAAGTTTTCATACAAAGTTAACATGCAAAACTGCAATTTTCATGGTAGCTCCACTTACAAATTGCTCTACATATGCTCACCATCCACTTTATTAGGAACACCTGCATATCCATGCAGTTATCTAATTAACCAATCATGTGGCAGCAGCGCAATCCATAAAATCATGCCGATACAGGTCAAGAGCTTCAGTTTATTTTCACAACAAACATCAGAATGGGGAAAAAGTGTGATCTGTGTGACTTTAACTGTGGCATGGATGTTGGTGCCAGATGAGATGGTTTGAGTATTTCATAAACTGCATATCTGATGGTATTACACAGAACGGTGCGAAAAACATAAAAGATTGAGTGAGCAACAGTTCTGTGGGTGGAAACGTCTTGTTTCAGAGGAAAATGTCCAGATTGGTTCGAGCTGCCAGAAAGGATATAGTAATTCAAATAATCACTCTTTATAACTGTGGTGAGCAGAAAAGCATCTCAGCATGCACAAAACATTGAATCTTGAGGTTGATGGGCTACAACAGCAGAAGACCATGTTGGGTTAGCCAAGAACAGGAATCTGTTAGGAGGCTATCATGGACACAGGCTCAGTTGAAAATTAGAAAACAAAAAATCGCCTGGTGTTTTTCCAGTCTTCTGCTGTCCAGTTTCAGTGACTCTGTGCTTGTGATAGCCTTAGATGCTTAGATGCTATCGTCTTCTGTTGTTGTAGCCCATCCACCTCAAGGTTTGATGTGTTGTGCGTTCTGAGATGCTTTTCTGCTCACCACGGTTGTAAAGAGTGCTTATTTCTGTTACTATAGACTTCTTGTCAGCTCAAACCAGGTTGGTCATTCTCAGCCTGCAGACCCTCCGCACACGGGATGTTTTTTTTTTTTTTGCGCTTCCTTCTATGTAAACCCTAGAGACTGTTGTGTGTGTGAAAATCCCAGGAGATCAGCAATACCTGAAATATTCAACCCAGCCCATCTGGTACCAACAACCATGCCATGGTTAAAGTCTCAGAGATCACATTTTTTCCCCATTCTTATGTTTAATGAAAACATTAACTGAAGCTCTCTACCTGTATCTGCATGATTTTATGTATTGCGCTGCTGCCACATGATTGGCTGGTTAGATAATTGCATGAATGTGCAGGTGTATATTTCCTAATAAAGTGGACGGTGAATGTATATTTACATACAACGTCCAGTAAACAAAATATATACAGGGCACCAAAAATTTTCAATATACAATAACATCAAATATAGGTGTATAGTGTACATAGTAAGTTTGCAATGTGCACACTTATTGTATAGCCAAGGATGATATTTGAGCTGTGCTGTGCCACACAGTCATGTGTGCATGCAGCCCTGAGGACCTCCTGTGTGAGGGTGAGAGAGGAGGACATGAGGCTGATTTTTCGGACCACCTGTGGCCTACCTGTCAGAAAGTCCAGGATCCAGTTGCACATGTGGCCGTCCAGACCTGTGTTGGTGATGTGCTTGGTGGGAATGATGGTATTAAATCCTGAACTCTAGTTGACAAACTGCATTGTCATATAGTTGTTCTTCTGTTCCAGGTGGCTAAGGGCCGTGTGCAGTACGAGGGTGATGGCATTGTCAGTGGACCTGTTGGCACGGTTGCAGATTGCAGGGGGTCTAATGTGGTAGGCAGGGAGGAACAAATGAGCTTTGAGAAGAGATCATAATAAATCATATATCAGTAACATGCTGAACCTTTTTTTTTTTTTTTTTTTTTAAAGTTTATAAAAGTTTCTTCTAGAAAGAAAAGATGTGGTGTTTTTAATAAGTCATATATACCCCATACTTACCCCAGTCTTTACTTGTGTTACATATGTTCCACAACATTAATTGTTGTAACTTCAGTTGAATAAAACACTTTGGGACGTGCTGTTACAGGGAAACAACTTTGGTTTGGTCATATATCACACCACCTCATCGTTCATTAATTTCCTGTAACAGCACGTCCCATGCTTCATTTCTAACACAAATGTTACATACTGCAGCTTTAAAGAAGCCAACAGGTGTTTGCGACCGCGCGTGATATCAGTTGATACCGCCCCCTTCCGCGAGCTCTAAC
Organism: Pangasius djambal; assembly: GCA_022985145.1. Taxonomy (NCBI): domain Eukaryota; kingdom Metazoa; phylum Chordata; class Actinopteri; order Siluriformes; family Pangasiidae; genus Pangasius; species Pangasius djambal. The sequence continues at coordinate 5,320,673 of CM040984.1, read as the reverse complement.
GCCATTGGATGGTTCGATCAGAAGCGTGAATTTGATTGGACAGTCATTATGTCAGTGATTACGCTGAGCATCCTCTGAATCTTCTTCGGTCAGGAGGAAAGGGTTTAAAGGCCGGGTAATTAAATTCACAGCATTCTGCCATGAAATGGCGGCAAGCGCGAGCTGAAGGTGATAGACTCTGACTCCAAACGCCGAGTTGTGGATTTTATTTTGAATTTGTTTCGGTAAGCGCTTGGTTAAATAACGTGTTTTTTTTTGTCCGCTCTGGCGGATTTGGTCCTCACCTCCTTAAGAGATAAAGTTGTCGGCTTTTCATGTAGTTTATTACAGCGCGATTTATGTAGCGACATTTTGTTTACTATCCGCTGTGTCTGTTTTTTTTTTTTTTTAGCGTATTTACAACATGGACGCTTTCCGTGAGGTGAAACTGATCATTATGGGTCTCTAGAGGCTGGTCCTTGTGTTGTTTGGTTAAAAATAATAATGTGCATAAATTTAATCGCTTTTGTGAAGCCATAGTGTGAAGAAATGACACATTCTTATCCAGGTATTTGCCTTGGATTAGATTATTATTATTATTATTATTATTATTATTATTATTATTATTATTATTATTTTATTATTATTATTTAAATCCATAATAAGATTAGTGCTGGATAAGAACTGTAATTGCACTGTGACCGCTAGATGGCGCTGTTGTACATGTAAACTACACTTTATCAGGTGTACCTACCATTACAGGAGTAGCTATAATTACTGACTGTAGCCCTCTGTAGCTATAACCAGTACAGGTTCTCATTAGTGGACCTGGAACCCCACTGACCATGTATTGTTATGATGGTGGACAAGCACTGACACTAATATGATGGTATGAGCAGAGCTCGGGTTACTGTCTATGTGGAGATTCACATGTTCTCCCGGTGTCCCTACGGGTTTCTTTCTGGGCTCTCCTCCAACCTCCCAAAAACATGCTGGTTCGCTAAATTAGGCAACTCTAGATGTGAAAGTGTGTGCACATTGCCCTATGATGGACTGGCGTCTCACCCCGGGTGTACTCCCGCCCCTCGCAGTGTCTCACCCCGGGTGTACTCCCGCCCCTCGCAGCGTCTCACCCCGGGTGTACTCCCGCCCCTCGCAGCGTCTCACCCCGGGTGTACTCCCGCCCCTCGCAGCGTCTCACCCCGGGT
>CM040984.1:5269518-5302492 GCA_022985145.1 Pangasius djambal | reverse complement strand
CAGTGTGAATCATCTTTGGGCAATCCTCCAGGAGGCTTGGAGTAATATATCAAGTCAATGTTTGAATAAACTGACTGCTCGGATGCCTAGTGTTGTCCCTTATTATCAATGCAAAATGGTCACTAACTAAAGAGGATTTATGCTGATATTGCCCAAAAACCCTATTTTGTTCAGGCGTTTCCAAACTTTTTGAGGGCAGTGTAAATAAAATTGAATTGAATTGAATGTAGAATACATTCCGAAAATGGAGCGGTGTTTGTCTCTGCTGCTCGGTCAATAAAGTAGCTTCACTCTTATGAAGAGTACAAGATACTTGATGTAAAAGGTAGAATTCCTCCTCTTTGTGGGGAAATATAGTTGATTTTGCTGATTTCTTACAATCCAGCACTGTTTTTGATAAATGCGTTTGAAGAGGAAAGGGTATCGGATACACACCAATCGCCCACATGTTGCTCCTGGCTAATCGCTTATTTATTTTCTAGTGTTCATCATGTAGACTTGCGCTCATTTTAGTGATGAAACACTGTAATTGCTTGATTACATTTTGCCAATTAGGTGACGAGTTTAAAAGAAAACAAGTGAATAAAATGGTATGCGGAAAAATAATGCAGGTATTTTATCAAATAAAGGGCATGTCACTGCAGTGAGAAAATTAACTTTCTACTGGCAGAGCCCTATGTTCAAACTGACTGCAGTTCATTTAGGATAAGAGAACTCCTTAGAATTATAGCATGTGGTTTGGGACACAGCCTAGCGGGTTAAAATCACAATTCCATGAGTTTTACCAACAAAGCAATCTTCAATAGTGTCTGATAATATCCCCATTGAGTACAATGGAAAACCCAGGATGTTCCATTTAGTCATCTGCTTTAAGTCTCTATGTAAAATGAAATGTGGCATAGACTGTAATTCAGACCTAGAAACTGCTACCACTGTTGCTAATGTTATACGCATGGATGCATCAATACCGTTTTATTAGGGTTTTTTTTTTTTTTGGTCCTCATCAATCCCGATACTGATACTGAAATGGGTAACCTACTTAGTATTAATTAATCAGGGACATCAAGTAACATTTTATTTAGCTCTCTGTTTCCCTGGTGTACGTAGTGACCACGAAATGCGCACACGTGTCCATGCACATACACTACACTAGCCTCGTTCTTTAAAATGTTAGCTAGCTGACTTTAAATGAGCTGCATTAGCTAGCTAGATTAGTTACCTGGGATGGTGTAGGGTTGCAGTAGACAGGAGCGGGTTTTGTTTCATGTCAGAAACAGCTGTAAGTAACGTACGTTTTTGTTTCCATTGCATCAGAATCCCTCATTGTCATTCAACAATTTTGACTATTGGCAGGGACAACATACTGGGTAAGACCTGTTATTTTCACTCACCTAGCGTTGTTTATTTCCTCATCTAGCCAGCATTTGCAGCTAGCAGTTTTTCTGAGGTTTATGTTTAAGATGTTTTAATAGGTTATTTGCATTGCAGAAAGATGCTGTAGTTGCTCCTCTTGATATTTCAAAAGAGCACAGTTCGCAGTCTGCTTTGCTTTGATTGGCATCATTACTCATGAAATGTGTCATTACGGAGACATCATACACTAGGCTTATGTCACAAAGTCACATGGTATCGGATGTTATTTTTTACAATTACAAATAAATAAATAAGGTATCGGACCTATACCCGATACCAGTACTGGTATTGATGCATCTCTAGTTATGTGTTTATTGTTAACACTAGCATCTGTAAATAACTGATTTTTGATGGGTACCATTATGTATTGAGTAACAGACACCTGACCAGGGTAGAGATGCCGTAGTTCTTGGTTCAGATTAGTAACTGTGCAGTTCTGTATCACAGTCAGGTGAAAAACATGCTATACTACAGTGGGAAGGGTGTTGTTCTGTGTCTGATAGGTGTGTGCCTGTCTGTCAGGCTGGATTTGTAACATGAGAGGGGGAAAGGTTAATGAAGCGAAGGACATTTCGTACATTATGTCCAGCTGAGTATTTGGGAGTCTGTCGAATGTTGTTTGATTAATTTGCCATGTCAGCTGTTTGTCAGGGTCAAACTGCCAATATTCTAATAGATCTCATCTCTGTGCCTGGGTGGGTTATTTTAATATACGATAAACAGATAATAATCTGAGAAACAATAGCTGCAGTCTGGACACAAAGCCGTACACGTCTGTGCAAACACACACACCTATTTTAAACATCAGTCTAACTTTTTTGCAGGGCTCTGTTTAAAGTGTGTTTGCTTTCTGATTTAATGGATAACATGGTGACCTTTAGCTGTTTTTGCTCCGGCAATGTTTTTTTTTTTTTTTTTTTTTTTTTTGTGGCCATAATGGGATCAGGGACTAATAGCAGGAAGTTATTTCATGAGTTTCATAACAAAACTTGAATCATATCAGAATGTCACAGGTGAGCGAACGTATCTGGTGTATGTCTGATGGAGTAGTCAGAGCGTGGAGACGTAACGCAAGAGAAAGAAGGGCTCTTAAGTTGCAAACCACGGATACAATTCTCACTTTGCTTCCAGAGCCTTTGTGTAAGATGTGTATGAAGTGTATGTGTTTAAATGAGCAAGGATGACATGGTTTTACGTGCATAAATGAATTCCTAAGTAAAGGCAAATGCTAACCTTCATAACCTTTCATAGAAATCGAGCCATATGAAATGTGAAGAATTACCAGTTAGCAAGTGTTGGATTGCAATTTCTCCTAAATACACAACGAAAACACCTTATTGACTGACTGATTCATTACTTGATTGTCCTAGGTCTTTGGTGTTTCAATATCTCTCTTCAAATCTCATTTCCATATCACAGTATCAATCATGTTATCATTCTTGTAATCTGATCTGGGATTTTTTTTATGAAAATCTAAGAAGTCTGCCTTTGAAAGGAAAACCAGAGCTTGCAATAATGCAGCGTGCACCTAGATTAATGGGAACGCTGTAACCCTACACCCTTTTTACATTCCCAAAAGCACTACTTTTTGTTTACTTTACAACCAATGTATCCAGCCTGTTTGCACCAGTGGAGTCTGTATCAACCTTTGCACCAAACACTGTCATCACCCCAAACAGCAGCTTACACTACAATCCAGATAAACTGGGTTTCTTTGTCTCTGCTGTTGACTTATTCAATACTAAAGGCCATGATTGACAAGCCTGGAGTTAAAGGTCTCTAGGGATTGTTCCATAGCCAACATCTGTCTATAGCTCTTAAGCAAACTCTTATTGTCACGTCATGTGTCATGATTTTCCAGGGTTCTTTAACAATTTGCATTGCACTCATTTCTGTGTAGAGGTTCCATCTAGACCTGTAGTTCAGTACTTCTGGATATTATACAGCAGCATTTATCATGTCTGGTTTTATGGTTCATGCATTAAAATAATAGCCAATCAATCTCAGGTCTGTCTCTAATATCGCCCAATATATTACAGCAGTAGAACCTTAATCAGAGTTCTCCTATTAGGGTTTGATTAATTTCTATGGTAGGACAGCAAAAGTCCATGCAGATCAAGTCTGATTTTATGGCTCTGTTATATCGTTTCATACAGACTTCTATGTTGTGGAGTAACCACTAAGGTGGTCACATTTGATAAAACAGTAGAATCTTTTCTGCTTCTATAGATCTGTATGTTAGAACAGTGGAATTCCAATCACACATTTGGTTCTGTGATTCTACGTTAGACATATCAGATGTCTGGTTTTATGGTTCCATGCATCAGAACAACAGAATCCCAAAGCCCATTGGAAGCCCATTTCTATCGTCCTACATGCTGCAGTAGGAGAACCTCAATCAGAGTTCTATTCCATTTACTTATAGGGCAGAACAGCTTTCCATGTATTAGAACAATAGCAGTTATGTCACATGTTATGGCTCCATGCATCAGAACAATATAACCCTAATCAGAGTTATGTCTCAATGTCCCAAATTCTGGTTTTATCATTCTGTATTTAAAAATGAATGAAATCCCAAGTTGGAGTAGATCTCTCGAGTTCTACATTGCTGGATCTGCTTGTTAAACTGTGCAACTCCATTCAGAGTTCATTCAGCTACTGTGGTTCTGTGTAGTTCTAAAACAGTAGAACCCAATTTTGTCTTACAACAGTGGAGCCCCAAAGAGACCTGCTTCTATGGTTCCATACATCGGGACAGCAAAACCTAAATCAGTTCTTTTATGGTTCTATACGTTACCACAGTGGAATTCCGGTCTGTCACCATAGCTGGTTCCAGAGCGATTAAGACTATGCAGTTTTAGTGCTTTGTGTATACTTTATTCACATCTTCATAGACTGTTATTTTAAGTAAAGAAGATTTGCTCCAAGTGGAATATAAATCTTACTGAACTACTGAATATGCCAAAAATCCTAAAAACCAGCCATAACCTTGAGTTGCTTGAGGGTTGTCTTCATCTTTATCTTGACTGACCTTTCCATGAAATTGCAGAGAGAGAGAGTCAGATTAGTCAACATTAAAGGAGATGAAGATGATGGAGAGGGGAAAAAGCAGGTAGTCATCAGGAGTTCTCTAACAACTTAACAACCACTACTTTTCACTTCTGAAATCAAGGCTTAATTTATCTGCTCTTTCTGTGAGCACTGTTACCTTCAGCAGTCCCTGTACCTGTTTTGCACTTTTCTATTTGTGCATGGTATTTGATAACGGGTTATTGGAATAGAGTTATTACATTTCTCTCTGCTTCCACTCTCAATGCCAGTGGGCCACTAAGCTTTGCCAGAAGCTGTTAAGCTTTGCCAGGTTAATTAAACATCTTGTCTGTTTAACATGTTCATTTTCTTAATTAAAAACAACTCTGTTCTTAGTCCAAAATCATTACAGTGTCCCAGTAGACTGCATGCCCCAAATTTCTTTGAGATGTATATATATATTTTTAATTTTCTCTGTGGTTAAACAAGCTACACTTTAATGAAAGCACTTGAGGAATTATGCACAAATTAAAATTATTATTTATTTTTTTTAGTGTTAGACTAAAATTAAATTAATGCTATTTAGACCACTCAGTATGTACATGATTATAAATGTAAATATAACAATGCATAAAGGTGAAACACAACAGTTTAAAGGAGCAGTGTGTTGTTTTTTTAGAGCTCTCTGCTGCCTGAGAGGTAAATTGCAATTGCAATAAAAATACTGACAAGCCGCCGCCTTCCGCAACTGACCCTACTACTTCTGCTGCAAATTTATATGCATCTTGGATTGACTTTTAAGGAAAAGGGGCAGAGTTGAAGTCACTTGGCAGTGGCAGAGCTAATTTCCGGGCCAGAAAAATGTCGGAACAAAAAGTACAGGAGACTAAAATAAAGAAATTAGTGGCAGCCACTATATGGTAATATTGCAAATTCCAGTTTTGAAAAGGTAACCATGATGATTATAGGTCTAGAAACACATTTAAAAATCCACCTTTAAGAGGCTAGGGGCCATATATAATGCTTGGCAATGTTACAGATTCTTTTCTAGCATTAAAAACGACATGCAATTTACTAAACAGTGCTTAGAATAAGATACAAGAGACGGTTCCTACTGTTTTGAGCTTCATTGCTTCAGCATTTTTCAGACTTTCTCTGTCAAATTGGAATAATTGGTTCATTACAATAATCTCCACACTATCATTTGCACTTTGTCAAGGCTGATGGTGATTATTGCCTTTGTACATTTAACACCCTTGAATGGCTGGTGTTATTTTTAGCTCCAACATGGCTGTAGTTATTCTGCTAATAGCTACGGATTAGAGGAAACATCAATGGCTACCAAGACAACATGTTCAAAAAGAGTTTGAAGTTGGGGTTCAAAAGGAGACTGTGAATATATTGAATTCATGTATTCTGAATTTATAGACAGTAATAAAGAACGATAGGAAACACAAAAGGAGTTCATGCATTGCCAAAGCTCTCGGTCAGCCTCCACACCCACAAACCTTCTCTCTGTGGCAGCTGTACGTTTGGTATTGGAAAGAATGTCCATAGCTGTACTCTGAATTGTGTGTGTGTTGTGTAATGGCGTGTTATTCAGACCTACTCCCTATGTTTCTCAGACTAGCACCTGTTCCCAAAGCTGAGATGTACAAACATCAGTGCCTGGTAGAATTCTCAGCTGTTACAAAGCCCACTGTATACCCAGATGAAGTTTCCAGATTTGCCTCTATAATGGTTTTTCTCACATTTGTTCAGATGGATCAGATCAAAACATATTCTTTTTGTAGAGATTTCAAGAAATGCAGCATAGGGATTGTAAGGATCACACCACAACAAACTAGCACACTTTCCCACCACATCCCAGTTTGGACTTTAAATGTGGCCTTATCACAAAGGTCACGATAAAACCCAGAAGTTAGCAGTATTTATCTGACTATGTCCAATAAGAGTTCAGAATTAGGTTAAGATCCCTGAGGTAAACTCATTATCATTACAGTAAAGAACACGAACCTGTTTACACTGTATAAAATATCGTTTTAGGAAATTTTAATGCAGCGCTCTGTGTTGAGGGAGCATGAGCGTGCTGTTTATTTTAAAGAGCTTCACTGTGTGAAAGAATGCAGAAGGTTGACCTTCATATTTTTAGCTCAGCTGTTTTTTCCATTAGCAAGCCACAAGCAGGCCAGTGTATGTTTTATTTGGATCTGGGGGGGAAATGCTAATTCCACACTGTTCCGAAATAACAAACAATTCAAGGTTAATACCCCACTATGAAGTTCCACATTAACACTCGCACAGTTTTACTCTAGACACAGTAAACTGCACAGTTACATGCTACCTCCACACAATTTCATGCTCACTCCAAAAGGTTTCATGCTCGCGCCACGAGATTTCATGCTAACCCCACATTGTTTAATCCTCACTCCACGAGATTTCATGCTAACTCCACATTGTTTCATGCTAACTCCAAAAGAATCTATTCAAACTCCACAAAATTCCAGTAACTCCAGAAGAATTCGTTCTAACTCCGCAAGATTTCATGCTAAGTGCGTAAGATTTCATGGTACCTCCACAAGATTCCGTGCTAACTCTACACGAGTCCATGCTAACTCCACAATGTTTAATGCTAATGCCACAAGATTTTATGCCAACTCCACAAGATTCAGTGCTAACTCCACAAAATTCCAGTAACTCCAGTAGAATCTGTACTCACACCACAAGATTCAGTGCTAACTCTACAAGGATCCGTTCTAATGTCGCAAGATTCTGTGCTACTGTAACTCCAGAAGATCTCATACTAACTCTTCATGGCTCCAAACACTGATTCCCCATTTCAATACTGTTCTTTACATGTCCTTGTCGACTTGCCCTCACCATTTCCCCTTGGGGCAGTCCTGGACACTGTATTAAAGGGCTGTTCCATTACTCTAATAGCTCAAGTGAAGTTTGTTAGACGACCCTTTGGAGGGTTGAGGGATCAAATAAACATGACGGTAAACTTCAGGAGCTAAACTTGCCACCAAATCATCGCAATCCGTTGCAATTTACTTCCCGATTCTGAGTGTAAACAATACTATGAAATACTTTACTTTTTACATCCCTGCTGATGTAACCTCTTTAGTCTGGTAACTGCTAGATGAAGCATTTGCTTCTTTTATAATTGTTTACATTTAATTTACTGTCTGCTGCAAAGAAAGACTGAACACAGACATTGCATTACACACTCAGACTTTACACACACTCTGATCTATTATATTTGCCATTCACTTTCTTGTTTAAGCTTTGTTTTTTTTGTTCTGTGTCTCTCTCTCTCTCTCATTCCTGGTGCATCTCATGTACATTCTATCTCTAGAAAACCTACACACACATGCATGTAGTTTACAGAGACTTGGTATCTGTTATCATCTCTAAAATGCAACATGGCATGTGTGTGCTGGCCGGAGCGGCAGAGTAGAGCTGGAGTCTGTAAGAGTATACCGGAGTCAGGAAGTGCACTCAGAATGCACCACCATGAATTAGTGATCGCCGAGTCATCTCTAGTTACCACTCCAGGTTACAAACACATCAGCACTCGTTTCATTATTCCGATATTTCTTGCCCTGTATTCTCTCGTTCTTTCTCCATCCATGACTTCCTAGTTTTTGGGTTTTTTTTGGTCTGTTTGCTGCCTTTTTTTTTTTTCTCTGACACTTTCTTTCGATTTTCTTCCTTTTCTCTCTCTCTGTCTGCCTTCCCCCCTCTGAGGAGGTGATCGTTTAGATGAGTGAAGTGTGCTGGGGCAGCTGGTGATGACATGTCCTCCACCGCTGATGAGACGATAAACACTAGGAACTCGTTGTTCCTTTGGCTTTTCAGAATAGATGATGATTCGAAACTGGAAGCGGCTTGATGTCAAATAGTTCAAAAAGGTTCAGAAATTCAAAGAAATATTTATTTCATTACTTATCAAAAACGGTCCCAATTCATAGCAAATGTCCGAACACTATGTATGTAATTAATTATTAGCGGGGTTCAGTACAGTGTAATTCTTACATTCTTACAAGTGACCTGCCGGTATTAGGAGATAATGAGTGATAAATTACATATGTGTAACTAGAAATTTGTAATAATATAGCAATCCAGAATGTCTGTATTTGTTCAGTAATAAAGATGTGTACCTAAAGTTATAGTTACTTTTTTTGTTAATTGCACTTGCATTAACATAAAGAAGAAGCAACACCGGAGTACTAAATATAGATCAGGGGCCATCAACTGGTGGACCACGGTCCAGATGTGGAACCAGCAAATTACATTATATGATCAGAAGTTTGTGGACATGTGACCAGCACACCCAATATGTGGTCTTTCCCCAAACTTCTCAAAGCACACAGTTGTAAAGGACAGAGTATGCTGTTGCATTACAATTTCCCTTCATTGGAACTAAGAGGCTCAGACCTGTTCCAGCGTGACATTGCCCATGTGCACAATGCGAGCTCCATGAAGACATGGTTTGGAGTGGAAGAACTCGAGTGTCCTGCACAGAGCCCTGACCTCAACCCCACTGAACACCTTTGGGATGAACTAGAACACCGACTGCACCCCAGACCTCCTCACATCCCAACATCAGTGCCTGATCTCACTAATGCTCTTGTGGCTGAATGAACACAAATCCCCACAGCCACGCTCCAAAATCTAGTGGAAAGCCTTCCCAGAAAAGTGGAGTCTATTATAAATCTAAATCTGAAATGGGATGTTCAACAAACACATACTATATGGCTGTGGCAGTCAGGTCCACACAATTTTGTTTATATGATGTATTTCAGTGATCGGACTGAGTACTTTAGACCAGTAAACATATTGGGGGGAAAAAACTGACCTGCGTTTAGTGACCATTGTTGTCTTAATGTTACCCATCACATCTTCTGTGGCAAATCCTCTGTTGTAGTTTATCCATTGGACCAGAGGCTAGCTACAGTGCTAGGTTATTTAACAGTGCTAAATATATTTACCCATTCTGGTCAGATTAGTGAACTGACCACATGGTGATTTAAAAAAAAAAAAGAAAAGTTGTCAGTGAAAACAGAATGCTTAAAGATGAATGAACAGTGAAGTATGTATTTATTCTCCCTGTGTAAAAATAAAAATGTAACGCATCTCATCTGTTCAAAGGCCTTGCCACTAGTCAAAAGTATAACAAAAATATTGCAAGAACCACATCAATTTATGACTATGATTGGGCAAACTGAAGATCAAGGTCAAATGAAAGTCAATCCCATGGTTCCATTGGCTGCAGTCTAGCTCTCTTTAAATTGATGGATATGGTTGTAGGGTTGGGCAATGTGAGCAGATTAATAACACAATAAATGGCAATCGGTTGACTTTCTTTAGAAGTATTGCTCATTTCAAAAGGAATTTAAAACTCCACATGATCTATCCAGATGTGACTGCAGTTCCTGTAGTGATGATCATTATAATTTGTTCTTATTTCATGTATAAAGAGCACTAGTCCTGTGTGCATCTCCTCATAAAGTCCAAAACAGAAAAGAAGCAGGCAGTGAAGAGTGTGTGAACCAGTTTATTCCACAGCCATAATTCTCCCAAGGTAGCCAGATGGTATTGGGACAGAGAGGGCAAGACATTAGAGAGAGGACAAGGTTGTCGGAAAGAGCAAAAAAAAAAAACAAGGGCAGCTGGAGGGGTGGAAGAAGGAGAGTGATTCTTTTATTCAGGCTTTATTAACCAAGCTCAGCATTTTTCACCTATTTAACAAGGTTCAAAGAAACTGTGTGCACACTATTCAATATCAGCATCTTTTCAGTTTTCAGTAGTGTCCAATAACAAGGCAAATAACAAATACTTTTCATTGTCTGAGAGAGTATTACAATTATGACAAAGGGTAATTCTCAAATAAACTACAATTTAATGTAAATGAAGAAGTCGAAACTTTTCCATTAGGAATTCTCGTATAGCTAAATATTTCTTAGTAATGGATGCAGACTTAAAATAAGAAATCATAGCCATTATGTGTGCATATACAGGGTGTCCCAAAAGTCTCCATACATAGAGGACTAGGTACGCCAGCACCACGTCAGTTGTGCCTTTGTCAGTGGATGTTTGTGGACGTCCACTTCTCAATTGGTCCGCAATGTTTCCATTTTTTTAAAATTTAAGTTTGGCAACAGTGTGTGTGATGTTTGCCGTGTTTCCTGTTAAAGTCCATCGCAATCTTGCGACAGCTTCCCGATCCAGCCATGAGAATGATTTCAATATGTTCTTCTTTTGTCAAAGGCATTCTTAAAGGCTATCTGAAAAAATATATATAATATGAAATAAGTATGAAAAATTGTGGAAGACATTTTGCTAAAAAAGTGTTAATTTCTCCTCTATATGGAGACTTTTGGGACACCCTGTACATATGTGAACATTTTAGCATGTCCGAGTTTGGAAAGAAGTCACAGCATCCAAAACAGTGGCAATATGGCATTGCTAGGATTTATACTGTAACTTTCAACTTTCCAGTCAGTTGACCATGAACCTCTGAAGCACCTCTTCTTCATGTTAATAAAAAACCGTGAGCAGTTACTGAACAGCTAACAGCTATGTGTACATGTTGTGTTTATATGCATGAGTAATGTAACCAAAGGTCATTGTTCTGATAATTATGTCCCCTTTACTAAATGAAGACAGATTAGACAAGGTGTAAGGGGTCAGTCATGATTTCTCCCTGTTGGTTAAACATAAATCGAGGCCTGCTAATCTTCCGAGTCACACACTTGTGTGTAAACGGGGTGTAGATTAAGATTCAGCATATTTTAAATCGATATCATTGAACTGAAGAGTGTGATCAATTGTCTTTTAATTATCAGCATTTAGAAAGAAACTAAATTTAAATTTTTGTAATTTTTATTTTTATAACATTTTGCTATTTGAAGACCTTTTAATAGCTGTATTTATTAAAGTTTAAGAGTCTACCATAATAACCCTATAACCCATAACTTCATAATTCAGTGTTTATGAACAGTGTGAGAGTTCTAACCCTACCAGAAAGTATTCAGATTTTTTTTTTAGAATGCTATCCAAAGAACCCTTGAGGAATCTTTAACTAGGTTTGGACACCCATTAACTTGGACTAAATGAGGATGCACTGTAAAATATATATATATATATATATATATATATATATATATATATATATATATATATATATATATATATATAATATATATATATATATATATATATTTTTTTTTTTTTTTTGGGGGGGGGGGGGGGGGGGGGGGGGGGTGTCTGGTCTGTCCCCGGCAGTGCACACTCTACCTCTCCTGCGTACTGTCACCTGCGCCTCATTATCACCACTATCAGGACCTGTGTAAACATCTCAGACTCTGACACACACTGTGAAGCCTTGCACTTCTCATGTTAATATCTTTTTCAGTTTAACCATTCTAGGTTTCTTAAGTCAGAGCTTCAACCTTGACACTTGTCATTGTGTACACTGTGTGCCAACATGATGGCCTCTGTTTATAGCCTGTTTCACTAAGCATAACTTTTATTGTCGTTCTTGCTAATTCTGTTCTAGTTTAGGCCTTATAAATATAATAAATAATATTTTATATATGGCATTACTCTACTGTGACTACTGTAGTTCATCGGTCACACCTCGCTTTCCTTCATTTTATCCCTGTTTTCTGCACTTCGCAGTTTTATACAGGGAATTGGCACATTTGAGTACAATATATCTGTGTGATGTAACATAAGACAATCAGAAATAGTTATACAGTTTATATGTTGTGCTACAGCAGTATATGTAAAGTAACAAATGATGAATTATGCCTTATGCATTATGGCACTGTACTCATCAGTAATATAGTGTAGTATAGTTATCAACAAGCTTTTATATAGTTTAGTTATCGTACGGAGTTTGTATATAGTATTTTATAGTTCTTATAGTTTTATACAATATAGTATTGTTATCATGTAGGATTATTATTTAGTATAGTACTCATAGCTTTTTGATATACTGGTATATAGTATAATTCTCATGAAGTTTTTGTATAATATAGTATAGTTATAGTACGTATGTGTGTGTGTGTGTATATGTGTGTGTATGTATATATATATATATATATATATATATATATATATATATATATATATATATATATATATATATATATATATATATATATATATATATATATATATATATATAGAGAGAGAGAGAGAGAGAGAGAGAGAGAGTATAGAGGGGCACGGATGCTTGGTGGTTAGCCTTGCACCTCCGGGGTTGGGGGATCGATTCTTCCTCTGACCTGTGTGCGCGGAGTTTGCATGTTTTCCCCGTGCTTGGGGGTTTCCTCTGGGGACTCCGGTTTCCTCCCCCAGTCAAAAGACATGCGTTGTAGGCTGATTGGCATTTCCAAATTGTCTGTAGTGTGTGAATGGGAGTGTGTGCGATTGTGCCCTGCGATGGGTTGGCACCCCGTCCAGGGTGTCCCTCGCCTTGTGCCCCAAGTCCCCTGGGATAGGCTCCAGGCTCTCAGCGACCCTGTGTTGGATAAGCAGTACAGAGAATGGATGAATGGATGGATAGTGTAGTATAGTTATATAGTGAAATTGTAATGTTATCATCTAATATAAGGACTAATTTGTCTCTTACACAGGAGCGTTTCGAGTCACTGTTTCGGATCTATGACGATCAAACATCCTTCCAGATGTTTAAGAGTTTCCGGAGAGTGCGGATCAGCTTCAGTACGCCAGAGGCCGCTGCACGCGCTCGCATCGAGCTACACGAGTCTGAATTCAACGGCTCCAAACTCAAACTTTATTTTGCACAGGTTTTTATTTATTTTAATTATATATATATTTAGTATTCTTATTTCTGTCTATTTTATTGGTTTTCAGACTTTATAATAATGAATTTAAAAGCTGAACAGCAGCTCTGCATTAAACCTTACAAGCAGGGAAAAGGCAGAACAATAAAGGCAGAACAATAAAGGCAGACAATGTGTCTTCCTGTTGTTACTCAGGTGCAGAACTCTGGTGAGGATGTGGATAAGGCGTATCTGGCCCCGCCCCAACCTGTGAAGCAGTTCCTCATCTCTCCACCCTCTTCCCCACCTGTGGGATGGAGCCAAAGCGAAGACGCCACCCCCGTCATCAACTATGACCTTCTGTGTGCCGTGGCCAAACTGGGCCCAGGTACGTATGCACACGCACGCGCACAACCAACGGCAGTCGGATCTATATAGGCACTTGTCATTTAAGCAGCACATTAAATAATGCTGCTCATTGTTTGTATGTGTGTACAGTCATTAGGTCATTTGGTGGTGTGTGTGTGTGTGTGTGTGTGTGTGTGTGTGTGTGAGAACTTTCAGTATGAAAGAAAATGTGAGAATGTTTGTGTGTCAGTGTGAATGAATTTTGTGTGTATGTGAGAGGTAAAGTGGGGAATCGGAGAGCATTTTTGTAATGAGTACATTTTGTGTAAAAACATGAAGACCTAGAGAGCCTTTTTGTGAACGAGTGGCAAGCTTGGAATAATGATCTAAACGCACCCAATATGACCTATATTAGTGCATGCAGCTCCCTCTGGTGGATAGAGGTGAACACGCATGATGACTGTGTGCACAGATCTCATCAGCATTCAGTTACCCTGTCTGGTCTCTGTGGCAACCTTGATCTAGTAGATCATTGTCTGTGTATCTACATTTTTTCCCCACAGGGCCTACGCCTTTAATTTGACAGTAACACAGTACAAGAAATATATAGTGGTATCTGATTTTAGATTTCTTATTATTCATAGGAGCATGTAAAAGAGGTTTGGTGGCAGTCGTGCCATGCTTTACTTCAGTCCAACTACCAATTATTGTTCTCCTGAGTCTTTGCTATGGAATGAAAGTAGCAATAATATTTTTTCTGAAAAGTATCTGGTAGCCAAGGAAGGCACAAAAAAGTTTGTTTTTCTTGAATAGAGTAGTGGTTTGAAATTAAATTCCAGACATTTACATTTGAGGTTTTATCAGTCCCTGGTGGTCTAGCAGCTAAGGATCCCCCGCTCTCACCACCACGGCCTGGGTTCGGTTCTCAGGCAGAGAATCATCCCAGCCACTGGGAGTGTACTCTTTATGCCGGTCCCAAGCCTGGGTAAAATGGGAGAGTTGCGTCAGGAAGGGCATCCGGCATAAAACCTGTGCCAAATCAAACATGCCTCTGTGGTGACCCCTAACGGGATCAGTCGAAAGAACAGCAACATCATCTCTGAGGTTTTATCCGGTTATGATATAACTTCCTTATAGCCAGAACAGCACAGTCATCAGAGAGCATACCATCAGTCAAAACCAAACGGACGGGTGTGGTGCACTGACTCATCATGTGTTAAGAGCAGAGTTGGTGTGTGTTACTGCACCTCACCTCTCCTGTTTCCTTAGATATTCATTGTAGACTTCTCCTTTAATGGCACGTATCTGCTAACAGGACCTGCTAACTACCCCAATGCTATTTTTTACACGAAAAGCAGATTATTGTGATTTAATAAACAAGTGCAGGAAGCTTTTAGTGCCTGTTGTAAGATCGGTGGGGTAGTGTCCCTCTCAAAGCCCAAAATATAGGGCATAGAGAGTTGACATCACGCTGTTCCTTACAACACTGAAGTTGTAAGTTAAGGTGTGGTTTGTTTCAGGGTAATTTCAACTTAAAATAACTTGCATAAAAATATCAGAAAAATCTTTTGATCACATTTATGTGGTTAAAAAGGTCAAGAAAATATGAAGTTGTGTAAGCTACTTTAACACATTTCTTTCTTTCTCCCTTTTTGTTCTCTTCTCTCTCTCTGCCTGTCTATCTATCTCACTCTCAATCACTCTCTCTCTCTCTCTCTCTCTCTCTGTCTGCCTCTGCCCTCTCTCTCTCTCCATTTCTCTACCTCTGTCCCTGTCTCTCCCTCTCTCTTTCTGCTTGTCTTTTTCTCTCTCTCTGCCTCTGCCCTCTCTCTCTCTCCATTTCTCTACCTCTGTCCCTGTCTCTCCCTCTCTCTTTCTGCTTGTCTTTCTCTCTCTCTCTCTCTCTCTCTCTCTCTCTCTCTCTCTCTCTCTCTGTCTTCCTGTCCAGGTGAGAAATACGAGCTGCACGCAGGTACGGATTCCACTCCTAGCGTGGTCGTGCACGTGTGCGAGAGTGAGACGGAGGAGGAAGACGAGGCCCGACCCAAGATGAAAATCGTCCAGACACGACGTCCCGACAGCCCTCCGAAAGTCTACAACTAAACCCACCTCTCTGCACGTGTCCTCTGTCTAAATCTGTCTCTCTCTCTCATATGGAGGCAAAGACACCCTTCATTTCAGCTCTAATTTAAAAAAAAAAAAACCTTATAAAATTGAAAAGAAATTTAGAGGGGAGAGTGTTTCTCGCTCGCGATAGGAAAGGACGGACCGAGTTAGTCTTGACTGGAAGAACTGACACACAGACATGTCACCGTCTCACAGAAAAGCAAAGGTAGCATGGAAGAGGGGGTAAGATACCTCCTGCAATCAGAGCACTTTTCATTCACTCATTCACACACTCCTGTAGTCTCACAATAGCGTAGCATTAGAGGATCATTAGAAATCTAAATGTATCTAAATGTAGTAGTAGTTGCTGAAGTACTGGTTTCATATCATACTTTATTTCTAGCATTCATTAACTGATCGTGGAGGAATATCACAAAGGGAAGCAATGTTTTTCTTTTTTGCAGATTTTAACTCGCATATCAGGTGATGTGTTGGGTTTATACAGTCCACGTGATCCGGATGTGTGTGTTAGCGATGCATTAAGATGCAGAGAGAAAGCGAGAAGTTAATAGTACACACACACACCACCTGCGGTTGCTGTCTTCTGAAAGGGTTGGTTGGAATAATTTTTTTTTTTTACTTATAAACTTGGAAATGTTTGTTTACTAAACTATATGTGTGTTGTTGTGATTTAATATTGTTCTTACCATGTATTTGATACCACAAGCATTCTTTGCATGCTAACTGCTGTAGCTGAACACAGAGTGTTTTATACTGAACAACAGAAATCAAACGATCCAGAAGTTAGCCTTCAATACATATCCTGCTGCTGCTCAGGAGTCTAGAAGGCTGTAAAGGCATTATGGTTGGAGCGATTGTCTGCATATCTGTAGGGTTCTTCCTTCTTTTTTTTTTTTCTTTTTTTTAAAGAGCTAGCACCTTTCTGCTGTGAATTACAGAGGAGGAAATCTTTTAAACGTTTATTTTCATTTCTTTCAGTCTATTCGCAGCACCGTGCTTTCAGTCTGTTTCTGCTCAGCTTGCTTGGTGTTTTGTGAAATCGGAGATTTCGACCCGTTTTGGGATTTTTTGTCATTTATAAAAAACACAAACCCTCAGCCGTCGAAAGTCGTCACATGAAATGCCCTTTAACTCGTAAAATAAGGCGTCAGGTGATTTAACGTTTTGTGAGTGAAGAGTCACATGGGAGGAAAGCATCACAAAATTAGCTTGGTATGGGAAATGTCATTTTGACTTACATGTGAATAGGACACAATGGCTTGTATAAATCCTGTAAGATAATCCTATGACGGGTTAATTTTGTGTTTCAGCGTGTCCTTTGTGCTCTTGAGGCACACACGTTTTAAACTCCGCAGCCGTTGCACCAGCAGAACGTAAGCTTTCATATGCTAGTTTGAATGTAAATGGCCGCCATGTTCCAAAAAAATAAAATTAAGCCTTACGTTATATCTTAAACTTTCCACCTATCCCCTAAAGATGTAACATTCACTGTGAATAAAATTACTCAGTAAGTCCATTCAAACTGGACGATGTAAAAGAACACTTACATCTATACCTCCATTTTGTTTTCTTTGCATTTTATTAGGATGATTTCTTCATGTAGATAGTTATGATGTATGATCACTGCTTACGGACAACTCACAGAAAGAGATTTCTGTAACAGGGCATATTTAAAAGGAAGGGATTCTAATACAACAAATATGCTGTTTTTATATATTTTAAAAAAATGTTGTGCAGAATGTCATCAGACTGAGACATTGGCAATGTAATATACACCACAAAAGATTTTAAAGGTTTGCTATTAACCTAAAATTACACTGTCTGAAAAGCACATTCATATGTGGATTAGTGGACAAGGCGTTAGTTTTTTTTTTTTTGTTGGTATGATATGTTACGATTGCTGTTAAATTTGTGGCATTAGAGCCCAAGCAGCAGAACAGAACAAGCGCATACCAGTATAAAATACAAGAAGTGGATAAACTGAGTCACGATTTTATTGTAAGGCACAATCCGTTTATATTTTACCTAGATAAAAAAAAAAAATCAACTAGCTTGAAGTAGCACTACTAGTTACGGCATACCTTAAGTGTCTGGTGCAGCTGAAATTCTACACCCTGATAGTTTTAAACTAACTACTCTCAGTGTATGGTTTAGGACTGGCATGCAGTCAAACTTGCCTTCAGCTGGTGCAACTGTTGAGAATTGAGTCCAGGAATAATAATAATTATTTTATATATATATATATATATATTTGGTTATTTGCATGATTTGGTAAACATGCACTGACAAAATGACTACCAAAACCCCATTGTGAATGCAAATCAACCACAAAGAAAGAAGTAAAATATGAATGCAGATCAGAAGCTCATATATATTTTGTACTGTGGTGAGAAAATCTCTAAATGATTCCTGGCAGAAATATGTTGATTGCTTTGTATAATACTTTGTCAGTTGTTGTAAGCAGCTTGGACATTGTAGTTTTATATAATTCTGTCTGTCATGGGTGTCTCTTTCCAGGTCATTTACTGCATCATTCTTGCTGTCGTTTTAATATGACGCGATGCCTATTGTCTGGTTGTGCCGTTCTTCCTGTTGTCTCATTCCGTCTAAATTTGCAAGCTAGTAAAAACGTCTTGGCTTGACCGGTAGCAAGGTTCTTCACAGTGACAGATGCTCACTGATTTCCTTATGTACTGGTCTAAGTATTTTCAAGTCAAGTCATGTGTTGGTGGTGTTCAGAGTAGTTTCCTGGATGAGGGAAATGAGTGCATAGCTTTTACTTTGTCCAGAGCACTTATTTACTCGTCCTTTTTATATCGTTCGTAATGATTTGGTCAGCAAAGCAGAGGAGAGGATGAATGACACAAATAAAGAACAGGATTAATGTAACAGCCAGATAAAAGGACGCATCAAACCAACAGGGAGTATAAGACAACAGTATGAAAATGACAAGCCAGATACACATCCAGGACAAATCAGTAGCCTGAGAGCCCGAGCAGATTTATTGTCCTGGCTGTTTTTTTTTTTTTTTTTTTTTTTTTTTTTTTTTTTAAATTCATAGTTGCCAGGTTGACAGGTAGGTTCAACAACCAGAGAATGAAAATAAACCCTTCTTCCTGTTGGTTTGTGGTGATATGCTAGAAAATAAGGATTATGGTTACACAGTCATCTCCTAGCCAGGAATTTATATATTTATTAATTTCCCTTAGTCTCTATTAATGCACTTAATATTTTTAATCCAGTCAATGTTCAGGCAACTAAAAAAATGAGTGACTGCGCAAGCACACTGGAGCTTCCGCTCGCCCAGTGGCTAGCTAGTAAATGTATCATTTGTCCACCCCGCACATCAGTATTGTACAGTGCAGTCAACATATTTTGGGTAGTAATCAGACCTCAGACCTTTCCCGTGAAAGAGAGGAAGGTGTTCCTGTGATCACGAAGCCTTTCGATAATGATGAGTCGAACAAGTTGTCCTGTGTGTGAAAGACAACCTTAAACTGTTAAAACACACATGAACAAATAACACAAAATTACACATTAACCACATGCTCTGTGGGAAACTGAGGGCGTATTTCAACATAACCACATGCAGTTTCAAATGTGTTCTTATGTAAAAAGAATGCTTTTAGCGTGTAAGATAAACTTTAATCCAATACAAGAAATCACACACAATCTCGTCACATGCACGTAGGCGGATAAACTGTGATTTTTCACCTGCATCAGACGTCTGTGCTTTGGCTGATTTGCTTCATGTTGTCGTTTTCCTCTGTGTCAAACCAATGAAACCAAGCCTTTCCTGAGAAGCCAAAAAAAAAAAAAAAGAAAAAGTGCATGTTGAAGTGAATCGGCTACCTCTGAGGGCTTGTGTCATGAAAGCACTTTAGTACTGCTGAAGTTGTATCTTTGAGCTACCAGCTTTGAGCTGTACATCATTTTAATTTTGTTTGTTCGGTTGTTTCCAGGTAGCCTTGTCACCAGCAGAATACTGATTTGAGTGTATCGCATTTCTCCATGTTGCTGTTTTACCTGCTTGTTTTGTCTAGGCAGCATGAGGACTTTGTGTACACAGAGAAACAATGTGGTGTTGTTAAAACGTCTGGGGCGAGTGAGTGTGTGTATGTGCGGCGGGCTGTTTGATGTTGCAAGTGTACATGTACACCTTAAAAAGAGACAGAGAGAACCATAACAACAGAGCATCTGACTTTTCCCGACGTATCTGATGCGCCACAGGCGACAATGCTGATGACTGATGCTTTTTTTTGTTTGTTTGTTTTTTTACTTCTTGTGCAGCTTCACATTTCTGTACTTTAAAAATTATACATGTTGGACTTTGTAATGTGATGAACTCTGCATTTTAGTTATTTTATTTTCTGGAATTGCACAAAATGTCAATTCTGTCACTGTTGGAATATTACTATTGTCTTGTACCGTAGCTAGTACCTAAAGAAGAAAACAATACGTAGCATTGAAGCAATAATTTCCCTGTTGTTTATCTGCGTCTCTTCTCCTATAGGTGTTTCTTTGATGAATTGTATCCCTAACTGTCTAATTGCTTATGTTTGTGTAGGTATTATTGTCAAATGTTTCACACAGATATATATATAAATAATAATTCCTAAAACATTTTGTTGTTTTGTTCTCCTTTTGTGTCTTTAACATCTTGTCCCTGTACTTGTTTAAAAATATCTATTATAATGATTTTTATACCACAGCACTGTAGCATTCTCCATTCTGATTGGTCAGAAGGTGTAGATTAAATTTCTAAAACAACAGCATCAAAGTACGTTTATATTAATGTGCTCGTTCGAATACATTATTGCTTCTGGAGTGATAACACGCAGGGACTTGTATGGCAGACTTTTCACATAATCTCTGATATGTGAAGTTTTCTGTAAGGAGATGTTTATTTAACAATTATGGAAGGAGTCTCCAGTGTCAGCGTATTGTAACAATCAGTAAGATTTCCACCACGGGATAAGCTTCAGGACCGAGTTTGAACTTTGATTTCATGACAAGCTGCATTTATTTTTTATTTTTTTTGTCTTATTAACTTCAAGGAAGTTCAAAAGAGATGCTGGCGAGGGAAAGACTGTTTACAGCTGCTATAACAAGCGATAACAGAAACTAACTTGTTTTACAGACTTTAAATGACATTAAATCTACATCTAAACTGGTCATTTATTAATGAATCAAAATTTAATCATTGGCAAATTGCTGTGGTTGTAAGACAAATAAAACACTACAGGATGTGTTGTGTTAGAAAAAGAATCAACTTCAAGGTTGGGGCCACACCCCACCACCCTGTCGTTGATTACTGTAACGGCACATGTCCAAAACATGCTGGTAAGTGGTTTGGCTATGTGAAATTGCGTGTGAATGTGTGTGTGTGTGTACGCACAGTGCCCTATGATGAACTGATATAACATCCAGCATGTGTTCACGCCCTGCTTCCGGTGTTCCCGGGATAAGCTCCAGATCCACAACGACCTTGACCAGGATAAAGAGGTTAATGAAAATAAAAGAATGAATATACATACAACTGTCATGTAACTAACACACATGTACATACTTTTACAGGTTGCACTGCGTAAATAGACGTGTCAACTTTTTGAGTAAGTACACGAGTATCTTGACATTTTGTGACAAGACTTTCTCTCTCAGGTATTTACACATGTGTAAGAGGTTCAGGGTAATTACATTTATACGAGCTGTTGGTTTTCAGATAAGATTGAGTATAATTAATTACCAGCTTTATGAAGATTCAGCTGAATTTGTTGGGTTGCCATGCCACAATACAAAATTGGAGAGGAATGTGTAGGCTTTAAAATAGTGTTCCTATGTAGTTAGTGTATATGTCCTGCTACCATTTCATATGAATATTAGTTGAATATTAGCATGTTTCCTCCGTAACTGAGAAACCATGCATAAGAGGTGCATTTAGGGGTGTTTTAAAGTTACCTTACAAATCAGGTTGTTCACCAAGCAGGTTACTGTTCCTCCCAACTCATGCAACACCCTGTGAATCATCAGCTTTCGAAGGCTGTGTTCTAAAAAAGAAAAAAAAACAGATGGCATTAAGAGGAAGATAACTTTAGAAGCTAAATGAAATATGGAAATGAGAAGCTTCTGGCCTGAATACAGAAGCTAGGTTATTTCAGGTCGTGTGTGTGTGTGTGTGTGTGTGTGTAAGAGGGAGAGAAAGAGTGAGTGAGGCACTACTCTCCATTGCTCCCATTTTCCAGGTTTATCTGATTCGTCCTCATGCCAGAGGGAGCAAGCCCTCATGGAGAAAAGTCAGGGCTCTGTTTTCAGGAAACAATCAGCCATTTGTTGGTGTTAATGGATACCTTTCATCAGTGCTCATATTGACTAGTGCTAGGGACAGGTCTTTAAATCTTGTTTTAGACTGTTTTATTTCATTTAAAATATAATGAAATAACAATAAATAATAATAATAATAATAATAATAATAATAGAGCATAATGTCGGTTATGCAGATGAAAAAAATTATATTTTTTCTAATGTGGAGCTTATCAGTATAATTTAAGACATAAATTGCAAAAGAAAAATGCATAAATTTTCCATTTCATAAAAATATTTTATTTAATTAATATATTTTTTATTGTTGATTTATATAAGTAAGCTACGAGATAACTGTTACAAACACAACATATAGACTTTGCAGGTGCTTTATGAACATTGATTTGGTCATTTATTTATTAATCGATTTAAAAGTTCAGCAAATTCCAAACAGCTACTGAACAGCTTTGACTTCTAGTCTGCCGCTGGAAGCTCATTTGTAAACTCCCCATTCCCACTCAAAGCTCTGCCCTAGAACCTACGGTGGTTCAACTGGAGTTAGCATTAGCAAGGACTGTCATGACTGTCATCACTTTCAAGCACACTCCGCCATTCAACTGCTTGAAAGCCAAGTTAACACTTTAAACACACACAATTCTAATCCTACGTCCCTAAACATGACCTTGGGAGCCCTTTCAGAAGTTCCCTTGAATCATATTGAGGCAACATGGAGCAGAGGGAATAAAGGAAATAAAGCATTAGACTCAATTTTTGTTTTATTTACATGGAGAATGATAACAGTATTTGGGGTTCCTACCCACTTTTTTTTTTTTTTTTTTAAATAAAGAAAAAAAAGAGTTTCTTTGTATTTCACCCTAGCCTCCAGGGACAGGGCAAGTGAAGGTACTTTAAGGATTGTTTAACTGTGACTTCAGCTGTAACAGCTAAAACTAAATATTATTTATTTGTTTGTTTATTATTACATAACTCAGTATTATCTATTCATATTTGTAGTAATGTGTGGTTGATGCAGTCAGTGTTATTAGTCTACATAAGGTAAGATTTTTTTAATTGCTGCCATGAGCAATGTTTACTGGTACACGCCAATTTGCACTTATTCTTCTAGTCAATGTGCAAATATGTAGCTCTAAAAAATTGTCTTATAGACTTATTCGTATTATAGGTTTGTCACTGCACTGCTTTTTCTCAGCACTCATTGTGAATACATATTTTCCATGTTGTTCAGATTTAATGAAAAAATATTTGGCACAGGATGTAATATGACAGTCACTGCATACATTGAGCCTTTGAAGCTTGCGTCTCTGCCGTAAGCTCTATCGCTTTCTGTCTCGCTTTCTGTCTCTGACTCACTTTCCTTTCTCCATTGTCACTGTGTCGTGTAAAGCAGAGACAATGACACACTTCCTCCTGTTAGTCAGCCAATAGCCATTTTGTCAGCACATGTAGACATCCTTCTTGGTTTTAATTTTCTGCACATGTATATTTGCGTTCCACAACACCTCAGAGCACCTATAAGTGCAGATAAGCATCATCTGCATTCAAGAAACTGTGTTTAAATGTATTTTGTGTTTTATATTTTAAATCAGAGTTAATGCTAAGATTTAAGGGCTCCCATATGCCACCAGGGTTGAATTTATAGTATCTCAGTATTCTTGAGACCAGTTAAAAAGGGTATGTATTAAAATAACATGATTCTGCAGAGTGATTGTGCAGTTGGACTGACAACCCACCCCACGGGCAGAGAATTATGGGAAAGCCTAGTGTACATTGTATTAAATCCCATGCGGACTCCATCTAGCAGCAAACCTTTGATCCTTGTGCATCTGTTCAAGGCCTTTTATAATCTCTCCACCTCCACACATGAAAGAGAGACGGCTTCTCTTCTCTCCTTCCCTCAAAAGCACATCTTTCTATGCTGCTCACCTGGATCCTTGTTTTTTTTTTTTTGGTTTTTTTTTTTGTTTTTCTGGGTAGATTTGGTTTGATTCAGAGGTTTGTGCTTCACTAGAATTCCTATCACAACAATAATTTCAAGGACTAAACGTTTTAAATGCTAGAATGTGTAGAACTCGTGCATTCTAGTCATTGTTTTTGAGTGCTCATACAGTGTACTCTTGAGGTGAAGTGTCCGTATGCATTCTCATAATGCACCGCGAGCGTTGATTAATTTTACACTTTACAAGCCAATACTCGAATGCAATAAAACACGAGTTAGCTGTCTTTAACATGCCAGGCTCAGCTAGAGCGCCATTTTGTACAAACTGCTAATTAGCCAATTACCCATCATGACACAGTAGTGTGTGTGTTCCCATAATGCACTGCAAGCATCAGTTTAATTTGCACAATTCATTATGATTTTATTACCAGATTTGGTTCATTTACTTTCATGATTCGCTTATTCTATATAGGCTTAGCTGAAAGTGTTTACAGTGGAATATCTCAGATTGCTAACTAGCCAAATAGCTAGCAGGTTAGACTGGCACAAAGTTCACTTTTCTGGGGATTGTTCATTGTGACGCCGTATCTGAATCAACAAACATCAATCCTAATGTGTGTTTCTCTATCCCATCTTCTGTATTTTCCTTTCTGCAATAAAGGGGTAATAACAGACCATTTTTGCTCTGCAAACACTTCTAATCTGTTAATCTATTAGCCCGATGTGTAAATGAGCAAAGGTCACTCTCTATCAGTCAATTAGTAGAGAGAGAGAGAGAGAGAGAGAGAGAGATTTTCTCTTTCTTGATACAACTGGCATCCTTTTAAAAAAAAAAAAAAGAAGAAAAACAATGGATCAAAAAAATGAGTATGCAAGTGGGCATTTCTGATTTGCTTGTTCATGCATATTCATGAATCCTGGCACTGGTCTTGTAACATGTTCTTCAGGACATGTTAAAACACCTTTATTATGCAACATATCGATTATTCAGACAAAGCCAGTCATTTATTACTCACAGAACTTTCAGATTCATCCTGTTCAAATCGGAAAGAAGTAGATTGAGCCACTTCTGTCTGATTGTACTTTTATGAGTGAAAAATTAATCACTTGTTGACGTAAATACTCTGGTAAAAGTAGCATAGCTTCAGTTCTTTTCTCAAGGTAGAAAAATAAAAACTCCTATATATGAATGTAAAAGTCATACTCTTTCAGTAGGAAAGTATTCATTTACACTATACATATAAATATACACTGTATATTATATATACATACACAAACTACTTCATAAGGTGAAAGTGTAAAACAGTACAATAATACAAAACAATAAATATAATTCAGTACACAATAGTGTGTCTGTTGTTAATCCTAAATATTCACTGATCTTTCACATTTTTAACTGACCTCTATATCTATGTTTATTATTTTCAGAAAGAACAATAGCCCAAAACATAAAGTAAAACTGTCATCTTTCACGCATCACACATTGTATTGTAGTGTTTGTGTAGCAAGACTTGTATTTGTATTCATGTTGATTCCACTTGATGCCATTTCCTATTGTCTTCTCTCTTCCCCTTTTAGCTTAGTGTTACAAAGAGTATCAGTACGTCACTGAAAAAAAGCAGACTAAACCTGCAATGAATTGTGTGTTTCAAAAAAAATGTGTGAAGAGATTAGGGTAAAAGCCAAACAATCCAACAACAATGTCTGGCCAGGTGAGGTTTTGTGCAAATCTGTGTTAGATTAACAGAATACTTCAGAGTTTTTCAACACAATTACTGTCCATCTTTTGTGTGTGTGTGTTTACCACAGACTTCAACATACTACACTGAGACAACAACAGAAGACCTGTTTACACAGTGACCCTGACCAGGATAAAGTTTTACTGAAGATGAATGAACGTATTGATCCATTGGACTGGCATCCAAACCAGGGCGTGCTCCTGCCTTGTGCCCAGTGTTCTTGGGATAGGCTCCTGATCCATCATGGACCCTGACCAGGATAAAGATTAATGAATAAAGAAATGAGTGAATGTATGGATAAATTGACCCAAGGTTGGAAAGTTAGACAAAACGACATGGGGTGAGCGTTTCTCTCAAGCCTGTATGATCCTAACACCTTTGCTGCTGTGTGTAACAGCTGTAGTTCTGAATTCATGTCATGCAGCTGTTTATTTTGCTGTTATAGTACTGACAAAATTCAGCAGCTGCCCTTAGGCTGTGTGTTAAGTAATTAATAGGCTTTACTTTTCTTTTCTCAGTACATGGAAATGTGCCAGTTATTATCTTAGGAAGTCATACATGTGAATGCAGTGGATAGAGATAATGTGGGAGGACAATGGAGTTTTCCGTTTTAGATTATATTTTAATGCTTCTGATTGAGCACATGGAGAATCTGTATCCATGTGTTTGTGCCATCAGCTGAGGTTTGGTCTCAGATGCACACACTCGCTCGTTGCCCATTTAAATCTGACTGATAAGATAGTACATCTCTCAGCCACTACCAGAACAACTGGATTTGCATAGTTGTGGCACAGGGGTTTGTTTTTATTGTGTCTTTTTTTTTCCCTCCCCATACAGATTTTGGAATGCTCTGTATCTTTGTTGTTGTTTTTTTTATTCTCACATTCACACATGTAGACATACTGAATGTAGGTCTTCTGAATGTATGCTTTCATGTACACACCTCTGTGTTTTTGTGTGCAGCTGTGATCAATATGCATGTATTTGTGATACCTGTGTGTGTGTGTGTGGGTAGGTAGGTGAAATCTGTGCGAGATCAAGAAGTGCTTGTGTAAAGGTGAGAGCAGTATGAGATCAGTGTGTGAGTAGGTAGGTGAAATCTGTGTGAGATCAATAAGTGCGTGTGTAAAGGTGAGAGCAGTGTGAGATCTGTGTGCGCGCGCGCGCGCGCGTGTATTGTATTCCCAGTGCGGCACGCCTAGGGGGCCAGGCCAGACCTGAAAAACCAGCCGCCTCCTTCTCTCCGATTCACCACAGTAGAGTGCGCCACACACACCTGTCAGCCAGGTACACACAGCAGACGCGAACACACACTTTTCTCCATGTCTTTCTGGTAAAGTGCTTCACCTGGTCCTTATCTTTTGAAGTTCTTCTCTCATCAGCCACGTACCCTTGCTGGACTATGCCCTGTTCTGTGGACTGAGGGGCTTGCACTGCGGGGAGAGATTTTTCCACAAGCAGGTGTGATCGAACAGGTACATTTAACCAACTCATAATCACCATCTAATCTAGAACTAACTGTCTATTCTGTTCTGCGTGTATAGCGTGTTTGCTTTGATTGTTCAGTTCAACAGCATTTGTGTTTGCGTGTGTGTTTTGTGCATGCGTGTGTGTGAAAACAGACGCGTTGGTGGAAGAGAATAGTTAACATTCCCATATGCTGGCTAAAACACATGTGTGTTCAAGGCTTGATTATGTTTCATGCTGTTCCTATTCTCTACTACGCCAACACACTTTTTGAGCCTCAACTGTAGAAACAGAATCTGCATGACACTAAAAAAAGGTGACTGAACCTGTGCTGAACCTTAAAGTTTTGTGAAGAGATTAAATTCCAAACAGTCCTGTTGTGACATTTTGGAACTTCCAGTTTGGTACAAAAATAGGTAGCAAATCCAGATTATTTACACCATTGTGGCCCAAAAGTCTGAGAGCACTAGTGAAAATACTTCTAGTTTGCATTCTTTTCTAATACAGCAGCTTTCATTACAAATTATATTCTTGACAACAACTTGTGAAAAGTAGAATCTTTGAAATATTTACATGAATTTCAGATTTTCTTAGTATTTGGTACGTCCCCCTTTTAATGACAGTGTGCACTCGAGCTGGCATGGACTCCACAAGTTTGTGCAAAACCTCTTGATCCATTTTAGATCAAATCCATCGGAGTGTCACCTGAACACATGCATCAATAAGAGATTAGACATGAGGAAAATCCGACCTTCCTTCTGTACAAAGCAGTTAACACGGTCAATATCACAGATTTGCTTACATTTAAATAGGGACCTAGAAATAGTCTCTATTTATGTTTTAAATATTTCAAAATTCTAAAAACTTTTTTTTTTTTTTTTATATCCCGGATTTTTCTCAGACTTTTGGACCCCGCTGTATACAGCTAAAGTCAGAGACCATCCTTTTGTCTTTGATTAAATGTCCATTTGGTACTTATTGTAACTGAATATCTCAAAGGTCTTCAACAGTTAAAAAAACATCTATAATCTGTATATAGTATATAATATTTTATTTGTAATATTGATATTTTTTGTTGAACTGTATAAATCGGTACTGGATGTCTCTTTGACTGAACATGGACTGAACATTTTCCCCTCATTATTTATTTCTCACAGAGTAATTAACAATAAGTGTTATGGTCATTTGATTGAAAACAAAAGGGTGCTGTCTGGCTTTTGCACAGTGCAATAGCTACTGAATTTTTAATTAAAAACAAAACATTTTGACAGAAATGAAAGAATGTGCTACCAAAGCTGTACTTTTAGACTTTTATTTAATTTTCCAACACTGGAGCAATACACTAAAAACTTTCTCAAAGGTTCTGTGGTGGCCACGTGCCATCAGAGTCACACACATACACTGCTAACCAAAAATCTTTCCCTCTGAAAAAAGTAGTCCCATCTCTGAGTAGATGGCAGATGAATTATACAGATTTCGAGATTGATTTACATACACCTTCAATAAACTAACTAACTAAATAAATAAATAAGTTTATTGGCAGGATTCAACAACTGCCTTTACACGTCCATTATAAGAGAGTTTGTGTAAGAGTAAGTGTCGTGTGTGTGCTAATGGCACATGGATGGGAAATGCTCGTGATTATGTGTAAAATAAGAACACTGGAGTAACTTTTAATACAATACTCCAACTAATCTCATTCAAAAAGTCTAGTTCAGGGGTTCTCAAACTTTTTTCAGTCAGAGACCTCTTTTTATAAAAAAAAAAAAAAACACAAAAAACCCATTTCCTTCACTAAAGATTTATTTTAGAAAATGTAAAAATTAGGCACATTATATAAATTTTACAACAAAATTTTGACTGTTTTATTGGAGCCAAATAGTGACTTACTCCCTCACGTTCAATAAATATGTAATCTTGGTCAGGGTGGCTGTGGATCAGGAGGCTACTCCAGGAACACTAGGCACGAGGTGGAAATACACCCTGGATGAGACGCCAGTCTATCACAGGGAGAGAGAGAGAGATTTTGTGATGTTCATTTTTGAGATTTCTACCCATTTTTATGAAAATTGCCATTCAATACGCTGACCTCAATGTCAATACGATGATGAGATCGTTTGAAGGCTGTCCTTAGTCAAATGTAGAAGTTCTGGTTTTAACCGTACTGAAACTAACTGTACTGAAAATGAAACAATTCCAGTTTTTCAAAGGAAGCTGGTAAATATTTCTGCTTAGAGGTGATCATCGCATCTGTATCTGTAATATGAGAAACTATCCTGATCAGAAGTTACTGGTTAATGAACGCAGTAAATCACTGGATTCCATCAAATGACAAAAAATTTATATTTACAAGTGTTTCAGGCGTGTAAGTAGCTCAGTAGAGGCTTTTATCATTAGGCTACTCTGAGTGCATGTTGCTGATATCCAGAGGGGGGAAAGTACAGTTTCTTAGTTACGGGACTTTAGATTTCTTCCTCAAGGTTTTTTCTTCAGGTCATCTCTCATTGCCACCATCACCTCTGGATATCTGTAAAGCTGCTTTGTGACAATGTCCATTGTTAAAAGCACTAATATACATCACACACACACATTATAAAATTGAATTATTAAGTGTCTGTACTTCAGTTTTTCTTTCACTTAATACTTTTTACTTTTACTTACTGTATCTCAAAAGAAAAATCTCTACATTATACTCACTACATGTTCAAACATTTCTCTATAATCATATATTTGTAAAGTCATAAAGTGACCTAGCATCAGACAGCTTCAAGGAGTTGATCTAAATTCCCAACAAATCTAAACTTTAACAGCTGTGACAGCAAGAATGAGACCTTATACCCATCACTGTAATCTATCTGCAACCATGTACACTTTGTACTTATCACGACAGTGGGTGTTGTGACAGCTAGGTATTAGCATTCAGATAGCTTGTATCATCAGAGTTATCATCATGCTAGGTAACATTTGAGAGATTAGGAATAAAACTGAAATCAGTGTGTGATTCGTGCTAGATGTCTTTTTTTTCTTTTGTGAATCTTTCTTCTACTTTTAGCTTCATACTTTATGGAAATTTAAGAGTTTACACTTTTCTATGTTAACTTACGTGAAGAATTTATACTTCAGTGTTTACCAGAGTATTTATTTAGATGAATAATTGCACTTTTCCTTGAGTAAAGTATTTGGGTACCTGTGTACTCAACTCTGCTGATATTAGTAAAATCAGTTGGTTTTGGTAGTTGTTATTGTTTGGAATCTGCTATTTTAACTGAATGGTTAAGTTTCTACTTGTCGGTTTAATGGTTTAAGCATTGCCTAGTAATAAAGACAGAATGCTTAAGTCATGTGACTAGTAATAAAGACAGAACCTATGTAGTATTAATGTATCAGTGGTAATGTTACAAGCTAAGCTTCCATCGACCTTACACACATTTTGTGCAAGTAATTTAAAAACAAGTATTTAAAATATTTAGAATTTTCCTGCTGCAGTTCATTTCTCTCAAATTTAGTTTAGCAAGAAAAATGCTTTACATAATGCTGTAATTTCCAGTAGAAACTACACACCTAAATTTGACACATTTTACACATTTTGTAGGTTTTCTTTTGTTTGGCTTCTCCGCAGTTTTCCATTACCTACTGATAGGTGTGACGAAACCCGACCTGACACCACTGATTAATATTAGCCTCATTCTTGTCTGTCTCTTTTTCTTGTCTGTCATTCTTTTCTGTCTCAGTCAATCAGCACAGCTGAAAACAATTGCCCTTTTACCACCGCACAGGTTGTGTGATAAAGATGACGGGCAAGCAAGCAATTTACAGAAAATTGAACCTCTGGCAAAAACATGCCGTGGTTTGTTTTTTTAGTTTGTGGAAGTTATGTTTAGTTAGTTTAGTTATGGAAACATAATGAACATCTAGTCACATGACATATTTATATGTACGCATTATTTTTCCCATTGTAGTTTTTCACAACTTTTCATATATGAACAAAGAATTCTGTTCAAAAAAGAAAAAAGTCAGAGATTGAAAACAATAGAAATAGGTTTTGTTGATTATTCGTAAAATATTAGCAATAATCACTGTTTCACCTAAACTGGCAAACATTTTCAAATGGTTGAAATGTTTTTCACATTAAATCCCTCAGATAAGGTATTGTGGCGGAGCAGGTAGCATTGCCACCTTACAGCTCCAGCGTCCCTGGTTCCATCCTGAGCTCAGGTTACTATCACTGCGTAGTTCCGCATGTCCTCTTGGGTTTCCTCTGGGTTCTTTACTTTCCTCCTACCTCTCAATAACATGGTAGGTGTATTGACCTTACTAAATTGCCCCTAGGTGTGAATGTGTGTGCATGGTGCCCTGCGATGGACTGGTGTCCCATCCAGGGTGTAGGTCCACTGCGACCCTGACCAGGATATGCACTTTTTTCTTTTTTAATAACTTTTTTTTAGTAATTCTAATATACTGTATGTTTGTGTTGTGAATAGTTTGATTCTGCTACTGTAACACTACAATTTCACTCCAATCTATCTATAAAGCAGTTACAGAAGAATGAATGAATGATCTCTCAGATGCAAACTTGCCTACTGACTCTGTAACCTTCTTACTTGAATATTCGACTCTGTGCACTGCATAAAAGCAGAAATGTAATTTAAGCCACCTGAAAGTGCACAAAAGCAAGACTCGGCTACCTGTATACGCCCATCTAATCTGTTTCTTGGTTAATCCCTTAAAGCACCATGGCACACTATGCACGAAATGTTAATTGTTACAATAATTAATGCTAATGTTAGCATCATGGATAATTATAATGCGATTGAAGAAATGAGTAATTTTCCTGTTCGGATTCTCTGTCTATTATAGATCTTGCATTAAATTATGTATTATAAGTTTAAAAAAATAATAATAATAAAAATAAATAACTTCGGTTTTGCTTGATCACACTTTGAGATGGTTTGTTAATGCATGAAATCCCACCAGACAAAAAGCTCAGCTAATTTAGACTCTTGGAACTAAAGTCTGAAAGACAAGCACGCAGGCTGGAGGTGTCTGATGAATTGGACCATTGTCTGATCAAGGCTGAATGAAGGTACAGAGACATCTTAATGGTTGCTACTGAAGCAAAATTCAATGTGATGACAACACAGTGGCTGAAAACACTCAGCGCACCTGCTCTGTAATGAATTTCCCAGCTAGAGATTTACTAGTTACATATTGACCAGTGGGAACTTTATTCACATTGGCTGTGTGTGTGTGTGTGAGCAGCTTAGTTCAGCAGGAACTCACAAAAAGGAACTCATTTGCTGCTTGCGCAAGAGAGAAAGGAGTAAAAGTCAGATGGATAAATACACACGTGGTTGTGAAAACTGACATCATGTTTATAGGCTATATAATGGCCAGACAGTTTCCCACACCCAGAATGATTATAATCTCAGAATAATTTATACGATTACAGGCAGACTTTACAGAAGATTAATCTGCGTAAATGATCCGTAGGGAATAACCTGCAGACTAGCAACCTCAGATCAGATAGCAGCGATGGAAATATTACAGCTAAAATGAACCTGTCAGCCCAGTAAAGATGTATATGTAGTAAATGACAACGACGGCACGGCCGCAATCACAGCATTACAGGCAGGATTAACTTTGTACCTTCAATGAGTTTCAAAGATATATTATATCCTTTATCTTAATGTACAAGAGACATATCCTTAAGGGTAACACTGTCTAAGAGTTCATCTGCTGAATTGTGGCTGAACATGTTGGGGCCTGTCCAAAAAAAAAAAAAAAAAAAAAAAAAA
>CM040984.1:5246290-5264733 GCA_022985145.1 Pangasius djambal | reverse complement strand
GATGAATTAGAGCGGAGACTGAGAGCCAGGCCTTCTCGACCAACATCAGTGTGTGACCTCACCAATGCGCTTTTGGAAGAATGGTCAAAAATTCCTATAAACACACTCCTCAACCTTGTGGACAGCCTCCCAGAAGAGTTGAAGCTGTAATAGCTGCAAAAGGTGGACCGACATCATATTGAACCCTATGGGTTAGGAATGGGATGGCACTTAAGTTCATATGTGAGTCAAGGCAGGTGACCGAATACTTTTGGTAATATAGTGTATCACTGAATTCACAACCAGTTTCGCAGCATTTCATGTTCAGAAGTTCATTAAGTGATTTGGTTATAAGGTTTGCCCCAAAAAAAAAAAAAAAAACAGAAAAGTCGGGTGTCAGACAAATAGCCTCTTCCTGTTAAAATTCTGTGGTTCTTTTTCTCATTTAGTGACAAAAGCTATCAGGCTTTCAAATAAAACCTGCAGGTCTGCCTTGCGAGGCTAGGGACTGTCCCTCTTCCCTTGTTTGTGATACAGTAGCAGGTGAATCATAGTTGTATGTTTTGCTGCCATTTTGATCGGATAGGCGGCCTGAGGGCCAGGGGAGGAAAAAATACAAAGTTCACCTGCTATACACAGTGTGGCCCCTAGAGTGCACATTTTCTCGCACATAGGAGCACCTAGAGGGCACTTCATCTCATTTCCTCGCATGTAAGGGATCATATAGGGCACTGCATCTCATTTTCTCCACTGGAAGGGCACCCATTAGGGTCCTTCATCATGGTTCCTCCCATGTAGTAGAACCTTATAGGGCACAGCATCGTGTTCTCTTCACTGGAAGGGCACCCTAGAGGGCACTTCATTGTGTTTTCTAGTACATAGGGGCACCCCAGAAGGCACTTCATCAAATACTCTTGCATGTAATGGCACCTTAAAGGGCATTTCATCATGTTTTCCATTTATGTAGCCATTAGGATACTACTTCACATTTTCTCCACTGTAATGGGACCCTAGAGGGCACTTTATCACATTATATCTAGCATAGAGGCACCCTCGAGGGCACTTTCACAGTTTTCACGTTTCGACCATAAGGGCATCAAGTACCCCTGAGTTTGTCAGTGATCCTATCACTTCCATATCCGTGTTATTTTTCACAGGACAAATCAAATTAATTAAAGGTTTTGCATATTTGAATTTTATCTGTTGCTCAAGAATAGATCTAACCACTGTGTTTCTGTGTGTGTGGGAGGTAAAGACAAGATGTGCGTGTGTGTGTGGTTTTGGTCGAACTGAGCTCGCTCTTCCGTGTTACAGAGTTTTCAGCTTTTATAGCCAATGCAAATTTTGTTCTGCTTCCCACAATGACAGACAAAACCTGAGGTTCCAGCTGGAGCACTCAAATTCAATTGAGTGTACTTAGAGAATTCTGGGTTTGTTTCTTCCAGCAAAAGGGGAATTTATGCAGAATAAATTATTTATCTAGAATAAATTCATTCGGTATAAAAGCAGTTTGGCTGTAGAGAGTGTTTAAGGCCTACTGGATACTACATCACTTTTATGTTGATTTAAATTTTTTTAAAATTCAGTATATAGTATATATATTTGTATAGCTCTTTTACCAGTAGACATTGTTACAAAGCAGTTTTATAGAACTCCAGATGTAATAAGCAAGCCAGAGGTGACTGATGAGGAAAAATCCCTCATTAGGAGGAAATCTTGAGAGCAACCAAATTCTAAAGGGATCTCATCCTGTGCTGGGTGACAGATTATAAATCATCCCAATATACCCTCATACAGAGAAAAGGCTTGACTATGAGTAGCTGTAGGAGCTGACAAGTGAACTAACATGGCCTTCGATGGAGATGTGATCAGTAAAGTTACTAGCTAAAAGGAAGCATTTAATGAAAATCTAAAAAGCTAAAAATGTATCATGTAGCAAGCTAACTAGCTTAGGTAGTTTGCTAACTAGGCAATGCTGGCCAGTTATTGACTAGTTAGCATGTAAAACGTTTCATTTACCTCAGAAATAAGGATGCTGGTTTTCTCAGAATGTTAAGTGGCAAAGACTTAAACATTGATTTAGCAGAGTAACGATCCAAGAATGTCTGCTTTTTCTCCAAAAAACATTATGAAGTGAAATTATTGCATACATTTTTGACCTCTGATCTCACCCTTGGTCAGATGCAGTAAAAAGACAGAGAAATATGTATATAAGATTATAAGTTGGCTTCAGGAAAGGCAACATATATATATATATATATATGTTAAAAAAATTTTTTAGATAAGATGCTAGTGTATTGTGGGAATTAAACATATCTTTATCTTGGCAGACAATGTTATCCAAAGCAACAGTACAAGAGAGGGAGAATCAAATACAAGCATATTAGAAAAAGTGATTTAAAAGGAATTTTATTTTAAACTCTTTCTGAATGGGAAACTGTTCTACATAGCAACGTTTAAGGGTCTCCCTAAGAGCGACCAGCCAAAGAAAGTTTTAGGGTGCTAGATGAAACTTTTCTGTAAAGCTAAGTAGTTGAGGGTTGAAGGTCCTTCACAACACATTTACTAAATACTGACCCTTTTGGCCAATCTAGCATTTAAATTCGTACACTTCCCTTCAGCAGAATGGGAGAGCATCCCATTAAGGCCCTCACCAACTAAACCTTGATCTCAGGCATCATATGGACCAGAGCCAGAGGTGGTAAACGTAGCCAAATTCTTTCTCAAGTACTGTAACTGTGCAAGGATTCATCTAAACATATCCTCTGGTAAAAGTTGAAACACAGTTTTAAAGTCTTCACTTAAGTTAAAGAAGGAATGTACAAACTTTTCAATTTACTCAACGTTTGAACGTAAAAGTACAAGAAAGATTTATAAAAGAGAAAGACATCTGCTTGAAATCACACACTGATTTTAGTTACTGATTGTAAATTAGTGCCCTTTTCACCAAGGAACCAAGGGGAAAAATTGGGAAAACTAATCTAAGGCTAAGTAACAACAGCTTTATTCCTAGTCTCTCAAATGTTACTTAGCATGATAACGATTTTAGAAAATGAATTCTAAAAGCTAGGTGTCACAACACAAAGTGCCTTGATAAATACAAAGTGTATGTTGCAGCAAATAGATTACAGTGTAATCGAAGTTTAGAATTGTTAGGAATTTAGATCGAAGCTGTCTGATGCTAAAAAGTCACTTTATGATGATGTGTATGATTGTGGAGAAATGTGGTAGTGGCAAAAATGTAGTTAGAAGAAAGTAGAGATTTTTCCTCTGAATTGTAGTAAGTAAAAGTCAAAAATATTAGAACTCAAGTAAAGAACAGTTATTTAAAAAAACAAAAAAAAACCAGACTGTTTGTTTCCACCTTCCTGACCAGAATGTGGTTAAGTTAATCCCTAAGTCCTCCAAAGTTTAGCTATGCATTAAATGTCATGGATTAGATTTTGATTACATTTCCCACGCTTGCCCTTATATGCCTAAACTTAACCATATTTAAATGTCTGCAGCCCTCAACCTCTGATCTCTGACTGTCAGAAAGAGGTGGAATCAAGTTACTACATGATTTCAGCCATGAGTTTCCTGTTGCCATTTACAGGGTTACACCTCTGACACATGATTGAAACATTTATTCAGAGCTTTTGGGTGTATGCAACACCCAAGAGTTCTCATAATTATCATTTTCTAGTGTGATGAGTCACTATTTCACAACATTCTTCTTGGCCAACACACCTGTTTGAACTGTTCTGTACCACAAGAAGTTGGCAGGGCATATTGTTTCGATCTTTAATCTGTGTCAGGGAATCATGATCTTGATGTGATTGGCAGAATACAGGAACACTGATATACAGTAGTTAAACGCTAAGGAATTCAAAGCTTTTTATTTAATCACTTCTTCATTGGCCAGAGTTTCTACATCACTGGAAATCTTGACATCTAAAAAGGATTATCTTTCCTTTACAGCGGTGCACAGGCGGAATCGTGCATGTTCAAATGAGAAGGGCACATGCCAGCTGCCTTAAAAAAAAAAATTTTTTTTAAAAACCCCACAATATTGTTATAGCAATTTATTTCAAATTAATTTGTATCCATCAATTCATTGAAATAGCACAGAAATATCTCTACAAATATTAAAGAACTAGTGCAGAACTCAGTAACTCCTCTTATCTATGTTGTTCAGAATCTCATCTCAGGATTGATATATTTGAGACTGCTAGCATGCAAGGCCTAGCCTAACTATCAACTAGTGACCAAACTTGCATTAAAACAAATACTCACTGACCAATTTATTAGGAACACCTGTTTATTCATGCAACATGAATCTGTTCATTAACATCTGTTCATTCATGCAAATATCTAATCAGGATATCATGAGGGAGCAGCTCAGCACATAAATTCATGTAGGCATGGGTCAAGAGCATCAGATAATATTAGGATCAAACATCAGATCGGGGGGAAAATGTGATCTCAGTGACTTTGACCATCTTTAACCGTCCCTGGGCTTCACACTAGAGAATGTTGTGGGGGGGGGGACAGTAAGCAGTAGTTCTCTAAGTGGACGTACCTTGTTAATGAGATGGGTCAAAGGAGAATGGACAGACTTGTTCAAATCGACAGGAAGTGTATGGTAAGCAGATAATCACTCTTTACAACAGTTGTGAACAGAAAAGCATCTCTGAATACAGTGTTAACCAGTTTTAGAATGGGGTTCCTTATAATTTGGTTGGTGAGTGTTTCTTTCTTTTAAAAAAAAAAAAAAAAAAAACTAGCCATTTTGGGATAATTAATTATCAGTGGTCTTTGTTGAAGATTTCTTCAAAGAAAACAATGTGAAATCAGATCATTTATCAGTCACTGTTAATGTTCAAGTGAATGCATTTCCTTTCTGGGTTGCTGCTTTTAGCTATGAAACTTAGCTTGTTAGCTTACAAGGCTAAATAATCAGTTTCTAAGTGGATATAAAAAGGAATTAAAAAGGAATGCTGGAGTTTTTGGTATAACATCAGCATAACCATCATCCTACATATAATGCATGCAACCAGAAAAACAATATGCTAGTTTTACAGGCAATACTAGCTTTACCAGGAAGGTTTGCTAGTTAATCAGCATTCCCTTGATGGTTAACCAATTAAACCAATACCATTCCAGCAAGTAGGATAAACTAGACAAACCAGCAAAGGAAAAAAATTAAGAAAAGATTTTATCATGGTTATAATATCGATTAATAGCTGTCACAAATATTACTGTGGCAGTAGTAGCTTTGTGTTTAAGTATTGGGCTTCTGATTGGATGATCATGAGTTCAAATACCAGATAAATACAAGTTGCTCTGGATAAGGGAGTCTGCCAAATGCCATAAATAATTAATATTGAGTCACTTACCGACTCAAAGTTCAGTCTTGAACTGTTTTCTTTAGTAAAACTGAGTTTTAAAGCACTTTGTTTTGCTTGTTTCAGCACACTGGTGAAGATGCAAGCCACCACAGCTTCTCATGTGACCAACCTCACCATGGCCACGACCAAATCGAGAGAACAAATCCTCATCCAGAGTAAGTGTGTGTGGGCCCCCGTTACTTTAGTAAAATGTATATATGCATATATATAATTATAAAGAAGTGCTGATATAAGAAGAGCATTTATTTACATTTGTAATGTGTATATTCCCTTGTATTTGAATATATGTATAAAGTTATTACAAAATATTACAAAATATATTTTCCTGTGTACAGGTGGGAGAATGCTGACAGCCATTATAAATCAACAAAAAGATGAAAAAAAAAAAAAAAAAGAGCAGGGTTAGGCTTTAACCATCTTAGCAAGTTGAAACACTCGCCTAATTTGATTGGAATTCATTACAGACAAGAGGCTGACAAAAGTACTACACTAACAAGGTGGAAAGTAATATTAGGGACAGACAATAAACCACGAAAGATGGTCAACAAGGTCAAAGCAGGCCAACTGAATATTTATGAAAAAGTTTTTATAGAATTTATATAAAAGGCCTTGTATGTTGTTTAAAAATTTGGAGATATAGGGTAATATATTGTATATCTGAGATGCTTTTCTGCTCACCACAGTTATAAAGAGTGGTTAGCTGAGTTACTGAAGCCTTCGTATCAGCTTGAATCAGTACATATATAATAGAAATTATATATAGACAAAAAAAGTGGCAATAATTTGTACTAATATACTTGTAATATGTTTCAATGTAAAGAAACAACTTTGTGTAAGTAAATAGTTAAAATCAGTCTTCAAGACTGTTTAACCATTAATAATGTAAGATGATAAGGTTTTCTTCAGGGACAGAAAAGGCATCACGTACAAGAAATAAGCCATATGTAATTCAGAGTTCAATTAAATGGAAAACCCTCAGTAGGATAGTAAAAAAAAAAAGCGTATATACTATGTGTGTTCTACAGTGTCAGAAAGTGGCGCTAACCTTGTAACAATGTTGAGTTAGTTGGTCTTAGTTACCATGCAGTTATGATTTCATGGCAGAATAAAGGCTTTGAACAGTGTTTATTCGGACCGTGGTGGCAATTAAACATTATCATGTTTGTTGATTTTGGATTGATCATCACACCACACCCTCAGTTCAGTTGTGGGAGCAGTTCACCAGTTGGCGGTTACTCAGATCTGAGTGCTATTAGCTTGACAAAAAAACTCTCTGAAGTGCCAGTATTTAGACATTAAATATTTGAATTAAATGTTTTCTTTTGTACAACTCTACACATAGTAGTTAAAGCTGTCCATCATATACTCTTTCATTTCATTTGTAGTTGGAAAACTTGACCTAATGAACCCTGTATTATGCATGTACTGTATTCTTAAGACAGCTCCAGGTGGCCCTGAAATGGTCTCCAACGCACCTATCCCCCAGCCACCCAACAAAAATCGAAAAGGCATGCACAGGGGAACGCTTTCTGTGCTGAACTCCCTCATCTCCTGCATCTGCCTGCCCTGCTATATCATCACGTGCACTCATGCACTGTCCTGCTCTGTCCTCAGTGTATGAAGTGTACTCGAATGCACATGCAGAGAAACAGTGGGTGAAATGTACTGCAAAAGAACTGAAGAGATTAACGTAATGTTAAAGAAAGGGAGATGCAGCTTACATGATTGCAGTGGAAGAAATAACATTCACTAAATAATCAAGAAACAACTAGTTAATAAATGGAACAGACCAGACATGGACTGCAGTAAAAATAAAAATAAAAAAATTGAAAATGCATTAGAAATTATAGATATTACACGATTGCAGTATTCATATTTCTATACAGTATTTATTCTAGAGTTATGATGTTTAAGACAGTGCATAAGATATCACAGACAGTCAGACGCAGAGCAGATAACAGCAGACAGCACAGATAGGAAAGAGAAATATTATATATAAATTATATATAAATAAAATTTCTTTCAAGAAAATTTTGGCTTATAAAAATTTGATTTGGCTTCTAAATATTTTGGGTTTACTTTTTTTTTTTTTTTTTTTTTTTTTTAGAGCCCTGCCTTAAGATATAATTATTTTAGATATATACTCACATGCAAATGAACTGCCTATTTTTAGAACTGGTCCAAAGCCCTTTACATATGTACACACCAAACAAAACAATACCAAAAAAAAAACAGGAGCAAAAAAACAAAACCTCAGTAATGCAGTTTGTCTGCATTGCATTCTGCATTCAGTGTGCTGGCTCACGTTCACATGGAGAGATTTCCACTCAAAACTGAGCACAAAAAAAATTCAAAGCAGTTCATCAGGGTGAGCATCAGGTTGCACAATAATATTGTTTGATTATGGTTTTAAAAAGAAATTTAAATATCTGAACACTAATTATTTACAGTTGCTTTTAAAAGTTGTAATACATAGATATGACAGTTCAGTCTCTCATATCTCACTATCTAGTTCATAGTATTGAATGAAGAATTACTTATTTTGTTTGTCTTTATGTAAGTGTCAAATCTCAGTTAGAGCTCATTAAATCTGGACATTTTG
The DNA here is from genome assembly GCA_022985145.1 of Pangasius djambal. Taxonomy (NCBI): domain Eukaryota; kingdom Metazoa; phylum Chordata; class Actinopteri; order Siluriformes; family Pangasiidae; genus Pangasius; species Pangasius djambal. The sequence goes on along the minus strand of CM040984.1, from coordinate 5,256,762 downwards.
TTGATATATATATATTTGCTACAGTACTATGGCATTTTAATGATTTTCTCCTCTAAAACAGAGTAGAAAGTTTAAGCAACTGAATGAAAACATTTAAAGAGACTAACCAGTGTTCATAAAATCACAGAAGTAGAACGCAGTAATCAATAACCAAACTTTTTTTTTTTTTTCCCCCCTCCAGGTTCAGGCGCCATGATCGCAATTATCGTCATCGGCATCATAATCATCCTCAGCATACTACTCATCATACTGAAGACATATAACAAGTAAATCCACATTCCGTATAACACACAGTGACGGGGTTGAATATTATAGGCCTGCATGTTCCTATAGTAAATAAGCATTCAGTGTGAATAAATACATGCATAAATACCTGTAAGCAGCTTATAAACATATTTAAAGACTGAAAGCACAATTAAATTAGATCAGCAATTAACATGTTGAGATTGACGTCAGTCTAATTGTTAAGGGACCAATTCAGTTTTAACTGAGTGCATCTTTGCTATGAAAGTATTTTCCTAAAGAAACGACCTTTTCATGAAATGTTTGGTGCAGCACTTCAACAGTGTGACAAATTAAGTTTCTTATAGAGAATTTCAAGAAATATGTATATGCATGTAATATAATTTATTTCACTGGTTATTTTATTATTATTTAGTGGAATCTAAGGATAATGTATTACAGCATAAAAGACAAAGGTGCCTTGGTTTGAATTTTATTGGTCTGATAAAATTTCTTCCTCCTCTTATGTTCTTATAATGGAATGTAATAAAAATATTGATTAAAAAAAGGTAAATTGAATAAATAAATCCAAACCATCAAAAATATTTTTATTATTCTTATTATTAAATGGTAAATAACAATTGGTTTGTTTATTATTAGCACATTTTAAGACTAAATAAGGAGAACCTTGTGTGTTTGTGCCACAGGAAGATGCACACGAGGAGGATGCTCAGTGGGACGTCCAGCAAACCGCGGAAAAACACGACCTCGACAACAACGATGACAACGTTGCCGATGGAGAACATGCGAGGCAGCGCCAACTTGGGAGGCTTTGCACACTTGCCCAACACCTTGGAGAACGGGTTCCGTTTACCACGAGCTGAGGCGGCAAACACGTCCAGGCAGGTCAGCATGACCAGTGGCTCCACCGTGGTCACGATACACAACACGCCATCAATCGAAAATACGTAAAAATATACATATATATTTATATATATATATGTATGTGACTTAAATGGGCTCCATTGTGCTATGTGATGAGAAAACACACCCCTAGAATGAACAGACTGATCAGAGGATGATGACCAGGACATGGGGGAGGGGGAAAAAAAAAAAAGACTGTACACTGAACTATTGGCATGCTGAGACAAATATGAGCACCACTGAAGGCCAAACATAGGACCACTGGGGACATTTTAGGACCAAAAGACGTCAGATGGAGGTTAAATGGATCACAGGGAACTCTCAGAGGCAAGCATGGACAGTGGACCACTGGGGACATTTAGGGTTCATTATAGCTCTGAGAAAACCATTCCAGTGTTCTGTTAACATGTTGAAGGACCAGTGGCCATTTCACCGAATAATCGCACTTTGTGGTCTCTGGAAATTGAAACTATCCACTTTTATAGTAGGAACCTCACAAAATGTCATGACTGAGTAAATAATACAGTGTGTGATATCACAATCAGTTCCCCTTGAGTCCAAGTGTTAAGACAGTAGGGAATTCAGAGCTTGATTAAGGCTGCCAATACCACTAACAATAACTGATGTCTCCCTTTATTTAAATTAAAGAGCAACAGAAAAGCCTTTTAGTCTAAGGGCAGTTGTTCTGTCAGTAGATGTTTAATATGCGACCGCAGCATTGTTGAATTCTCGACCCAGAAGGTGCTGTAACAAATGAAGGTGTACATTAACACATCTGTGTGTAGGTTATCATTTCTATAGCAACAGCTCATTCACACATTAAAAATATGTTGTTATTTAACTGTATAATCATTGATAATGTGAGGTTTTCTCTGAGGAGACATTTATTTAACATTTTTTGGAAATATCAGCACTTTCTATTAGTCAGAAGTTTAAGTTTTCTGCCATGTGAAAGTCTTCAGTATGGAGGACGTTGTGCTTTGCAGTTTATTGGTAACATGACATTTTTTTTGTCTTATTAACTTCAGGAAAAAGTGAGGGAACTGTTTAGTGTTGTAATGCAAGTGATTATAGGTACATATGCTGTTTTCGACTAGAGCTTGTAACTTGTAATTCCCGACCTCCAACCAAGAAAAGCCTCAGAAAACGCCCCCTCAACTTGAATTTCTTACTCGGGAACTCAGGGTGGTCTTCACAAGTCTGAGTTCCTCTGATTTCAGGGAGTGACGTCAAATCAACATGGCTGTGCACAGCATCAGAAGTAAACAAAGTAGCACTTCTTATCTTTAAATGAGCTATACTGTATATACAAGTACTTGCTTTAGATCAATCAACATACACACAATATTAGCTTGTTAAATCTGTAAGCACTGACTAAATAGTTTGCTGTTTTAAGGAGGAATATATACATTGCTCATTAGTTAGCTGGACAGCTTATTGCTACAAAAGACGGACATGGAAGTGTCTAAATGTTATCCCACTTTGTACCTTGAACGCATAGAGGTCAAAATTGGCATCATTCCAAGCTCCAACTTCCCACTGCTGAGGTAAGTCGAATGCAGCATAACATTTTGTGGAGGTTCCATAACATTAAATGTAACTGTAATCAGTTAAAAAGCACAACTTGTCATTATAACAGGAATAAAACATTTCTGCGTGTGCTGTTATAGGAAAATAATACACTTCACAGGAAACTTCCCTCTTCTTGCCGGGCCGTATCACACCCCACTGCTGTTGATTATTTTCCTGTAACAGCATGGACCATCATGTTCTGTTCCTTACATTTCACACAATTTCAAAACTACAACGTGCTAAAGGCCTTATTAATAGACAGAAGTGAGAGAAAGTCTTAACAAAGCTGTTCTTATCTGATTTTTGTGCAATTTTCAAACACTAGAGCAATACAGTATAAGAAAAAAAATCACGTTACTTATGATGTTTGTCTGTGCACAATCATGAAAGGGAAGCACTACTCAACAAATTATACAGATCAAAATACATTTGACTGAAGAATTAATTAAAGCGCTCTTCAACAAAATGTTAACTGCATACATGGTTACTGACGTCCAACTGAAGCCCAACAGCCGCCCTTATACTTCCACTATAAGTATGTTTCACATAGGAATGTCTTGTTTCTCTGTACTGAAAAAAGAACATCAAAATTGTGTATTGCGCACATACATACAGTGGCTAGAGCGTAGTGGAATTAAAAAAAAAAAAAAAAAAAAACACTCCAGAGCATTGAATGCAGCAACTTGATATAAAAGTTGGTGTTTACTGTGCAATTTTGCACATTCACGTGTGATATTTTGTAAATAAAGCTTTTTATGTTGAGACATTAAAAACAAATGAAATGATTTGTTGAATTCTGCTATCACTGGTGCTTACTAAGAGGTCTGTACAAGTTCAACTTTTAAACTAGTCGTGAAATTCCGGATTCTGATTGGTCAGAATGTGTTGATTAATTTTCTAAAACAGCAGCTGACAGTAGTTCCAGGTGTAATCCAAGTCAAAGGTTTGTATTAATGCGCTCGTTCTAATGTGTTATCTGCAAGCCAACTGTTTAGCATTTATGGAAGGAGTCTTCAGTGTCAGCACTTTGTAAAAGCCAGCGGTAAAGCAGTTCCTTTAAGTTTTCCACCATGAGAAAGTTTGCAGGACAGAGGAGTCCTACACTTTACAGTTTCTCAGTAACATGACAAATGGTTCCTTAGGAAAATCCTTAGGATTTTTTTTTTTTGGATAGTTAATGGGTTACTGGTCTCCTTCTACTTGTAAGGGGTTCTACTTGTAAATCTCTATGTACTAGGGTTCTACATAGAATCTTTAACTTGCCCCTGTGAAGGAAACCTTAAAGAACCATTAACTGGACTAGATTTAATTTTTTTTTTAATTATATCAAGGACACCTTTGGTGTACTATTTTGACTATCATTTTAGACATTGGCCTAGAGCAACAGCACCCCCTGTTGGATTTAAAAAAAAGAAAACACTTAAGTAAAGACTTGCCAGTTTAATCTCAAAGGGGTTTATTCACAAAATAGATGCATAACAAAAAAATACAGCAGCACATGTTCATATAAAAGGTCTCTTTGTATGTGAAAAATAACTTTTTAGAGAACATAGTCAAGCTGCGCTGCATTGCTCTATTCTAGTGCAACATGTTAACCAAAGCCACACAGGCACGAGATCAACACAGACCTCTCAGAAGTCTGCTCGCAATTAGCATAAACAACAAACAAACAAAAAAACGAAGAAAACATCCAAGTGCAAATCTAATTTTGTACTGACCAAAGGCAACGCTGACAAGTAATGAAGCTTAAGTTTAAGAATACGTCCCAAAATTCGTCGTCATGATTTCAGTCATTTGTGGCACAAATTTGAACTTTCTCTGAATCATTCTTTACAACTTAGTGCAACATGAATCCATGTTAATTGGAGGACACTTTTTATACATTTTGAACCTAATTTTATGAAGTCAAAGAATATCTGAGGTGGATTAAATGAAGAATGATCGCAGTCTTTAGTTGTACTGTGTGTTAAATTCAGTTACAAGGACAGCAGAGAGACGATTGATGATTAAGGATCGATCCCACCAGATCAGTGTAAAGGTTCTGAAGAGGAGCGAGCATCTTTTTAATGTGTTCTCACACAGATAAGATGATCTTAAAGTTACAGTGCTTCCTAAGAATAATAATAAAAAAAAATGCTCCCAAAAAATTACACTTGATGCTGGGATCAACTAAACATTATTATTATTATTATTATTATTATTATTATTATTATTATGACTACTATAATTTGAAATATGTTTAGGAATGAAGTGTAGACAAGTATTTAAATGTGACAAAGAAAGCATTTTGGATTTTTTTTTTTTTCTTTCTTCCTTCCTTCAAAGAAGACACTTTTGCGCCAGGTTCCTTGACACAAGTCTACTGGTGGACGCGGTTTCACCGTGAGTGCTGTTTCTCGGTTTTAAAACAATTTGTAGTCAAGAATCAGGCTTGGTTGTTATTTTGGGGAAAAACAGAAGTGCACAAAATAAAGAATTACCTGAGGAGAGAAAGATGCCATGACGACAAAACAGAGCGCCACAGTCTCTTTACATAGGAAAAGAAAAAGAAAAAAACAACATAAAATAAATTAATTCATAAATACAGTTTCATGGGGAGATCCTGGAATTAATCTAACCACCCCTGGGAAAAAAAATGCAGAGATTATTATTGGTTGTTTTAAAAAAAAACCATATGAGCCCTAGTCTGGAAGGCCAAGGCTACATTCCGACACGTTTTTCCACATGCCCTCGTCGACTTCACCTTGACTTTTCCCCCCTTATGAAAAATGGTTGTTCCAATACTTTATGAACTCAGGTAAGGTGTGATTGATGAGATATTGAGAGAAGATAAGGTAAACGTACCCCAATCTGATTTCAAAACAGAAGAAGTGAAGAAATTGTGACTTAAGTAGTTTAAAAACAAACAATAAAATTCTTTATATTTCAAAATATATGATTTGCGGCATTCGAATCAGGTTCTAATCTCGCTGGTCAGAACGCCAGCTACTTAGCAAGGCCAATATGTGCATAGTTTAAAGCAGACAGACAGTACAATTGCTAAGAGACTCACTTTAAGTATATTGTGCTTGCTAGGATGAGTGTATTCTGAGATATATACACTGATCAGCCATGACATTAAAACCACCGATATGCAAAGTGAATAACGTTATCTCGTTACATTGGCACCTGTAAGGGGTGGGATATATTAGGCAGCAAGTAAACAGCCAGTTCTCGAAGTTGATGTGTTGGAAGCAGGAAAAACGGGCAAGCGTAAGGATCTAAGCGACTTTGACAAAGGGCAAATAGTGATGGCTAGACGACTGGGTCAGAGCATCTCCAAAACAGCAGGTTTTGTGGGGGTGTTCCTGGTGTGCAGTGGTTAGTACCTACTAACAGTGGTCCAAGGAAGGACGACCGGTGAGATCACCAGCGCCCAAGTCTCACTGATGCGCATGGGGAGTGAAGGCTATCCTGTCTGGTCCGATCCCACAGAAAATCCCTACGGTAGTACAAATTGCTGAAAAGGTTAATGCTGGCTATGATAGAAAGGTGTCAGAACACACAGTGCATCACAGCTTGCTGCGTATGGAGCTGCATAGCTGCAGACAGGTCAGAGTGCCCATGCTGACCCCTGTCCACTGATGAAAACGCCTAAAATGTGCACATAAGCATCAGAACTGGACCATGGAGCAATGGAAGAAGGTGGCCCGGTCTGATGAATCATGTTTTCTTTTACATATGGACAGCCGGAAGCGTGTGTCACTTACCTTGGGAAGAGATGGCAGCAGGATGCACTATGGGAAGAAAGCAAGCTGGCGGAGGCAGTGTGATGCTCTGGGAAACTCTGGGTCCTGGCACTCATGTGGATGTTACTTTGACATGTACCACCTACCTAAACATTGTTGCAGACCAAGTACACCCCTTCATGGCAACGGTATTCCCTAATGGCAGTGGCCTCTTTCAGCAGGATAATGCGCCCTGCCACACTGCAAAAATTGTTCAGGAATGGTTTGAGAAACATGACAAAGGGCTCAGGGTGTTGACTTCAAATTCCCCAGATCTCTAGCTGATCGAGCATCTGTGGGATGTTCTGGACAAACAAGTCTAATCTATGGAGGCCCCATCTCAAAACCTACAGGACTTAAAGGATCTGCTACCAACGTCTTGGTGCCAGGTACCACAGCACACCTTCAGAGGTCTTGTGGAGTCCATGCCTCCATTGGTCAGAGGTGTTTTGGCAGAACAAGGAAGATCTACACAATATTAGGCAGGTGGTTTTAATGCTATGGCTGATCGGTACACATACACACACACACACACACACACACACACACACACACACACACACACACACACACAGAGCCTCAAATCAGGAAGGGAAGTCAAAAAGGGCACGTTGAAAACAAGTGGAATGCAGGACAAATTTTTCTATTTGACATAATACCACTAAAGTGTATGCATATACATTACCAAGTCAGTGGTGGTTCTCAATCCCAGGAGCCTCAGCACATCATATTTTCCTACTTTACGCACATGACTCGACCAGCTAAAGGGTTTAACAGGCATGTCAGAGTAAGAAAAACACAAATCTGTGCAGTGCAGGAATTCCCTAGGCCTTGAACTGGAACCTACTGAACTAAGTGCTAGTCACGATTGTACACATCAGCGAGTTTCATCACTTGATTCAGACCAGTGTTCAACACTACTGCTGTAAGCAATTTATATCAAGGAAAAAAAAAAAATGACATGATCTGGAAATCATGTTTGTTTTCGTATCTGACAGGTATCTAAAAGAAAAATGAGCTAATTAGCTAAACTAATTTCATTGTCTTTGATTACAAGCTTAGCATTCAGCCTCTGAGACCTTGTCATATGCACTATGCATTGTAGCAGGCAACGAGAGAAAAATAAAGGAAAGCCAGCTAAATGAAGTACAAAATAAAAAGAAGCAGCATCGAGAAAGATATGAAATAGAAAAATAAATACCTGTCCGGTAACAGAAGCTTAAAAGGAGCTACATGTAAGATTACTGTGAAGCAAAGTCTGCTGTATTTTCAGAACAGCAATAAATTTACCTAGTAACAAGCTATTTGAGTATAAATGTGTCTGTATGATCAGCCTGTCTGGTTCTGTTATGTCTCAAGTCTGGAATGATGTTTAAAGAACCCATTCAGGAACAAAATACTTCACTGTTTGTAAATAACACTAAATCTGATGTCTGCAACCAATGCATGAAATCAGAATGCAAAGGAAAATCTTACATGCGGCTCCTCTAAGTGCTGCTTTTATTTGGATTACACAAGAAAAAGTTATTTGACACATAACTTCACAAAGTTTTCACGGTGTCAATTCATGACGCGAGAACTCCACGCCGCAAAACCTCCGAGCCGTACCGCTGTGTCACCGGGTCATGACTCCGAAGTCGCTGGGTGTGGCATCTCTTCTTCTGCTCTGATTGGCTGTGATCGGCCTCCGAGCCGAGGTCCCGGTTCTCCGTGCCCGTTCTTAGCCGAGTTCTGATTGGAGGGGAGGTGGGGGTGTGGCTTGGATCTAGAGATCTGATGGGATGAGAATGGGTAAAGTCCCTCCCCTCCACTTCCTGCTCTCCTTCCGCTCCTTTGCTATCGCTTCGTTTTGGAATGCGGAAACTTCCCCAGTTTTTAACGTTGGACACCTTTTCCGACATCATCTTTCCCTGATGCTGACTTGAATTCATCCTCCTAAGAGAACCATTGTACACATTCTGCACTGTAACAGAAGTTTTCATTTCCGCCGCTTTGCTATCAGACATCGCCATCGCATTATGATCCATTATACTGTTCTGTACAGTCTCATCTATGACCTTTGACCCTGGGTTGTTTCTCTCTGGTAGTTGCTCCCAAATCCTGCTCCTCCTCCTTTTCCTCCGCTCTCCTACAGGCCGTTCTGTCTCGTTCGCTGCAGTTTCATTCCCACCGCAGCCAGCATTTGGGACCCCCTCTGAGCAGGACAGTTTACTCAGTAGGGAGGCATCCATCTTGGCGGACTCATCCCCTTCGTTCTGGCCTCGTCTGGAGGCTCCGTGACGTGGGACACTCTTCCTCTGCGAGAGCTCGGTGGCGCTGTTCTGAGCCGTGTGACCTCTCAGAGGTTGGGGGGAAGTGGATGCGGAGGGTGCGACCCGGAAGTAGAACATGGCCTCCTCCAATTGCCTGGTGGAAGATATGCCTTAAATGCACACATGTAAAGGAAGAGAAAAGAACAGTGGTGAGAGTGCATAAAAGAAAGAGATAAAAGAATAGAGAGAATGTGAGTAAGACAAACCTGTCTCAAGCGACAGCAAATACCGGTTACATCAGTGTGATTTCCATCTGTTATTATTTAAATTATTAATTTTATAATTTAGTTGAGTTCTCTTTTCTGTTCAGCCAGTTGCAAACTCAATTGAATGACATCTCCCTAGCCTTCACATGTTCTTATGCAGACCTTTTTTTTTTTTAATTACATTTTTTTTAAATGGGATGGAAAGATACTAAATGTGATGAGACACTGCAATTAAACAGGTCTTCTAGTTGTGATATGACCTCTAGTGCAGCAGGGGGCTCACCAGAGAGTCTTCCTTGCTCCAGCAGCCGAACATGGTGATGAAAAATCTGCTCCTGCACTCGACACACAGAGCGTTTGATCTTCTCCCGACGGGTCACCATGTAGGTCAGGTTCCGCACCTGCACACGCACAGACACACACACACATTTACATATTTCCCTGTATACAGCGTGCTCACAACTAGCCCAAAATTATTCATCAGTACTATACTCTTAAGCCAGTTCAGCATGAGTACCATCATGTACCTGCCAGCTAATGCACTATGCATGTTATGTTTGACAACATCCTGAAGGTCTTGGTGCCACTACCCTGTCAGCGTCACTGTTCTGCTAAAAATGCTCCACAACACTAATAATATCAGTGATCCTATGACGGTCATTTTCCGCCAATAGAAGGAAAAAGACTAGCCTGAAACTGTGCTACAGTCAGTTATTACCTTCAAAGTGACCTATGTCCTAACTGTACCTGATAAAATGGCCAAGTAGTGAAGACACATGGTCAGTGTACCTAAAAAGCATCTATTCTCCATGACTAAATAGCTACATAATGAACAACGTCATCTGAAACATCTGAGATGGGTCAGGATTATCAGAGCACCGGCATATTTAGTGACTTGTCAGTTAATTCTGCAGTATACTACATTATCCATATAATAAAGGTCAGTGTTGTTTATTTGTGGGCTCCTACACACTCTTTGAATAGTTAACGGTCTGAGGTTCTACTTGCCATCTTGCCTAAAAGGGAAACAATCTGGTGTACAGTTTCTCATAGACATTTTTAGGGCGCTTCCACGCCTATTAGTCTGTTTGCTGAGTTCAAATCAGAGCGAAATTGATACTTTTGGCTAATTTGTTAGCTTGTTTTATGTGGGCTCACATTGCACATAATTAAACAAAACACGCTCATTCCTAGGTCAGAAGGGTGGCAATGGAAAAATGTAAACAAACACTTGTAAATGTAGAAATCACCAAAAATCACCCAAGCACGGAAAACACAGAGCTGGCTCCAAATAAGCAATTAAATAATTATATAAATAACTAGGCTCAAACATTTTGCGTCTGCATAAGTATACACAAAATGTATATGCATACACAAAATATCCAGAACACACTAAATTTCTGCAGCACTACAGCTCTGGCCTTTGGATCAGTTTAACAGCTCGCATCTACAAAAAAAAAAAAAAAAAA
>CM040984.1:5231206-5246190 GCA_022985145.1 Pangasius djambal | reverse complement strand
ACATTATTCAAGATTGGGGAACTACACTGATCTGACTAGGCACAGGACGCAAAACGCTGAATTTAACAACTCCGAGCCTCAACATGGTTTACGGTAACAAGGGACCAAAATGGACACATTCAATTTCCCTTAACCTAGACCCACTTAACCTGTTACACTACACCCGGGTAGAATGTCAATAAGCAAAAGAGTAAAGGAGTCTTCAAGCGACTGACTGATACCTAATCACATTCTGAAGGCACACCTCAAATTTTTATTTATTTTTTTAATCAAGAGATACTGGCATGATTTACATAATGCTGTGTTTAGACACTGTGAAATGCACACAACCAAGAAGAAAAAGAAGAGGCCCTGGAGGAAATTACTTTGTCTAAAACCAGGCTGAAGGTTATCCACAAAACCACATTCAGAGTTGTTTACTTACTTCCTTTGAATTAGTGCCTTCTAATCAAAACATGATTAGGCACTAAAGTGAGGGTTAGAGACTCGACACCATCATTGATTCTCTATTACGATCCATCCACAGCTTTTAAGCGAGACCCTGCAGGTCAGTGAAGTGAGGCATAATGGTAATGGACTGAACAGGATGAAGCGCTTACAACTTTTAAAGGAGGAATGACTGTGATGTGGGGAATTTGCAGCCGAAGAGAAAGGTTTAATGACTTCAGCTCTGTAGCCAGGCTCTGTCTGACAATATTACATTCTGGATGTTTAAATGCCTTCATTAGATACACTTCCTAAATGCAGGAAGTTAACAGCACACTTCTTGCACAAGCAATCCAAATAATATTCATGGATGGCATCAGTAGATCGCTTACATACACACATGCTTCAGAATGTCTCCCATTTATTAGAGGAGCAGTTTGTAATTTTTTGAGCCCCTTAGCTGACCGTGAAGTAAACTGCAATGAAAACATACAAAAGCCTTCCACTTTCCCCCCAAACAACCCAACAGACAAATATGAGGGTATCAGTTTCATTTTAAGGAAAAGCTGCAGAACTGAGCTAATTTCAGGGCCTGAAAACGCTGTACACAGATTCCTGAAATGGAAAAAAATAAAAACTTGCAGTTTTCCAAGACCTGCAATGGAACACAAAGTGTGTTAGAGACTGGCAGCACAGTACCTCCTCGTCTGCCACCATCAGAGGGACACTGAGTGACCACACACTCGTACACACTATCAACAAACCTTACTGATTTATTTGCCGATTTATTTGCCAATCTATTTCTTCTTTTTCTTCTTCTTAAATTATTACAAGCCTTAATCTGTGTTCTTTTGTTTTTTCTTGCCTTATTACTACTAGTAACATAACCGTTTCCCTTCACTTGTATATTCATTAGTTTACACACACACACACACAAGCTTTGGCAATACCAAAGTTACACAGTTTGTTATGCCAATAAAGTATCATGAACTTGAACGTGATCAGTGTTCAGGGTGTAATCCTGCCGTGTGCCCACTGGTTCCACCATGACCCTGACCAGGATACAGCACTTACTGAAGATAAATTAGTTTTTCTAATCTTTGAACTGATGTGTGTAACAGGTGTAGAAACACCTGTAAAATGCAACAGCATTTTAGCTGTCAAATCAAACAGCCTGCAAAGTTGTCATTTCTGGCTCACACTTGACAAAGCAGTCCTGTACTTCGTCAAGTATCAAGCAGCATTCAAGCTCCTGGTATTCTGCAATGTACTGTTTATTTCAAATCTGTGCTTTCTACCTTCATGGAAAAAGCCTGCTGCTAATCTTTAGATAGAGTATGGCAGGGATTGTTCAGTGCTCTGACTTCTCACTGGATCCTTCCCTCACTTTCTCCATCCGGTGTCTAATGGAACAAAGAATCCCTCTGCTTCCTGACTATCACATGAGAAAGGGGCGTGGCCGTGCACTGAAAAAGTCTGACACTACATACCCTCTCCAGGTCTTGTCGCAGGTGGGTAAAGAGGCGAAGCCTGCGAAGCAGCACTTCCTGTTCTCGCCGAGCGAGGCTTTCCTCTTCCTCTCGCTTGGGTGTAATGAGCGGCTGGTTAAAGTTTGATTTGCGTTTCAACTTCCAGTATTGAAACAGGAAATCCACATTCTCCAGTGGCACATGCAGGTGTTTGGAGACCTCCTCTATGTTGACGAATCTGTAAAACTCATCCTCCAGCTGCTGCACGCGGAGCTTCCTTTCGCTGAGTCGTGCTCCGTCTGCTCCTTTCGCCCTCCCTGCGATCCCTTTATCGTCTATCACGCCGCTCTGCTCATGCCAGTCCATACCCGAGTGTGTGGGACAGAAGGATTTGAACTTGACCTCGTCCTCATCCGTCAGGATGGTGTTCATTTTCAGGCCATGCTGCAGGCCGCAGGTAACATGGAAGGCCACGCGGCAGCTCTTAGCCGAGCACTGGAGGCAAAGAGGATAGGAGAAAAGATAAGAGAAAATGAAGAAAAAAACAATCCATACAGAAATCAATTTGCACACTACAAAATGCTGTATTAGTAAAATTTCTGTTAAAGAATGGTATCAAACTTAAGTAAAGACACAAGAGGGAAGAAATTCCTACCACAGGTTTATATTACACAGTTAATATTTTAAACTGCAGTACTAAATATCTTGTATTATTATTAATGGGGGTGGACAAATCACTAACTCGGGCACCTGGGACAAGCTGATTACATCTTCAGGCTATCAGTTTTCTAGTTATAGCTGCACAGTGGACAAGCAGGTTCTGTAGGCTGCTGATTTATTAGCTACCGGTGTTTTTCTCTCCCTTCTACTGAGTTAAACATGCATGTTTAAACATAAGACACTCCAGTTGGTTCACATTTTACAGTGTCGTACTACGCAATACTATCAAATGCTACTTGTTCCCAAATCCTGCCTTCTGCTAAACTAAACACACATATTCTGGCCATCAGTAGGAACAAATTTTAATAGTTGTACACATTTGCTTGCTCGTACTCTGCACAATGACAATAAAAGTTGAATCTTAATCTTAACCTTATAGATAATCTTTTCTTCCCTTTACAAATCAGCAACATGCAGGCATGTGGAAACAGTGTCTAATCTGAGAAAAACAGTTTTCCAATGCATTGTTTAATATCATAAAACTAAAATAAAGACGTGACCAGAACTGAAGAACACATTTTATGTGCAATGCAAGGACACCACTGCTCATAGCCAAAATGTTACTGTCATAAAAATGTAAAGACAGAGTGAGAAATAAAGCTATGAACACAATAGAGAAATGAACACAAAGCTAAACACACCTGGTGGGCTTGCTAATGAATTTATGATCTGTCCACCCCTGATTATGTATTAATAAGTTTAAAAATCCACATCGTCTTTGCACATCCAGCTGTTTAGACCTCATGCGTCATGTTTTACCTGTATGCAAGCTCCGGTCTTCTCTTTACACAGGCAGCAGATTAGAGCCCACCGGTTATTAGGGATTTGAGACACGCTCGTAATGGGCTCCATCTTCTCTGGGTTACCTATGCTCACCTGGAGAGTGTATGAGAGAAAGAGAAAAGTAATTATTTACAATTGATTTGTTTTTTTTTTTATTTCTATTATATTGTATTAAGTGATATGTACATGTGCCAGCAGCAAGAGAAATCAAAGGTTTATATTAACGCACTCGTTAAATATGTTATTGTTTCTATAGTAACAGCTATTTCACAGGGACTTGTATGCCAACTTTCCACATGATCTAATACTAATAATAACAGATTAAAAATGTTATGTTATTTAACAAAGCATAACGTATAATCATTGATGAAGTTTTCTGTAAGGAGATGTTTATTTAACATGTAAAATGTAACAGGTAAAATGTAAAAAAAAGTTTTCGGGACAGAAGACATTGAGCTTTGCAGTTGCAATGTTTTGTATTACACTGTCTCCTGTTAAGGTGTTAAGTGTTAAGTATGTATTGTGGTATATAGTGTATATATGTATTACATTATTTTGGTAAGTGTTACACCACTTCGTGATAGTATACATGTGAAAAATCTATTCTTAAATGCGTCCTGACTTTCTCTTCAGCTTTTATCTCTTGCACTGATAATCATTTATGTTCTGGACTGTGCAAAACTCTGGGATTTCACAAGATATATGTCAACAGTAGTAACGTACAAGAGTGCTCATTGTACATCAAGCAAACTGTAGTATTTAAACATTCATCCAGACAGCCAGTATGGAAATGCATTTACCCTAGGCTATTTTTTTTAAACATGCATTAAAATCAGAAAGTGGTAACCCTGGAAAGAAATTAAAAGGATGACAGATGCATAAAGAATCAATTTGTACTTGCAGCATTGCATCTTAAATTCTCAGCCCAAACACGAAGGTGAAATGGTTTTCAAAACAGAAAAATATCTAAAAATATATACTACAGAGATTTTTGTGGACATTATTCTAAATGTTTTTTATTCTTCCCATAGAAATTCATTCCTTTTATATAAAGTGGAAAAATATCATGTACTAATTCTGCATATTAAGAATATTCTTTAAAGGCCAACACTGTATATTGTTTTATTAGATGTACGGTGGATCGGTATTCGTTAACACTGTACTATATTATGGTGTGCATTATAGCACATTGTGTTTATACCTCCGGTATCCACAGGGCACAGCTCACATGCACCCACTTGCTGCCACTGCGGGTGGGTTTCATGGCTCCGCCTTTCTTTGGGCAGAGCTGGCATTTTGGTGAGATGCCCAGCGCGCATGTCCGGCACAGCCAGCTGCCTTCTGGAACCTTCAGGATGCCATAACACGCCTGCATTTAAAAAAAAAACAAAAAAAAAAAACACGTGACACTAGTCATACACACGCTTATAAACACACGCATACATTACAAACACGATCAGTCACAAAATGTTCCGGAAACCTGAGCAAACACACACACACACACACACACACACACACACACACACACACACACACACACTTACTTCCCATGCACACATACTGACTAGCATATGGCTGGCACACCCTCTCACACACACAGCACATAATGTCTCTAAGGCATATTGTTCCAGAGAGCTCCAGTTGAGGATGTTTATGTTTAATAGGACTTGTTTCGTTACTGTGGAATTAAAATGCAGAATGATGCATTATTGGAAATCCTATGACAAGCCAGAAGAACTGGACTTTTTGAAAGCCGTAGTTGAATAAGCACTGTAATCCAATTTGCTTATTTTTTTAAACAAAAAAAAAAAAAAAAAAGGCTAAATCACAGCTGTTTTGTATTAATTATTGACAAGACATCTGTTGTTTAACTGGAATGTAACTCATTAAAATTTTTTCCTAATTAAAAGTTCAATTAAGTCTTTCAAAGTTTCTCTTGCAAGTCTCTCTGTGTGTCTTCCAGACACACACACACGCACAAGCACACACACCTGATGCACACATATGTTGCACTTGTCACAAAACACCATCTCGTTGCCGTCCTCTCCGTCAGGCGACTGACAGACGTCACACACCACGTCCTCATCATACTCGATCCCAAGCCCCTCCTCTGTTTCCATTGCATGGCTCATATTGTCATAGCAACGGCGCTCAAACTCCTCCATGAGTCTCTCCATGGTGTTCTCGTCCAGCAGCTGCATGCCTGAGGACAGGACACGGACACAACTGGCTTTTATACACAACTGTGTTTTAGCATGCATACCTTCACTTTAACACAATACACAAGTACACTTTTTAATCCTTCTTGTTTCGTTTATAATGCTGATCCGAGAAAACGCTGCATGTTTGCATTCCGGATATAAAGTCTGATAAGGTTCACATATGTCCTTCTGACTGAGGGCAATCCCATACCTCAGTGAAAAGGTTAAAGGTGCAGTGTGTACGGTTTAAAAGTTTTTCCTGGCCTATAATATTTTATATCTTCTCACTGATACCTTACACAAACAGTGCAATATTGTCATTTATGCCACAGTGATGTTTAATTCTTGAATTCTTGGATTGGTCAGAAAGCGTTATGAAACTTTCTGTAAGGAGATGTTTATTTAACGTTTATAAAAGGAGTCTCCAGTGTTAGTAGTAAGTAAGTTTCCTGCCATGGTAGAGTCTTCAGGACATTGGAGTTTGTGCTTTGTGGATTCTCAGTAGCAGGACAAAGTGTGTTTTTGTCTTATATCTTCAAGAGACAGAGGGAGAGAGGGAAGGAGAAAGAGGCTGGTGAGGGAACAAGTGTATATAGTTTATAGCAATAACAGGATGTAACTTGTTTTGTGGGTGTGACTATAAATGGATAAAAAGTATGATTAACTGCTCATTAATACATTTTAAAACTTGTAATTGTTGGCAAATTGCTGGGGTATAAGAGGAATAAAAAACTTCATGACATGCTGTTATAAGGAAATAATTAACTCTGAGGTTGCCACATCACAGCACCCTGTTGCTAATTATTTTTCTGTAACAGAGCATTACTCCTTATGTAATGGATTTTAGTTTCTATATTTTAGACTTCCGGGTAAATTTTTAGGCCACAAAACTTCCAGAGCTCAGCTCTGTCACTTTTCCTTAAAAGGCATGAAGACTCACCTGTGTTTGCATTGCAATTTGCCTTAAACCAGAGCACTCTAAAAGAAGGTGGACAAACCTTAACACCTTAAACATCAACTACCTGTCTCATAACTAAAAAAAATGTCCTTACTGTTCTGATTTACAGCCATGTTTGTATTGCTGGTCTGTCACAAGAAGCTCTAGATGCAAGATTCCTTTTCACTTAAAATACTAAAAGGTAAAGTGGTTTTTGTAGTAATATTGTTAACTCTGTTAAATGGGCAGGCAATAATTGTGATCCAAGCATTTAATATCCACACATGCCTATTCTGCAGAGAGATCAGTTTCCAGGGGTAGAACCGGGTTGTGTTGGAGTAACACAATGATTCAGAACGAACAGTTTAAAACACACTCACCCATTTGACCGAACTCTCTGTTAGCCACCTCCAGCCAGGCGACGTCTTCCTCGTTCAGGTCATAACGGCACGTCCCCTCAGAGAGCGTCCCGATACCCACGTACCCCAACACTGACGCCTCTGGGCCCCATGAGCGAATCAGCTTCTTCGGTCGCGTGAACAACAACCCGGACAATTTCTCCGCCACAACACTACAAGAGAGAAATAAAAATTTTAAAATTAGTATTATTTCTTGTTACTTGGTCATCCATGCTAAAACTCAGCTCAACACTGTTTAACTATGTTTTAGTGGATGGAATCCTTCACAGCCTTCCACGTCTTCAGAAATGTAACTACATTTCTGAAAGCCAACTAATGCAGGTATTGATCATTCTCAATTCATTAAATCTGTATAAGAGTTCATTTAGTCTCATTTTATTTATGGTGTTTCATGTGCGGTGGTTGAAAGCCAGTGTCCTCCTCTGTAATCAGTGATGTCCACAGTCTGCCTTAAAAGATTTCAAACTGTTTAGCTACGCAGAACCTGAATTAATAAAAGTCTAGATCACAGGGTATTCAGCTAAAATCTGCAAAGGGCCTGTTACACAATATTCCTTTCTTACAAACATCTAAATAAACAACTCGCATGTCTGAACGGTGACAACTGTCACCTTTTATTTCTTCACTATTACTGATTAGTTCATGGCTATAAATAAGACAGTTTGAAGCGACTGTTTCGTTTTATAGTGACGCTTCACATTAGCAGTTCGCACTAGCACAATGAGACGTAGGTATTGAATTTGACGCAGGGAGAATAAACTTTAAACTTTCTGTTTAAACTTTCTGTTTTCGTCATCAACTTCCTAAAACGAGCCATGTCATTAGTTCGCTAATCAGACTCAAGAGGATAAATTAAAATGAAAACTCTGAAAACATTTCCCTTTTTTATCTAATGTCTCAAGCCCTGTAGCTAGCGTCTGGTCTAATGCTCCGCCTTCAGCTAAATACCTTGCACATGATTGGATAAACCGCAACAGATAATCTGCTACAGAAGTTGTGCTGAACTACAGACATTCCCCCCCCATACATTCATCTCCTCTGCTGCAGTTTTTTTCCCTACATGCTAACAACCCCTAGTCTAGACTCAAGATGTTTGTCTATAAAACTTTTTAGTCGTGATATACAACTATGAGTAAGACTAGTTATATCATCACCAGGACAACCATCTAACTATCTATACGAATATGACAAAATGTATGCTGATTTATATTTCTTTGCACTGTGTGTTAAAGTGAAGTGGCTGTCTAACTCAGTTTGAACCATTAAATCCAGATATAATGATATTACTGTCAACAACATCTGGCAAATAACAGCTGGCTCTCTCAGTTCATTAATTAAGCATTTGATTATTGCATCGTAGTGAGTGATGAGGACGTTTCGATTCGCCTCGCCATGCCGTACCGTACTGCAGGTTTGGGGATGGACTCGGGGCTCACGGGAACCTGAACTCCCTTTTCCCATTCCTGCCTCCATGGGTCCGAAAGAACATAATAATCCTCTGGATTGAGCTGGTATGAGTCATGAAGCTTCATCGCTGTGATGAAATCAGTCCTGAACACCTGAGAGAGAGAGAGAGAGAGAGAGAGAGAGAGAGAGAGAGACAGCCCAAACATTCAGTCCATTAATATGAGAGAACTATACAATTACACGTTCAACGGTGATATGAGAATGTGACTGGCTGGAAACATTAGAAAACTGGCCAAGAGTGTATCGAGGGGGAGTTACCTCTGACGGTCTCTTCCCATCTCGTCTCCTGTGATGGGAGTTTGACATCTGAGACCATGATGTGCAATTACCTTGAGAAGAAAATCAACATAACCATGAACCAACACAACCAAGAACATGACGTCCAGTATGCAGTCTATGCGGTCATAAAGTTACACAAAAACTCTTCATAATTAAAAGGTACTCCCAAGTGTGTCGTTTTAAACCATTAAAATAATCTATGTTTATGAATTGTTCAATATTTGAACAATTTCAATGCCTAAAAACACTATTAAAAATTCCCTTGGAACTCCTCTTAACATTTAGCCTTATTAAAATGCAAGGATCTACAAAAAAAAAAAAAAAAAAAAAACACATGAGGTGCTAATTGCAAAGTACAGCAAGCTGACCTCCAGCACTTTAGCATTTCCTACTGGATAAGTTTGACATCTTGGGAAAGTTCCACATGGGTTTTGAAAACATTTATAGAAAACCAGCTGCTGTTCAGCCACCCGTGCTAGTCATCTTTCTGCTGGAGTTTTTTCTGCTCGAGTTCTCATCTACTAACCTCTGTATGTGTGTTTCATTAACAGGTTTTGTAAATTCAGCTATTTGGCTCATGTCTTGCCTTTCTGTTTTTTTTTTTCCTTTTCTATCTGGACAGAAATGTTATTTTATTATATACTTATAAAATTTTTTCTTTTTTTTTTTGGG
This sequence comes from Pangasius djambal, assembly GCA_022985145.1. NCBI lineage: Eukaryota > Metazoa > Chordata > Actinopteri > Siluriformes > Pangasiidae > Pangasius > Pangasius djambal. The sequence goes on along the minus strand of CM040984.1, from coordinate 5,236,817 downwards.
GGGGGGGGGGGGGGGCAGTCGTGGCCTAATGGTTAGAGAGTCGGACTTGCAACCCAAAGTCGTGGGTTTGAGACTCGGGCCGGCAGGGATTGTAGGTGGGGGGAGTGAATGACCAGCGCTCTCTTCCACCCTCAATACCACGACTGAGGTGAGACCCTTGAGCAAGGCACCGATCCCCCAACTGCTCCCCGGGCGCCGCAGCAAAAAAGGCTGCTCACTGCTCCGGGTGTGTGTGTTCACGGTGTGTGTGTTCACTACTGTGTGTGCGCACTTGGATGGGTTAAATGCAGAGCACAAATTCCGAGTATGGGTCACCACACTTGGCCACACTTCACTTCACTTCACTTTAATAGTTGTATGTAGCTCCAATTTCATCACTGACCAGGGGGTGAGCTAATCAACACACTTTTTTTTTTTAGCTGAAGCTGGTGTGCTACAGCAGAGTAAACACTAAACTGGCATTGTAGTAAACTGTGTATGTTTAAGCACCGCTGAGTCAAGTCCAGAATTTGAATCAAGTGCATCAGATCAGGGGAAGTTACAAGTCATGAAGTGGGGGATCCCAGGAAAGCTGGGAACCATGACCCTACCACACCTCAGTAACACTGAGCAGACATGTTAAGATATCTACAGAGGATCATACTCACTAGCTGAATGATCGTAATCACTGTCTGTATGTCCAGAGTTAAGCAGAACACCAAACCTCTACACATACAGAAACATACAGAGTGAGTCTGTGAAGTGACCGCACTGATCACACTTCCTGACCTGGCTCTTCACCTGAGTGTGTGTCAAGATGCTCACTTCCTTCACATCTGCTTGTGCACATCTTCTCATGGCCCTTCATGCACATGCGGGTTTGAAAAGCCTCTAACCTTTCCTCCTCTATTATAATGACCAAGATACAAAATGTAGTGCGCAGTATAAGAAGTTAAAACCTTCTCCATTATTAGACGGGAGATGGACACAAGATGAGCAGAAAAGAAAAGAAAGAAAGTAGAAAAAGAGAAGAAAAAAAATGGAGAAGCGTATGCAGAGAGGGAAAAGCGTTAGAAAAGAAAAAGAAAGATGAAAATGAAAACAGAAAGTGCTTACTTCCATTATCGGACTCCTCGCTGGTGCTGGGAACACGGCTTCGCTTCATGGTCAGCAGCCGCCTCTCCAAATAACTCGCCAAACTAGTTTCACTGCAATGATTACAAACTAAATGAATGGCATTGCAGTTTCAGTTTAAACCAACACTCGCTGTACAGACGACCTTAAACATGAGCGTCAGTCTCCCAGCAAAGTGCTTTATTCAAAAGTTTGCACAAAAAGAAACAGCAGTATAAACAGCGCTTTGTCATCTTGTAACACAGTGAACAAAATGTAATGGGTCAAAGACGAAACGTACAGTTTGATTTTTAGAGGAAGATGGAGTCATATTAAGGGAGAAGATAAAGTTGCAGGTAGGAAACTGTCATTCAGAATAACGGCCCACGCTGCAAATGTAACGTTACTATTTCGGTTAAAATCACAAGTCATAAAAGTGGTGTAGTTTTAGAAATATTACTTTTTCTTTTTACTGTTTTTATACCTCATGCTAAAACACACTTAAAGATAAATGCATACAGTTTACAGTTATTACAGTTTTATTTACAGCTCACAGAGTACACATAATAATAATAATAATAATAATAATAATAATAATAATAACAATAATAATAATAATAATAATAATATGAAGAAGAAATAATCCTGCATCCTCTCAAGAGCAACGTTTTTATTCAGAATAACTACATTACAAATATGTCATTAAAATATATTAAAAGTGACAAAATGTACAAATTCATCTGTGTCAGATCTTAAGGAATATCATATTTTTAAAGTACTGAAAATCATTTTTGTAACCCTAACACTTAAATGTACCCATGAAATTATTATTATTATTATTATTATTATAGTTATAAGCAAATTTACATGTCTATTGATGGAGGTCGTTTTTAATAAACTATTCATCTTTATGTTGTAGTTAAAATATGGACATCATAATCACTTATAATATACTCATAAGTAAGTAAAAAAAACTGATCCACAAAGTAAGAAAGCAAGTAAACAAATCAATCAATAATAATAATAATAACAATAATAATAATAACATTGTTGTTTTTATTATTATTGTTGTTGTTGTTATTATAAGCAGACTTACCTGTCAATAGACTGTAGTCATTTCAATAAACTCTTTATAAGTTGTAATTAAAATACAGAGTCTACATTTAATTGTATTAAAAAAAACACATATCCAGTTTATTCTGCACATCACAAACAGCGGGAACTGTTTGATTGGGTCACGTGACCCTTCGGCGATCCGACTATTGGCTACAGCGGCCGGATGACGTAATACTCTAGAACCATCATCACCAGGATAAAACAGCGGTCTCGCGCTGATGTTTCGGCCAAAGCCGCTGTTTACAAACCCGGAGGGGAAAAGCATCAGTCTCCGTTAGTCCAGAGTTTGGACAAGCTTTATTATTCCCAAATATGAGTTTAAAAATACAAAAATAAAAAAAAGAGTCACGTGGTCCATCAAACACAACACAATACACATAACTCAGAAGTGAATTAAAGCAAAGTTTAGAAAATAAACCGTTAAATGTACAGATCGGTGCTAAAGGCTTCCTGGCTAAAAACAGACACAGCGAAAGATTCCTAAAAGGCCACGCCCCCTGACACATCCATAGCTGCCCGTTGTGATGCCCGACCAAAATTAGCAACAACATTAATTCCTGTTTTAAAAAACAACATTTCGATACAATTTGCATTTCTTTTGTAGAAAATATCGCGTGCATAAAGAGTTGGGAATATAATCGGCCATACAGTTAGCTTCAGGCAACTTAAAGAAGAACATGGAGAAATGTGCGTATTCGCCGGAGCTCGTCTAACGTTACTTCAGCCTGGGGATGTTTAGTAAACAAATTATTAAAAGTGACTGTGCAAGAGCCAGTGAGAGAGAAGTGCTCCCCTGTCGGGTCACTGGTCAGTGCAGGGCTGGGGTCTAACAGCACCGTGCGCTTATTTAGCGCTGACAGACGCCAAGACAGGAGTCAAACTAACGCCAACTCTGCACACACACACACACACACACACACACGTTCAGGATTTAAAGGAAAATAAACAACAGCAGCCGCCGCTGTGTTTATGTGGCTTTCACAGCGCTGTGGCCGAACAAGTTTACACCTGAGTTTTAATGCGCCACAAATGTGTTGTTGCGGCTGATGTGAGAGCAAAGCTGGAGCTCTATCACATCTGAGTTGGCACAAACACACCAGGCAGGCAGGCAGCCCCTCTCTCTCTCTCTCTCTCTCTCTCCCTGTTAGCTGCACTATAACTGCACAAATCCTCGCCTCTCTCATGGAGGAAATTCCGTCTAAGCGCAGTGTGGAGGTCACATCATGCTAATATTTGTATCGGACGGGATTTTATTGCCCCATGAACTTAATCTTTTGGCGCCATTTTAATGACGTACTACGTTTCCACCACCGGACCATCTGCACTCGGAAAAAAGCTCACGGAAATCCTGGAGAAAAAAAAAACAACAGCGAACGCATGGTGCAAAGCGAGCGTCCTAAATGTGCGTTTCATGCGCTTTGTGAAAACGCGGTAAATGTGTGAAACATGGCTGTGTTACCTGCACAGAGAGAAAGACGTCGCCGCTCCTGCGTTGGCGTTTCCGTGTAGCTAAGCGATGGAGCTGCGCTGCTGCTTACAGTTTGAGTTCGGGCGGCACGGTGCTAGCAAGCAGATCCTCGCCTCGCCTCCCCGCCCCGCTCTCTCTCTCTCTCTCTCTCTCTCGCTCGCTCTCTCTCTCTCTCTCGCTCGCTCACTCTCTCTCTCTCTCTCTCTCTCTCACACACACACACACACACACACACACACACACAATTACAAGTTACGTACTCAGTGGTTTTGCGCGCCGCCGCCAGAGGGCGCTGCTCCTCAAACCAAAGAGAGTTTACGCGCCCTGTCGAAGACCAAGAGGCGCAACTCTCTTGTTACTTCCGGGTTTTTTTTTTCTTTTTTTTTTTCTTTTTTTTTCCTTTTAGGCCCTTTGAGCTTTCGAACAAAATGTTTTTCTTTGAAAGAAAACAATAGTGTATATTAAATATAAATTTAATATAAACATATTTCTGGAAAAAACATATATTCCATACATTAGTAAATATATTTATGGAAAAAGCTGTCATCTCTATCATTTAAAACTGTTTAATGTATATATAGGAATGAAAACAATCCAAAAGGTTTGTAAATGATATCCTGTTTCACCTCAGTGTGTGAATAGCACATTGAATAGTATCGATTGATGTCTGTAAATAAAAAAAAAAAAAACACAAAGTTTCTTTTTGATCATTGTAATAATTTTTTCTTAGATATTGAAGATGAAAAAATAATAAGTGGCTACAAACTCAGAAGGTGAGACTGAACTGTTGAATTTGATGCATTTCTATACAGTTAACTGGTTGCAAAACATTCCTGACAAAATCATATAAAATTAATTTGATAATAACAGACACACCCTTGCAGTTCAGTGGTGTCTAGCAGTCTGGATGTAACTTAACTTATCTAATCTGCATATAAAGCAGAAAAAGAAACTACAACACAGCTGTTTTATGAAGGTAAGCAAATAAAATTGAGAATTTATTTGTCAATTTTCTTTTTCTCTCAAAAAAGCATTAAGTATGCATGGTTTTATTTCAGTAGTACAAATCACACACAGGATCACGTGACTGACGCTAATATACTATAATATGTTATGAATAGGAGTCGACTTGTTTATCTGCTCCTGTAAATATAAAAGCTGACAATTTCAAAAGCTCATTAATAATACCAAAAACTGCAAAAGCTGCATCTGAGCTGAATTTAGGATTTTTTTTTTTTTTAAATCACCTGAATAACAGCCATTAACATTCAGTCATTCAGAAAGATGCAGGTCTAGAGTCTAGATCTGTAGAATAAAAGAGTATTGATTTTATAAAATGAATTCATATTAATGATATTTATTTAATATTTAATATGTATTAACAATTTAATAAAACTGTTATTTATTTATTTGTTTGTTTGTTTATTTATTTATTTATTTATTTAAACATGTTTACTCACTTCACTGACGACGCGCCCTCTATTATTTTTATCCATCGCCACTAGAGGGCGCTCAGGTTCCAGCTGATTTCTGACTTCTGTATTTACTTCAAATCCGCCCTTAACGACTTGCACATTAACCTTTATAATTAATATCTGATACTCAGTGGCATCTAAGATTTTTTTTTTTTTAAGTTTTAATTTCTTCCATTGACATGTTTGTCCTATATTACCCTTCCTAATTGCCTACCTGCTGGTAGTGAATCAGTGGGAACTCATCTCTACCCAAAGAGAGTGATGCAGCAGCGCTTTAGTTCTTCAGCCTGTCCAGGTCTCTCACCTCCTGAGTGAAGACGAAAGTTCCTTGATCTCCTCAGCACTTTAAGGTTGTCAAGGTTTGCAGTCTCCTCTAGTTTTACGCTGAATTTATCATTAACATGACATTCAACATTACCTCTTTATTTAAAAAAAAAAAAAAAAAAAAAAAAAAAAAAAG
>CM040984.1:5190088-5227601 GCA_022985145.1 Pangasius djambal | reverse complement strand
GGGGGGGGTTTATGTGGATTACAATACTGTTCCACTCTGAACATACTGTATTTGCAAAACAAACGGATAGAATTTCATTATACAATAATTACCCACATGCAAAACACCATATGTTGCTTAATTTAGCACTTAATGTTTTTGCTACATGTGAATCTTCCTTTCCATTAAAACTAAAGCCTCACGTCCCACACAAACTGAATGTGAAGGTTTTATCAGTGTTGTCAGTGTTGTGTTTCTGCACTTTGTCTTCCTTGTGCACAGTCTTTACACTGTGTGAGTATGTGTAAATATGTGTATGTGTATTTATTTTGTGTATTTAATGTGTTCCTTGCTAGTGCCTAAACTTCCCCTTGGAGATTTAAAAGGAAAAAAAATCAAACATACAGTCGAGTACGTAAATATTTGGACATTGAAGAAGTTATTGTTATTTTGGTATTTTATACCACAGTATATGTGAGTTGAAATTAAATAATGAATATGATAATTACATAATTTGAGGGTATTTACATCCTAGACTTTTTATATTTGGTCTCCCCCTTTTTAAAGCTACCAAAAGTAATTGGACAAACTAACTAAATTAAATGATCATTTTTAATACTTGATTATAAATCTTTTGCAGTCAGTCAATGACTGAATGAAGTCTGGAACACACAGACATCACTAGGTGCTGGGTTCCTCCCCTGGTGATGCTGTGCAAGGCCTTTACTGCAGTTGTCTTCAGTTCCTGATTGTTCTTTGGGCATTTTGCTTTCAGGTTTGCCTTCAGCAAGTGAAATGCAGCACAATTGGACCCTGGTCAGGTAAATGACTTGGCCATTGCAGAACATTCCACTTCTTTGCCTTAAAAAAGGTCATTGTTCTTCTGCACTGCGAAGTACTTTCCAATGAATGTGAAGCATTTGACTGAATGCGAGCAGATAATATAGCTCTATACACTTCAGAATCCATCCTGCTGATTTGTCAGCAGTCACATCATCAATAAATACAAGGGAACCATACATTCCCATGCCATAAGATGAGGTGGTATGCTTCCAATCATGAGCAGTTTCTTCACTTCACTTCCCATCATTCTGGTACAAGTTGATCTTTGTCTCATCTGTCCATAGGATGTTGTTCCAGAACTGTACAGGCTTTTTAGTTGATTTTTTGGCAAACTCTAATCTGGTCTTCCTGTTTTTGAGGCTTGCCAGTGGTTTACATCTTGTGGTAAACTCTCTGTGTTTACTCTGGTGAAGTCTTCACTTGGTTGTTGGTGGGTGTTCTTGATCTGGCAAACTGTTGTGAAGAGATTTTTTCTTCACCAGGGAAAGAACAGATTCCAAACACAAAAGCCACACTTGGAAACCAACTGTAGGCCTTTTATCTGCTTACTTGTAAATGAAATGATGAGGAAATGTTTCCTGGCCATGGAACAGCTGAGCAGCCAATTGTCCAATTACGTTTGGTCCTGCTTGGAGTTTAAGGTCCACCAATTCTGGTTTGCTGGTAGTACACAAGACCGGACTGACATTAGTGGGGCAGTGCCATAGCCCCCAAACTATGGAATGGCATCCCCTAGGACCTTCATGACTGCACTTTCTTCCCCTATTTTTAAAGTCAACTTAAAATGGGCCCTTTCTACCAAAACTTTTCTCTTTCCTCTTTCCACTAGTTTTTGGAACCATGTTTTTTTTATGTGTATTTACAGAGACCTATAGTGTTAGAAAGGTGCTATATACACATATTCTTATTCTTATTTTTATTATTATTATTATTATTAACTGTACATATACACAGTATATGCACAGAACACAGAAGCTGACCTTCCTGAAACTTGATGGTGTCATCACTTTGACAGAAGTGCTTCTGGGCTGTTTGGATGACCTTTGGCAAGTCCAGGACCGTCAGTGTGGAAGCAGGGTAGACCTTAGCCAACTCACGAGCCAAGGCACCTGAACAGCCTGTAAACAGAATAACCAGGAAACAGAGACATTTATTTCATCAAGGAGAAAAAAGATAGGGAATTGAGAACATTGTGTTATTTAAAAATGCTCTTTGGTGGAAGGGATTGGGGTACATAAGGAATTTAATTTTATTAAAGATATTTATTGTAGTGACTTTGACTTATAGAGTAAAATATACAGTATACAACAGACATGAGTACACCCCTGTGCAATATCACTTAAATGTCAAATGATTCCAAATTTTATCACCTCTCAATAATTGCATTATTTCTAAGTTGACAAGTAAAGTATTCCCTCTTAAGAACAATCAAAAACAAATATTTTAGAAAGACTATATTGAAAATACAGGCCCCAAAGTAGAAACTCAATGCAACAAAAGTGAATACACCTGTGATCGCTGACACACAAGAAAACCTGTGATCACTGAAACAAAGTTGAGTACACCTGTGATTTCCAATTAGCCTAATTGCATGAACACGGTTATAAAATGACCTGTGAACTCCGGAACTTTCTCAGTTTTGGGCTGTGTCTATCTGCATGTCTGCATCATGGCTCCATATGGAAAAGAATTGCCAGCGGAATTGAAAAATCTGATTGTGAGACTTCACAAAGATGGAAAAGGATACAGGAAAAATCAGTCGAAAAACAGTTGCAGTAGTAATCAGGAAGTATAGAAGGAGCCATGGTACCATTAATCAGAGCCGCAGTGGCCAGTCTCCTAAAATGATGTGCACTAATTGCACAATCTAGCTCTGGAAAATAGCGGGGAAGTGCTTCAGACTTGGCACAGAGGTTATCACTGGAAATCGGAGTTTCTGTGACAGCTCAGACAGTGCGAAGGACATTGCATAATGTCAACCTCTATGGACGGCATCCATGAAAAAAACGCTTGCTTGCTCTTCAGCACAAAACTGCAAAATTAAACTTCGCTAAAGAAAATGAAAAGAAGCCTGGTAAATATTGGGAGCACATTCTTTGGTCAGATGAGACTAAGATAAATTTGTTCGGGGTCCAGCATGTTTGGAATGCAGCATGGCCAGGATTACCAAAGTGAATGCATAGTCTCGACAGTGAAGCACGGAGGTGGGAGTGTGAAGATATGGGGCTGCATGAGTGCAAAAGGTGTTGGGGAGATGACATTTATAGATAGCACCATGAATGTCTGTGGATATACCAAAATACTGACTGACAAGATGACTCCCAGTCTCCAGAAGCTTGGCAGAAGAGGAAAATTCCAGCATAATAACGATCCAAAGCACATGGCCAAAATCAGAGTTTCTAAAGAAGAAAAAAGTGAAAACTATGACCTGGTCAAGTATGTCGCCTGACTTGAATCCAACAGAACACCTTTGGGGTATTTTACAGAGAAAGTTAGGGCAACACAACCCCTCCAGCAAAGAGCAGCTGAAAAACATTGTCTCTAAAGAATGGCAGAACATCTCTCCAGAAATTTGTGCAACACTGGTATCCTCCATACTAAGGAGGATTGAGTCTGTCATCAGAAATAAAGGTGGACATACAAAGTATGAATAAATAAAAGATTTGAATCTCAGCAATGAAAGGTGTACTGACTTTTGTTCCTACTGTTCAACTTAGAAGTATGTAATACTGTAAGGTGATACAATTTTTAATCATTTGACATTTAAGGAATATTGAACAGGGGTGTACTCATTTCTGTTGTATACTGTATAGCAATAATTATGTCTAGTATTATGTGTAACAACTAATAATTATGTCTAAGGATTTCTTATAAAAGCTAAAAAAAAAACTATGATCAATACAAAATCTATAATCAAAATCAAGAATGCAATACCATGCATACGTTTTGATTAAAAAAAAAAAAAAAAGTCACTGGTAGTGAATACAGACTAATGTAACTTACTAACATGTGGGTATTCGTGTGAAAGGACATGGAAGAACAAGTATACACACCTCCAACATCCACTATGGACTTAAATCTGGACAAGTCAAAAGCAGTTACTACGTCATGGCCGTCAATGACCCATGATGAGTTCATCAAACCCATAAACTTTAACATCTCTTCCTCTGACCTGTAATATATACAAACATTTAAATATATATACTTTCAAAATGTGTGTCTCTCTCCCACACTCACGCACACACACACACACACAAGCTGTGCCTTCTCTTTTTACCGAACACACACATCTGTTTAAATGCCCAGTTTAAATTCTGTTTTAAAAAAAATATTAGCATTTACAGATTCACACAAAGAGTACAGAGTCACACACACAGAGTGATATGTGAGGAATCTGAGGACAGGGAGAGGAGATGGTTGAGGGCCAGAGCCTCGAATTTTCTGCCTCAGTGCACATGCCCACGAGCAAAAGAGATGCACTCACCCTCCTAAAATAACAAGCGGAACAGACACACACACAGACACACACACAGAGTGCCACTTCAGATAACAAGACATCTCTCTCTCAAAACTCACAGATGAACCTGTCTCTGTGATGGAGGCTCTCAAAGGGATTTTTGCAGCAAAAAGTCCCCTGATGCTGAACCAGTTTCATTATTACCCTTGGCATAAATCAAATATTGTTGCCAAAGCAGCCACACAAAAATAAAAAATAAATAAATGGAAAATAAAATCAATAACACATTCTGCTTGATAAATAAACCTTATCAGAGCTGTAGTATTCGTCCACTAATAACTGATAATGATGCTGCTGCTGATTTTCCAGCTATATTAGGATATGCACCTTCAGTATGTCAGTGCTGTTTGTTGTGTCTGCTTCCACAACATCGGGTATTTCCGACCTGGGGCTATAGTTACTTTTGATGTCACGGAGTTCATGTTACATTATAATATTTACTGTACCAAAGCAGCTACCAAAAATTACATTACTCCATCAGGAAACCCAGCTTTCTGAAATAACATGCCCTACAACTAAGATTTACAGGAGATTAATGTGAAGCAAAAACAATATATGTCCTCATTATTTCAAATAAAATAATCAAAATTGATACGAACACACATACAAATACAGAAGACACAAAATTTCTGTTCTCGTATTTGACTATTTTATCTGCTGCTGTGTCTATGCTTCATTTGCATTTTATCCTGATACCCTGAAATCATTTACACTAACAGCTCAAATGCTGAAAACAGGCTTCCATGGAAGTATTTTGATTAAATTATATGCGTGAAACAGGAATGGGTAGCACACACAGTATGTAAGAAACACAGCAGTGCAGGAGCATGTCACCTGTGAAATGTGATATTTCGAAGGAGAGTGAGTCATAAACTCACCTGTATATAGCTGAGAAGATGTCTTCTGATGAGAGACCAAAGGTTTTTTCATTTTGGTTCCTTCCTTCCCTGTGAAGTTTAAAACAGCAACCTGATATTTAAACTTCTTAAGCTTAACCTAAAATTTAAAAACGCTGGATTCTTCCAGAATTAGAAAGATTGCAATGTCTAAAGTGTCTTGTGACATGCATTATAAAGTGAGCAAGGGCATATTATAAGTAAATAAAAATTAATGAGAAGCCTAAGCTAGGAGTTCTCCTGTTTCCTTTCAGCTTACAAAACATGCTGGTAGGCAGACTTGGGATGCTAAATTGCTCACAGGGGTGAGTGAAAGTGTGTGTGTGTGTGTGTGTGTGTGTGTGTGTGTGTGTGTGTGTGTGTGTGTGTGTGTGTATGGTACCCTGTGATGGACTGGCATCCCATCCAGGGTAAATTCTCCTGCCTTGTGTATTGCCTTAGTACTGCCTTAGTATTCCCAGGATCCACTGTGACCCAGATAAAGAGGTTTGCTTAGTGATGTTTACATAACAGTGTGCAAAGAAGACTTCACCAGCCTTTCCTCCTAGAGAGAACTCAACTGGTTTTTCAATGATCTTTTGCCATAGAGGTCAACATGGCACAGCTGAGAATCAAACCTGCATCAGAGTAGTTTTATGCACTTTTGCAATTCTGCTTCAAGAGGTAGGACTTGAGGCACATATAGTAAAGGATTTATTGAGACCAGCTTTTAAAAAGTGTGACTGTTTTGAATGGTAGAGCGACAGTTACTGAGCTGATGGACTGTTTCGTCAAGCTGGTCATCTTCTTCCCATGGTGCACTCTTATCTAAGTGCAATTTCACAAATAGAGTCATTACATGATCTACAATGGAGCTATTTTTAGTATATTGGCTTACCTGACTGCATTTCCTAGGTTGTTCCAGAGAGGGTAGATGGTCTGCGACTGGTAGATGATCATGTCATATAGAGATTTAGGGCTGTTCTTGGCCAGATACAGATTAGCAACATCACTACTGCTGTAATAGGCTACAAGGGAAAAAAGAAAACAAAGCTTGAAAAACCTGTGAAAAAAACAAATCATCACAATGTTTATCATCTATTTTGGATTTCTAAATGACCTTTGTGTCAATTATTCAGGAATCAAAGTTGAATTATTTATAAAGTCTAAAAGGGAGAGGATGGGTCTACTCAAATATTAATCACTAATTCTCAGATTCTACATGAAGAGTTTATCAGCGCTGAAGTAAACAGGAATTAAACCCTATTTCATTCAAACTGCTTTTAGTCCACATCTAAATACAGAATATTTGTGTATGGTCCTGATTGAAGAAGGTCTGCCTAAACAGGACGTATTTGTCGTATTTGTATATGGACAAATGTCAATTTTCATTTTTGTAGTAAATGTTCCCGTAAATTTACCTGTCTTTGATGCCTATTCTGTTCGAAATAAACGTAATATCAGCTCTAACTTGTGTTAGCGCCACCTACAGTAAACACACCTATGCACTGTATTACTTTCACCTGGAGTAGACGTACCTGTGCCCTGTTTTAGCTCCACCTCCAAGACCTCCACACCCACAAGCGCATCAAGGAGCCGCTCCATGCTGTCCTCACTGGTGCCGAGTTCTTGTGCTACCTCAGCTGCACTCAGGGACTTCTGAGATTGCAGGAGCAAGTCGAACACACCCTGCTCACATGCTGAAAAGATCACCTGCAGAGGAAGGAGAGACCAAGCTGAAGCAGATGTCAGTAAAATAAAGAGAAAAGATATGATGTGGGTAGAACTCCTGCTTGAATGGTAGCCAATATTAAATATTTAATTCAATATCAAATCCTGTTTTGCAGTGTTGAGAATGATGCAAATTTTAAACAAACATTTGCAATGCTTAACAATCCAAAAATATTCCTAAAACAGTAAAGAATTACGTATTTTTGTAGAGAAGTTCAAAGTTTTTAGGGTTACAACACGCTAGAAAATAGGCTGTCTGTCAAAAGTTAGGGGACACCTTGCCTTGGTTTTAAAATTTTCAATTAATATTTGATTGTCAATGACTCCAAACTACTTGTGATGGAATGAGCAGCACATTTCCCAATGCTTTATGAAATCAAAATTTAAAAACTGAGAAGAGTCAGATTGAAAGGTTCAAGAAAGGCATGGAGCACATATAATATTTAAGTAACGGGTGTGCTGTTATAGGAAAATAGTCAAGGTATTTAACAATAATGGTATGTTCCAAAGTGTTTTATTCCTCTTATACCTCAGCAATTTACCAATTCTAACTCTTTTTTTTCCCCATTCGGTTCAATTACCCCAAGTCCCACTTTCTCTCCAAATTTCTCCATTCGGAAATCAATAATCCACCCATCCAACTCAGAGGTCTGTTTAGTACTGGCATCCACAGAAATGGTTCAGAAACTAAACAAACCTTTATTCATTACTATTAGATGTGGTCAACCTAATCCCCTGCAGCCAAACAGAAAGGAGGCCACAGTGCCAACTGACTGGCACGGAACAAAACTATTGTAGATAAGTGATGAATTGTTGAGAGAGGGAGCAGCAGGGTGCTGAGTTTCTATTCACTAATGATCAAAAGTGCTGGGGAGAGAAAAGACACCTGACTCCAACCTTGGACACTCTGAAGCCATTGATGTACTCCAGCAGTTTGAAAGGGTAGTCTAGTTCACTCTGAGATAGATGCTCAGCCATGGTGGAAAATCCTGGTAAAATGAACAAGAAAGCAAAAATAAGTTAATATCATGGTCCAGGTAGAACTGTCCAATCAGCAGATCAGCAATCCAAATGTATAGCTAAGCAACTGAGGGTTACGGGAAAAGGTTTGTGATTTAAAACTCACAGCCTAATGAAGTCAGATTAGATCAGTTCAGATATTATGGATTAGCAAAAAATCAGAAAAATATGTAGTGAAATAACATCTCCTTAAAACTTACATCAAGCTCCAAAGAGGGCTTTGTAAAGTCACGGTTTACACCAAGTAGTAAGTTTGGATATTGTAGATGCGTATATGATTCTTTATCCACAATATTTTTGTGCTCTATGCAAAATCTCTAGTTGAGAAACAGAACTTTAAGTGTTTGGAGTCTTATTGTAGCCAGCTTTTTATTGGTTGTTATATTTTTAGAAGTTACAGTACCGAGGATGCAGATTTCACCAGCCACTACAGCCAAACTATACCTGTGGCTGATAGAGAATGGTAAAATCATAAAGCATTTAAGAATGCACAGACTTAATCTAGAGCTCCATTCAGTCTGACAAATTAATAAAGAGAAAGTGTATATACATGTGTTGGAGATTTTCATGTTGTTAATACACCTTTTGTTACTACATACTAAAATAAATTAGATCAGCAAGTTTTCCACCTTAAGAACTTCTTCAAGACAGAGGAATTTGTGCTTTCAGATTTCTCGGGAACACAACAATCTGCATTTTTTTTTTTAATCTTATTAACTTCAAGAGAGAAAGAAAGAGGCTTGTGAGGGAACGTCTGTTTATAGCTGCTACAACACAAATGAACTAATTTGTTTCCCAGACATTCCACAACACTAAATGTAACTATAAATGGTTAAAGTGTACAACATATCATTGACTAATAAATTAGAAACTGTAAATTACTGTTTAAGAGCACATACTTCTATAGGAAAACCAACTTTGGGTTATAACAGTAACTCTGCTTCATGTCAGGCCACATCACACCACTATCACTGATTATTTCCCATGAAAGTACTCCCCAAGGGTTTTATTCCTTCCTTAACTAAGACTAGTCTTGGTCACATTTTCACACAATCATGATCTCATTTTTCAGAGGTAGACTGGCATGTTAAGAAAATGTTACCTATGTTTTGTGAAGTTCTGAAATAGCATTGTAAAACATAGTTTATTTGTCCATTTGGGGAAACCCTTAAAGGTTTCATGGAGCTTTCATAAAAGCTTAAAAGTACATTATCTGGGGGAGAAAAAAAGGTACTAAACTGACTCTTTCCTCGTCGCTGGGGTAGTATCCTTATCTTTTGTACCTTTAATAAATGTATTTCATCTGCAACTGTGCATATACATGTAGTGTACCTATTAAAAAAAAAAAAAAAAAAAAAAAGATTTAGGGTACTTAACTGGATAGTAATGCTCTTTTAGAGTGAAGATTTTAAGGTTCATCATATGCACCTTTCTAGATAAATACATACTGAAAGTACTAAAGGTACCACCTCAGCAACAAGGAAGGGTACAGCTTAGTACCCGAGATTGTAGAACCTGCATTAGAAAGCCAGAACTATCTGAAGAACCCTTGAGAAACTCTTTTTCTTTTTAAATAGTGTATAGCAAAAGATATTTCGTGTTTACCCCCACGAGGCAGAAGTATTGTGGATAGATTTGTCCAGCTTCACACCACTTGTACACCAACTGTACACGTTTGCATGGACATTAAGTTTATTTTAAATGTTTCAAGCATGCATAAATAGCCTAGAAAACGTGCACTGTGTGTAATTGTGTGTTAGTCTTTGTTTGTAAAGTCAGTAAGAAGTTGGATTCGTCTCTCATGACTTCCCAAAGTGATTAAATCTTCCTCTGTGCTGCATTTCATAGCTGTCTTGGACAGATGTTTAATCACAACAGCTGTTTAATTTGTCAACATGCCCACACTGGGAATCAGAGCTTTGAAACATATCTCTCAGTATACATTCGGGTGCTTTTATATGCTATTTGTGTCCATGAGATACCACTAGGGCTAAAAAAAAAAAAAAAAAAATTTCAAAAACATCAGACTGGTGGTATTTCACTTACCAAACAACACAAAAGGCTGAGCGCAGTTTTCAATCCAGTGATCTGATCCGATGATATGCTCCAAAATATGATCATTTATCAATCAAATCCCTAAAACTAAAGCAGTTACAAACATAAAACACGACCAAGGAGAAACCTCTCCCAATCGTCGTCCAGACAAACACGACTGCTACACCGTTAGAAGACATTGAGCTTGTTGTTTGTAAAGTCACCAGCAGATGGCGCACAAACACCAGTTTGACAGCAAAGCATTTTCTTCGTGGGTAAAATGTTGAAGGTTTCGGCGTTTCTCTCGGTGACTTCCCCTCGCCATTTCCCCTTTAGGAAGAAGGGGAACTCCCGTCGCCATCTTATAAGACCCACGACCATGCCATTTTTAACTGTTAAACTAATCTATGCAGATATGATACGTTGCTTAATCATGTTTAATGAACAAAGATGAATATGTATGATGTGCAAATTAGGGAACGCCCCCCACCCCCAGTGTGTCCTCCCACTGCCTACACCATGTTATTTCAGAACTTTACAAAACATGGGTAAGATTTTCTTACCACTCCAGTCTACCTCTGAAAAATGAGATCATGACTGTGTGAAAATGTGACCAAGACTAGTCTTAGTTAAGGAAGGAATAAAACCCTTGGGGAGTACTTTCATGGGAAAATAATCAGTGATGGTGGTGTGATGTGGCCTGGCATGAAGCAGAGTTAATGCTTTCCTATAGAGGTATGTGCTCTTAAACCACAGTAATTTACAGTTTCTAATTTATTAGTCAATGATATGTTGTACACTTTAACCATTTATAGTTACATTTAATGTCGTAGCAGCTATAAACAGTCGTTCCCTCACAAGCTTCTTTTTTTTCTTCCACAGTTGCAGATGAAATATATTTATTAAAGGTACAAAAGATAGGGGTACTACCCCAGCGACGAGGAAAGAGTCAGTTTAGTACCTTTAATGTACTTTTAAGCTTTTATGAAAGCTACATGAAACCTTTTAGGGTTTCCCCAAATGGACAGAAAACCTCTGTTTTACGAGGCTATTTCAGAACTTTACAGAACATAGGTAACATTTTCTTACCACGCCAGAGGATGACAGTGTGAGGATGACACTTTTAAGCTTTCAGAAACCTTTAAGAGTTTCCCTAAATGGAGAAACAAACAATGTTTTACATCTTAGTGACTTTCTGATGGCTGATCCCAGCGAGGGTGTATTTTAGCTATTTTTAAATATAGTTGATATAGAGTTTTTTTTGTTTTTTTTTTAACAATGTGCATGCTTGTGTGTAGTAAATAATAATAATAATAATAATAATAATAATAATAATAATAATAAGCACAGCATACAGTGCAAGCATATAGCTTATAATTGTATATATAGGTTCAGTAATGCTTTAATATTTGATCGAAAAAAAAAGAAAAAGCAACTTTTGTGGGTGATTTTGGAGATTTTCTGTTGGAGTTTGGCAACAACACAGCCTCCAATCCATCGAATCCTGTCTCAGCCACGTGTGCGGTTTGCATGTTCTCCACAAAGCAGGGTTTCCACCCTCAGTCCACAGACATGTGCTGTAGGCCGATTGGCATTTCCAAAATGTCAGTAGTGAGTGAATGGGTGTGTGAGTGTGTGCTATTGTGCCCTTCGATGGGTTGGCACCCTGTCCAGGGTGTCCCCTGACTTGTACCCTGAGTCCCTTGGGATAGGCTCCAGGCTTATACCAGTGTTGTTGAATTCTTGAATCTGATTGGCTGGAAGGTTTTAATTAATTTTCTATAGCATCAGCTCTGACAATAGTTCTAGCTGTAATTTAAATGATAGATGTATATTAATGCACTCATTCCAAAACATTATGGTTTTTATAGTAACATCTCTTTCACAAGGACTTGTATGTTGAACACTCCACATAATCCATGACTAATAATAAAGGATTAAAAACATTATTAACAAACACATCAAAGCTTTCTGTTGGAGATCCTTTACCATTTATGGAAGGAGTCTCAAGTGTGAGTGCTTTGTAACAGTCAGTAAATTTTCCAGCACTGAAAAGTCTAAAGTCTAACATGACAAGCTGCGTTTTTATTGTCTTATTTGCTATAACATAAATGACTACAGGAACTAACATTAAATGTAACTATAAACTGTTAAAAAGTGCCACGTGAATTCAGTTAATAAATTAGTGCTGTGGTATAAGAGCAGAGCACACTTCACACAATTAAAAAACATGCCATTACAAATAATCAGCCTTGTGGTGTTAACAGTAACTGCATTTTGCTTCGGGCTGCATCTCACCACCCTGTCACTGATTAACTTCCTATCTAACTTCATGTCTCGTGTTTTATCCCTTACTTTTTTTTTTTCTTAAGTCTAATTACACTCTCATGCATTGTGCAATTTGCAACATAAATATAGTGCTTAATGCAAGTTTTACTTTTCAGTATACGTTTTCAACATATTCAAACACTGCTGTAGATTTAAAGTGATGCATATCCTTACCCGCCTAGATATTGCTTCCTGGGTAACTAGAAAAGTGTACAAATATTTACAAAACCTTTTATGATGATGCACAATAAACTGCACATCGGTCATAAATATACCAATAAAACTGGTAAATGTTATGAGCTATTACACAACCCAACCCAACCCAACCCCCCTCCCTTTGTGTACCTGGAGGTCATAAAGGCTGAACACTTTGCTGAATGACACGCTGGACATCTACTACAAAACAATGAGCTGTTGTGAGCACGAGACAGGTGCAACAGTGGTTTTATTATCCAAATCTGTTTATTTGTTTATGCATCGACACATCTCTTCCTCTCGCTCACTCACACACAGAGTCCCGACAATTAAATACATAACGTGGGGAGAAACCAGCATTAGCTCATAGTTATGCCAAACATGCTTCAATAAAATGATACACATATTTACAGAATCCACCACATGTTTTCTTTTCACCTCCCACCCTTTCCCCCAAAAAATATTCAACAAAAAAAAGTGTTCAATCCTTTGCACCCCTGCCTAGTCTCCAAAAAGATCTTATACTGTTTCTTCCACACTTAAAATGAACGTCAGCAGAGAAAATAAAGAGAGAGAAAGAATGATGGAACAGATTTATGGCCAATACAACACAGTAGTACATAGAGTCCATTAACTACAGCAACATGGCAGTAACACTGAATACTTTGTAAAGTTTATGTACAAGGTGGCAATGAGGTGGGGAAAGATCTTTCGAGCCTGAAGCATGCCTTTTCATCATTTTAATAGTTAAAAAGGGCACATAGTAAGAGTGTATTTTAACACCATCAATAGAAGAATGTGAGAAAGGGGCAATATTTTTGTATTAAGATTCTCTTTGCCTTCTATTTCTTTTTGCCTTAAATTGGTTTTGAGGAAAAAAAAACAAAACAAATAAGGCACAATTTCTACTCACACTGTTTCCGTTAAGGAGTTGGAGGGGAACAGGATTGACTGAGAAACTGATATTTGAAGGATTTTAAGTGATCGAAAGCTGATTTTCCCTTTGCATTCTAAACTAATTCAACTGTTTAAAAGAAAAAAAAAAATTCTGGCAAGAATCCTCTACTTCCAATATTTCCCTCTTCACATACCTGAACTGAATGCGTACAATCACACTGTGATTAAACCGTGGCACCAAAAGTGCATACCATACCCAAAAAAAAGGGAAAAATCTGTAATGCTGAAACAGAACACACCCACAACTCACACTTCGGATTGGCTTATGGTATCAACATCTGACCTTCTAACTGGATGACACCTCAATTTGCAGTTGATTTAAAATGAAGCTGTGTTTTAAAAAAAAAAAAAAAAGAAAGAAAGAAAGAAAGAAAGAAAGAAAGAAAACAAGTGCAGCTGTGATCCCGTTTTGGATCGCACCACTTCACCCCCCTCTCTCTCGGACAGTTCCTTTAGCGTAAGGCTTCTCATCCACAGAATTGAATTAAAATGTGGGATTTCAGTGTTTCATACATTTAACATCTTTTCACATTTCCAGTCCATCACCAAGACATACACATGTGCAGGATTTTTTTTAAAAGACCCAGGACTGCTGAAACATACAAGGCTAAGTGCTTAGAGCAAGTGTACAGAGGTGAACAGGAGACCAAGCCAAGGCCCGTGGCTGCAGTGGAGCAGGAAGAGGGGGGAAAACACGAAGGGGTAGCTAATACCTTTTTCCAGTACAGTAGATTTGGGTGGACTGTGACGAAGCCCAGAGGCAGACAGGGAGATTTAGAAAAGAAGTAAAGCGCAAAATGGTGGTGATTCTCAATCCTAATTCCTGGGAAATTGAAATGTTTTTGATTTTCCCTTCTTAAACACACCTTACTCAGCTCAAGAAGGGCTTAATATTTGGCTGACGAGTTGAAGCAGGTGTGCTGGAGCTGGGAAAAACAAAAATGCACACAGCATGGTATGAATGGAGAACAAGAAGAACAATCACAGGAGTTTGTAGCAGGTATAAAGGGACACCTTGAGGCAAGTATGGTTTAGATTTAATGCTCCAATCAGGAAGTTGCCAAACAGACCTATATCTGAGCCATCCATTTTGTAGCACTGTTGTTGCTGGGCACTTTCTGCTGTCGGCGTACGGACACTCGTGCCTGGGGATGTAATATTGGAGAAGAGATGCATAATCTGTGGAATCTACTCCAATAGACTAGTAGTTGTCCAATAGTTTAGAGTTGTTGGGCTAAAGAGTGATGCTTGGGCTACAAGGGGCAAATTGGCTGGACGCTAGCGGTCTGAGTCTCAGGCTTTGGTCACATCAGTCGTGTTTCAGATGGTCCTTTATGTCCTCCTCGTCTGTGTATTCTGATGGTTCGTCACCAGGCTTCAACAGGCGACCTACGTAGTCGTATTTTTCTGCAGAGAGAGAAAGGAAAAAAACAAACATCCTGAGTACCTCACAAATAAACTTTGATCAATATGTTATAAAGTCCACAGTCAGTCATGGAGGATTACTCGCAGATGGTACAAGGGTCGAGCAAAAAACACAAAATAAACAAACAAAACAAAACAAAAAAAACAGAAAAAACACACACAATCTTGACTGATATCTCTGGTTGTCCATAAGACAAGTCCTGTATCCTGAACTGTAGTTGAGTTTTTAATATTAATCTTAAATGTCCCTCTGATTATAACGGCAAGCTAAAAATACCAGCTGTGCATGTTTCAAATATTTTGAACACCAGGATTGCCCACAAGCATTGCCCACAACAGGACACAGGGAAAAACAGTGAGCTAAGATGGCAAACACCTGCACACATGGGCCTTGTTGCTCACGCTTGGCTCAAAGTCAAGTTTCCTGAGCATTAACTGGTGCTAAAATTCTGTCTGAAGTCTGAAGCTGCCTTAATAAACTCACTGTTGCATGAAATGAGCATATGTCACTTTAAGCAGGATAGGAGGCCATGCAGAATGGAAGATTTAGACAGCATTTGTCCATTCTGCAGAGTAGAATAAAAAAAATAAGTGTTTAAAAGAACAGTTTTCTCATTTAAAAAAAAAAAAAAAAAAAAAGTAGAAAAACAATTGTTCCTTAGCCGTTCCATAGAGAAGGAAAACAGAGTGCACTGCACAGCTAAGGCAGAAAATAGGGCCTACTTCCAAATAAATAAATAATTAAATAAAATAAAATAAATTTGAAAAAAAAAAATTAGAAAATAAAACTCCAAGACATACACAGTCAAAAGTTAACTGTTGCCTTTGGAAAAACAATGTGCATATTCGCACACAATTAATGTTAAACCTGAACCTAATCCCAAACTTATTCCCAGAAAACAGGTGGTGTTTTAGCTATCTTAGTTTTCAAAGAAAAGCTGACTGTGTGGGTGACTATGAAGACATTTGATCAGTTTTGGTTCTTATAAAGGGCTAAATACGTGTGTACACACTATACACACAAACACACACTCACCCATAAACTGCATCTCCCATTCTCTGACGCTCTCCATCTGAACAGCGTTGAGATCTGACAGATCGTCATATTCGTCCCGTAGTGCATCTTTCTCCAGACAAAACGTAGCCAAGCCACGAGAGGCGTCCCGACCCGCAAAGATCCCATATGGTCCCTCTGTGGGTGGATGGATGGAGAGGGGGAGGGGGAGAGAGCGAGAGAGACAGAGAAATTAAGAAGGGTTCGTCTCAGATATAGACACACCTTAAATAAATGAAATGCTAAAATACAAGTAAACATAATTCTCCGACCTTGAAGGAGGAATGTTTTCAATTAGCTCTGCAGTTCTCTCAACTCCCCTAGCACACGCGCCTAAAGGTGAATTCGCGCCGGACGCGTTTCTGTAGCACTCCAGCTTCTAACCATGAAATAATTATCAGTAATGTGTGCAGACTCTGCAGACCTTAAGTTCCAACAAACAAATCTATAGTAATGAATTACAAAATTTTAAATAAAATGTACTTGATGAAGTTACAAAAAACTTTCCATTTGCACAGTTACTGCACGAGTTTGATTACAGAGGAGCAAATAATTCCTTGCAGGGGTAAACCCTGAGAAGCGTAACCCTGAGAACATCGTCTCTGTAGGGCTTTGGGGAAGGTTACAGTCGAGAATCTAAACCATGTTACAGTGAGCAGCTACGCTTACCAACTCGAAACACATGCGACACATGTGACAAAGTGTCACAGGTTCAGGAAGAAAAAAAAAAAACTGTTTATCGCTGCCATGAAAGAGAAATTGTTCATGCGCTAGAGATGAAGTAGAACTGAAGATGAGTGTGTGGAGATGTGGTAATGGAGATAACATGCATTGACACAAAGACAGACATTATGTGAACTGGCCAATAAAGAGCCATTATTAGTGATCATCTAATTTTAGATACATTATAACTCTCTCATAAGCGATTCAGCATTAGGGCTGGGTGATGTCTAAAATTAATTATAACAATATCATTTATTTAAAAGAAAACTGAGATTTTAAATCACTGTTACAACCACCATTCACATGCCTCCGTGTGTGTGTGTAATGTGTGTTTACAGCAGGGTTGTCATGGTAACCATTTTCTCACTAATCACACATGGTTTTGTATTTTTTTTCTGCCCCATTCTCATCCTCATTCCATAGGTTTCAAAAGCTGTGCTGGAACATAAATCATTATTTACATACTTCTACGGCTTTAGAACGATTCAGCTCTACATTGTGTAATAAAAATGTTCTTTTTATATATATATATATATATATATATATATATATATATATATATATATATATATATATATATATATATATATAAAATAAACCACACATCTGGTCTTCTTTCTGTCAAATTGCTTTAAAAACCATTTGTAAAATTTGTAACATGAATTGTAATTACCTGAAATATTTCTTTTCCAAATGCATTTCAGTATTAATAAGTATATAAATGTATACTGGTATAGACAGCAAACATTAGCACTGTTCATATGATATAAAAGAAAATCACAATATAATAATTTTTTTACAAATTTTAGGGGTTCAGAGTGGTTTTATTTATATACCCACCGTAATGTTGCTCGGTCACTGACATTCATCTAAATTTCACATTTTCTTACACAAACCAGCATCCATGTGTCTTTAGCCAGTCTTAATGCAAGAGCAGTTCACCGTTCACCCTTTCATAAATATCAAGAAAATTCTTAATTCTTATCTGAACACTGTGAGGTTCATGATAAACAAAATTAGGTTTTAAGTGGTGACAAAAAAAATTTTTAATGCAGGTTACAGAAATAAAAAAAACTGAAATGCTTTATAATAAACAAAACATTTTATATTCGCAGCATGGCACTCTGACTTGATCTGTGAGGTCTTCCTAGCTCTTAATGTGCTACAGATTTATGCAGAATTTAAATTAACAATGTGTTTTCAAAAAAGCACAAAATTTCACTTAAATGAAGGGGGAGAAGCAAGACCCGTCAAGTCGAGACAGGCTTAATTACAGTCTCAAAACAGTGTGTCAGAGCTTGGGTAGCTGAAAATGTTAGGAATGTAGGTAAACATCATATGTATGTATGTATGTATGTATGTATGTATGTATGTATGTATGTATGTACACGTACACACACACGAAAAAATTAGGACACCCCATTAAATATTCAATTCTTTATTAAGAAATGTCAACATGTCAATTTCTGATCTTGTTTTAATTTGTACCTGTAGATGAAAGTGATGTAATTGCATGTAAACAAAAAAAAAAATCACTTTGTTTTCACTTATTAAACAAAAGAAATCAACAAAAATGAGTATTTCAACTGAGGAGAAAGTTAGGACACACTATGCCCTAATAGCTAGTGTTTCCCCCTTTGGCTGAAATTACCTCAATGAGACGTTTCCTGTAGCCATCTACCAGTTCCTGACATCGACTGGAACAAAGTTTCCCCTACTCCTCAATGCAGAATTCTTTCAGCTGTGTGATATTTGAGGGGTTTCTTGCACGCACAGTCCGTTTCAAATCACCCCACAGGATCTCAGTAGGATTTAGATCTGGGCTTTGACTTGGCCACTCCAGAACTCTCTATTTTTTTTTTATTACTGTTCAGCCAGTCCTTGGCGGATTTACTGGTATGTTTTGGGTCATTGTCATGCTGCATAGTCCAGATCCGCTTCAATTTTTTGACAGATGGTCTCACATGTTCCTCAAGCACCTTCTGATACAATGTAGAATTCATAGTGGACTCTATGGTGGTGAGCTGGCCAAGTGCTGCTGCAGAAAGCATCCCCAAACCATAACACTTCCACCTCCAGGTTTCACAGGTGGTATGAGGTTCTTTTGGTATTGAGGTTTCGTTTATCCCAAACATGCCCTCTGTTATGGTGTCCAAATAATTCAATTTTAGACTCATCTGTCCAAAGCACATTATTCCAGAAGTCTTGGTCTTTGTCTCTGTGTTCTTTGGCAAACTTCAGTCTTACCCTCATGTTCTTCTTAAACAGCAAAGTTTCCTCCTTGCACACCTCCCATGATAATTAAAGTTGTGCAGTCTCTTTCTGATTGTAGATTCATGCACTTTGACTTGCTGAAGGTCCCGTGATGAAATTTTAGGGTTTTTGGAGACTTCTTTAAGCATCTTGCGATCTGCTCTTGGGGTGAATTTGACCTGGGCATGTTGGCAGTTATTTTAAATGTTCTCCACTTGTAAATGATTTTCCGGACAGTGGAATGGCTGATTACAAATTCTTTTGAGATCTTTTTATATCCCCTACCAGACTCATAACAATCAACAACAACAATCTACTTTCTGAAGGCCTCAGAGAGCTCTTTGGATCTCACCATGGTGATACCTCTCACTTCAACAATTAAGAGCAAACCAAACTAAATATCTGAGGTTTAAATAAGGCAAGTCTCCTTCAAAATGCTCTGTAATGATGTTCTAATAATTTGCACCTTATGTGATACACCTGTAGGCAAGCCATATAGCCATTTTAAGTACAAATAAATGTAGGGGTGTCCTTACTTTTTCCTCACCAGAAATTGGATTTTTTTTTAATTACATTTTGCAGATCATTTAAAAAAGACTTTTTATTTACTTTATTTGTTCAGTATATATATATATATATATATATATATATATATATATATATATATATATATATATATATATATATATATATATATACACACACACACACACACACACACACACACACACACACATACATTTTATATATATAATATATATATATATATATATAAAAAACTCATACACACACTCATTCACTGAGCTCTATTTGGAACACTGGGTAGGGCCTCCCTTTGCTCTCAAAACAGCCTCATTTCTTTGTGGCATGGATTCCACAATATGTTGGAAACATTCCTTTGAGATTCTGGTCCATGTTGACATGATCGTATCATGCAGTTCCTGCAGATTTTTCAGGTGCATTTTCATGCTGTGAATCACTCATTCTACCACATGCCAAAGGTGTTCTATTGGATTCAGATTCGGTGACTGGGAAGGCCACTGAAGAACACTGAACTCATTGTCATGTTCATGAAACCAGTTTGAGAAGACCTTTGCTTTGTGACATGGTGCATTATTATGCTGGAAGTAGCCATTAGAAGATGGATAAATTGTGGCCATGAAGGGATGCACATGGTCAGCAACAATACTCAAATACACAATGGCATTCAAGCGATGATTGATTGGTATTAACGAGCCCAGAGTGTGCCAAGAAAACATTCCCCACACCATTACACCACCTCCACCAGCCTGGACTGTTGACACAAGGCAGGCTGGGTCCATGGATTCAAGCTGTTGACAACAAATTCTGACCCTGTCATTTGTGAGCCTCAGCAGGAATCGAGACTCAACAGAACAAGCTACGTTTTTCTAGTCTTCAACTGTCCAGTTTTGGCAAGTCTGTGCCCACTGCAGCCTCAGCTTCCTGTTCTTGGCTGACAGAAGGGAAATCCGATGTGGTCTTCTGCTGCTGTATCTCATCTGCCTCAAGTGCCTTCAACGTGTTGTGCATTCTGAGATGCTTTTCTATTCACCACAATTGTATAGAATGGTTATCTGACTTACTGTAGCCTTTCTGTCGGCTCGAACCAGTCTGGCCATTCCCCGTTGACCTCTCTCATCAATGAGGCGTTTCCATCCACAGAACTGCCCTCAGCGGATGTTTTTTCTTTACTGCGCCATTCAGAGCAAACTCTAGAGACTGCTGTGTGAGAAAATCCCAGGATATCAGCAGTTATAGAAATACTCAAACCAGTCTGTCTGGCACCAACAATCATGCCATGGGCAAAATCACTGAGATCACATTTTTCCCCATACTGATGGTTGATGTGAATATTACATGAAGTTGCTGGGCTGTATCTTCATGATTTTATGTACTGCACTGCTGCCACACAACTGGCTGATTAGATAATTGCATGAATGATGTTCCTAATAAAGTGCCCAGTGAGTGCATACATGATTGTAGATCAACTCTATAGGAAACAGGCGTGCACGTGCACACATGCCAAAACAGCTGTTAGACAGGAAGCATGCCCTCACAACAAAATATAAACTCACAAAATACATGCATGGACAATGGGGTTCTGAGACTAACCTCCGCATTAACGCTTTCAAAAACTAAGAAATGAGTATAGTACACAGAGAAAATGAATACAGGGCAACACTGAGACTCTAAAACACCACCAAAGAGAACCTGATTATGAGTTCACTTTCATTTCCCCCAGTGCCCTACTGCTCTGCCATTACTGAAACCATGAAACTGAATTTCAAATGTCCACTTTCACTGGTATAAAAGGTCAAGATCCACACAGCTGCCAGAAATAAGTGCCAAACTCATTCCAAAAACAAGACCAGTTCCTCATTTTGTTCTAAAGCAGTCTCACAAGAGCTAAGTTCAGAAATACAAAGACACGGAACAGCATCATACACCCCCTTCCCCACCCCATACACACACACACACACACACACACACGGGCTGGGGTTATACTTGACACGTGACTATAGGTGCAGAAGCAGTGGCAACGTGAGTGTACATTACTCACCTGTGTACCTTATGTACATCTGGAGAATTAACAGCGAAATCCACTAGCTGGCACGTCAGGTGCAAAACAACCTTTTCCCAAACGGTTTCCGTGTCTACCTGTAAAATGTTTCACATGCTATTCTGGGTCTCACTGAGCAGCTGAATAGATATGTTAAAAACAGACCAGCTCAAACAGTTTCTCTTTTCAATACTGCACTGTCACAGGGGCCTCTGAGAAGTACAAAGAAAAGCGCGCGCCCTTTCGGCGGGAGATAATCGTCAAATCCTGACAGTGCCACAGCCATCTGTGGCCGGGAGTCAAGAGAGGAAAAAGTGGCCATGATGTCTGGGTGGGAGGCATGGCATACTCTCTGATATGTGAAGAAAAGAATTTCGCTGTACTGTAATGTATATGTGACAAATAAGTTTGAAAAGATGCGGCTGACTGGCTACGTGTTATACGTTGATACATGTTATCGTTATCATACCCGGTTGGTAACGGTTGTATAATAGGGTAGAGATGGCTCAAATCAAATACTATGCCCTTACGTTCAAAAGTATTTACTGATCTACATTATCCAGAGGTTTCATATGCAAAACGCTTGAAGGCTAAATGAGAGGTTTTTTAGATTCAGACTATAATATGGAATTCAGTTAGTGTTAATACTCAAAAACTAGCTATTATAGTAAATAAGTATGAGATTTAAGACTCAGATTTAGTTTTACCCGCTGTTCCGACTATTTATGTTGTTATGGCATCACGTTAATTTTTTGGACGTGCACAATCGATGTGCTGAACAAACCACAGGACACGCCCGGCAGCCATCTTGTAGACACGTAATTAACAGCAAGTATAAACATGGCCATACTGTCTGGATTGAGACTTTCATTTCCTTGAACCAGGTTCAAATTAGAAATCAGAGAAAGTGCACAAAGTACTTCACTTATCAACGATTATCCAATTAAGTCAAATTAATTTAAATTATGTACCACAGACTGAGAGTACAGACTATCAGGAAGCAATTTCTGGGAATCAGACACACACAGACACACACAGACACACACAGACACACACAGACACACACAGACACACACAGACACACAGTTTTCTTAAAACAGCTGTGATATTCAGCAATAAAAAGCCTTTTAAGCCTTTAACATCCAAGGCCAGAAACTAATTGAACTACTTTTAAACTAAACCTTAAATGATGGTCTGTCTACTGAAACAGTCTTTAGAAATCAGGAGCAGAATTAGAAAAACTTAAAGTCTTGTGACTTGGATGTGGTGAGCGTTGGCCTACTCAGACTGCACGGCATGAGGTATTGTGGTGAGAGATTGAGAGAGATACTGATTTATTGATGACTGGATAAAAATAAGGAGGCAAAAGGGCTTTGATGCTCTGCATCATCTGATTCTCATGTGGGAGGAAAAAAAAAAAATCCTTATTTTCACACACACACACACACACACACAGAGCATGGCCAATTTTCAACAACATGCAGAACACAGCAGATCTGTAAGAAGGCAATCAAACTAGCGATGAGCAATTTTAAGTAACGTGACCCGATCTCAATCGGTTATTCGATATGTAATAAACAATGTGACCTGTACGTGAATTTATTTTCTTTAGTTAACAATACCAGTTAACAGTTAACTAAGAGCTTATTAACATAAACTCTACATTTCATAACATTTCCTTTTTCTAAATGTCAAAAAGTAGACAGCTGACTGAATAAATCTAACACTGGAAAGAATCTGAGCATTAATGTAATTAGTGCATAAACATTAATGTAATTAGTGTATAAACATTAATGTAATTAGTGTATAATTTTATCCCGCCACAAAGAGAAGTAATGTTAAAAGATGAAAACTGATGATTTCTTAAGCAAAGGAGGACATATACTCATTTCTGATCAACTACAACGCTACAGATTCATTCACTCATGCGTGTATTCTCATTTAATTTAAATAAGCTATGGTTCAGTTTACATTGAGGCAAAGTTAGAGTATTGTTTTACTTTTGTGGTTACATAACAGGCAACCGATCAGGCGAGTACATGCGCCTCAAACCAGGTGTGACTCTGGAAATGCATGTACAGTATACGCTATGTTCCACACACACACACACACACACACGCGCACACACACCTGCTCCATCACTAACTGCGAAACACGGATATATAAACATAATATCAGCTAATGTAATTACTGAACAGATACAATGCTGTCTGAGCACATGGAATATCAGAGGATTACAAACTGTACTGATACACGATGAAAACATTCAGAAGTGGAAGTCAATCAACTCAGGATATTCGCTGATCATAATATTTGACAACTGCTGGTGCACCATAGGGGGGGAAAAAAATAGACCTGATCCGTCTTTATGTACATAAGACCTATCTATGCATGTTTTCAGTGTCCTGTGTAAAACAGACAAGTGACTAATACTTCAATGAATATGAATATTAATGAGGGTATAATTTCACAAGCCACGGACAGAGCAAACTTTAACACTAGTGCCTACACTATGCGTTTGTATCACGTAAAATAAGAAACGTTGCTTTCTACAGCAAAGAAGCAAATGTTATAATTTCTGACCATGCGTTCGTTTCATGCGCAACAATTTATTAATGCGCAACAATTTATTAATACTGACTGATGTGAAGCACAAAAAAAAGCAGCATGTTTTCAGCGCCCTGTCTAAAACAGTGTACAAGTGACTGCCATATACACTCTGGCTAAAGACGCATTGGTGCACAGTCGACGTGACATGGTAAAAGATTAACCTGCATTATTTTAACATGAACTATATTCGCTTATTAAATCGTGGATGTAATGTCTCACCAGAAGCGCTCTGGTGCATCTGAAACTTTGCAGTTTGCTTTCTACAGCCTTGGCTGTCAAATTTTCAGCAGATTTGAAGCAAATTAATATAATCTACCTATTGATACATTAGGCACACTGGTGACTTCTGTGCCATATTATTAACTGATGACACCCAACAGAGCTTTTTATTCCTAAACATTTCATCTAAAAACCTCAAACACTGTTATGCCGTGTTAAAATGTAATGTTAAAACATATCTGTAGGACATTCACAGCATTTTTCCTAGCTGTGTAAAAATCTGTATTAGATGCAAGTTATTTTATGTATGCTTGTTTTTAAGTTGTTAAACATTAGATTAGGAATTTAACTGCTTCCTTTATGAAACGCATTAGTCTGTGACTGGCATTATTTGAAATACATTTACTTCAAACACCAGTATAAATTTTCTTATAAAAAACATCTTTGATGATATTTGATAGTGATAATTACTGTGGGCAGGTGTATATAATAAAAAAAAAAAAAAAAAAAAAAAAAAAAAATTCGACCGCTGATGGTTGAGAAATATAAGTATACAGCGATAATGATTAACAAACTACACAAATGAACAAACTTTTAATTATATTAATTCATTTTCCCTGATATTTCTTATGCTAATGTGATAAATACAGTATATTCATGTGAATTATGTATATTTGCAATTTAATATGCATCTAATAAGTCTAATAAACCAGTTTAAATATGTATTAGTTGCTCTAGGTGTTTCATGAATGTCAAAACATCTTAAGTTATGCACTTGTGTGTCATGCAATGAAGAACCTGAAACGACATTGTGCAGCCTTTAGACACAGAACATAGAGAACATCCTTTAACTTTCTTTAGACATCTCTGGATTTGTTACAGGGCTCTTTGCGATACCAGCAACACAATCTAATTTCACAATCAGCGCAGACACACACACACACAGCTCTCATATAGCACTGCTCTCTAACCCACTGACCAGACCTTACTTATGGGCACCACAATCCTTAATAAATTAAAGCAAAAGCCAGTAGGTTAAAAGCAAAGAGAGGTTTCTTGGTCCAAACAGGACAAAGGCTACCAGACATGTTGCTATTACAGCAGCCAAATAAATGATGATTGATTTATATATATATATATATATATATATATATATATATATATATATATATATATATATATATATATATATACACAAAAAAAGCAGCAGCAGTGGAATGTGTGTGTGTGAGTGATCAGAGGTCAATGTTGGGATGCCATGTCACAAATAAATCCAGCAGAAGGAAATATGAATTTTTAAAGCCTGAAATGAACACGCCCCTTTCCTAATCTTTGCAGCAATTATTTACATTATATATATATATATATATATATATATATATATATATGTGTGTGTGTGTATAAAACACACACAAACAATGTGATATATACTATATATACATATATATATATATATATATATATATATATATATAGTATATAATAGTGAAGACAGAGCATGCAGAGGTCTACAGCCGGAGATCTCAGTAATGAAAACTGGAAGTAATTAATAAGCAGGATGAGGTTTAACCAGGCAGCTGTGGCATGTGTACCGACCGGACAAAGGCAAGTCTGACAGGCTGAGGTGCATTAAAGGTGTCTCAGAGTTAAATACGCTGTGCTACAGCTTTTATTTTAAATCACCTGAGAAAATAACACGGGTAAATTAACCTCTTGAGGACAAAAACAACAACAACCACAGTGAAACGGCAGTCATGCTAAATCAAGCTAACCTGTATGCTGTTCACGTAAAACACAAAATTTACGTCATGAATGCAAATATTAACTCTTAATAACAAAGGTCAAACTTAAAGATGTTGACAATATCACTAAAAAATCCCATAATAAAAAAAGTTTACTGTTAAACACGTTTCAATGCGGCTAGCTAGGAAGAAAGCTAAGGTGGGCTGGGCAGCTAGTAAACGGACCCTTATACTTTACTGCGCACGTAGACAGCTGCCGTATCCCAAATCTCCACTCGGATCACTACATACGCGCACTAACACAAGGTGCAAACTTACGGTTACTGCACCCTACCTAGTCCCCTACATATCCGCGACAGAAGAATTTGGAATGCGACCTAAAGTTAGCTAGCTCCTAGCTGTGGCCTGGCCGTTACATGTCCACGTCAGACATGGCTTCATTTCAGCACCAAGAAACCTTTAACTTTTAATGAACTCTTTACAAATTCTTAAAAATAATAAATTATTAAACAACTAAAGCCTGAAAGAATGTGAACCGTGAACAGACAGGTGAGTGGTTTAGCTACGATAACTGTCGGTTAGCAAGCCAAACAACAACAACAATAAACAGATTTACTGTTATTTACACTTGTTTATATTAATTAAATCGGTTCATACGTCAGGCTAATTTAGTTAACATTTAATAGGCAGTTTAAAAGTATTAGCAATATTTCCTGGCAAAACAGCTTCAGTAACTAGCTGATGTATGAAACTTATTACAACTGTTAGCTGGGAATGATAAACTAGACAAGTGCATTTAAATGTAAACAATACAGTTCTGTTCCGTTAAATGTGACGTGTCTGGAACACCATGACATCTTAGCTAACTAGATTACTAAGTAGTAGGTCAGGTAGGTTTTACTAAATAAGTCTTCACTCATTACCACCACTGGCAATAAAAACAAAGCTGGCTATTAAATTAACTCTAAAAAAAGTAAGTTATTAAAGCGGATAACTGGCCCAAAAAGGGTTGCCTGGTCCCTCATTTTTCAGTCAGAACAGGGCGGGTTTACAAACCACACGCTGCTCCCTCAATGAGTGCACTACATGGAGGACAGGATAATGGCGTCAGCGCACTATGTAGTGCACTAGACACTGTACATAGCTACGATTTTAGCACCGGTGAGTATTTTTAGCGGGTAAAATTATAGCTAACTTGTAACGCGAACTCTTACCGCGTCCATAAAACTTTTTGCCGCTCGTCACGTCGAAGACTTTCATGTTGACGGCCATGAGAATGCGCGGGTTCTGGACGCCGTCGTACTCCCGCAGCTGCTCCAGAGTGAAGTCCCGCCGGCCCATCTTGGGCAAAGCCGAGGCCTCGTCTCCCCGGCCCGCGTCGGCGCCTGACCTCCTGAACCACCGTCGGTAAACGCCGTAGCAAGCGGCCAGAAACAGAATTAACAAGGCCAAGTTAAGAAGCATGCCGCCGAGACCGGGCCCTGGATCCACCACCTCTGCTGTTGTCCCCTGCCCGCCACTTGTGTCAGCTACTCCGCTCCTGCCGTCCCCATCGTCCGCCATACTGCACGGTAGCGCCCTACCCACACGAAAGATTCCGCCCACTTCACACTCCACAGCGCGTATGATTGGCCGCTGACAGAGTAACCTGGTTAAGATTGGCTGCTGGCATCCGGGAGGCTGAGCTTCTCCTTTTTGATTGGCTCTTGCCGTTCTGAGACAAACGCTGTACGCTTGGGATTTGTAGTTCGCTTTTTTTTTCTTTTCTTTTTTTTCTTTTTTTTAATAAACACAGAGCATATTTGCTGAAACATTTCAATAAAATAAATTCTCTTGCTATCTTTATCACATAATATTTAGTAATAAAATAATAGACAATATAATAATGATAATAATAATAATAATAATAATAATAAATTATTGTTGCCTTCTGCATTTTAGATGCATTTTAAGATGCATTAATCATACAAGAAACCTATACTATGTCCTTTTGTTTAGTTGAAATTATGAACACTTCATGTCACTGAGACAGATTCGTTGCATTTTCCCTTACTGTAAAAATGAACATAAGGCGAGTGAGTGATTCTCTGTAACAAGCTCTGATGGCTGAAAGTGAGTTGTATTTAGAAGAATGAACAATGACCCCACCACTGAAACCTCAGTCTACTGACTGACTACTGCAGAATAAAGGGTAAAAGTAAAGTCAGAAACTCGGGTATTAATAATATTTCCAAAGCGCCTACTTGTAATTATGACTTGAAGGGACAATAATATGCAAGTTTTAAATCGAAAAAACTTGTGTTTACCTTAATTCCATTAGCACATGAATGCAGGAGTAATACAGATTACAATATCCCTGTCACCATACTATCCAAGTATCACTTTAAAACGACATGACAAAGGTTTGGGGTTTTTATAAACAGATTTTAATAATTTTTTTTTATATATGCATTTTTATATGTTACAATTTTTAGGCAAAAAAAGAGGAGAAAATAGGAACGTGACATGCATACGAACACACCAGCGCACGCAAAACAATACTACAATAGTATAGCTCAATAAAAATTAAGATCAACCAAATCATAGCAATTCAAATCATTTTTATGTACAGATTATATTTCTATTATATAGCTGCATTATCCAAATAAGTTGTAATAAGCAATAAAAATATGATTAGATTCAATTAAACCACTCAAAATTGAGAGAAAAAAAAATCCCTTCTCCAACAGAATGTAAAACTTTTTTTTTTCCTGGAATATAAACTCCATACTTTTTTTAAAGCAATAAAAATACTTAGAAAATAAAACTTCAAGTAAAGAGACACATTTCTAATTTAAGCCAAAAATCAAAGTTTGTTAAATCTGTTAAAACAGAAGATTAAAGGATCCTACGTTCTTGTATCCAAAACTTTTATTTTTATTACAATCACGCACTAGCTTGGCCTTTGAGCATGATACTGTTGTTTTTGTTTTTTTTTCCCCCATAACACTCATTTCATAGTCAATCCCAAACACTATGCATCAATAAACTACATATAGTGTCATTTTTGTTGTCATGATATTGCCATTTCAGGTGTAAAAGACTATTACAATATTATAATCTGTATAATCTGCTCAAGTTTGTTTCTTTTTCCTCAAATAAACAAATATGCTTTCTCGTCATATATCGGTGATCATGGCATTATGATCAGGCGCACACACACACACACACACACACACACACACACACACACACACACACACAAGTTATGACACCACTGAAATAAAATAACGTTGGTGATATATTCCCTGATATAATTAGGGTAAAAACTTTGAAATGTAAGGCACTCCAGAAGATAAAACAAAGAAATTTACATTCAACACAGGAACACATTGTCCACAAACTACACTCGATGCAGCGTTCGTAAACTTGACAGCAGAATGGTTTTTGACTCCAATGATGATTTTCAGTCCACCAATTGTGCCTATTTAAAACTGAATAACTGTTAACACCAACCATGAGCCAAAAAGCTGTTTCTGCTAAGACGAATACAACATTCAGATTGATACTTTACGTAGTGAAATCAGTTAAGCCCTGATGGTTTAACACTCAAGCTTCACTTGTAACGGTTTGGCTCATTTAGTCATAGAAGTAATTTACGGTCTAGGCCGTAAATACAAATTGGCCTTAAAATAGCCCTTCCCATTTAAGATTAAAAATATCGATCTCTCAAGATTCATTTAGTTTGGCGGATGTGCATCTTTGGTTTTGCTAGCCATTTCAGATTTTGGATTCTTCTTCACGTTCTCCTTCGTGGCCGAAGTTGCTTCATTGACTGTGGTGCTCTTGGCAGTCGCTTTCTGATTGGTTGAAGCTGATTTGGCCAGCCCCGCAATGGCCCGTTGATTGGTTGAGGTCAATTTGCTGTTTGCTGGCCCATGACTGGCAGAAACGGCTTTAGTGTTTGCTGGAGAAGCTGACCGATTGGTTGAATCCATCTTGGCTTCCCCTTCAGCAGCAGGCTCATTAGAAGCCTTGGTGGGTGGGGCCTGTTTTGATGATGAAGACGAGGTTGAGTTATAACGTTTGCGTCTGCCCTCGTCCCCTCCAGAGGACGAGTGTCTCCGTCTCCTGCCCCCCTGCTCCTCTCCCATTGGTGGCTGAGACAGAGGAAGTGTGCGGTTCAGATTATATGCCACTCATTAGCAAATCAAATTCAAAACTAGCATACTGTACATGGTCAAAGTGGATAAAATGATTGTTATAAATAAGGGATTTAAAAGAAATCATCACTCATCACAGCGTTGGTCAGTCACTCAAGGCATACACACTCTGCCAGTAAATCACTGTCAGTCAGTTACTCAGATATTCGGTCAGTCACTCAGTTAATCACTCAATCATACAATCACTCACTCACAAAGTCAGTCAGTCAGTCATACTGTCAGCACACACACACAGTCAGTCAGTCACACAGTCAGTCAGTCACACAGTCAGTCAGTCAGTCAGTCAGTCACACAGACAGTCAGTCAGTCAGTCAGTCACACAGACAGTCAGTCAGTCAGTCAGTCACACAGACAGTCAGTCAGTCACACAGACAGTCAGTCAGTCACACAGACAGTCAGTCAGTCAGTCACACAGTCAGTCAGTCAGTCAGTCACACAGTCAGTCAGTCAGTCAGTCACACAGTCAGTCAGTCAGTCAGACAGTCAGTCAGTCAGTCAGTCAGACAGTCAGTCACACAGTCAGTCAGTCAGTCACACAGACAGTCACACAGACAGTCACACAGACAGTCACACAGACAGTCACACAGACAGTCACACAGACAGTCAGTCAGACAGTCACACAGACAGTCACACAGACAGTCACACAGACAGTCACACAGACAGTCACTCAGACAGTCACTCAGACAGTCACTCAGACAGTCACTCAGACAGTCACTCAGTCAGTCACACAGACAGTCAGTCACACAGACAGTCAGTCACACAGACAGTCAGTGAGTCAGTCACTGTCAGTCTTCCACAGTGTGAGTCAGTCTCAGTCACTGGTTCACACACCTCCACTCTGAAGTCATCTATGCTCTTGAATTTGCGGAGGTGCTCCTGCAGCTTGGGGTCAATGACTTGGCCTTTAATCCGTGAGTACTTCAGGAAGGCCCAGAACTTTTCCAGACCATACAGCTGACCTAATCACATAACATATATACACAGATTAATGATTAGTGCACAATACACAAATTTTCCAAAAGATAATTAATCCAGATGCATGCATGCACAAACATGTACATAATTAAATACAACATGCTGCAATGCAATTTTCACAAGACACACTGACACTTTATGACAGAAATGCTAATCTGTTGTACCCTTCCATTAATATTAACATGTATTAACAACTCTGTTTGTTTTATAAATACTTAAGATTCATAAGTCAGATGCCTCATATCACTTGATTTTGCACTTCTCTGCCATCATGTTTATCTGCATACTACAAAAGTGCAAGAGTAAACTAAAATAAAGATTATCACATGATAACTTGGCAAGAAGAGATAAGGGTATCTTTGACAACATCCCAGTGTATAACTACAGCATTAGCACTGTACCGGCCTGGCAGGGTGTGTATTCACACAGTGATTCAACGCCAAAATTCTTCAAAACACAGGTGGTTCCCTGGCAGTTATCTTAGATTCCTGATGCATGTTATAGAACAGATCCCAATATGATGCCATTAACAGCCTTATTACAAATCATAACAAGGCTGGGTGCTTATTTAAGTTTTGCATCACTTTTTACAAAAAAAGAAAAAAAAAAGAAAAAAATGAAGAGCAGTTTCTGCTTTTTAATTACAGAAGGTATCACAAAGGTACAAAGTACAGTACAAAGGTTTACTTTAAGAGATACTGATTCATTAATACATGATTTAAAACTGTGACAAATAGTTTTCCCAAATAAAAAAATATGAAATAAAATATATATGAATGTTGTTTCTGCACACCATTTGCTTCATTCTTTAAAATATTACATTGAGACACCATGTATTTCATTAAAATGGTAAAACATGTATGCTCTTAATGTTAATAACTAGTATCTCAACAACTAATACCAGAAATTGGCTCATTTCTTTCTTGTCAGTGTTGTTTTCAGTTACAACAATTCTCTGACTTGCATTACTGACAGATACTGTAATATAACAATTCTTGGTAGTAGAGTACTTTTGGTCCCTGCTGTAATTACCACTTGGTAACTTGTATCTTAAATAATGACTGGGATTCAGAATGTCCAATCATACAGAGCGAAATGTAGCTTTTCTGTCCTGAAGACCGCTGTCTACAATCTGTCACAAAATCTCAGCCCTGTTGCGCCGAGGTCATGTACCTTTCTCGTAGTCCTGCAAAGTTTCCTCCTGAAAGTCATTGAAGATGTCAGGTCTGAACCTCTTCTCCAAACCGTAACTATAAAAGCGGAAGAGGCATTCCAGTCCATACCTGCAGAGAGACACACAGCTCAGGTTAAAACACACTATTAAAAAAAAGAGCATAGAGGCAAACTGTACCAGGTTAAGAAGAGCACAAGTAAGGACAGTTAAAGCACAGCATGAGTAAGGACAGATTAAGAAGAGCACATCTGAGGACAGATTAAGAAGAGCACACCTGAGGACAGATTAAGAAGAGCACATCTGAGGACAGATTAAGAAGAGCACATCTGAGGACAGTTAAAGAAGACGACAGCTGAGGACAGAAGAGGATAGTTTGAGAAGAGCACAGGTGAGGCTGTTGACAGAAGAGAACAGGCAAGGAGAGTTGGAGAGAAGCACAGGTATGTGGTGACAGAAAAGCACAGAAGAGGATAGTTGGAGAAGAGTACAGGTGATGACAGAAAGAAGGGCACAGGTATGTGGTGACAGAAGAGCACAGGTATGTGGTGACAGAAAGAAGGGCACAGATGAGGCTGGTGACAGAAGAGCACGTGAGGATAATAAAAGTACAGCAAGGGTGAGGATAGCTTATGACGAGCACATGTGATGGCACATTAAGAAAAGCACAAGTGAGGATAGTTAAAGCAGAGCACAGGTAAAGACGCAGTAAGAAGAGCACAGGTGAGGACAGGTTAAGAAGAGCACAGTTAAGGACAGTTAAATCAGAGCACAGGTAAAGACACTTTAAATAGAATACATGTCAAGGTGGTTACAGAAGAGCACAGGCGAGGGCAGAGGTGTCGCAGAAAGGCACAGGTGCACAGTGTACTGTTACAGAAACACACAAGCACACAGCATAGTATTACACAAGGGCACAAGTGCACTGTTTGGTGTTACAAAAAAAGAAGAGACACGTAAGTGTTACAAAAGAGCACAGGTGTGCAGTGTGATGTTACAAGTGAGCAGTGAGGCTTTACAAACAAGTACAGGTGTTTCACAAGACAAGTGCTGTGTTCCATTACAAGACAGCACATGTGTGTTCAACATTACAAAAGAGTACAGGCACGAGGTGTGCTGCCATTGGGCATGGATGTCATGTTACAGAAAAGCAGTCATATGCATTGCTGCATTGAACGTGTGCGTAGGTTTCTCTGCAAGACTCAGCTTGTATTTTGTATTTTCTGCTCCCATGCACACACAAATACACACACTCCTCCACATTGTGCCTAGAATTAAAACAACCGGCATGACCTGTTCACCAAATCCCAGTGTCAAGCTGCCCTGCAAAACTGGCCACAGTTTGTGCCCAGCTCCTTCCATGCTTTTAATTAGCTCTTTACTTCTCACCTGCAGTCTTTCTGTCTTTTTTTAAGCTCAGTCCAAGGATTTGTTCAACACTGTACCAAGTACGCGTCTCAAGAAGAATGCTGCAGAAGGTGTGATAGGTTTTGAGCGTGTGTGTGTGTGGTCAGGTCAGGAAAAAAGACAAAATGTGCCGCCCTGTGTGAGAGAAGGAGCAGGGGAAACCGATGGCACCATTCAAAAACTGACACACCCATTGTATTTACACATCCAATCACAACCAATGTGTGTGTACTCTGTTCATGAAACAAATATACCTTGGTTATAAAATCAGCATTGCTGGTGAATCGAAGGAGCAAGTGAACATCATCTTATCTGAGTTTACATCCAGGCTTGATCTGATTGACAACTGCCCTCGTCCCCTTATCATGAAGCTAGAAGCCATCAGACACATTGCACTGTCTAAAGTACAACATCAATTTTCCAGTGTCCATATTCAACAGAATGCACTAAGGGAAATGAATAACAAAACAGTGAGCTTAAATGGTTTGGTGTGCAAGTGTGCAAAAATGGTTTGGACTGAACATACACTGTACGCGTGACATTATTTTTCACCGCCAGTGGGAAGGAGGACTCAAGGTACCGAATATAATATGGATCTACACCAGCACTCAGATATCCAACCTTCTGAACATGCTGAACAATGATGACAGATTCTAAAGAACTGGCTTGTTCCGCTCTGTTTGTGGATTTAAAGAGACGCAAGGTGCCATTAAAAAGGGAGTTAGAGCCCCACTTGAGTAATCATTCTTCAGTATCCATAACACCTGCAGGTCAGTATCCATAACACCTGCAATTCAAACTTGCAATTCAGTATCCATAACACCTGCAGGTCAGTATCCACAACACCTGCAGGTCAGTATCCACAACACCTGCAGGTCAGCATCCGTAACACCTGCAGGTAGGTATCCACAACACCTGCAGGTCAGCATTCGTAACACCTGCAGGTCAGCATCCGTAACACCTGCAGGTCAGCATCCGTAACACCTGCAGGTCAGCATCCGTAACACCTGCAGTTCAGTATCCGTAACACCTGCAATTCAGTTTCCGTAACACCCGCACGTCAGTATCCAAAACACCCGCACGTCAGTATCCAAAACACCTGCAGGTCAGTATCCTTAACACCTGCAATTCAGTATCCGTAACACCTGCAATTCAGTATCCACAACACCTGCAGTTCAGTATCCAAAACACCCGCACGTCAGTATCCAAAACACCTGCACGTCAGTATCCATAACACCTGCACGTCAGTATCCAAAACACCTGCACGTCAGTATCCGTAACACCTGCAATTCAGTATCCACAACACCTGCAGTTCAGTATCCAAAACACCCGCACGTCAGTATCCAAAACACCTGCACGTCAGTATCCGTAACACCTGCAATTCAGTATCCACAACACCTGCAGTTCAGTATCCAAAACACCCGCACGTCAGTATCCAAAACACCTGCACGTCAGTATCCGTAACACCTGCAATTCAGTATCCACAACACCTGCAGTTCAGTATCCAAAACACCTGCACGTCAGTATCCAAAACACCTGCACGTCAGTATCCATGACACTTGTTTTACCTGTATGCAAACATCTGGCTCTCAACTAATTCAGCAAACAAAACATTGGCTTTCATATGTACTTCAGCAACCCAACCCATTTTATCATCACATGACTTTTATCTGCATACCAAACACTTGGTTTTCACCTCTGAACACTAAGCTAAACACATTCCTTCACCTGTATCTAAACACCTGGCCCTCGCCTTGAGATTAGTACCAACCTGTAGTTTTCTTTGGCATCCTCCAACGCATACTGCTTGAACTCTTCGTACATTTTCCTGTTAAAGTTGTCTCTGAGGAAGAAGGACCAGAACCTGAAGAGTGTGTTCATCTCCTGAGATTGACCCACTCCCAACCGTTTCCTCTCTACAAATAAAACAAACACACAAACAACCAATCAGATTGGAAGACAATAGGATAAACCAGCTGTAAACTGGGAAAAACTGGAGTCTGTGCCATTGTTATTTTCATCATGGTATATCTTAAAGCGATTCACTGTGTGAAT
This sequence comes from Pangasius djambal, assembly GCA_022985145.1. NCBI lineage: Eukaryota > Metazoa > Chordata > Actinopteri > Siluriformes > Pangasiidae > Pangasius > Pangasius djambal. The sequence continues at coordinate 5,191,705 of CM040984.1, read as the reverse complement.
GCTTTGTATCAGGATTTCTAAGTGAAACTGATTACTAAACATACAATATTTTTGCATTATTATGCAAAGGACCACTACAGAAAGGTTTCAAATGGTGTATGAGTAAAAGTGTGTACCATTGAGACACCGTCGGCGGTATTTGTGATAAACCTGCTGGGTGAAGCCGTTTTCTTGGAGCAGCTCGTGAGACGGGTGCCAGAATTTGGGCAGAGACTGAGGGGTGCAGCCATAACTGGCCGACTGCAGGGGAGCGCCCTCCGATGGAGAAGCATTTGAACTACTGCTCGGACAGAAAGAGGGTGAGAGAGAACCAGAGATGGACAGTGATTTTTTTTTTAAACACAAAAATACTGGCTTTACTACTTTATTCCGAGTGATCAGTCTGAACCAGAGCAATCTGGTGTACCATTAGATTGTGTGCGTGTGTGTGTTTTTCAAGTCTAACCTGATGGAGTTAGTGCGAGGCCTGTGTTCACGAGAGTCCATCACCCAGCCTACATGACTTTCCAGTGGAGGGTTGGAGCTGTGGCGTGTTTTCCTCTTCCTGGGAGTCTAAAAGAGACAAGACACACAACAATGACATTACACAAACACTTCCTCCAACATGCAAAAAAGCATAACCACACTCGCACAGACATCATCCTGCTCTTTTCTGTGTGCGTGCTCACACATGCACACACACACACACAAAACAATGGTGTTCTAGCATTTACAGAGCATACAACAGAATGTACATGACAAGAATTTCAGGAAAATTCAAGGCATTGATTGAATAATTAAATAATTACACCCTCAAAAAAGACAGTCTCTCCTCTAGACTATATTTTTTATTCAGAAAAATTACAAACCCGATTCCAAAAAAGTTGGGACACTGTACAAATTGTGAATAAAAAAGGAATGCAATAATTTACAAATCTCATAAACTTATATTTTATTCACAACAGAATATAGATAACATATCAAATGTTGAAAGTGAGACATTTTGAAATGTCATGCCAAATATTGGCTCATTTTGGATTTCATGAGAGCTACACATTCCAAAAAAGTTGGGACAGGTAGCAATAAGAGGCCGGAAAAGTTAAATGTACATATAAGGAACAGCTGGAAGACCAAATTGCAACTTATTAGGTCAATTGGCAACATGATTGGGTATAAAAAGAGCCTCTCAGAGTGGCAGTGTTTCTCAGAAGTCAAGATGGGCAGAGGATCACCAATTCCCCAATGCTGCGGCGAAAAATAGTGGAGCAATATCAGAAAGGAGTTTCTCAGAGAAAAATTGCAAAGAGTTTGAAGTTATCATCATCATCTACAATGCATAATATCATCCAAAGATTCAGAGAATCTGGAACAATCTCTGTGCGTAAGGGTCAAGGCCGGAAAACCATACTGGATGCCTGTGATCTTCGGGCCCTTAGACGGCACTGCATCACATACAGGAATGCTACTGTAATGGAAATCACAACATGGGCTCAGGAATACTTCCAGAAAACATTGTCGGTGAACACAATCCACCGTGCCATTCGCCGTTGCCGGCTAAAACTCTATAGGTCAAAAAAGAAGCCATATCTAAACATGATCCAGAAGCGCAGGCGTTTTCTCTGGGCCAAGGCTCATTTA
>CM040984.1:5170371-5189988 GCA_022985145.1 Pangasius djambal | reverse complement strand
AGACGTTTGCAGACTGTTATAAAAAGAAGAGGGGATTCCACACAGTGGTAAACATGGCCTTGTCCCAACTTTTTTGAGATGTGTTGATGCCATGAAATTTAAAATCAACTTATTTTTCCCTTAAAATGATACATTTTCTCAGTTTAAACATTTGATATGTCATCTATGTTGTATTCTGAATAAAATATTGAAATTTGAAGCTTCCACATCATTGCATTCTGTTTTTATTCACAATTTGTACAGTGTCCCAACTTTTTTGGAATCGGGTTTGTAATATAACCACAACGAAGATAAGAGCACAGCCAGCTCAAGCTACAGTCACACTTATAAAGTGCAAAGTGCAGCAAGTAATACTACAGAAATAGAACTATTTAGTTTTTTTTGTTTTTTAGATTTCTGACTTAATATTTAGAAACATACTTAATCTAATCTATGGCCTTTATTGTGCTCAGAGAAGAATTTCACAGAATATGCACAATTCAACTATACTTATTCTTACATATAAATATCACCTATAAAATTAAATATATTGTACCCCAATGTATCTTTTGCTGATCGAGCAAAAAAAAAAAAATTACAGCAGCAAGGCAAACCATGTGTGTACCTTTCCATCAATGTTTCCGCTGTCCTTCATAACAGGGTAGAAGCGGGGTGTTTTGTTCGGGTCTTGCCGACCAGGTGTGCGTGGAGTACGAGGGGTCCGGGGAGCACTAGGGGATTCTGGGACGTCAGTGGGCAGAGAGTGGGCCAGGCTGGGCTCATCTATTGCAAACAGACAAGATAAATAAACAAAAATATAACTGAACAGAAAATGAAGGAAAAAAAACAAAAGCATAATACTTAACAATGTGAAGCAGAAATATAGGATACTGTACGTTCCACAACACAGTGAAGATAAATTAATGAGGTGTCACGTCTAAAATATAATAATGTATATACGTAAATATATGACATCACATAGAACAGTATATTATTACGTAATTACGTTAGCACATTCATTTAAGAAATTTGTTTTCCCCCCAAAACAAATAAGTAATCATTGATAGAAAGAGACATAACAGAAATACTTTCTTAATCTCAACATCCATAGCACTATAGCATAAAGTAACATTTGTGTCAGTACACTGTTATAGTACTATCAATAATAATGTTATATTATAATTATCTTTATCTAAGTAACACTAGACACTTTATGACAAATGTTTCCACTTTTTAATAAGCACTAATAAAATATAGCAGTTACATAAACAGAGGGCAGGTACCTTGGCAGGGGGGAGGGGGTGGCACTTCCTGGTTGGGGTCAACAGGTAATTTAGGGGTCAAAGTGTCAAACTCATCCTGACTGATCATGTTGAGCTTCTTAAAGTTCTCCACCTCCTGGCAATTTGGGAAGGAAAAAAAAAAACACGCATGCAGGCTTTAGTATTTATCACATTAAAGGTTCTGTGGAGGATACGCTAACCCTGCTTTTAAGCCACGTTAACAGTATTTGATTAAACTGTCCCTTTTAGCAGACAACACATCTCTTTGTCTCCCATAGTCTCATGTCAGAGCTAAACTTTTACAGTAAAAACAGGTGTGGAAAATCACATTCTGGAACAACTGCAAGATTTCACCTGGTTCAAATAACAAGGTCATGTTGGGAGTGTCACTGCTTTCACGATATGTTTTCAGACAATTAAACACATCATCATGTAGTCATAGCGTTTCAAAATAAGATCAACGGGACAAAAATATGAGTAGCTTCATCAGCCTGAACAGCTCTTTGCTGCTCTCGGTCTCTGAATGTGGCAACATGTGAAGGCTTTCTGATGCCTGTCCTGGTGACTGTCCTTTACGCACAATTTTAGTTTCTTTGTTTGCTTTTCCTGACCCTCTCCATGTCCAAGACAAATACAGGCATGATAAAAATTACCAAAAGGAAAAATAAACACAGATAAAGAGTATGTAAAGAGAAATGGCACATGTAAGGCACCATGTATCCAACACTGAATTTTCCCATCAAATTAAAAGCTTACATAAGAGCTCCAAAAAAGAGGCAGTGTAACTGAAGATAACTGACTGTAGTAAATTTTTTTAATCCAGCTCATTCAGACTAATGTAACGAGACATTTTTAAAAAATGGCAACAAATTGTAGATAAAATCTCATTTCTTAAAAGGTACTGAATTATTATCCATTATCCAAATGGACTTCATCTGGCAGTATCAGCACTGGCACTTTACAAAAAAAATAAATAAATAAAAACAGATCAGTCATCCAGCATAAAGTTTGTTTCAGTAGATTAGTTGTGTGCCAGTAATTAGTCATTTACCCTGGAAAGCCCCCTGCACTACAAGGTCAGGAGCACTGCTGTCAAGCAGCGGTGGTGAGAAATGTGGGTTTATTTTAGGAACAGATGCATTTTGGGAGTTCTGACAGACTGACCCCCTGTAAAGGATATGCACAGAGTGATATGTGAACTGAGATGTGGAGACGCTGCAAGAAGTAACTTATAATTAGCAATGTGTAGCTATGATTCAGTGCAAATTTAACACTTATCACTGAAGTGTGAATATGGCCCCGGTGCATCGCTAAAGCCAGAGTCTCACTGGAAATTTACAGTTTACCTCAAACAATAAACAATTTAATTTACAGTTTACCTCAAACAATAAACAACTTAGCCATGAGCAAGCGATACTGTTAAGTCTGATTCAAAGTTTATACAAAGTTACGCCATTTTTTATTTTTTACTTTTTCTGCATCTTTTCTGTACTACTGATTCGACTTGAAAAGCGAAAACTGACTTCTTTATATTACACCACACCTGAAACTGATTTGCATTACAATACTTCCCCTGACTTACCTTAATGTTGGTACCATCCAGCTGATTACTGTCCCCTGTCCACAGGTCCTGCTCGTAGTAGTAGAGGCCGTCGTTGATGGCCTTCGCGAGCTCGGCAGTGATTTTGGCGCGGGAGATGTGGTTGCCTGTGCGGTCTCCGCCCGGGTGCTTGCGCAGGTGCGGTGGCGTCTGTGTGACGATCAGGATCTTGTTCACATCGCTGTCATCCAGCTCGCCATCTGAGTCGTCGTCCGACCAATCGGTAAAGGTGTTCTTGCGAGGTGCCGCGAGTTGCTCCATCTCTTCGTCAAACAGGAAGTCGAGTTCTTCCTGGTCAACCTCAGGTGGTGGATTTGTCTGGGCTGGTGTTGAGCGCTCCTGAGCAAAGAAACATTTCCTACATGAATTCAACAGTTCAAGTCAAACTTTTATCAAACTTTACTTTTTCCGTCTGTCAAAACATTATGTATATGAAGGGTTCTCTCGGGATTTGCTCTGATCATCACTAATCTCATACGGCTAAGTATGGCTATGTATGTTAAAAGTATCAATAATAATTTAATAACAGTTTAATGCTGTAAATGTAAAGCTTTAAAGATGTACATAAAACAGCTTTAACCCGATTACAGGCACTGATCCACAAACAGGATTTGCTCATCAGCTCTAGACTTTAGATTTTTTTTTGAGACAGTTACACAGTATAATGAGGGGCAAAGACTCCAATCAAGTTTGGTAGATGTGACTTGGTAAATAGATAACAAGGTTTTATTTGACATGACTCAATATAGTTCAGCTGATGCCCAACTCAAATCAGAACAGATTCCATTATCAGCCAATAAAACTGAGTCTGTGAACAGTAAATATAGTAAAACCTTTTTTTTTTTTTTTAAATAACTACAGAAATAGATGAAGAAACATAGGGGCCAGTAGAGGTGGGTAACATTAATTAATTTTAACACTGGAATTATCCAGTGACCAAGAAAAATGTTTAAAAAAATTTTTTTTTTTTAAATCTTCAGAAATTCCTAACAAAAGCTTTTTGGCATTTTTTACTCTTGGCATTTCTCAACCAGGTTCATGAGGAGCATCAACCAGGAGGAAGTGCACAAGCATGCCAAGCTCCTCACTACTTCTCCTGACTTCTACCTGAAAAACTACTTAATTCATCTTAAAACCTCTTAAAAAGACATTTTTAATCAGAAGTAAACTTATACATGTGCATTAACTTCACTATTTATATTTTGACCATAAGCGTTTATCAAAATGTCTTTAAAGCAATGAAAAATGTATCAGTCTGATGTTTTATAGTTTTTGACTGGTAGTGTATGTATGACACAATTGATCACAATGTTGACATTATATGAGCACATCACCCACAATCAGCAAATATAACAGCGGCAGGAACAACTAGCCGATTCAGTCATCTGACAGAAAGCATGTCTCTAATGACATGGAGGCTTCTGTTAAATATTCCCAAATATTACTATATATTATTATTTTCTTTATTTTTTGTTCAAATCTATTACAGCATCCGTGACGACGTGCAAACTTGCAAAGAATTTCATTGTACAAAAGGTTCGTGCAAATGAAAATGTTCTTGAATCATAAAGTTACCATGCAGTGTCCAGCTTTAGAGATCAGGTGATTTTGAGCCATTTTCTAAAAAAACAAAAAAATCTTTCCAAAACAGAGTACTAATGAAACCGAGAATGAAAAATGAAAAAAAAAAAAAGTGAGAGCAGAAAAAGAGGAGCATGGTTACTCAACTGTTAAGAGGGAAGGCTCAGACTTAGAGGAAGGAGGAAGGTGGAGATGAAGGGTTTCAGATGGCTGAGAAAGCACAGGAGAGAGAGAGAGAGAGAGAGAGAGAGAAAGCAATGATATAAAGAAAAATGAAGAGAAAGCAGTAAAATAGAAATGAGAAGCAAAAGACAGAAACATGGCAACAGATGTAGCAAAGAACAAGTTAAAATGGAAGAGTAAAATGACTAAATTAATTAATATTTACAAAATGTTTTGCACGTAATTGGGAACATGGTAAATTAAAATAGCTGTAGTATAGATATTAAATCCCTTGTTGATGATTTAATTAATAACATTTGATAAGTATAGTTTAATTTGAAAGTTAACATGAATATCATGCTATTTAACAATTTTAGGAGCACGAAAAGCATAGGAATAGCTTTATCAAATTCCATTCCTTTGCAATTTATATTCAGTACAATTCAATAAATGTATACAATGCAAGCAGTAAGCTGAAACCCATCATGTGAGAAAGCTTATTTCTCACATAATTTAAGTACATTTATCTCTTGTACTGACTCTGAATCAAGTCTGAAGAATAAGAAAAGAAATTTGTACTCTAAAAATGAGAAAAGAGAAGAGCTTGACTCTGTTCCGTCGGTGTGTTTGAGCGCGTGCACGTGTTTGTCTTCAGACCTTTACCTTGTTTTTCCCAGGTGTGTTCCTATGCCGTTTCTCCACCTGAACCCACTGGCTCTCCGGATCAGGCGTGCTGCTGGACATCCCCTCAGCGGTCCTCTCATCCGAGCTGGACACACTTTTCGACTCAACCGTGGACGACTCATCAGACTGCGGTTTGGTTTCGGTATCGGAGCTGTCGTTTAATTGGCCGTTGGTGGCAGGGGGAGGCTCGACTGCGGTCTGATTGGCTGGGGAAGTCGAAACTGAAAAGGAGGAGGAAGTGGTTGGCTGTGGTGTTTTGTGCATGTGTGTGTTTTGTACAGTGTTCTATACTGCATTGTATCTCTACAGCAACATAACTGGTTCAAGTTACAGAAGACTTGGTAAGCACATAAAGAGTTTAATGAGGTGTGTAAGAGCAGGTAAATCTGAGCACTGTGTTTTTTTTTTTTTATATATACTGAGCATGTAATTTGCTGAAATTAATACAGAAAGCGTGAGTGAGACATCAAAGCCTGGAGGCTCATGTCAGAGTTACACATCAGACTAAATAACAGTAATAACGTGTCTATTACCAGGCTTAGTTATTACATTACTGTGAGAACCGCTATTACCAAAGAAGCCATGTGCATGATACAATTTAGAAAGTAATTTGTTTCAGTAATTTGTTTCAAAAATCCATTATTAATAAAAACACTATAGACATTCATACTGGATTAAAAATGTTTGCTACTGCATATGGTATACTTATGACTAGTTGTATTTGATTAATGTAATAATCACCAAAGCATCATACAGCTGACGAACTGATTAGTACAGCACTAGGCATACTGATTATTATTAAAGCATATTGATTATTAGATCATAATCAAAATCATATAATCATTACAGCAGCATTATATAAATATGCTAATTATTACAGAATTGTGCTGTTAGGCTTAGTAGTTGTATGGATATAGGAATAGAAATATCAGCCCTACTAGTACCACCCGAAGAGCAGCGGCAGAGTTCAGTACCTGCAGTGAGAGAGGTGAAAGTCTGTCCCGGGATAAACTCAGGGCAGTGAATCAGCTGGCTGAAGTCTGTGTGTGAGGAGTTGGCGGGCGGCCCAGGGATCGGCCAGTTCTCCGGATCATCCTTTCTCCGAATCCGCTCATCGACCAGCTCCACTACGTCACTGCTTTTCACTGCCTGAAAACACACACACACACACGCGCACACACACGCACATACAATTATAAAGCTATAAATCAACTCTTTCACATGTAGGTGATAAATGAAGCAGAGGAATGTCAATCAGCCTCTCCTGGATGACATCATACTTTTCCAACTCTGTTTTTGTACATCTTAACAACTTAAAGCAGTTATAAGTGACAGTGGTCTTTATTTTTTCAGAGGCCAGAGATTTGGATTTGAAAGGCCAGGGTCAAAGGTTACCTCCATAATGAGACTGATGTCGGTGGTGAGGGCTTGGATGCGGCGGAAGCCGGCGATGAGGGAGATGGGCAGGAAGCCCTTGGCGTCCATCTTTCTCCTCAAGAAGAAATCCCGCTCCAGGTTGTGCAGGCTGAAGTAGTACTCGCTACAAAAATGAACAAATTAAGCAAAGCGTTAATTCATTTGCAAATAAACTGAATAAATAAAATAAACAAATCCCAGATAATACTGGATAATGCACAGTGCAATGCAACGTTTATAATGAGAGTATATAATGAGAGGCAAGACTACTATAAAACTCCTTTTATTTGCTTTTTTGCACTCTTGATAATATTATTGGGTCATATTTGTTCAAGTACATCAATAAATATCTACTAAAATGCCTTATTAGGCAAGTACATACGACTAATCAAAAATAATACATATCACTCGCTCTTTTACCTACGTTTTCATCATTACAGCAAGTTCAAGGGGGTGAATATTTATGCAAGGCACTGTATGTGTCGAGTCCAAGCATGAATCTGAACAAGTGCACAGGTTTTTCAAACAGCTATACATCTCGTGTGTAAATAATGGATACATGAAGAATAATAAACAAATGAGTAAAATGTTGTATTCGTTTTCAATAAATGATGGACAAACCCAGGCACCTACTGTAAAGACAGCTGAGGTGCCAGTGCTTGTCAACATTAAACCATTTGATTTGAAAGCCCTGTAAAAACTTGCCCACTTCACACCCAGTCCCAGACGTTACTAGACTAGACTACAGTTTATTATTCTCAAGCTCCAACCTGCATGACTGATACCTCTGTTAAGAAATGGATACCTGGCACACTACAGAGAAACGATATCAACTGTTCAGTATAGAGGATTTAGTCCTGTGACTAACACATACACACACAAACACACACAGCCTCTTTAATAAATTTTGAAGATGAGTTTCCATAAACGTTTGTTAGTGTGCATGGAGCGCATAGAGGGAAGTGCAGACACTCGATCAGATTCAAGATTCTGAAGCTTGTGGCCAGAAAGGTGCACAAGAGATATCAGACTTTGGCCTGTGGTTGGAGCCTCTGAGGCTGACTAATAGGGATTAGAATGAAGTTGTAAACACTCTTGCAATGAGGTCAGCATTGAGGGGGAAAAAAAAATACTACCGGAGAAGCTGTTACATTTATTTATTCAAATTATTCAAATTGTGGCTAAAAAAAAATCTGTTCCTAAAACATAGTGAAGGTAACTTTGTTTAAAATCCCCCTGAATTCTATAAAGAATTCTGTTTATGATTCAGGAAGATTAATTCAAGGCCACAGACTGGTCAAAGTGCTGACACCGTCACTGCAGGTGTCTCGCTACGTGTCAATCTCATTAAAAATGAGTCAGGACTGAACAAAACCTGAAATGGCCTCCAATAAAAGCTGACATTCTGTACCTTTGTCTCATATTCTCCTAATCAGCCATTTCTGATGGAGACTACAGCAGAAAAGGTTATTTCTCTTCACAGGTTGCAACAGTTTCTAATGCTACTGCCTTCATGCTCAGCGGAAGAAAAGATGAGAAAGTAACACGCGAGACAGGACGGGCAGCTTTTTGGGACAAACTTCAGTATCTCCACCCAACATTCCAATACATTTACTCAGCTAACTTTAGCAGGCAAGTCACACACCCACGGACCCAAGAGGTTGATTTACTTCAGAGTAAATACATAGCAGAGCTATGTAGAGCACAGGGTCTGCAAAAAATGCTCCAAAGGTTCATGGACCAGTTCTCTCGTGCTATTCAATTTCATTCTTTAAAGCCACCCTAAACTTTTTTTTTTTTTTTTAAGTGTGTTCTTACTAATTAAACTTTAAAAATGAGGGATTTAATTTAAGGTTGCAGACTAATCAAAGGGTGAAGATGGTCACTGAAGTGATTTTGCCCCAAGAAATACAAGACCCAATCAAGAGCAATTAGCAAATAAATTAATGAAACTAAAAAAAGAAACATTTATTCAGATATTTTTTGTAAGTACATAGTTATGACACATAGATAGATAGATAGATACCCTGTGGAATATCTACTACGGCACAAACTAAACAAATAGGTAGTTAGATATGTAGGTAGATGGATGGATGGATGGATGGATGGATGGATGGAAGGATGGATGGATAAACAGACAGACAGATACATTGACTGGATTACGTCGACACCCATCCTATGTCATGTGTGTTACTGCACAAACACTACAGCTAATTTTCTCAATTTTCTAAAATACATCCTTTGAACTAGCTCTGCTTCCTGTGTTGAAATATGCATTTATTTGCTCTTAAACATAAACAAACTACGGTTACTTTTATCATTTCTACTATTACATTTACATATTACATATGCAAAGATCACTCACATCTAGTCCTGTCATTTCAGCACGTTTGCCTGTTGTCCAATTATTCGGTGCATAACATCAAGCAATTTATTGCATGATAAAAAAAAATCTGGCCTTCAAATCAACTTTTGGGTGACTTTAAATGTACTGTACTTAAAACAGTATGAGATCTCAGAAAACAGGAGGGCTTATGCCTTCTGTCTGCGAGAGTCACGTCCTCTTGCTTTTTTCATGTAATTGTTTTGTCGTTTGTCCCTCTCTTCCAGTTCTCTTGCATGGCTGTCCCTCTCCCCCTCGCCTCATACTTGAACTTGGCCACAGTTCAGGAGCAGCTCTGACCACAGCTTCACTCCCCACTGATCCTGGACCAGCCCTTTAAACCACAATTATGTAACTGGCAGAGAGAACTGATTCCAGACCTGTGTGTCTGTGTGTGTGTGCGCTCCCTGTGGGGCTTCAGTAGACAGTGCAGCAAGCATGACTGAGCTTACTCAATAACATTACAGAACACGCACACACACACACACACACACACACACACACACACACACAGTTAGGCAGAAACACACGCACAGAATCTCTCATACTGACACACAGGAGTGTATGAACTGGGAAAGATCTTGGACTCAGCCCATTTACTATATTACCTAACACTGAATTGCTTACACACACACACACACACACACACACACACACACACACACACACGTTTATGCACACATTTCCTGTCTCTTACTCTCACACTCTGATTCACAAAAGTACATGTTTGACACGCACTCACATGCACACATGTGCACGCGCGCACACACACACACACACACACACACACACACACACACACACACACGCTCTGGGTTTCATCCCCAGATCATTTACAATTCCACCTTTGGCAGAAATGCTAAATATAGGACGGACGCGCACACACACACACACACACACACACACACACACACACACACACCCTAGCCATGCACTGCCTTTCCTCTCCCTAATGCAATCAGAGCTCCACCTACTGGTGGCTATTTTTTAACACACCACTACAGTTAAAGGAGTGTGTGTGCATCAGTGTATGTTCAGTTCATTTTCAGCTCATGTGCAGTGTACGCACAGCGTACGTGCTGTCTACGTGCTGTGTATCCTTCTGATTTTAAATGTAATACCAGGACACTGCAGGAGTGAAATGACGGTTTGGGGATAAGGACAGCAGGAGTAAACTCACATCTGGCGCTTGATGTACTCCTTGAGCAGACTCTCCTCGATGGTGTACATCTGTACCCGGTTCCCGTCGTCATAGAAATACATCATGTTGGTCCCAAACTCTGGAGGCACGGTGGAACCATCGACGTAGGATTCCCGATAACTGTGGGAGTAGTCAAAACGTCCTGGGGGATGCACATTTAAATGATTAGCCACTTCTTAGCAATAAACTACATGTACAGCGATAAATGTTTTTTCACACGTGCCTAAACCCTTTAAATATTTCACTATTTTAAGGTAAATTTCAGGTAAGTAAAACATTACTTTTCTGCAAATCGTGGTGCTACATGAGCATACATCTTTCAGAAACAGGGCTAATTTTTATCTTTTTTTTTTTTTTTTTTGTCTTTAGTGATGTGTCATTTGTGCTTTCACACAGGTGTGTAAAAAGAGGATTTTTGTGTTTTTTGCACAGACTATAAATTCATTAAGTGACTTAGTAAAATGACTTCTATCGTGCTTCATTTCATTCTAAGAAGTACACACAAGACTTTGGACCTTTTTTCTGCCACATGTTTGTGTGCTTATCTCTCTGTGCACTATGTGTTTGCAAAGAACCAATCAGATTCAGCAGACGTTTGTTGGAGGAACTTTTTTTTTTCAATGAGGAAAAAAAAACAACCTTCTTTACATGAAGTTACACAAGCAAAAAAAAATGATTAGAGTTGAAAATAAATGATTTATGCTTTCTACTTTTCAAAAGGACCAAACACGTTTGAGAGCATGACATGATAAAGTCAGTGCCTTTTAGAAACCAGATTTCAGTACCCAGTTTTTGGCACTTGTATAGTATTCTACATTTCTAACAGAATTTTAGGAAGCCTAAAATAATATACTTAACTGCTTGTGTAGAACTTGCAATCCCTATTAAACTCCCAAACAACTATGTTGGATTATAGGAAGGACTCAGTAGTTAGTCTTTGCCACACTGGCCATGTGGTTACCTCGGCCGCGACCTCTGCCCCTGCCACGACTTTTGCCCCGTCCCCGTAGGCCGCCGCGGACACTGCTACCCTCGCTGCGGACGCTCGATGTCTCATCACTGAAATCCCTCCTGAAGCCTGCAAAAACAGCAAACGCACACACAGAAAGAAGAGCTGAAATAAACCCCACACAAACTGTAAAGCAGAGAACACTGTTCAATATCAAACTCCTCCATTTAGACCTAACAAAAATTATTTTTGATTTTTGACAGAAAATTAAAGGAAGAAAGCTAAGAAACTGAAAGATAAAAACATTCTCTTGTACGCTAAGTGTACATTTTGGCCACAGCAGCATAGCCGACTTACTCAACAGCATGACCTAACCCTAAAACTCTGCTACACAGATTGATGCAACACGATACCCGTCACATCCCCCTCTACCCGCCAGCACAGCCTCAAATATAGAGACAGAAGCTCTCCATGTCTTCACCCTTGATAGATCAATGCTGAAATAAACAGGAGCTTTCAGAATCGAGCGCTAAACACAGGGCTAGGACAAATTTAAACTGTGTGTGTGTGTGTGTGTGTGTGTGCGCGCGCGCGCGTGTGTGTGTGTATACCTCAGTACAAATACGGTTTCAAGTCCTCATGCTCCTTGTTCTCATGGTAGCTGTAGTGAGTTATGTAATTTGTAAACTATTCTCACTCCTCAGTGTGTGTAATAAACAATAGTTCCCAAATGACCCGAGTATCTTCCCAAGCACAGTTATGCAAAACGCTAAAGTCGGAAATCAAACTCAATGACACTGTCATTGTTCATTATGAGAATAAAACAAAGTGTTATTTTTCAATCCAGAACAGAAGATAAACCCCCTGACATCGAGTCACGTCCAGATCAAGAAAGAAAGAGCTCATGAATCAAATAAAAAGTCCATAAAAATACTAAATTCAGCATCAACAATTACGAATGTCTTATGGATTTACCGTGGCTAATTTAAACACAATTTGATGTTTGTCTTGCGGTGTTTGTTTGGATCAGTTACTTCACAAAATGAACATTAAAATAAAACGCTATAGTTTTTTTCCTCTAGTTATAATGGTGAAGAGTCCCACTTATGGAAATTAACGATTACATAAAAATGCCCCGGTTAAAAGTACCACGCAGAAAAACAATTTTTTTTCTATAATAGCTCTGCGCTGAAAATTTAATCAAGGGTAATAAATTCAATGAGGTGCAAAACAGGCCTCCAAACCACTAAGCCAAACTCTTTTCAAACTCCCAAAATTACATTAACCTTGCACTTGCACTTGCACTTTAAGCCTGTTTACAGCATGCATACTAAATGTTTCTTGAATAAACACAGAATCATTAAAGCTACACAGAGAAATCAAACCGAAGCGGAGTCAGCTTCTAAACGTTTACATAATGTAGAGTTACACCAAAACGGCAAGTACAACAAATACAGAACACGAAATTATACTCACAACAGATACTGTATAATGCTCTGAGCCGACTAAGTGTAAGTGTAAAATGCCGATATAATTTTAAAAAATTGTACATTCAAATTTAAATATACAAAATATTAAATTGTAAAAATAAAAAAAAGAAAAAAGAAAAATTTACATTTCAGGCAGAGAAAAAGTACAAACATTTCACTGTGATATTAAAAACAATTTTAATTTATTTATTTAAATTATTTAAAAAAAATTATTTAATTTAAAATTTTAAATTCAATTAAAATTTACAATTTTAAAATAAGTTTTAAGATAAGAATAATTTTTTTTTTAAATAATTACTTAGTAGTTATAGTTTTATACATCAACACTACCAGTGAAAAGTTCCTCAACTGGAGTTTTTGTTATATGGCTATTAGTGACTCATACTAACTGCTAAGGCAGATTATTAGCGCCAAAGAAAGCTGAAGAATGTCAGTGTAAAAAAAAAAACCAAACAAAAAAAAAAAAGTGCTCCACCCAAGGCTTATTTTTCCATTATCCTAATGAATCCCTAAATGAATGCTTTGAAGAATAAAGCCTATTGATAAAAGACACAATGTCAGTGCTAGCATCAGCAATTTACTGTAATTGCTGTATTACTACAAGTGCCTAATTAGTGTAATCAAGATCTCTGCCTTTCCCATTTATGCTCTTGTCTGTTTTCAATAAAACAGAAATCCACACATTTCTCAGTTCTCTTACCCCTATTCCTTACTTACATACATGTAGAGCATTTTAAAAGAGGCCAAAAATATATGTTCAAAAATATTTGACTAGTATCATTAAAGGCAACAAGCTGCTGCTGTGTGCCGCTGAAGAAAACACGTGGCCCAGCGATGTGGTGGTGTGATGTGGTGCGGAGTTACTGTTACCACCCTGAAGTTTATTATTTTCGAATAACAGCACGTCCTGAAGTGTTCCATTCCGCTTATACCACGGCAAGTTGGCAATTTCACTCATTTTTTGTCATTAAAACCTTTTTTTTTTTTTTTTTTTAAATCAATTTATAGTTAGATTTAACGTTGGGGAACACCCTCAAGGCAAGTTAGCTCCCATTAACAGTTGCGTTATAGCAGCTGTAAACAGTCTCACTTTGCACTGAAGTTAATAAGACAGAAAAATGCAGCTTGTCATGTTACAAGGAAACTGCTGCGGTCTGAAGACCTTCCTGTAAAGTTACCGCTTTACCTTTAAAACACTGACACTTCTTAAAGTGCTAAATAAACATCTCCTCAGCGAAGACTTCACCAGTCACATGTGTTTTTTTTTTTTAAAAAACCACCAACCTACGTCGTTAGATTTAACCGCTAGACGTGGGTCATCCTCACTTGCATGGAGGTGGTTTGGCTTTGAAAAGACCAATCAGATTTGAGAATTCAACAGCTTTGCGGTATAAAGAAAATCAATCAACATCTTCTGACAGGTCAAAATCAAGAACTCACAGACACTGTCGTATAATACGTTATGATGATGCTAGATATATTAGAACAATTTATGTGCTTAATGGTTATGGAAATGTGTCGATTTTAGTGTCTACCCTTCCGGCACTCACATACATCACATGACCGCACGGGGACGTGCGTGTAGGTGCGAGTCTCACCTCTCCTGCGGGGGACGCTACTCTGAGTGTCTTTGCCCGCTTCCTTCTCCAGCTCGGTGGGTAGATGAGTCTCCTGCTGTGCCTCCCTGTTCTCTTTACTGTCGCTCCCATCACTACCGCTCTCCTTCTCTCTCTTCTCTCCTCCGCGCTCCCTCCTTCTGTCTCTCCGCCCAGCTGGGACTTTCTGATCCTGTGCATTCAGTGCGTTCTGCTGCTGCTGGAGGAAGAGAGTGATGGATGGAAACAATCAATTATCAATCGGCAAAGTTAGCCATGTCACTACAGTCAGAACTCAAAGCTGAATAATCTTCCACTGCACAATTTAGTGAATGTTTTGACACCAGAAGACTGGATCGTGCTTTTTTTCTCTATTGGCCACGAGTCTAGTACCAAAAGTTCCTTTCATTGTACGCTTTCTGGGACCTGCTCATGAAAGGTACCAACAAAAAACTGAATAAAAGAAACACAAGACAAAGAAATGAATGACTTATTTGGTGTTGGCTGCACAAAGTTTTAAGTTTAATTTCCATTTTAAATAATAGTATTTTCTTTTAAATGTGCCATAATACACACTATGTGCAAAAATGCCTGACACCCGTAAGGAATATTTTAAAGAAATGCAAACAAATTGTCATTCTGCATTTGCTCTCAGTTCCCAGGAACTCTGCTGTTGCCTTTAACCATGTCCTGTTTCCCTGGGGTATAAATATGAATTTGCACACATGTAAAAATCCATCTGATACCCATTACTAAGGAACTTTCACCAAAAAATAAAGAGACAGCACAAATCAGGTAATGGATATAAAAATACATAAGCAGTTAAGTAATGGGGCTATAAGCTTGGGACGTAAACCTCACCTTCCGCATGACACGTTTTCGATTCTTACAATACAATGCTACCGTTAATTGGCGGATGATGACAACGTAGAGAAGGGCTACAGGTAAATCACCTGGCTAGCAAGTTTATATATTAGTTTTAAAAATATTAATTATTTTTTACACAATTGCTGGCTGTCCTTTTTCGATAATAACCGATGTATAATCAATTATTAAAGCCCAACCTGGAAGCATCTCACACAATCAGAAGTTCAGAGCCTGAACTTCACTAAGTGTTATTAGAACTACAATTGGCATTGTGTGTTGTGGTCAGATATCATATGAACACCATCAGCATGGTTGGAAACACAAAGCGGACTGCATACGAGTAAAAGCACCTGATACCCCCACTGTAAAATATTAGTGGTAGATCACTGATGCCTTGGGGCTCTTCTGTGGCTGGTGGTTCTGTCTTCCTCTGCCAAGAGGTTCAGACTTGGCCATAAAGCTTTCAGTCACATGATCTGCCATATATGCTTCCAAATCAGCTAAGAAATGGTTAAGGAAACTCGAAATCAATATTTTGCAATGACCATCTCAGCCTCTGGATTTGAACCCTACTGAAAACCTGTGGTCTGGCTTGAAGAAGGACATCCACATGCACAAACGCACATGTACAGAGGAGTGGATGAAGGACAGTGGTGGGTCAACAGTTAAGGCTCTGAGTTACGGATCAGAAGGTCAGAGCTTCAAGCCCCAGCACTGCCAAGCTGCCACTGTTGGGCCCTTGAGCAAGGCCCTTAACCCTCCCTGTTTCAGGGCTCATGGCTCGTATCACGGCTGACCCTACGCTCTGACCCCAGCTTCCTAACAAGCTGGGATACGCAAAGAAAAGAATTTCACTGTGCTGTTAAGTGTACGTGACAAATAAAGACTTCTCTACAAGTTTCTCCAAACTTATTAGACATTACAGGAAGAGACTCAGTGCTATTATTCTCTACAAACAAGGCGTGACAAATATGTTAACAGTAACTGAAACTTTTTTTTTTATTAAAAAAACCCATTAAATTAAAATAACTATTTTCTGTGTTGTAGTTTAAATAAAATGATACAATGTGCCTGTATGTTTGAGCTCAAAATACCACTAATACATTTCATATATTAATTTTTGCTCAGTTTAATGAAATTTCTGGAGGGCACTGTACATATGTGGATATTACCCACTGTAAGCATCTTCTGAGAGAAAAGCACTATATAAATAAAATGTGTCATTGGTATTTGAACATGTCAGAGCCAGCAGGAGTCCGCAGCTAAACCACTTGCCGTTCAGACACTAATCTGTGAATTAAGAAAAAGACTTTCTTAATGGTCTGTGAATGTGTTTTTTTTTTAACACCAATCAAACAGTGTCAACTGAGCACTTAATAAAGTGCGAAATGATGGTGTGTCATGAAACACAGCTTCAAGCAGTTAAAAACTGTTAAAACACTGTTAAAAACCACTACAGTTCTCTGTGCAGTAACAGCTCTTGTGTAATTGAGGAAGAATGTGATATAGTCACAGCTGTTCCTGACACATTGTTAAGTCTCAATTAAGTGGAATGAAAGTGTGTAATGCGCCAATCTGTCATTCTGCAAAACAAGGCTGAAAAATGAAAAACATGTTCACATTAGCAAAAGTGCCATGCTCTGTGGGTGGGAGCGACAGCGTTCTCTCTCTCCCCTATCAATCACAGCGACTCTAGCCAATCGTGGGCTTCTGTGAGTTCATGTATGTGGAAGGGGGCAGACAGCTCTTTCCTCCGAGTGTGTCACGATGCCCTGTGACACAGTGTGCGCAGCAGTTTGAAAAGATTCGGTTGGCTGGCTTTCTTTTCTCAGAGGTTTCATAACACTCGTATAGTATGGAGTATAATACCTATACCAATATAATACCTAAAATTACAAATGTAACGTATGTAAAATATGAAGAAAATGTAACATTTTGTTACGAGATATAGCTCAAAACCAACATTCTGTTCAATTATACATGCAAAATATTTTTTCCTCACCTCCTTACTGGCTATTTCTCCAGGGGTGGGCCAGTTGGTGATGTCACTGAAATCACTCGACTGGGTAAGGGGGAAGAGCCACAGGAACAGAAAAAAATAAATAAATAAAAAATCACAATACTGAAAATAACTATGTACAGCAAAATCAATAAAGAACTTTTTTTAATTTGTGAAAAGTAGCAACTTCATTACTGTGCATTTTTGGTTCAATATGAATATAGGACATAAAATGCCTCAAACTGATGTAAAGAAAGAAAAAAATACAGCTGCATCTAGCAATCACTGGGGTCCAAGCATTAATTATAAAAAAAAAAAAAAAAAAAGCCCTTATAGCATCAGAGTGATAGATCTGAGAGTGTTCATTTGTCCTGGACCATTATATGGTTATATGGTTGAACAGGGCATAATCCAAGGATTGATGTGAGGCAAGAATCATGTTAAACCAAACAAGTGTGGGGCGGAAAAAAAAAACAAAAAACAAGCAGGAATGTAAACTTTGAACTCTGTATATCTAGTGTCACCAACAGGCCAATTCTATTATGGAATGGCCCATCAATGTGGCAAATTTTGGTATAATCATCTAAAGGGTAGCACGTCAAGTGGTTGATGAAATGTGATTGAACGTTAAATCCCACTTCCAGCCCACTTTTGATAAACAAACCGCAATTTAGTGAAGATCAAAATCACGTACTGTACTTGACTTTACGAGACTTAACACCTTATCAAGTTCCACTTCAGAAGTACTGACAGACCTGTGAGATTTATCGTGCTAAGAAATCAGCATACAAGTCGACACTCTTCTCAGTATTTTCCAATCAAATTTGTGAGAATCAGGCAAAATTAAGGTTTGCATATTATGCATATTAGCTTAAAATTCAATATGGCACAAATGTACAGTCCTTAAGGCTTTCATCTGGCAAAAGGCAGTGAACCTGGTGAACAGTGACTAAAAGAGTGTGCTATAGTGCCAGCATTAAAATGACTGGAATTTACTCAGTTCTCCAAGCAGATGAATAGATGAGATTCTGCACCTTTCTGCCACATTTTGGTTTCTACGCCTTATGGTCTTTGCTTTAGTGACAAAAAAGACAGAGAATGGAAGATGGTAGGAGAAAGAGAGGGAGAAGAGACAGAAAAGGCGAAGGAGGTGACTATGTTTACGGTAGTTTTGTTTTAACAATGGCTATAATATCCCTGGTCAACTCGCTAGTGACTACACAGAACAACATTTTTCCTCAAGCTGTCCATCTTGATTTTGCGGTTTTCATTTGGATGCAGCTACTACGATATAATGAAATGTAAAAAAACATGAGTGCCATAAGAAAAAAAGATCACTATGAAGTGAGTGTGAGGAATTCAAATTATTTTACTGGATTAATCTCAAAATACTCACGAAACACACTCATCAAACTCATCAAACACACTGAGAATCAGGCTCCCTCTTACTTTAGGCCATCTTCAGCAGTTTAGAAGAAAAATTTCCAACAGTCACATTAGGGTTCAAACATTTGCCTATTTTTTTCTCCACAGTTTTCAAATAGTTCCAATCCCAGGGAAACCAGTAAACTCTAATGTTGACACTTGGTGCAAAAAAAAAAAAAAAGGAGAAAAGAAAAACCACCCACACAGAAGCCAGTGGACCCAAACACACCTACACACAAACACAAAGTGAACTGTAATGTGATTGGCTGCTGCTGACTCCAGCCCAGGTACCATAACCACAATAGCAGACCCACCTCCCCCAGTCCATCATACCACACAACACAACACAACACAACACAACACAGAGTACACCATGACAAGCCTCATGCAGAGACAACTCAACATTAAAAACACATCGCCAGTCACAACACGAGAGGAAAAAAAAAAAAAAAAGTACCAGTAAAAAAGCAGCAAGTGATTACACGACCTAAACACTGTTTAGATTAAGATCTGGTTAACATTCCACTCAGTCTGCATATTGTATATATTTCTTGAACCACTACAATTAGCCTCCATTTTCACACAGCAGTATTGCCTGAACATGCAACTCCACTGCCACAGACTCATGTGCTGATGGATAAGAGATGAGGAGGTGGATTTAACTAAACAGGATTAGGCACGAACAATAGAGTAATCACAACTGACAGTAAGGATTGCTCATGACAATACAAATATCACGGGAAGATGAAAGTTTAATCCTAAATAAATAAATAAATAAATAAATAGAAACAATTATTTTACTTGGATTTAACTCCAGTACCAAGTAACAAAGCACAAAAAGTAACAAATTCCTTCCACAAATAGAGCTGCAGTCTTCGTTTAAAATTTGTATCATTGTGTCACCTGGCTTAGTGCAACGCATGACTATTACAAGTTCATTGATGCCACCGGCGCACCATGATGACATACTTCATAATAATGATCTTGCACGACCAAGGCGGCT
>CM040984.1:5162364-5170271 GCA_022985145.1 Pangasius djambal | reverse complement strand
TTGGAGACAGGAACTGCACTGGGGTAGGAACTACAGCTCAGATGGTGACAGTGGTTTGGAGACAGGAACTGCACTGGGGTAGGAACTACAGCTCAGATGGTGACAGTGGTTTTGGAGACAGGAACTGCACTGGGGTAGGAACTACAGCTCAGATGGTGACAGTGGTTTTGGAGACAGGAACTGCACTGGGGTAGGAACTACAGCTCAGATGGTGACAGTGGTTTTGGAGACAGGAACTGCACTGGGGTGGGAACTACAATTTGGCAGCAGGGAGGCAGAAACTACACTTAAATTGGTGATAGGTTTAGGGAGCATAAACTGTATTGGTGTGAACTACACTTTGGTGACTGACTGGTGAAGGGTTTTGGGGCAGGAACTGCACTGGGCATGGGAACGAAAGTTTAAATGGTGACAGTGGTTTTGAAGGCAAGAACTGCATTGTGGGTGAGACCTAGAGTTTGATTGACGGTACTGGTTATGGGGGCGTGATCTGATGCTTCACCGCGGCTTGAGTCCCTTAATCTAGGCCAAATCTCTGCTACTTGCTAACCAACTATGGCTTCAAGACCATGTAACATCAGCTCTGAACATCAACAAACCTGTCCAGTAACTCTACTATTACTACAACACACCATCACATCTCATTTATACACCTGTAGAGTGAAAACACAGAACCAATAATGTGCTTTACCAAAGTTAGGCATACATGCAATAACAAGTGGCTGCAAGATTCTCAGCATTGTTCCAGCATCACTCACCTTACTGGACTTCCTGGATCTGGGCTTGTTGGCACGTACCACTTTGGTAGAGGTCTGGGATTCTGTGGACAAAAGAAAACAAACAGAACAAGAGGTGACCATGTTTGTTTTTCATTGTTTTCAAAAAAAAAGAGATAGACCCATGGCAGTATGTGAAAATACAACAAAAACAACAAGATCAGATTTCAAATTTAAAGCAGTTTAGGAATTCTTGGAAAGAGACACTAATCAAGAAGAAAACAGGTGTGTTCTTCACACATGTTAAGAAGCAAAACCAGGTGCTACTTTGAAGGAAAAGAATATGATCAGATATGATCATAGACCTGAAAACTATCATGACCTTGTAAAATAATCAAATTAAATATAGGACTGGCCTGAATCATTTGAATACTCAAGTATGCCCTCATTAGGTTGGTATTAGTTATATAATGCTATATAAATGCACCACGTGGACAGTCAAAAATAATGGTTTCCCACCCTGTGTAGTGCACTATATGTTCAGAAAGCAAGCCATCTGCGATTCACCCAAACACAGATAACCTCAGAAAAGACAATTCTCTTGACGAAATCATGCGGTACATCGACTCAGTCAATCTAATATAAAATATGTAGTATAAAATATCAGATTAAATGGATTACTGGTTTAAATAAAAGTGGCTGACAAAGTCAAACGGAAAAGCACAAACCTTTAATGTTGGGGAATCAAGTCGGACCCACAAAGTGAACACCAACAACTATAATTATTAATTGGTAAATTCCCTAAGAGAAAACAGACTTTTATTTATTTTGATTTTAAATCACATTAAAATGTACACCTGCATGCTCATGAAATCATACAATCAGCCAATCATGTGGCAGAAGCACAACGCCTAAAATCATGCAGATACAGGTCAAGAGCATCAGTTATTCTTCACAAACAAGGGGGGAAAAATGTGATCTTATTGACTTTGAATACTTTGGCTGTTGGTGCCCGTTAAGCTGGCTATGGTAATCATTCAGACAACCACTCTTTACAACCGTGGTGAGCAGAAAAACATCTCAGCACGCGCAACACACTGCACCATGAGGTGGATGTGCTACAACAGCAGAAGACCACACTGGGTTCCACTCCTGACGGCCAAGAACAGAAAGCTGAGGCTACAGGGGGAATCTGACATTTTTCCAATCATTTTTCAATCTAGATCATGATTAAACATGAATGAGCAACATAATTTGAAAATGTATTTAGTGAATAAAAAAAAAAAAAAGGTACAAAAGACACCTCAGTGATTTCAGTTCACATTGTGCTGTCACCTGTATATACACTATTAATATCATTTCTACTTACTGAATGTATACTGAACTGCAGTAAGAGACATACTAAAATATTATGGTTAGTTAGAAAATCTGAATATATATATATATATTTTAAGGATGATTTTGAGAGTGAGTATTCGGAAAAACCAATGAGCATTCAAAGCCTGTGAAATGCTGTTAATCAAATTACGTGTGACCTTTTTCATACCTCATTCATTATGGTACATTAGAGTAAATTAGAACAGTAGAAACACTTTGTTTCAGAGCCTTTAAACAAGACTTCACAAGACGTGAGTAGTTTAACGTCAGGACAAAGGCATTTGTTCATGGAGGATGTCTCAGGAGTGCTAAATCAGGATCTGGTTCATGTCTGGTTTTAAATGTCATTATGGATATGACTATTATGCCGGACGAAACTGATTCTTACGCACAAGTCTGTAGTTCCACAATTGAGATACGCACAAGCAGGGCCTAAAATTAACACTTGCCAAGCGCCAAATGCGAGCAAAAATCGGCGTTGGCGAGTATATGTAACAGTGTCAGTCGCCAAAACTTTTACAAATTATAACAATGCAATGTAGTGAGAACGGCCAGTTTTTAAAGAGATTCGCTGTTTCTGATGTAAGCGAATAAAATAATCTTTTCCGAAGACGAGATCATCGTGATTGGTTAGCTGTCCTGTCATACGCGTCAAGAGCGAATCAAATAATAGGATATAAACGGGCTGATAAGGTCAGAGCAGTGATTGGCTAGCTTGATTGTAGGCACGGTTCTAATAACTTTTCCCTCAGAAAATATTTCTGCTTTATTTACCTTTTCCTTTCTTTATTCAAAAGAATGTGGCGACACATACCTGGGGTTACGCTGCCAAAACGGAAACATGATGAGCAAACATCAGAAAGTCATGACGGTTCTCGGCGTTTTAGCGAGAGATGGCGTTTCACTGACGATGGATCAAAGAGAGACTGGCTTGTATTTGATACCGCGACTAACACGATGGCCTGCTCCGTTTGCCAAAAACATGCAAAGCACAAGAATCTCAAAAATTCGTTTGTTTTAGGGACAAAAAAAAAAAGAAACTCGAAAACGTTAAAGAACACGAAAAGTCCTGGTGCCACAAACACTGCGCTGCACAGGCCACGTCTTTACCTGCCTTGTCTACTCCGACAGTCAAGGCTCTGAGCACGCTCCAGGAGCAGACAGCCACCAAGATGAAGAATATGTTTCGCACAGTGCATGCCCTTGCGAAGAAGGGGACACCTCTATCCGACTTTGTCTGGATATGACAGTGAGTATTATTTATTAAACAGATCTATCTACTTAGTTTAATCAATGTACACAATATATGCCCACATATACTCATGCTTTACTTATTCCTTTCACATTTTAGAATGACAGTAACTAATATGATGGCTGCAGGCACAGCTTTATTTGTCTTTAAATTAATTTAAAGCACTTAAGCATAAGCCTTTAGATACAATTACTTGACTGAAATGTTAAATTGAGAACTTTACAAGGTTTGTTAACATTAGTTAACTAGACTAGCTAACATGAACTAACAATGGACAGTACTACTTATACAGATAACACATGCAACAAGCAAGTAAAGTTCTGCAGTATTGTTTAGAGAAGAATCAATGATGAAGGCCACAAGCTCCAGCATGTCCAAAGGCATATCCTTGATTGAGGGTGAAGGTGAAAACAGGCTCCTCATCTCGTCTCGTGAGATGGTGATTGACAGGCTTCTTGAGAGTATTGGAGACAGGTTCAGGGATGTAAGCACAGGTGTTCTGATGGCTACAACACTGACCAACTTCAATAATTGACCAGAGGCAAGAGGATGTAGCAGGTTTGTTCTCAGATCAGGCTCAGTGCACAGGACAAAATTAGGACTAGATAGGTCTGTACACACTTACTGTGTGCATTCATAGCTCTGATGCATGACCCTATTATTTATTTCGGATTTCGGAGATGCAGAAATTGAGTGTTTGGTTGACCACTTTTCCCCAGTCCTTTCATCCCCTGAAGTTATTCCAGACCAGTGGACCATGCTGAAAGCAAAGCTGTATCTAGAGCCCCAGCAACTGAAAACCGTGACTTGGGTGAACATAAATCGACTTCACGGAGCAACCTGCCCTGACATTCGCGAGCTTATAGATCTAGTCCTGACTATCCCTGCATCAACTGCTGAGTGCGAGAGGGGATTTAATGTAATGAAACAGGTAAAATCAGACTGGCGGTCAAGCCTAAAACCAGAGACATGATCTGACCTTCTAATTGTGCATCATTCGTCTCCAAGCATTTCTGAGTACGATCCCAGTCCTGCTGCTGAACTATGGCATACTGACTGCATCAGAAGTCGAAGGGCAAATTTTCTGGACAACACAGAGCAGTGCAGTAGCAACAGATCAAACACGGACACATCTGAGGATGAGGGGTAATGGGAATGTGTGTGAAAAAGAGAGTAGGCTGATTTGATTGTCTGGCTTTCAGTCATGAAATGAATTAATTCATTATTCAAAGAAACTGAAAAAATAAAAAGTTAGTAAATCAATAAATCAGTTTGTTGTTGTTTTTTTTTCTTGAAAGTAAAGCAAGGACAAATTAAAAGCATTTTAAATATGCTTAGTCATTGTAGTAGTAATAACTGCCTGTTTTTTGCAAAAAGAGTTTCATGGCCGGTCAATTTTCTCACGTCACCGGCCATTGGCAGGTGTGGCAAAAAGTCAGTTTTAGGCCCTGCGCACAAGTCTTCCGTTGTGTAACTGTGCTCGCGGCAGCCACCGTGGATTGAACTGATTGGCACTGAGACGCTGTGTGAACTCGGGCTCTGAAACTTCTGGGACTGCTTGATCTAAAATCTTGGCTAGAATCAAATTATTCATGTTTTCACAGGCTACAGGCTTTCACGGATACAAATTCAGAACGACATCTTCCAATAAGATTGTTTAAAATGCTAATTCTGGATGTTGATTCCTCGATGTGAAACTGACTGAAGTTCAGTTTCTGGGACTTGTGTGAAAGGCTTAAGCATTACTGCTGGCCAGGTTAGTTGATTACGTAGGATATTAGTACAGTGGCAGATCTAGAAAGATTTTGCATGCAGTGTTTAAAAAAAAATAAAATAAAAAAATAAAGAATTTTGCCTGGGTATAAGTGTCATGGTGCACTGAAATCATTCGGTCGTCATGTGGTTTTGTTAGACAAGCTTCACTTTCAAGACCCTATCCATCTAGTAGGGCTATAACAAAAATAGCATACTGGGAT
The DNA here is from genome assembly GCA_022985145.1 of Pangasius djambal. Taxonomy (NCBI): domain Eukaryota; kingdom Metazoa; phylum Chordata; class Actinopteri; order Siluriformes; family Pangasiidae; genus Pangasius; species Pangasius djambal. The sequence goes on along the minus strand of CM040984.1, from coordinate 5,164,950 downwards.
TATATTGCTGCACACCAAGTTGGAGATATCCCTTGTAACATATTACAAACTGGTGTCACGCTTAAAGATCAGCAAATTTGACCAAAAAGAATGCCACGATTTATCAAAACATCCACAACAAACTTTAGGCCACAGAATAAAATAGAAAATGTGGTTTGTTGGAGTGCTAATTTGCATATGGCAGCCTTGTGCAATATCAGTATTGGAATATGTGCAATATTGTGATAATGATTAAAAACCTAGCACAGAGCCTTCTTTTTAATATTTTTAAGAGCAACCCACCTGGCTATATTCAAACTGGACATCAATTCGGGGTGACAGGAGAGCGCTCTGGAAAGTGTTCATTCTCAGACACCACTGACTGTTTATTTAGTTTTAGTTTATAGAACAGTGGACCATAAACTGAACAGCAGGTGCAATTTCCAGTTCAAACCAAGACTTAGAGATTAATCGGACTGAATTTTAGCTCAGATGTTACTGTTTACATATATACAGTATGTACATATCATTATACACTGAAGCTACTGGCAGCTCAGTGTTTATGTACGGTCATATTAATATGCCCACAGCACAGCTGAAAGTTCTCGGTTCTGATTGGTCAGAAGGTTTTGATTCATTTTTCGATAACAGCAGCTCTGACAGTAGTTCTAGCCGGGATTTAAATGATAAGTTCATAGTAGCGTGCTCATGTTAACATGTTATTGCTTCACAGGGCCTTGTATGGGGTACGGTCCACAAAATCTAGGACTAATAATAAACAGATTTTAAAAATGTGTTGTTATTTAACAAACAAAATGCAGAATCATCAATATGGTAAAGTCTTCTGTTTGGAAGGAGTTTCCAGTGTCAGTGCTTTGTAATAGGCAGTAGGTTTTCCAGCATGGTAAAGTGTTCAGGATTTTTTTGGGGAACATGACAAACTGTATTAGAGAGAGCGAGAGAGAGCGAGAGAGAGAGACACAGAAAATGTTTTCTAGCGGTTATACCACAAGTTGTTTTGCAGTTGTTCCAATACTGTAACTACAAAAGGCTATAATAAGAATGAAAAATTATCACTGTTGACAAATTCCTGCAGTATGAAACACTCCGGGACATGCTGTTATAGGAAAATAATCCATTTTGGGGTGGTAACCCCCCCCCCCCCGGCGTTGATTATTTTCCTATAGCAGCATGTCCCGAAGTGTTTTATTCTTTACTACAGAATTTAATCCAGTATAACTTAACTGCTCACTAGGTGCCACTTCACCGATCCACACATTCAGTCCTGAACTTCAGTTACCTTCTGTGCTAAGCTTCATGGGTTCGCTATGATAAAGTACCCCTAAGTGTCAATGTGTGAGGTGCCTTGTGATGCACTGGTGAGCCATCGAAGGTTTAAACTGAAAGAGTCAGAATCCTGTTCAGATTGGAGCATAAATCAGGCTTTAGCATGCTGTAGCCCCACCCTGACAGGAGGTAAATGCAATCATCCAGGAATGCAATTGTGCCAGACGATGAGTGAAGTTGAGAGAATACGTCACAGCAAAGTGAGGCAGCACTGTGCTTCCCTTTTATAGATCAGAATTTAGCCGTCCTTCTAATCTGGTAACCTTTTTAATAGACATCTAAATGCATTATTAGAAAGCGGAAATGCTTTTAAGATAAATCATTTTTACACCATTACTGTATAACCACATTAAAAACATCCACGCACTTCATTTGCCTCAGCATTTTCATTTAGACTTGGAAGCTTTATGGAAAGCTTTATTTAAAGGAAGTGTCAGTAGTACAGTACAAGCGATGGCAAATGCAAATGACCTCTCTGAATATGAATTTTCATGTTAAGCCAATGTAGCAGGTAATGAGTGAAATTGTTCTTAATTCATATAGAAACATGCTGCCATTTTACATAGCTTGATACATCTTCACTTGAATTTTCAGTACATTTCCATACGCTGCAGCCATTACGAAAATAAAAATTTAACACAAAGGTCAGATTTGAGATTTCTTATGTTCTTCAGAAACCTTTGTCACTGGGGCCAAATCTGATTTGCCCAAAAAAAAAAAAAAAAAAAAATAATAATAATAATAATAATACTAATAATAATTTCCTTGGGATAGTTTGTGATAGATGTTTCCTGAAGCCTGTATTTCCACTAAACAGAGCCTGTGATATGATTTAGACTAAAGATGTAACCGAGTACAAATATATTATATTCTAGAATGAACACATACCGAATGCTCTAAACAGATATGAACACAGATACAAACAACAATCATTGTTTGTTTCATTTGTATAAAGCATTTAATTTCATGCAACTTATCAGTCAGATATGAAGCTCACAGGATAACGAACGACCACAAATGTTAACGTGAAATTAAGCGATGCATTTACAGCATTCATTGATTCCTCCTTAGTAACTGCCTGGTCAGGGTCCTGGCATTGAAATTAGCCTATTAGCTTGTTATATAGCTGTACTCTCTTAAATTCCAGGATGAGTACATGCACCCAACATTCCTAAACATCTCGCTAAATGGCACCTACAGATGCAAGGCCAAAGTTTAACCTCTCGCTTACAAATTGCCCGACTGACAGACATGATTGGA
>CM040984.1:5083003-5159764 GCA_022985145.1 Pangasius djambal | reverse complement strand
CATTGTGCCGAGTGTGAAATTTGGTGGAGGAGGAATTATGGTGTGGGGTTGTTTTTCAGGAGTTGGGCTTGGCCCCTTAGTTCCAGTGAAAGGAACTTTGAATGCTTCAGGATACCAAAACATTTTGGACAATTCCATGCTCCCAACCTTGTGGGAACAGTTTGGAGTGGGCCCCTTCCTCTTCCAACATGACTGTGCAGCAGTGCACAAAGCAAGGTCCATAAAGACATGGATGACAGAGTCTGGTGTGGATGAACTTGACTGGCCTGCACAGAGTCCTGACCTGAACCCGATAGAACACCTTTGGGATGAATTAGAGCGGAGACCGAGAGCCAGGCCTTCTCGACCAACATCAGTGTGTGACCTCACCAATGCGCTTTTGGAAGAATGGTCAAAAATTCCCATAAACACACTCCTAAACCTTGTGGAAAGCCTTCCCAGAAGAGTTGAAGCTGTTATAGCTGCAAAGGGCGGGCCAACTCCATATTAAACCCTACGGATTAAGAATCGGATGTCATTAAAGTTCATGTGCATGTAAAGGCAGGCGTCCCAAATCTTTTGGCAATATAGTGTATCTATATCCTTCTGCCTGTATAGCTATTAGCAAAATAGAGTTCGCAGCGTAAGCTGACTGTGCTAGCTACAAACAGTGACATCAACGATCTCTGCTACTTCCAAGCTTTATTTTTCTTCATAACATCTTTATACACATTTAACGAGAGACTGTATACGACAGGATAAAATGAAAAGTCAGTCTGTACATGGGGAAGAATTGCAGGTAAGAACTAAAGTTGTGAGTGGGGAAATGGAAAAAATTTCGTACCACGATTGGTCCGACGAATCATTCAAGCCAATCGCTCCATCATACCTAATTTGCATAAAGTTCAGAAAATCTCATCTCACATGTCGCGCTGTCGCTTACGCACACTGAAAACGAATGTTCACCTGATGCTTTGCCATTTGCTAGTGTGATGGGAGGGTTGGAAGAGTTTTATTTAACAAATACAAGAAACAGACCAAGTGAATTCACGTTCATCGTATATGTAGTGGTCTGGGAAAGCCAAACAGAAGACTCTGTATCTGGGAAAAAAAAAAAAAAAAACCAACAACAACAACAACAACAAGATAAAGACTTTAAGAAGCCAAAAATATATTTCACAGAAACCAAGCGGGAATGTTTTTCTTTACGTTTTATCCTTGCCGAGGCTTGTGTTAGGACCCAGTTTAACCAACAGATAGCGAAAAGTCACTTACTTGCGGCTGAGACACATGCAGAAGAGAAACATTTCAGTTCAGAAAAGTCTGGAGTTTTCAGAACTCTATATTAGAGAAAATGTCAAAACTGCACCATGTGAAGGGTTTTCCCAGGCCGCCACACGTGTAGGCTTCTCACACTGATCAAACAAGCCAGAAACGATTGCAGTGATGCATTAAAAAAAAAAAGAGGTGAATTCATTTTATGATTTCCTAAAGAACCTTTTAAATGGTGGATCTTTAACTATTCACTAGATTTCTGTGATTCTCCACAACAAATGTTCCTGATATGTCGAAGGACCTTTGTGACAGAAAACAGGGGTGGGCAATATGATGTTATTAGAGATGGTGCTGATCAGATATCCAGGATGGGTAATGAATGAGGAGAGAGAAGGGGGGAAAAAAAAGAAAGAAAAAAAAAAAAAGAAAGGTGGACCAGATATCAGAGAGGGGGGAAAAATTAATTTGATCCAATCCTTTAAATTTATCTGGAACTGGAAATGTTTATGTATAAACAGCCTTGACTGTAAATTTTTTATTTTTTTTAGGATTTTTTTTATTATTATTATTATATTTGCGCTTTACACAGTACATTTTTCTGTTTCATTACATGCTCATAACCGATAAGAACTCTGGAAAATGGTGAATTGATATGAAAAAGTTTATGAAATCTTTAATATTGCAAAATTCTGATGGGGAAAATGGAATTTTATTTATTATTTTTTTTAACAATCTCCTCCATTTCAGTGTTAAATAATTTCTTTTCTACACATTAAATGTACACTACTGCTTTGCCGCCAGTTTGTATACCGTTCTATATCACGGTACGTATCGTGCACCTTTCATGAACATAACGTTCTCTCTAACAGAAACCCTAATTCATCCGAGTCCACCGGTTCACACACATCAAATATCAGAGCTCCAAACCAGATGCTATTAAATACAAATTCTGCCGTTGCACGATTGCAAAAGAAGTTTAAAAGCGGTTACTTTACGGACGCACCATTTTTCATTATTATTATCTTTAAGCTAATGTTGTGCCTAAGATCCTGACTTGTACACGCATGCATGTAGAGGTGATTTTTATCTTTTCACAAGCTCACACTGTTTGACAAAGTGTTTAAGTAAATTAGTTAATAACAACAACCTTATCTCGTGATACTTGCATGTACGGTTATCCCACTCAGGGCTGGACACGAATGATACGTTTATTAGATAGGGCTAGTGGACGCTCCAGTGTGCTGCCCAGTCCCACACGCATTGTGTTTGCAACCTTGATAAAAAGCAGCAAACGTCTCGGCAACGCTCGGTCCTCACATCGCATGGAAACGCGTTATCCGATCTGGCTAGCGTCCGTTTTCTCCTGATATGTTGAGGTGATGCGAGGTGATGTATTGTGTGCATTGTGCTAGCAGGAGAGTTATATGACGGCTTTGCGTTGCACTTTCCTTGGTTTCGTCAGGATTTCATCATCTTCAACATACAATCTCGTGTGTTCCTCTTTCAGAAACGATCGTCTGCACGCTAATTACACAGATGTGCGCAGTGCAGTAGGTGGAAGGATTCAGAAGCACGCACTATAGTTACAGCATCCAAATTAGTACAAAGTGACATTTATTTTCTTTCTCTGGGTGCTGAACCTATTACAGATAAAAAAAAAAAAATAATAGCCAGTCATAACATTTATTTTTTAACTATTAGAAATGAAAAAACATATATTAAAAATTTCACTATTATAAACATAGGGACACTAGTACAGTGACAAGGACACCGCCGCCAGTTTGTCCATCAAATACACTTCTCCGAAAATAATCACACATTCTGGGTTCGACTGGAATGAGTGACGACACCAAATTTTTTGACGGTTACTGACGACTCTGTGCTCAGTGCACAGAGCCAGAGAAATTCTCCATCGTGGCGACTCAAAAAGTACAAACGCCCCTTTTCTGGAAACGTAAAAAGCGGACAAAATACAAAACTGAAGCTGTGGGACTGCGGGAGTTCAGCTAGACTGACCACAAGAACAGACTAAAAGAAGACCCTTGAGAATGAATTGCAGCCAATTACAGCTCAGTACAAATATGAGACAAAATAATCCATAAAACGTACGGTTTTGTTTAGTCTGTTCTTGTGGAACAAGTAATGTGCATTACTTTACAGTTTTTTTTTTTATTTTGCATGAATCAGAGCAAAATTGCAATCATTTCTGCCATTTAAAACAGAGAAAATATTTGATATTCTAACTTTTATAATTTGCAACCGCCTCACACACAAACACTCATTTCAGTACATTGATTATTACTCTGCTATCATTTTGTTGTTGTTTTTTTCCAATATGTGATGTCCTGCAATTTCAGTACTTTATTAAAGCAACTGCTACTATAATACAACAAAAATAACACAAACAATTTTTTTTTTCATTTTCAAACATTTTCAAAAGCTTGTTTGTGGTTCGCGATGTGATAGTAAACTTGATTCAGGGGAGCAAACATGTGATACACGCTTGTGTTTGGGTGTTAATAGGCAAATTCCGTTAATCCGTGTGTTCCCTACTTTGCTGAATCCATTGTCGCCTTTTCGGTGTCACGGGGGATTTATGAGGCTTTTGACATTCTGAGAACTGATGGTCAGCTCACAGCTGTTGTCCCCACACACACACACACACACACACACACACACACACACACACACCTAGCATCACCGTGTGAGCCAGTTTAAGCAACAGGTGTTAACAAGTGCAAAGCTTTCCAAATAATAGCTCACTGCATACCAGAGCTATCAGAATGAATTTGACTCTTCAATTCCTATTCAGATTGTTATAATATTTATTTGAAATAATAAAAACACACATCCAAGCTTGTTGCTGCACAGCTCAAGTCCATCAGATCATGTTCCCGCAGCTCTTTGGCTATAACAGCCTTCAACTGCAATTTTTAAAGGAAGTGTCCTAGTGTATACGAGGTAATGTTTTACCTTTTTTTAAAACCACCATGCTGCTAAATTCTTGACTCTGATTGGTCAGAAGATGTTGAGTCTGTTATTGTTTCTACAGTAATAACAAACAGGTGGACACTCCACACAATCCAAGCATAATAATAAACTTTTAATTTTTTTTAATGTGTTGTTATTTAACAAAGTACAATTGCTGATCATCTGTAAGGTGATATTTATTCAACATTTAAGGAAGGAGTCTCCAGTGTCAGAAAACACTGACATGGATAGAGGACGTTGCATGCGGTGGTTTCCGGGTAACGAGCTGCACTGTTTTCTTAAATGTCAAGATAAAGTGAGGGAATGACTGTGTACAGCAGCTGTAAGTGATAACAGGAATTAAGATCATAATCACTTAGAAAAAAATTTGCTGTGTTAGGAAAATAATCAACATTGGGGTGGCAACAATAACTCTTCTGTGCTTCAGGCCTTATCCCATCATCTCGTCATTGATTATTTTCCTATAACTGCACCTCATGTGTTTGATTCTTTATCAACAACATTATCATGGCATAAAACAATTCCCATAGGTTCGAACGCATCGTAAGAAAAGTATAATAAACGGAATAGGCAAGCAAACATCAATCCTGATTTTCAGACTTAAAGTAATTATTTATTAGCACTTATATTTATGGGGAAAGTGGTAGCTCAGTGGTTAAGGCTACGTTTACATGACAACGATGTAGTCAAAAACGGAAAAGTTTTTCCTCTCGTGTTTTCAAAAAGTTTCACGTATACATGTCAACGTTTGCAAAACGATTCGCGCTTACACACATCCGTGATAACGGCCAAAAACGCTGTATTACGTATGCCAGGCCAGTAGCTGGCGCTGTCACCTTGTTAGTAACCAGTACCTGAAGGGAAGTGACGATTAGCTCTTTGTGGGCGGGAGTCCCGTCACTAAAATCACCACACCGACTGTTGCTCTACTCCTCATTCTCAGAGATAGCAGCTTGCACACAGACGTAAACAAACAAGCAATATTGCGAAAGTAAATCCACACTTTGATGAAGAAGCGTTAGCAAACTCTTGAGCAGCAACAACACTACCATGTACTCCGCCATTGTTGTGTATGTTTGTTCGCGCTTGCCTTCACAATAGACACGCACTGCGCATGTCTACATACCTAACACGTACTACGCACGCGCATGAAGTCACCGTTTTCAAAGATTCGCGTAATTGGGTGTTTACACGGAGACGATAACGGCGGCGTTTTCAAAAACTAACACTTTGAAACCCGTTTTCAAAAATATGCGTTTTCAGTCCCCAAAACGCCGCTGTCGTGTAAAGGAACAGGCAAAACGCATCAAAAGTTTCCTGTTCTGGCTGAAAACGTTGTCGTGTAAACAGCCCCTGAGACGTTGGGCTTCTGCTTAGAAGGTTGAGAGTTGAAACGCCAGCACCACCAAGCTGCCACTGCTGGGTCCCTGTGTAAGGCCCTTAATCCTCAACTGCTTGGGTTGTATATATATATAAAAAAATAAATAAATAAGAAATAAAAAGAGAGATAATTGTAAGTCGTTCTGGATAAGAGCGTCTGCCAAAAGCCATAAATGTATGTAAATGTAAGCATATTAATGATTTTAAGAACAGTGTAGAACTTAGACACAATTCCAAACACAAGAACAAAATCCAGTCCATCACCTCTATTACTGACGATAATACTGTGTCATAGTAGATCACATTACCAGCTATCAGCACCTAAACATCTCCTACTGCGGTGTCTCCATCTACAGTGTAACACGTTCACGCATAAATATACCTCCCTGCACTCACGAAGAAGGGTATTAGGGCTGCACGATATATCGAAATTATCGCAAAGTCAAAATGCTTTCGCTTCCTCACAAAAACATGAAACATGTATGCTGGTTATGTCATTTTCAGTTTTTAAAAATATAAATACTTATATTTATATACATATTATTGTCCCGCATATCGTATTTAAACAGTTATCGCACATCGCATTTTTCTTCAAGATCACGCAGCCCTAATGGACACTGGTCAAAGTGTGTGTAAGAAGAAGAGAGTCAGTCTGTCCAGACTCTACTCTCGTCTCAATCCAAATAAAAATCACAAGAATGTTGGAGAAAAGTCTCGATCCAGCTACGGCGTGATCTACTCCGTAGTCCAGGGGAATTCTGTTGGAAATTCTGGGTCTAAATTAGAAACAGCCTCTGGATTAAAATACTGTCGCTGTCAAGAAAATCTTGTGTCTTTTATAGTGTGTATGTTATATAACTTCAAACTCCACGTGGATACTTTGCAGCAATGCACAGGGGTATTAAGCCGGTGTTGTGTGCTGAAGAAACCAACAAAGTCATTTTACACAGCCTGAGGTGTTGCAGAGACAATAAAAAGAAACCTCAAGACCGCAGCATTGAGTGTGTTTTCATATTACATTGTGACTCATGGAGGCTATTCGAGTAGTTATTTTAATTTCTCTTTTGCTCTAAGTGATCGTTTCCCAGAAATGCTACTTCATAAAAACTCCATTACACCAAATCATGGCCTAGCTTTCCCACTGCACGCGTCCTGGAATTAGGCCTAGTCTACACTTACAACGGTAATTAATACATATATATATATATATATACACACACACACACACACACACACACACATCACCTCTCATATGTTTTGCCTTTAAATCCACACCAAAACTGCATTTTTCAGCTCTACAAAGTGGATCAGTTTGAAAACGGCTCAGAAGTCGTCTGACTGTCGCGATCTCCACAATTCCAAGATGGCGGAATTTACTGTAATGCTCCTGTAATATATTAGGTATGGTGTACAAGTGTTTTCTGTTCATGTTGTCAAAACAAATGAAAATGGTGTCACTGACGTAAAGGTCAAGGGTCAGATACCCTTTCGCATGCTCAACATGCTGTTTTCTGTCGCTTTCACAATCCATTTGCAAAGAGGCTGCCGAGGGAGGGAGCATTTTTAGACAGCCTTTGCAGACTGAAAATAAAGTCTGCTATATTTAGAAGGAAATAGAAAGACAACTTTGAAAAATCGCAGTTCGGGCCTTTTAAATATGTCTCAGACGTGCTGTAGTCAAAACTTTTCTTCTGGTTAAAATGCAGTCAAATGAGACGGATACATTTTGACGGGAAAATTTAACGTCAAAAGTTAAAAAAAATAAAATAAAAAGCCCGAAGTCATTACCAGTGATCAAATCAGGTTAATAATTATTAACTGAGTGTGATGTGATACTCACTCTACTACACCAAAGCAAGCAATCCCATACACCACATCATCATCTCTACATGAGGGGATTTTACTTCCTGAGTATCAGACACACAGTTCAGTTTCATTCAGTATATTTTTACAAACCTCGGTAAAGATCAGTACTGATTAAATGAACAAACATGGACGGGAACTTCGACATCGCGCCACACATTCCTACTCTAATGTCAGGTTTGCATCAGTATAGGAGTTTTCACTATCTGTAGAATTCCCGCTAAAATACTGTTCATTCTGGTAATAACGAAATCTGACTCCCTGTTTGTGCTTTATAACTCAATCCAACTAAAATAAATGATTACGCATTAACGTTAGTGCTTAAACAAAAAGAATAAATGAACGATAGAGATAAAACCAACGTAAATCTTGACATAGTCTTTATTTTGGCCTTAACTCAACAACAACAACAAAAAAGTAAAACAAAAATAAAACTGAACTTCTAACATTTAACTCATTTCATCTGAAAAGACACATTACCTCAGCGAATCTGGTTAATGCTTCATAAAAATGCAGTTACATTTTAAATATACAGTACTGAGCGAAAGTCTTACGCTCCCTATTTCCTGTTTTTGTACAGATGCTGTTTTAGATGTTTGTTTTATGACTTCAGCATTCTTGAGCCAGTACAAAAAAATTATATTTCCAAACATTACTTTTCCAAGGAAAAATTCAATATTACAGAAAAATGTGGGTATGTCAGTAAAGAACGTAACGTGTTACATAACAGACTGCTTTTCAGACAAAAACATAATGAAGGTTTTGCATGAAAGAAAGAAGAAAGTGCGACATGTAAACTTCAGATGAACTGTGGCTGATATACACACTCACCGTCCACTTTATTAGGAACAACTGTACATTCATGCAGCTATCCAATCAGCCAATCATGTGGCAGAAGTACAATGCAATGCAAAAGATCATGCAGATACAGGTCGAGAGCTTCAGGTGAGAGATGCTTTTCTGCTCATCACGGTTGTAAAGAGTGCTTACTTGAGTTACTAGAGACTTCCTGTCAGCTCAAACCAGGCTGGTCATTCTCCGCTGATCTCTCTCATTAATAACGCGTTTCAGCCTGCACAGTGTTTCGCTCACAGGATGCTTTTTTTGTTTGTTTCTTGCACCATTCTTTGTAAACTCTAGAGACTGGAGTGTGGAGATCAGCAGTTTCTGAAACACTCAAACCAGCCCAACTGGTACCGACAACCACGTCACGGTTAAAGTCACAGAGATCCCGCTTTTTCCCCCCATTCTGATGTTGGATGTGAACATTAACTGAAGCTCTTGAAAGCCATCAGATTTAAAAACATGTATGTGAATGTGCAGCTCCTGATTTAATCCCCCAGAGTCGATAAACACGCATGTTATTTAGCTAACAAACTAACTGAACTAGTTATAGTTTAATTATATTATATATAATTAAAATAAAAGTTAATTGTGTAGCCTCAGAGCAAACAGATTACATCATATCTTATGTCTGTTCGTAGTGTAAATAAGTTTCTTATCTTATTTGCTCTATAAAACAAACAGAAGACAATAAGATAATGTAAATATGCGGCAGCAACGTTACCTGAGCGAAATGTGCTAAAACACGTCAGGCAAGACCAGTTAAGATAACTCGATAACATGCAGTCTGACTAGCTAATTTAAAAATAAAGAAATAAATAAATAAAAAAAAGGAGATGAAGCAATTACAAACCTAACATGCTAAATTATCAGACATTTAATATCCTATTCATTACTACATGCCCAAGACAAACAGCATGCATGATTGAACTTCTGAGATTATTTTGTGAAAAGACGAGCAGGTCCGTCTTCACGCTTCAGCTGTACAACTGCGTGCTGATCTAAACCTGCAGATGTAGAGCGCTTGCTTTGGATACTTGAAGCCGAGGAATCTGAACTCCTGGGCTCGCTGCGAAAGGGCACCGGCAAAATACTTCTTAACGTTCGTCATCATGTCACCATGGAAACACAAGACCACGCAAGACGAAGATACAAAGCACAACTGTACACAAAGTCAACGGGAAAAGAACCCGTCATGAACATGTGCTCAGAAGTTTCTTTTTTTTTTTTAAGCAAAAAAGAAAAACAACTGGCTCCACATGTCTAGACATTAGTCGAGTCGTGGAGAGAATTTTCTATTTGTTACATAGAAAATTACAAACTTTTTTTTTTTAATGCCTGCAAATAAAATAAAATAAAATAATCCAACTGATTTTACTTGTAAAAATGCTTTACTTAATGACATCATTTCCTGCAAAAAAAACCCACTGCTGCATATGTTTGTGGTGGTGGTGTTTTTTTTTTCAGAAAAGTTGTGTTTATATTCATGAAATTCTCAGCAGAATCACGAACGTGTGTACGCATTTTCTCTTGGTGAAAAAAACAGAAAAGGGGGAGCACGTGGTGTAGCGGGAAGCGTTAGCGTCTCACAGCTCCAGGTTCGATCCCGAGCTCGGGTTACTGTCTGTGTAGAGTTACACACGTTCTCCATGTGTCTGCTTTGGTTTCCTCCGGGTTCTCCGCTTTCCTCCCCCCTCCCAAAAAAAAAAACACGCCACAAGGTGGACTGGCTCCGCTGAAACTGTCTCTAGGTGTGAATGAGTGTGAATGTATGCATGGTGCCGTGTGATGTGTATTCCCGCCTCACACCCAGTCCTGCCAGATCTACCATGACCCTGACCAGGACAAAGTGCTGACCGAAATGAAAAACAGCAAAGACAGAATCTACACCCAACTATAGATCTCATCAACCAGTTTCATAAAGGAATAACCCACAACAGACTTCACGAAGGTAGCGGCACTCCACTGTGCGTTGTGCTGCATCACACCACCCCAGATTTTCATATGACAGCACAGTCTGGAGTGAGTTATACGGCTTGTATCACAGCGATATGGCAATTACAATGTTTAAAGCATTAATGAATGACACCTCATACATTTTAATAGTTTATAGTTAGATTTAGATAATCTTAGATAAGTCCTGCGATAAACAGTCATTCCCTCACCGGTCTGTCTCTCGGTCAGTCTCTGTCTCAGTCTCTCTCTCTCTCTCTCGGTCGGTCTCTGTCTCAGTCTCTCTCTCTCGGTCGGTCTCAGTCTCTCTCTCTCTCGGTCGGTCTCTGTCTCTCTCTCTCTCTCTCTCTCTCTCTCGGTCGGTCTCAGTCTCTCTCTCTCTCTCTCTCCCTCTCGGTCGGTCTCGGACTCTCTCTCCCTCTCGGTCGGTCTCGGACTCTCTCTCCCTCTCGGTCGGTCTCGGACTCTCTCTCCCTCTCGGTCGGTCTCGGACTCTCTCTCCCTCTCGGTCGGTCTCGGACTCTCTCTCCCTCTCGGTCGGTCTCGGACTCTCTCTCCCTCTCGGTCGGTCTCTGACTCTCTCTCCCTCTCGGTCGGTCTCTGACTCTCTCTCTCTCGGTCGGTCTCTGACTCTCTCTCTCTCGGTCGGTCTCTGACTCTCTCTTAGGCTACGTTTACACAACAACTATGTAGTCAAAAAACGGAAAAGTTTTTCTCTTGCGTTTTCAAAACGTTTCACATATACACAACAACGTTTTCAAAACGATTCGCGTTTACATATATCCTCGATAACGGCCAAAAATGCTGTAATACGTATGCGCTTGCCTTCACAATAGACACGTACTGCGCATGTCTACATACTTAACACGTACTACGCACGCGCATGGCGTCACCGTTTTCAAAGATTCCCGTATTGCGTGTTTACATGGAGACGATAACGGCGGCATTTTCAAAAACTTGCACTTTGAAAGCCATTTTCAAAAATATGCGTTTTCAGTCCCCAAAACCCCGCTGTCGTGTAAACGAACAGGCAAAACGCATCAAAAGTTTCCCATTTTTGGTTGAAAACGTTGTCGTGTAAACAGCCCCTTAGCCTCTGTCTCGGTCTCTCTCTCTAAAAACATAGCTTGGCATTTTACTGAGAAAGCAGAAATCGTAAATTCCTCCGTCCTGAAGACTTTCCTGAGCTGGGAAACTTTGACTGCTACAAAGCGCTTACAACCAAGACTCCTTGCATAAATGTCAAATAAATGTCAAAAAAATGTCACCACATCAATGATTATAACATTTTACTTTGTTAAACAACACATTTTTTACATCCATTTGCTATTTGTATTAGATTATGTGAAATCCCTCTATGTGAGCTGTGTATTGAGGAGTGCATTATTAACATTAACCTGTTGTTCATGTGTCCGTGCCGTGCTGTTATACAGAAGTAACACGCTCGTTCTGACCGATCAGATTCGAGAATTCAACCGCACTGTGGCATAAATCATTTTAGTATGCTGTAATTTCCCCTTAAACACAGATGTCTAGGTATTTTCTTGCTGCTTTTCATAGTGGTTTGTTTTGTAGGTTTTCACATTTCCATGACAACTGTGACAATTTGTTAATATTACCGATAATTATCATTTCCATCACGCACTCCGGCAACCATTTCAAAGTGCATTTCTGAATCTCTCAGCTGGGAACCCGCCTACTGAAGATGAACTCTGAGTATCATTGTATTAACAACCTACCTTCTGAACACAATACCTTTAAGAAATGACATCCTGACATTTCACATGATCAAAACATGTTGGAAACCATCTGAGCCCCTGCTTAAATAAACACATATGGTCCAAATATTACTCTTTCATTATTAGTAGTAGTAGTAGAAGTTATTAGTTATTAGTATTATTATTATTAGAGAGCATGTTATTCAGGAAATGAAAGATGAATATGTACACACCATAAACTCAGGTTCTCTCATATCAAGGTTTATAAATAAAGCTAATCATATTCTCAGAAAGCAAAGGCTTGGAAATGCTTTAGGGTTATGAGCAAACTACATATAATAAAATAAATAACCGAAAAAATCACGATTTTTATTCGTTTGTCTGATTCGTGGAAATTTTACTCGACTCTGCAGCATTTTGACTCGTGCAACTGATTACACAAAACAGCGCCATTATTCCTCCTAATTCGTCGTGAGCAATGAGCACAAACTTTGTATCACATGACCTCAAGCATGCACCTGAAGCACGCGGAGTCTACAGACGCAAAAAGGGGAGAAACAACGTCTGAACCCTGAGCTGCGAGTGCATTTTAAAAAGGCCCTGCTTGAATCGAAAAGGAAAAAGCTCTGCCCTTAAAAAAAAAAAAAAAAAAAAAAAAAAAAAAGTGCAATACTATGTACTGAATATTAAATTACTAACAAACGAAGTCTAATTGTATGAAATGAATGAAATGAATGGGGCGAGTGAGTCATGGCTGCATGCTCGGTCTCGCTCAAAACTCACCTGTACCGCATTACACACAGAGCACGTTTATCAAGAGCGGATTTCTCTCACAAGTGGCTTTCTATCGACAAAAAAAAACAGAAACTCAACTAATTATTTAACCAGATGTTAATATTGCTGGTTTGGGAGTACACACTGCACTCTTGTCATGCTAATATGAATAAAATTTTATACTAAATAGCAGTTATTTTTGCTCAGGATCATCCACAAACCTCCACCAGGAAAATGTAGCGATAAAGTAATGTAAGAACTTAATAGATATCCATATTGTTCCTCATCAAATTGGCCCCGAGTGAGAATCGTGAGCCAAAAACTGCGCTTCCTGCAATTTCAACAAGAACTGTACAGCCCTAATAAGGGAGAGAGAGAGAGAGAGAGAGAGAAGAATGAAAGCAGGCTGCATTTTAAAAGCTCAAAACACATGTACGAGTACAGAGCACAAGCGTTACCCAGAAGTATTGCCCTGCTTTTGACCTTTTCTTTTATACTCCAACATTAACCTTACATCTAGCACGGATTAGTCCTGCAAACCTGGAAACCACGATCACAAACTTTTACATAAACATGTGCTACCAGTCAGCAGGCACTAGCTACGGTGTTCATATCCTAAAGCTTCCTTTCATTCAGCCACGACGCCAACACCGAGTTAGATTTAAACTCCAGAGTTGCAGTTGTCAGCACTCCACGTGTTCCAGTGGGGCAATTTGATCAGATGGCGCTGGACTGGGGGAGGGGACGAGGACTCGGACAGGGACGGGGACGGGGCAGAGCCTCCAATTCTGCCCTCATCAGCAAGTCTGTCCCAGCCATCTAAACCTCTTCTCATTGCTTTAGTCTTCCATGTAACTGCAAATGTACTAGAGTTTTAGTCTGTCGTTCAGTCCTGCTCCGGTAAAACGACATCCAGCTGCATGCTGCGGCGTGTTTAGTGCTTTAATCACACCTGGATTAAAACGTGCAACACAGGACGGATCAAGTGCATGATCCGGGAATGGATAGAGAGGCATAACCAGGTCTATGAGGACTTTTATTAAATATAACATGACATTTTAAACGTGACGACCTTATCTGGGAACGTGTCAAGCACCACAATGGCTTCTAACCTAATTTCTTTACAAATATAATCTGTAAAGATGAAAAAGTTGCAGATGTACCAGCAAATAATGGATTATATTTAGATTCATTTAAAAAAATGTAATTATTAGAAATCATTTTTGTAACATGTAAGCAAATAAGATTTGGAAAGTAACACCATATGTTTACAAATTCAAATGTGCACTCATTTCAAGCCAATATATCAAAAACAAAAACAAACAAACAAACAAACAAACAAACAAATATGCAATTTGCACAAAAACAAGTGCTGTACTTTAAAGTCATTATTTCTGTATTATTTCTTGTTTTTTTAAAGCCAAAAACTTTAAGAACAAATCAAACTTTCCAAACAAAATATAGACTTTTTAAAAATAAATAAATAAATATATATATCAATCTTTAAATTAAATGTTGAACTAAAACGGAACGCTGTAACGCACTTCATCTCTGATTTACAACTTGTCTTGTCTCTGTCCCAAATGGCCTCCATGACAAACACATAGTGAACGACCTAGTGCGCAGACGCCAGCACTTTCACGCACTACCTAGTGCTCCTATCTAGTGAGCACGCAGCCATTCGGAATTCGGCCCCGCTCAGTAACTTCCCAGGCCACTGCTAATAATAATAATAGCATGAAGGCTAGGCGAGCCCTGTTTTTGCAAGAGATTTCCAAAGCGAGAAAAGTCTGTCAACCGAGCCACAGTGCACATAAACACTGACAAGATTCACAATGACGAGCTAAGTGTAAAAAGTGTAAAAAAAAATAATTAAAAAAAAGAAGCAGTGAAAACAGGTTAAAAAGCCGAACATACCTGTTTCTTGAGTGTTGTTTGTCGAGTTGTTGGGACACGACGTGCTGTTCTTCGTCCAAGGGTTTACTTTCGGCGGCGGAGCCTCGGTCACTTTCTGCCTGCCAGGTTCTGCACTGCTGCCTGCTACACTCTGCTCGTTTTCCTTGTGGTTCGTGTTGTTTTTGTTCACTCCGTCCAGCTTGGCGTCCATCGCCCCCTGTTTCGGGGGTTTTGACTCGACTTTGGGAGCTCGCTGCTGCTGCTGCTGCTGCTGCTCCTCGCCAGCACTCCTCGGTGCCTCACACTTCCCCGCGGGGTTTGGGTCGCCCTGTCCTAGCCGACACTCACTCGCCACTTCAGCCGACATGCTGCAGAATCGCTCTCCCTCACGCTTTTCTCTGCCAGCGTCCCTGAGGTAACCGAGTCAACCCGCACGCGCTGTGGTTTCGGCTGTGCACGAGTTGACAGCAGCTCGAGTTGGAGCAAGCTCGACTTGGCCAAAATAATCAGTCAAAATAATTTCACTCTCCAACAAGCCATCCTGGGAATACAGCACGAAGCGAACAGAAGAAGTTCCACCCAAAAAAAAGCAACTTTAGCCGCCTCGACACGTTTCCGATCAACTTGACGTTTGGGCCGATCTGCAGTGAACCTAAAAGGAAATAACTACGAATAGCCACGAGTCATTGATTCGCTGAAGAAAATGAACTCAGCACTGCCGCCTAGCGGCCGGACGGTGGTACCGCAGCCGAGCGGCGCCTCCGTTTACTCAGTAAGGACAAACTGACGTGGCCTACATATCAGTGGAACACACACACACACACACACACAAATCCAAGTGTAACCGTGTGCGTCCTGCAGGATTACAGAGTAAGCCCACTATTACAAGTTACGCCCACAACAAATACGTTAAACATCAGTCAGGGTTACAAACCACGTCCCTAATAAGTCACGCCCACTATTATAAGTCACGCCCACAACACACAGGTAACACACAGGGTTAGGGTTAGGGATATGGGGGAGTCGGTGTGGGAATGTTGTGGTGTGATTTGCTAGTAGGCATTCCTTGTAATAGGTGTGGTTTGTAGTTTTGCAGGACATGGACACACCCTTCTCCAGCTGAACACACACAGCACGCTCACCATGCTCACTACTGTACACAACACTTTCAGCTCAACTTTCATGACACGCTCAACAGTGCACACACACATGCACACCGAAGAACTTGAATTAGATACTCACCATAGAACACACATATGCACACACACACACATGAACTCGCGTTAGATACTCGTAATGCTCATAGTACACACATATGCACGCACACACACACACCGATGAACTCGTGTTAGACACTCACCATGCTCATAGTATGCACACATGCACAAACACACACACACACACACACACACACACACACACACACCAATGAACTTGCATTAGACACTCACTATGCTCATAGTACACATACATGTGCACACACATATGTACATATTCAATTCAATTTATTTGTATAGCGCTTTTAACATTGGACAATGTCTCAAAGCAGCTTTACAGAACATAAGAAACGGAAAAACATGCAAACAAACAAAACATGCAACAGTCCTAGATGTTCGACAAAATGATCCCTAGTGAGCAAGCCTGAGGCGACTGAGGCGACTGTGGCAAGGAAAAACTCCCTTAGATGATATGATATGAGGAAGAAACCTTGAGAGGAACCAGACTCAAAAGGGAACCCATCCTCATTTGGGTGACACTGGAGAGTGTGATATGAACAATGTCCTTTCTGAATTTATGTATAGTCATGTAGCGTTTTATGTGTATATTGATTTGTAGGTTGTTATCTTCCTCAAAGTCCACATAGGGTTGCCAGCGTTGCTTTAAATGCCCAAACCGGCTGGAGCTGGTCCATCTCTGGATGCCTCAGGATCCTCGTAGGGTTGGCCTCTGTCTACTGGAGCTGGCACAATCTCTATGTGCCTCGGGATGGGTAGAAGAAGGGAAACAA
Organism: Pangasius djambal; assembly: GCA_022985145.1. NCBI lineage: Eukaryota > Metazoa > Chordata > Actinopteri > Siluriformes > Pangasiidae > Pangasius > Pangasius djambal. The sequence goes on along the minus strand of CM040984.1, from coordinate 5,143,084 downwards.
GTAGAAAGGAATTAGCGTAGCTGCTGTTCATAATATTAGCAAGCACTAAATCAATGTATGTATTAAGTGTATGCCTGGCTAAAGATATATGTCTTTAATCTATACTTGAACTGGGAGACTGTGTCTGAGCCCAGAACACTGTCAGGAAGGTTATTCCAAAGTTTAGGAGCTAAATACGAAAACGTATCAGGTGAACTTGCACAACACACTCACCATGATCACACTCTGTATGTGTGTGTGTGTGTGTGTGTGTGTGTGTGTGTGTGTGTGTGTGTGTGTGTGTTATTACTACGTTCTTAGCATTGTTTTGAATTGTCTGTATAAGGATCTTATCTTGATTCAGTGAAGGTGTGTACCATTGTTAAAAAAAAAAAAAAAAAAAGCAATGCAGCACTACAGCAGACTTTCCAGCCACCTGTTTTAGGCAAATTTTAAATCCTTGCCTAAGAAAATGGGGGTTAAAATGCAAAATAAATAAATAAATAAATAAATAAATTTTTATGCTTTGATAAAATTTGTAAAGGAAATAAAGGCTGAAAAGAATTTTTAAAATATATTTGCAAGTCTGTCCTCACTCTCTGTCCATTTTTTATATTTATGGCATTTGATAGACACCCTTATCCACAGCAACTTCCATTTATCTCATTTACACAACTAAGCTGTTGAGGGTTAAAGACCTTGCTCAAGGGCCCAGCAGTGGCAGCTTGGTGGTGCTGGCAATTGAACTCATGCCCTTCTGAGCAGTAGGCCAGCATCTTAACCACTGAGCTACCACTGCCCGTTTTTATTATTGAATTCACATAGACTTGTCTTGAAGACCATATTTTCCCTACACACTTTCATTTAACTGTAAAATCAGTTTCCCTCAGTATAGATTGAATTTATGAACACAGTGCAAGTAATCAAATATTGTTATTATTATTATTATTATTATTATTATTATTATTATTATTATTATGTGTATAATAATTCTCTGGCTATTTTTCTGGGTAATATAAGGTCTTCACCTTGCTTGTTTCTGAGTTATAGAGGTTTGGATTAAACCCACAGTGATGGATTGTAATTTCCAACACCAAAACCAAATAAAAATCATCCTGGACCTCCTGGCTGTGTTTTTCAGACCCCACTTTGAGAACCACTGCTCAAGAAAATCCAGACTATATGAATATTCAAATTTTAAACACCCTTTGACTTTGCATATACCCAACCCCTTCCCATTGTATGTGTGTGCATGTGTGAGAGAGTGTGAGTGTTTGGTTATGAATGCCATTAGCCTGTGAGTCAGCTCTGGTGCAAGAACCAGTCCAGATAAAAAAAATGGCACTAGAAGATTCCAGAGGGAGCAGTTTGTTTTCAAATGCACATTATGTGTAAATGGTGTACATTAAGTTTTAATCAGGGTCAGGGTCCATTCTTTTGGGTGTGTGTTTGGAGTGTGTGTGTGTGTGTGTGTGTGTGTGGCCCACCCACTTTCAGGTACTACTTTCAACAAAAACCCCTTTCACCCATTCACTTTAAAGCAATTAAACATGAAGAGATTTAGGGTGTTTGTTTTCTCACTTGGTCTGAATATAAGTGAATCCGCACTCAGGACTGTTTCGGGGCTCGTCTGGGGGGCGTGGCTCATAATCGCAGGTGTGCATTCACATAGAAAATTTCCTTCTGAACCATGGCTCAATTTCTATGTACACAAAACAGTAGGTACTAGGTTAATCCGTTTTCTGTTTTATTATTATCATTATTGTTATTATTATTATTATGGTGTGGTACCCACACACAAGCAGCGAAGAACAGTAACTTTTTGATTTTTTAACCCTGCAGCCTGGCATGGGATGTGCATTTTTTGTGATGTTCACAGTACAAGCACTCGTACCACAAAGGTGAGCTAATTACTGCACTCCAGGTCCATGAAAGCCTGGTTTTATATAACAATAATCATAATAACCCTTTCTTGTCATCAGGAAAGAAGAAACCAGAAGTAATGTGAAGGATTGCTGAGAGCGGATAGTTTCCACATCTGATGCGGACCATACCACCCCAGACCACTGTTTTTAAGAGGACCAGGAATCAGGTAGCTGCATCACTCCCAGGCTTGAAAACAGCGTTCACATTTTAACAATCGTTGGGGGGAAAAAAACAGAAGTGTGAAGTTTACACAAGCAAGGGTTAGTCATGAAACATTTATAACCTCAGCTGGACCATCCTGTTAATGCCACAGCAAGGTCACCCCTTATATATAGCCCCACGCTAAAAAGCTGTAGAACCACCCCTGGTTATGACCATGTGCTGCCTTTATTGGATAAACCAGTGTTTTATGAGCCAAATTTGCATATTGAACCTGATTGGCTCTTATATATTATGATGCAAGAGCACTTGCCTGTCACATGTTCACTATTAACACATATTTTCCAATTAGTTTTTTTTTTCACCTCCTCTTGTTTCATAAAAGCCACAGCAGTAAAAGTTTTTTTTAAATATAAAAACCTCTATAAATTTTATTTCAAAAATCCCCTTATTATTCAAACAATTTTACAATCACAAATGAGAAATGAAAGCTTCCAACGGAAAATACAAAATAGCCAAAATCTTAAACATGCACCATTATCAACACATAACATTACATTATTAAATTATTATCAGAAAAGTGCCCTTGTCTTAACTTGACCAATCCAAATGCTAATACTGAGAAGTTCCATTCTCTCTGTGTCTCTGTTTTTCTGATTGCTTTTAACGACGTCATAAAATACATGCCCAACTTTTTCTTCTCTGACTTTTTTTTGCTTATGTATATGTGTGTATACCTGTATTTGCATATACCTATAACCTCTCATTTTCAGGAAAAAAGAGGTGAACAAACACTAGATTTACACAGGGTCCAGAAATATGTGAAATGCTCCTGGCCATAACCACACGATGATAGCCAAAGCATTCAATTTATTTAAATCCATTAATTTATCAGATAAAATAATTCTGGAATTTGACATGTTTATCACAGAGGCTGATTTAAGAAATCTGTTTAAAAAGTGTCCAACACAGAACAATGAATTGTTCTGAACAAGAAATGTATTTATGTACACAAAAACTCCAAGATAATATAAGGACGTGTTATATACGTGAATGTGCGTACTCATGTTTCTTCACGCTGTGGCCCTCTGAATGTATCTGCTAGCCAAAGCAGTATCATGTCCTTCTCCTTTTCTGTTTTTCTGTCATCAATTAAGCAAGTGCAGGTCGCTAGTAAGTATACCTTCTACTTCTAAGTCTCCAGCTAATGTGCATCAATTCATACTTGTTAAGCATAAATATCTGTATTTTTGACTGAGTATTTTGTCTGTTTTTGTAAGAAAGACACTTAAGAATAAAAGATAGAATAGTAGCAATAGTAGTATTGGTATTAATAATGGTAGGAGTAGTATGAGTATGAGTAGTAGGAGTAAAAGTAGTAGTAGTAGTAGGAGGAGGAGTAATAGTAGTAGTAAGAGTAACAGCAGGAGTAGTGGTAGTAGTAGTAATAGAAGCAGTAGAGTAACAGAAGTAGTAGTAGTAACATTGGTAGGAGGATGAGGATGAAAAGGAGGGAAAGGAACAGAAGGAGGAAGAGTAGTAATAGCAGCTGTAGGAGGTGGAGGAGGAGGAAGAGGAGGAACAGGAGGGGGATTAATAGTAGTAGGAGGAAGAGGAGGATTAATGGTAGTAGTAGTAGTAGAAGGAGGATTAATAGGAGGAGGATTAACAGTAGGAGGAGGAAGAGATGGATGAGGAGTAGGATTAATTTTAGTAGGAGGAGGAGGAGGAGGAGGACGAGGCGAATGAAGAGAAGGATTAATGGTAATAGGAGGAGGGGGGAAGGAGAAGGAGGATTAGTAGTTCACTCGCTAAATAACATTTTTACTTATTAGGATGAGTTAAAAACAATTGCAGCACTCTTTGTCTTTTTTTCTTCATTTACGTGTGATGGCTGGAGTTAGCAAGTAGTTAACATTTGCCAATTAGCCAGCTCACAAAGTCAGGCAGCATGGCCCCATTTTGACCCACATTACCCCCAGTAATGCCAAAAGTTGTCAAAGTAAATTTAGTTTTTGTTCAGATTAATTATTTTAGGTGTTAACATTTTGGATTGTTATTGCAGTGGTGCATAGTTTTTAATACTGACACCCCATCTTAAATTCAGATGGCATTTGCAGGTAAAGTGGACTGATCCTCTGTGGTTAAAGAAATAAATGCAGTAACTGTATATTTGTGAGTGCAATACATTTTAGTGTATTTATAGTTTAAACAGCTTGTCATGAAGAAATCAGTTGCTTAGACTGTCAAAGTTATAAGCTGCTTTGCATGAGACGCTCTTCCAGTTTAATCAGTGTAATGTAACATGCTAGTACAGATAGGTCAGGGTTTAACAATGCTACTAAGCTAAAACCCTGTCAGAGAGGTAGGCAGTACGAGTTAATACAGCAACAAAAACAAGACGAGGGTATTTATTTATTTATTTAGCACTCGTATAGCAATTATACCTTGGTAATTATATAACTCATTCTATTTTTATGAGGGTAATTGCAGGTCTAACAGTGCAAGTCTTTAAGTTGGATGAATTCATATACAACACTGTCCTCTCATGGTAAACTTTATAATTACAAGTTAAGCAACATAATGAATAAAACATGTACACACACACACATAGGCAATCCACCTACTTGCACGTTTTCAGACAGTGTGAGGAAACCAGAGAACCCTACAGAAAACCATATATTTGACATCAATGAAAAAACACTATTTCCTTCTTCAGTCCGCATTTTCTATCCCTTACTGCTTGTGATCTACACGCTATTGAAATATCTGAATACCAGTAACTTCCATTCATCCATCCATTTTCCATACCGCTTATCCTACACAGGGTCACTGAGAGCCTGGAGCCTATCCCAGGGGACTTGGGGCACAAGGCGCGGGACACCCTGGATGGGATGCCAACCCATCACAGGGCACAATCGCACACATACTCATTCACACACTACGGACAATCTGGAAATGCCAATCAGCCTACAACGCATGTCTCTGGACAGGGGGAGGAAACCCCCAAAGCACAGGGAGAACATGCATACTCTGCACACACAGGGCAGAGGCAGGATTCGAACCCCCAACCCCAGAGGTGCGAGGCAACAATGCTAGCCACCGTGCCCCCAATACCACGCAAACCAGCAACTTACCCAATGTAATAATTGACATAAACTTTGGACTCAAGTTTACTGACTTAAGCTGCTAACTCTGAATGCAGCCCTATATTCATAGACTATGCACTGTACTTGAGTACAGTATCTGGAATTTGTAGCATAGTAACCTTTGAAAAGTGGATTTAAAAATCAATGTGCATTCATTTATTAAAATAATAATGAATTACAAGTTCAAAATGATACACACAAGTAATATATCGTCGTTGCTGATGAATTTTTTATTAAACTTGTACATACAGTTATGTCTGTTCAGTCAGTGATTAATTTACAGAATAGTTTGCCACTCAGAGATTGTAAATATTAAAAAGAATAATTCTAAAAACCTAGCACTAATAATGAAAAATGAATGACCATTATCTTTTGAAATGCTAAATGCTATCACTGATAAGCCCTGAGTATGATCAACTCCCACAAACCAAAGTACAGGAATACGACAAGGGTGTGGCTCAGTGTCATTGTTTATCTCACCCTTGTCAATGCAACAATCCCCATTTCCATTTAAAGGTTTTATTTGTTAATTTGTTACGTTATTTATTTGTTATTTAAATGTTTTACATTGCTTAATAAGATTTGTAAGTTTACATGACCCTCAGAGGCAAGAAGGTTTCAGTCAGCCTGGTTTTAGACTTCATAAGCAAGACTTAACCAATAGGCATTGCCATCTGATGTAATTTCCTTTTACGAAAGGCAAACTGTGCATCAAATGGCATACCTTGTATGCTTTTATGCGGGTGAGCAGTGTGATCACATGGACAAACTCTACCAGATTTGTCGACACACTAGAAAATCCAGGGTTTAATTTTATTAAATATCCTCTAAAACACAGATGCAATTTAGGAACTGGACATTTTGGATTTTAATATTGGTAGGTATTTTAGTAGAAGCTGGTTTTTACATAGTCAATTACTCCATCTCTAAATGACAGCTGAAGTAACTTTGTTACTCTGTTCAACAAATTAGTTGAATTAGGAAAATAGCTGGTTAGGAAGTTTTTTTTATGATTATTTATAAAATATTTATATTTATTTATAGTTCTTAGTAAATTTACTTAGTATAGTGTGTTCCTGCTGAAAAGTCTGCTCCAGACATGGAGATTCCTTTTTAATCATAAAGGCTTTGGTGATTAGTTCATTAGCATGCGGTAAAATGCTAAATTCCTCCCCTCATGCCTCAAGTGGCCACTTGTGTGACGTAAGATCAAACTCATGAAGAATAGTTGACAAGGGTGTGGTAAAAGCAGTACTGAAGCATTAAGAATACACTTAATGTATGTTGTTGTAGAAGGTAATGAGGCCTGTAAGGGTTAAAAGAGTCCAGATGACTTGTAGATGGTTTGCAGAGGACAGAGCTTTGGGTCTGGTGTATATGTAAGGATGCTCCTATGAAGGAAATGCAGAAAACAGTGAACATACTGCAGGTGGAGGTTTTGTGGTGAAGATCCAAAAGCACTGTTACTGTTACCCTACCTCTGACGGACAGATGAGTTTTACTGGGTCTGACATGAGCTCGATGAAAGCTTTCTTATCTGGAGGTTGAAACTGTTAGAGATAAAGATTGAAAGTCAATTTTAGCCAGGCTATATTATGTAAGAAATGTTATGAGGGGCGCACTGTTTTAGGAAAATAATCAACGACGGGGTGGTGCGATGGAGAATACACATTGTTTTACTGTTACCACCACTGGATTATTTTCATATCGAAGTGTTGTATTCCTCTTATACCACTGCAATTTACCAACGATTCCAATTTTTCTATTAATTAAAGTATGACACGTTGTACTATTTAATAGTTTATAGTTACATTTAATGTTGGGGAACGTCTGTGAAACAAGTTAGTTCCTGTTATCACTTACATTATAGTAGCTACAAACAGTCGTTCCTTCACCAGCCCTTCTTTTCTCTCTCGCTCAATGTTAATAAGACGAAAACCACAGAGAAACTGAAAATAAATCCTCTAAGGTTTACTGACTGTTACGAAGTGCTGAAACTGGAGACTCCTTCCGTAAATGTTAAATAAACATCACAGAAAGCATCACTATATCAAGTGCATTAATATAAACTTGTGATTTGAATTATAGGCAGAAATACTGTCAGAGCTGCTGTTATACATTACGCAACACTTTCTGACCAATTTCATGCTGCGGTATAAAAGCAGGTAATGTGGGACAGATGAAATTTACCATATTGTTCCAGAGACCCTTGGCCAGCTCCTCGTGACCCTTTATGGTGAAATGGAAACAGTCCGGAGCGAAGTAACTCAGATCGATTTTGCCGTCCTGAAAGAAACCATAGAGAAACACATACATGAGAGGACTAATGTGCAAGTTTGAAAATAGGACTAACAGCTGTTACACCATTAAATTATGATGACAGATGCTTTAATTGATTTGTTCTGTCAGTTTCTGAGTACAGATTTCTATATTTAGGCTTAGTTATTATTTTTAAAGATTTACTCACAGCTAGTCTGGGTAGCTGGGCATGAGCTGCATACGGCTGCAGAACCACAGCAAAATCCTCTTTAAAGTAGCGATCGCTGTTCAGTAGCTCCTCCAGTTTCCTCTACCAAACCGCAACACACACAAACCAGCTGTTAACTGAACTGTGTGTTGCCCAAATTGCTCCTCACTCGAACCAGAGGTTTTCAGTGTCTCATTAAAGTGCACTTACTGCTATTTTAAAAACACACTGTCCCAGTGGCATTCTCATGATGTCTCATTTCAGAGTCTAGGTTTGCCCTTGCAATAAAAACCTAATGTCTCGAACTGAAAAACACTGAAGTGTGACTTTTGCGTTGATTTTTCCACCAGAGCATGGATGCCATAACGTCCTGTTTTTAAAGATAAGACTAAGAAAGCATGGGCACGCTTTCACTGCAAAAAGTGATATCTCAGCAAGTAAAAATATCATGAATCTATGCAAATTCAAGTAATATTTCACCTTATGACATTTTTTTAAAGATTATTAAGCCTATTTGCAAGCTTGAAATTGCCTGCCAGGTCATTTTGCTTATTTCAAGTGTTTATTTCTAGAAAGAAGCTAAATGTTCTGCCTTCTGCCTATAGAATAAGACATTTCTAAGCTTGCCATTAAGAAAAAATATCTAGGAATAGGATTCTTCTATTTGTTATATAATAATTTCATAAGGAAAAATGCATTACTTTTCAAACAAAAACCGAAAAAAAACCCAATTTGCTTAATTTTGTCCACTGAAAAAAATAAAAACCTTTAAATTCTGTTAACAAAAAAGTGTAAGAAATATGTTATTTGTTAGAAAAAATAGTAGTTGTGTGCACTGAATTGACAACCATTTTATTGTATAGACAAAAAGCGTTAATATAATTTACAATTACATCTAATTTCGAGGACAATTACACTTTACCTGGCAACAAATGTATAATATACTCTAAGAAAATAGTCATTTTGTCACTTTGTCCATTTGTTATGGTTTTGCTATTTACAAATTGTTTAATCATCTTTATCATGACATAATTATTACAACATATTATATTAACTCAGACTTGAACAGGCCTGTGACAACTAATCCATACCTGGAATTCCAGATTTACTTCAGTCAGCTCTGCCAGTTCAGCGGAGTTCTCTTCAGGCAAGACCAAACATGAACAGAAAATCCTATAAAGTGAGAAGTAGACAGCAAGAGATAGATAGATAGATAGATAGATTCCAGCAAGAATAGGGGAAATGTGAGAAAAGAGTTAGTGAAAGAAAAAGAGAGAATAGCAGGACAGACAGACAGAAAGCGAAACAGTTATAGAGAGAGAGACAAAAGGAGGTTTAAAGAGAGTCAGATGAAAAATGAGAGGAGAGAAAAGATGGAGAAGTGAAAGTTTGAATGAGTATGAGTGTGTGTGTGTGTGTGACTGTATGTGTGAGAGAGAGAGAAATACTTCTGGAGCTGGCAGGCAATGGTGTTCTCCTGAACCTCCCTCAGAGGCTTCATAGTAAAAATCTGCACTACGTTCACGATCAGTCGAGGAACCTGGCAAACAAAAATATGATAAAAATATAAATTTATCATATTATGTGCATGTAATGTAAATAAAGCTGTTATTAGCTACATTTCCATGAAACTGCTTAAGAATATAGTTATAAAAATTTAGTGCACACCTCAAAACAATTGGTTTTACTGAATTGTAACTTCAGCATTACAGGAAAAAATAAACAACAATGAATATATAAAATAAGTAACATGTAATAAGTGATATTTTGAGTTTGAACATTTTAAAGGACTGAACAATTTAATTTTAAAATAGTACATTCTTCTGTAAAACACTGTTTAGAAAATATTGGTACCCCCACAATTACGAGCACGTAAAGTAATAATTCCCAGTAAAGTAATAATTGGTGAAGGGAGAATAAGAGCCCTGAGCCTCTTCCTGTATAATGGCGCTGGAGACGCTTAAAGCAACTTAGATCCTCCTTCATGCAAAACATTTCAAGATGTCATTCTTCAGTTACCTTCTTCATTTCAGAGCACAGGACTTCAAAAAATTTGGAGACTGAGATGGTGGTTGCGCAATCATATCTGTAAGTCATTATCTTGTTAAAACAGTGAGCCATGGCTGAGTTGTAACCTCCTGCCAGAGGCAACCATGTTTTGGTCTAAAACTTCGTGTTATTCAGTAGATTTCATGAAAGAGCCCCTGAACCACAAAACAGCCCTAAAGGGTTGTGAAAATGATCTATTGCCATGTATTACAGTGGGGTCTCAGGTGCTTTTCCAGTCTACCTTTTTCACCAAACATGCAGATGGTATTCGTGAGCAAAAATGCTTGATTTTCGTCTCATTTAAACACAACCCAATATTTTAAATGTAACTTGAATGATGCTCGGTGAAGCTCAGGACCAGGAAGTGTTCACAATTCACAAAAATACAGCAGCATGTAAATATTAAATGTGGATTTTTTTTTCATATGGAAAAAAATTGAAGCAAATATATAAAGAATTACCTCATTCATCATCATATCTAGGGAGGCTGTGAGGTAGTTGATGAAGCTGTCAGGTGAAAACAGTTTCTGCAATGAAAAAAGCCCATCTCAAACTAAGAAATCCGGCAATATTCTGTTTTTTTTTTTGCTTTTTAATTAGTTAAATTCTTTCACATGGTTCATTTAAAGTGACTCGTTTAAATCATTTGTGTATTATCCACCTATACGTATGTAATTTGAGCTGTAACATAATTTACTGACTTATCAGATTGAGTCATCTAACTGAATTTGCCTTGCATTTGAGCTCCTCTACATTTTGTTTTAATAAATATAGAACAAATAAATTAATTTCTGGTAACTTAAATAAACCAGGGAAATACCTTTCCACAAAACAAAAGCCAAAAACTGTTTGTTACTGGTACTGTTACTATGATAAGTGTATGAATTCATATTGTGTAATATTGTGACTAGGTGTATACATGATCCGATCCACATTGTAAAAATAAAAGATATTAAAAACACCACAAAGACAGTGAAAATGTTCAGCGAATAATAATTTTTGTTAATAAAATTGCTAGACTGTTTATTAAAAATGAACATGACCATGAACTTGCCAATCATATTTGTTAATTAGTAATTTAAAGATTCTCTTTACAACTTGTAACATATTTTAAGGGACACTTATGCGATGTAAATATTTATATATCTTATATATATGTATAAATATATAATCTAATATATATATATATATATATATATATATATATATATATATATATATATATATCCCTAGGGTCAGTGATCATTTGTATTTTCTCTACGTGTATTAATCAGATAAGATCAGATAAGATAAGATCAGATAAGATATTGCTGACTCACTTTGTCCTTGCAATAATCACAGATGTCATTCATCCCAATTAAAATAGTCACCAGCTTCCAGTCCTCTGTAAAGTTTAACCCCTGAATAAAAATAATGAAATTCATAAAGATTAAAAACTCTATGAAAGCAGACTGCAGCAATTTTAATGCTATAGATTATAATGCATTTATATTCTGTATGAGGGTCAAAGACTGAAATCTTACTGGATAGGTTTTGAAGGTGTCAATCATGTTCCTGGCCTGTTCAGAGAAATTCCTGTAAAAAATAAGCAACTGAATAGTGAGATCAGGAAGATAAATATTCATGCATATATATATATACTGCTCAAAAAAATGAAAGGAACACTTTTTAATCAGAGTATAGCATCAAGTCAATTAAACTCCTGGGATATTGATCTGGTCAGTTAAGTAGCAGAGGGGGTTGTTAATCAGTTTCAGCTGCTTTGGTGTTAATGAAATTAACAACAGGTGCAATAGATGGGCAACAATGAGACAACCCCAAAACAGGAATGGTTACTCCTACTACTACCTACTCATCTTTTCTGACTGTTTTTCACTAGTTTTGCATTTGGCCAGGGTCAGTGTCACTACTGGTAGCATGAGGCGATACCTGGACCCTACAGAGGTTTCACAGGCAGTCCAACTCCTCCAGGATGGCACATCAATACGTGCCATTGCCAGAAGGTTTGCTGTGTCTCCCAGCACAGTCTCAAGAGCATGGAGGAGATTCCAGGATACAGGCAGTTACTCTAGGAGAGCTGGACAGGGCTGTAGAAGGTCCTTAACCCATCAGCAGGACCGGTATCTGCTCCTTTGTGCAAGGAGGAACACGATGAGCACTGCCAGATCCCTACAAAATGACCTCCAGCAGGCCACTGGTGTGAATGTCTCTGACCAAACAATCAGAAACAGACTTCATGAGGGTGGCCTGAGGGCCCGACGTCCTCTAGTGGGCCCTGTGCTCACTGCCCGGCACCGTGGAGCTTGATTGGCATTTGCCACTGAACACCAGAATTGGCAGGTCCGCCACTGGTGCCCTGTGCTTTTCACAGATGAGAGCAGGTTCAACCTGAGCACATGTGACAGATGTGAAAGGGTCTGGAGAAGCCCTGGAGAACATTATACTGCCTGTAACATCGTTCAGCATGACCGGCTTGGTGGTGGGTCAGTGATGGTCTGGGGAAGCATATCCATGGACGGATGCACAGACCTCTACAGGCCAGACAGTGGCACCCTGACTGCCATTAGGTATCGGGATGAAATCCTTGGACCCATTGTCAGACCCTGCACTGGTGCAGTGGGTCCTGGGTTCCTCTTGGTGCATGACAATGCCCGGCCTCATGTGGCGAGAGTATGCAGGCAGTTCCTGGAGGATGAAGGAATTGATACCACTGAATGGCCCCCACGCTCGCCTGACCTAAATCCGATAGAACACCTCTGGGACATCCAACGCCGCCAGGGTGCACCTCAGACTGTCCAGGAGCTCAGTGATGCCCTGGTCCAGATCTGGGAGGAAATACCCCAGGACACCATCCGTCGTCTCATTAGGAGCATGCCCCGACGTTGTCAGGCATGCATACAAGCACGTGGGGGCCATACAAACTACTGAGTACCATTCTGAGTTGCTGCAATGAAATTTCAGCAAAATGGACTAGCCTGCTGCATCATTTTTTCACTTTGATTTTCGGGGTGTCTCTGAATTCAGCCCTCTGTATTTTGATAATTTTCATTTCCATCAAACGATATGGCATCCTTTCGTCCCTAACACATTACCCAATCCATATCAGTATAGATATCCAGCATGATATTTTTCCCCATTGAGATCTGGGTGTGTTTTCAAAGTGTTCCTTTAATTTTTTTTGAGCAGTGTATTTGCATGTACATGACAAAGTATGACTTTCAATAGGTTATATTGATTAGATAAATTGAACATCTTAAACATCTTGTAGGTGCATATGCGTGTGTGGGTTTTTCTGTGTGTATATTTTTCCCAAGGTCACATTAATTATACTTATCACATAGATTTGCTTATCACATTAATTATGTCACATTTACACACAGATTTCAGGAATACCAGAGTTATTACACTCACTCATTCATTAATTCATTTTCAATAAGCACTTTATCCTGGTCCAGATTTGGTGCCTATCCCAGGAACATTGGACGCAACGTGGGAATACACCATAGATGGGTTACCTGGCCATCTCATGGCAGTAAATACACACACACACGTTCACTCCTAGGGGCCAGTTAGGGTCACCAATTCACCTACTGACATGTTTTTGGAAGGTGGGAGAAATCCGCAGAAATACTACTGCTTTTTTTCCTGATTATTATGGGATGTGGCTTTGATGAGGTTTTAATGCTTTGAGAGCGTCCATGTAGTTTTATTTTTATGTCTGAAGAGTATTTCAGCAAAATAGGCTGAAATTAACATAATTTTAATCACAGTGTGGATTTTTTTTGTTATTGTTATCGCTGTTTAAAAATGTATTAATTCATTTATTTGTGCTCAGTATGAGCTGGTTAACCAAACAGTCAATCAGAGACTGGGTAAGTGTTCATTATTGAAAATTTCACTGTTTCATATTAGGAGTTATATCTATTATTGACATTAATAAATCCAATCTAGATATGTGGGTAAATTATCCTGGATAATCAGATACAAGGCAGAACTTTGTGGTAACTGTGTTGCTATGGTTACATTGCGTAAGTTGCAATGTGTGCAAATTTTTATGTTTGCTTGTTTTTGAAAACAAAACCCTTAGTGTGACCTGAAAATCATATCAAAATCATTGAACTTTACTTGGGCTAGTCTGATTAAACTTTGGTCTAGAAGAGACTCAATTTATTTGAGTTACTATAGATTTGTGCGTGAGTAGCTACTCAAACAAATTAGGCAAAACTCCAATGAGTCAAGCATTTCTTTTAAAACAAATCACAACAACTAATGTGTCCGATATTCACTTTACTGCTGAACATGAATCTTGACTAAATCTCATCTTCAAGTAGTACAAAAACTTGACATGAATAGTATGATGTTCTCACACCAACAATGGTTCACTCATATGAGCACACCGATATTTAAATATAATTATTTCTGTGAAATTGGAGAGGCATGGAGTGTTTGAACATTGTACTTACACTGTGTTGTGACCAGTAACGGCTAAATTAAAGCCGGTCTCATTAACACTTGTAGCATGATTGTTCAAGGTCATCATAGGTGCCGGAAAAATCACATCTGGGTTAAAAAGTTTCACAATGTCTGATAGAAAGAGGAGGAGAGAGAGAAATCCAGATCGCAAATGAGAAAGAGTGAGAGAAAGAGAGCAAGAGATAAATATCCTCTGAACCTGAGATAACTTATCTTACTTGCGAGAGTGATAACATCACGGTATGTTCCATGGCCCCCAATACTGGAAACAACAAGATAAAGTTCTGCCATCAATAAAGCTCACTGAATGAATTTGATAACATTTGATTACATCAGAAACACAATCATTTAAACAGTTGCTTCTCATTTTATTAGTATGATTACTGGGTTATTCAGTCAAACTACACCCTGTTAATCTAGTTGGTTGGCTACAGGATCTATTAATGGCATGCATTTAGAAGATAAAAGTGCATTAGAGAGAGAGAGAGAGAGAGAGAGAGAGAGAGAGAGAGAGAGAAGGAGGTAAAGACAGACAGCTAACTTCTCCAGGTGAAATTGTTAAAGCCATAGCACAACACAAAAAATGTTTTAGGTAATTTTGTAAAATTCATTCAGTATAAATCAGAATGTATGGAATAATATTTAGGCCACTAGGATTTGGATATGAATGTTGTACATCAAAAATGTTATACTTTATTTTGAAATTGTATATCGAGTATTAAGTTGAATTTAACCAAATTCAATTTTAAAATAATCAGATGTAGAGAGAGGAGGACACTCAATCATTTCTTGAATGTTGACTGGCTGAAATGGCAATGACAGAATCTCTCTGTTTGTTTTTTCTAAAACTCTCTGACATAGCACTGTATAATATTGATTAGTTGAATTTAAAAAGCTGATTAAACTACCAAAATTAGATTTTTTTTCTACATTTGATTATTTTAGAATTTACTTTCAAGCGGAAATGTAAGTTGTGAAATACAAATATGAAATGCTACAGTGCTTGATATACAATTTGAAAATGAAGCATACAAATTTAGCAAAATACAAAAACAAAAATGCAAATACACAATCCAGTCGTTCTGACTCCAAAATCATGATGAAGAAGTGAAGCTGATATATGGTGAAACTGAACAGCCATGCTCAGAATATTCAGTACCTCCATGACACATGACGAAACTCGCCTATCACTCCCAGGATTGTAGAAGCGTTGGCTCCAATGGCTGTCTGTTAAAGAGGCAGAACATTTTTTAAGGTCAAGTAAGTACCAGTAGTGAACCACAAGAGTGGGAGATGAGTTAATCTTTTCAGTTTCAAAAGTTTATTAGCATTAAACTGAAACCTACAATACATATGTTTGTGGATTTTTACTACCTCTGGGTACAAACAAGGTGAATGTACCCTCTAGGGTACGACAGTTGTGTTTAAGGTCAAATTATGTACATTCAATTACATTAAAAATACATTACAAATCTTTTCGATCCTCTGATAAAAGGGCAAAATACATAGATCTTTGAGGACACCATCTCACTGATAAAAACAGCCTGATATGCATTTTTCAGAGAGAGTAAACAGAAAAAGAGATTAAAATCCACTGACAGGTGAATAATGACACTCAAAGCCAATCTGCTATAAATATTATGGCACTCAAAGCCAATCTGCTGTAAATAATATGTTTGGTGGCCTGGAAAAACACAGTCAAATTTTGACATTTTCTACTATAGTTGTGAAAACTACAGGCTTTCCTGAACTGAAATATGTAATATTCCAGCACTTTAGCAACTGTTTGCCCCAAAAGGGAAAAGGAGAAAATAGCACTTAAAGATTTCATTCCAATTCCACACCTACCCCTATATTTGCAACCTAATCTACTTATGGATAAACAATATTTCCACATTTTAAATACCAGTGTGGTTACAGTGGGAAATAAGTCTTTTATTAGGGCATTTATACATTTTACCACTTTGCTGTCGTCTGCACAGAATGTGTAAGCGTTCTTCTCTGTTCTGATGGTATTACTGCAGGAGCATCACAGACAATTTGATAACTGATTACAAACTAAATTGATTAGGTCCGTTTCTCTATGGCACATAGCTATCCAAAAGAACTTTATCAAAGCCTGACATTGATTGATTGTATGAGAAAACCTTGGTTTTAGACATCTTTAGGCAGTCTGTCTGCATTAAGCACTGTGTTTGATTAACAGGCTTTTTAGACAAGGATATTTTTTAGGCACCAAGAAAAGGTTAATAAATAGCCTAAATATTAATATTTCTACATTATTTTGGTGTGGTTTTCCCCAGACCAACACACAAATTAAATTAAATACATTTAAAGTAAATATGTTTTCCAAAGTCATAAGCTTGACTTAGTGTTAGAAGACTTATCCCAGCAGCATTTTCCAAAAAATACACCATATTTAATAGCTAGGGCAATCCATGAGATGTAAAAGCAATCTCCAATGCCCTATGTAGTGTACTTTGAGGGAATAAGAAGCCACTGAGTCATAATCTTTCAAAGCTGCTACTTACAGTCATAGAGTCACCCAATGCAGCGATAACTTTAATGTCAGCTGCTTTCACCTTTTCCACTGCAACACAAACACACAGGTTAGCTTCGAGAAACCATGATTAACATAATTGGTTTGGAAAAAGGCCATTAGCATAGGATTTTTGGCCAAAGCAAGTAAGGACAGTGAGATTAAGTGAAAGACTATGTCCTTATATTAGATCTGTAACCTATTACAGATTTAAAAAACGACAACTACAGGACAGCTCAGAGTTTAAAAATATAGGGGGTTGGACTCATTATACATGCGTAATTAATTATACAAGTTAAACTGCAGACAGTAAAAGATTAAATGGAAAAGATTAATGTTGGTCAGGATATGTTCGTGAGACTCAGGTGTTATTTAAATTATGTTATACCACAGTGCCGTTGAATTCTCAAATTGGATTGATCAGAAGGTGTTGATTAATTTTCTATAACAGCAGCTCTGTCAGCATTTCCGGCTTCAAGGCAAATCACGGGTTTATAATAATGTGCTCATTCTATGGTATATCACTTCATAATACACAGGAACTTACTGTGTAAGTATATAATAATTAATAATTCACATGATTTACATTACATCTAACAGTAAACATTTATTTCCTTATGGCACAGGAGGCCCTCAGTAGAGAGCTATATGAGTGTTATATTGGTGGAATTGTATGACATTGGTAATGACACCAGTTTTGGGTTATAAGTTTGTTATGATATGTCGCTGGTAATGACACCAGTTTTGGGTTATAAGTGTGTTATGATATCTCACTGGTAATGACACCAGTTTTGGGTTATAAGTGTGTTATGATATCTCGCTGGTAATGACACCAGTATTGGGTTATAAGTGTGTTATGATATCTCTCTGGTAATGACACTAGTATTGGGTTATAAGTGTGTTATGATATCTCGCTGGTAATGACACCAGTATTGGGTTATAAGTGTGTTATGATATCTCTCTGGTAATGACACTAGTATTGGGTTATAAGTGTGTTATGATATCTCGCTGGTAATGACACCAGTATTGGGTTATAAGTGTGTTATGATATCTCAGTCAGGTCAGTCTCAATCTGTAAGTACTGTGTGCTACCTGAGGTGGGTACGGAGATCAGCATTATCTAAGAAAGCAGATAAGTGTGTGAGACTGAGTCCAGTCTCTTCTCACGCAAAATCAGTAAGAATTGTAATGACTGAGCACAACCACAAGTCAAAACAATTTTCACAAACCACAAGTCAAAACAATTTCCACAAACCTTTGGCTATATAGTGTACTTTCCACCTTTGTTGGAAAGTATACTATATGGCCAACGGTTTGTGGACACCTGTCCATCACATCCATATGCGGTTCTTCTACAAAATGTTGCCTCAAAGTCGGAAGCGCAGAATTGTCTTAAATGTCCTTGTGTGCTTTAGCATTACAGATTCTCTTCACTGGAACTATGAGGCCCTAACCTGCTCCAGCATGACAATGCCCCTGTGCACAAAGCAAGCTCCATGAAGACATGGTTTGTTAAGGTTGAAGTGGAAGAAATCGAGTGTCCTGTACAGAGTCCTGACCTCAACCCCACTGAACACCTTTGGGATGAACTGATACTCAGACTGCACCCCAGACCTCCTCACCAACATCAGTGCCTGACCTCACTAATGCTCTTGTAGCTGAATGAACACAAATCCCCACAGCCACACTCCAACATCTAGTGGAAAGCCTTCCCAGAAAAGTAAAGGATATTATGACAGTAAAAGGGAAATAAATCTAGAATGGGATGTTCAAAAAGCACATAAGTGTTATGGTCAGGAGTCCACAAACTTTTGGCCATATAGTGTATGTAAGTAATTGTACTTTGTCACTATATCTAAGTATCATTTTAGGGACACAATTTCAGGGGCATACACCATGCATAACTGAACAGTACTCTTCAATCAAAAAACAAAAACTTAAAGAGTTCATAAATTGGGTGGAAATGTTTTACATTTTAAGGACATGGTTTAGATTAAATTGTGTTACTGAGCCAAACAATGCCCTTTGAGGTGAGTGTGTGACCATTTAAATATCATTTCACTAAGGGCAGTGGTAGCTCAGTGGTTAAGATGTTGGTCTACTGATCGGAAGGTTATGAGTTCAGTCCCTACCACTGCTAGGCTCCTAATCCTCAAGTTGTATAAATGAGATGAATGTAAGTCGCCCTGGATAAGTGTGTCTGGTAAATAATGTAAGTATGTTGTTTGCACAATACTAAAATAAGATTCCTTTAATGTTGTGAAACATTAGCTTTGTCACTCCATGTCTTGGCTGATTGACTACATTTTAAGTAAGGAGAAAATGGCTGAACTGTTCTTTTAGCCTGAATTATTTGTAAATCTTTATTAAAAAACTGGTTGATGTGAAGTCTTACAAATTTGCAATAGTAAAACCATTATGTTTCATCAGATAAGCCTCAGCAAGAGAGACAGATATGGAGATTGGCTCTATCTCTGATTGATTAAAAGGAGCTGTAAGATTATAGAGATACAGGGTGGAGTCAAATCCTATTTCATGTAAATTCTAGGCTTCCTAACAAGCAAGAGCAATTCTGTAGTTCTTTATATATAATTTTATATAAAAAAGTTTTAAATTGCTATATATATTTATAAAGTAAAAGCTGCAGCTCCTAAACCATACCTCTCAACTTAGTTGAAGTGTTAATCAACTCGTCTGAAATCTTATAGACGTTGTATTATTATAGAGCTCTGTGTTACCTGACGTGGGTACAGTGGGAGAAGGGCTCATGTCTGGACACTGGAAAGGCGGATGCTGGAAATCCTGCTGCCGAACTTTATCTGGGTACTCCTGCAAGAGCAAAGTGCTTAAAAATACTCAGTATAGTGTCTCAAATAATTCCTCAGTGATTCTTAAGTATTTTGCAGCCAGAGACCCATTTAACTATTAAAAAAAAATCTGTTATCAATTATACAAATATTAGGCTCATTATTTAAATGTGTACAGTAATATCCTGGTAATTGTCTGAGCCATGGAGCTTTTTTCCTGAACTTTGCACTCATAGTCATTTTTTATTAAAGTTGTCTTTACATTCAAATTGGCATTATTTATAGACAGACTTGGATTTAAGTTTGGATTAAACTCATTCAATTCAAGTGACCATTCAAACAGGCTAATAACTTTACGAACTCAATAATTATAATAACTTTGATAATAGTGGATTGTCATTTCCATGACTATAACAATTAATTTTAAATCATGGACTCCCTGGCTTTTCTTCAAGGATCCCAGGCGTCCCATGGCTCTATGGTAACCTGTAACCTCATGACGTCTCAAATTATTATTCAGTCATTTCAGGCTCTTCAAATGTTCTTAATTAATAATAATTAAGGGTCCTTAGTTTCCTAAAAGCGTTTTACTTTAAGGAAATGTTTAGGCATGGGGTTCAATATAGAAACAATATTTTTTGTAAGGTACTTAATAGAGTTTATTTATCTTAAAGCATATTATTCAGTGGCTAGTATTATGTATTCAGTAGCTATGGTAAAAGTAACTGTATGTAGTTAAAAGAGTGAAGAGTGTTAGGCTGGAAATCACAGAGGGGTCCTTTGATAAAACCCTGCAACAGAAAAGCTTTCAGAAAAGCTTCTAAGAAGAACCACTAAGAAAGCTTAACCATCTAAAGAACCACTGAGGATCCTTTTTCCCCCCTAAGAGTGCAGTTCAAGGCAAATCCACAACAACAAACCCAAGGATAGACTGTTGAAGAAGTTGTGTAATGCTTTTCCAGATATTGAAGCAGATTTCTTTACTGTAGTTGGTGCAAATATTAGTAAAGTTGCAGTGAACTATTGTAGTGGATGTAAACAAGGATTTCTTACCTGATAGAGCGCCTCCTCACTGAGATGCTTTATGCTCTCTTTATAAGCCTCCCACCGGTTTCCTTTTAGACAAACAAGAATGTTATACAAAGCATGGAGACTAAAAAACAGCAACAAAAATGCCACACAATGGTTTTATCAGGTGCAAATACATTACACATAGGTACACAATTATTGACTGCAGCCCTTCTGACCATTATTAGCACAGCAGCTGTGTATGTTGCACATGTTTTAAACACCTCGGTGTCGCTGCTTATCTGGGAAACAGACCACCACGCAAAAATCTCCAGCTAACAGCAATGCTGTGGTCAGAAACTGACACCGATGAAGGCTAGCAGATGATTAACACACATGTGCATGGTAAAAAGATGAGCTTTTTCTAACTACACATGTGCAGGGTGCACTAAGAAGGTAGATGTCTTATAAATTGGTCAATAAATGATCACGGGTACACCGGTACTAGTGTGTGTGATACAGTTGTACTGGCACACACAGACACACACACACAGACAAAATATCATGCTACTATCATTTGTGTCAACTGATCCAAGCAGGGAAATTCCAAGAGAAACCAATCACTGTTGTCTGATTTTACGAGCAAATAAAATGAGCATTTAAAAAAACTAACCAAAAAACAAAACAAAACAAGATGTCACATATCTATATATCTATATCTAGATATCTATATGCTATCATTAGTTTTCTTTGTCACTCACCATTTACATGGCACAGAAGAACATGTGCAGTTACAGCAAAGAGAAAAAGCTTCATGATTTCCAATCATCAATGACAAATGAAGGGACCTGCACTGGGTTATGATTAGAGCTTAAATGCACTCTCAAAAAAAGGCTGATCTGATATATAAGCAATTATCAGCAACGGTTAGTTTTTATCTTAAAGACTCGCCTGACTGATGACTATTGCGAAGTGCAATAACTTGACAATCATTAATGGTATTACGCATTAGTGTGAGGCGCAGGACACATGTGAGTATACTCAGTGTATGTTTTTATTAGGGGTAATCCAGAAATCATAGTCATTGTGCCAGGCAGGGGTCAACATTAATCTCAGATCATCTATAATCCAAAACATAAATACAGGTTCTCAAGCAGGAAGTCATAACAATAAACAACAGAACAAGGGAAACATGGGTAACCACCCATGGTCAGAAATGCACTTTTAAAATGATAGGACATAGACGTAGGATGCTATATAAAGACAAACTAATCAAAAACTAAACAGGAAACATCTAGACACAGTCATGAAACACACAAATGACAGGAGGGGATGGAGACAAGACTCAAATTCAAAACAAAAGGCATATGGTCAATATAAAAGAAACAAAAACACACTGCTCAACAAACTGGGGAGTGTTCTGCGCTTCCCGGGGGGAAATTTGTGAAACGTCAAGTTTAAGTAACGGAAGTTATAAAAGTTATACAAATATACATTTGTGGGCGGCATGGTGGCTTAGTGGTTAGCATGTTTGCCTTGCATCTCTGGGGTTGGGGGTTTAATTCTCACCTGCTCTCCCCGTGCTTCTGGGGCTTTCTCCGGGTCAAAGACATGCATCGCAGGCTGATTGGCGTCTCTAAATTGTATGTAGTGTGTGTGATTGTGCCCTGCGATGGGATGGCACCCCATCCCCAAGTATCCCTGAGTTCCCTGGGATAGGCACCCTGTATAGGATAAGCAGTACAGAAAATGGATGGATGGATGGAATATAACTTATAAATATACAAAAACTTATACAAATAAACTCGAAACTTCATGAGAAAGAAATAACTGCTATACGACAAAAAAGCAGCTTGTCTGTTGCAGAGAAACCGCAGAGATCTCTGTACTGAAGACTTACTCGTGTCAGAAAACGTAAAGAAACAGATTTACCACCGACTGTTACAAAGCACTGACACTGGAGACTCCTTCCAAAAATGCTTAATAAACATCTTATCACAAAAGCAACAATTATACACGGTTTAGTCTGTTTAAGTGGAGGGTCTGCCATACAAGTAACAACAAACGTTACTATAGAAATGTTATTGCGTAAGAATGACCCCTTTAAAGTAAACCTGTCATTTGTCTTGCAACCAGAACAACTATAAAAGCTGCTGTTGTAGTAAATTAACCGACACCTTCTGACTAATCAGAATCAGGAATCTGGTATAAATTCTGAAAACAAACAGTTTGCTAACATTTTGTAGGTTGACATGACCCAGTGTTCCTAGTGGACCCTCCAGATCAGATGTACAAAAGTTATACAGATGATTATGTGAGCTATGTTGCTCGGATAACCATGCGTGCACAAATACTCATATTTGCACACTAAGTATATTTCAGACCTAATTTTCCATCCTCTGACCAGAAAGAAGTGAAAGGTGGCTGTACAGGAGAGATTTGGGGCAGGACTTGACTGAGATTTTCACTACCCCAATTTAGATTTATATAAAAGGCAAGAAGTACTTACCTCCTACACTATAATTTGATGAAAATATAAATAATACCATGGCATATTGAACACAGTAATAATAATGATGTAATAGAAATTCACATTGCTGTATAGAGAAATGCTTTAAATTCAAAATGGTAGAAACGTATGGTTTCCATCAATGCAGCTGTTAACTGCTGTGTGTCTTCATTTGAATATTAAAGGAAATGAGGTCACTGTGTCAGTTTAGTTAGTGTATTGTATCACTGGCAGAAGAAATCTGAATATATTCTGAAATCATTTTGATGCCAAAACTGACAAACAAGGAATTGTGAAAACTAAAGGCCAGGCCACAATAAACCTTGTTTTAACTGATATAATTAATTGACTTTAATTACATTTTTATTTGTAGAGATTTTATCCCTAATGAGCAAGCCAAGAATGGTCAGGAAAATCTGTCCCATCCTCTGAAAGGAAATAAAATAAGTCTAAAAAGAAATAAAATAGTAATACAAAATAGGCCATGCTTATTTCCCTTTCTCCCCGAAGCTATAGCTTGACGTAAATAAAGCTGCATTTGTGGGTGGGAAGGCTGCTCAGGTAATCTAGCCCCCCTGGTGGGTGAGGCCTAACCTCAAACTGCTCTTGCTTCATGATTGGTCACTAAGGAATCCTCTTTTTTGATGTATGGTTACACATCTAATGCATAGTACACTCACCAGCCACTTTAATAGGAACACCTGTACCCCTGTATGATTGTGGCCATTTCATTGTCTTTACTATTGCACTACATCTTACCTACTTCACATTAGTACTTGTAGTATATTTCATATCATACTTGTAATATATATCACAGTCCACATCACAGTGCATCTTATAACACTATTTGTACAGATACACAGAATCTCACTGTACAGCGTAACTGCCAGTTTTACTCTGCATATAACAATAAACTCTTATTAATTGGATAATTGCATAAATAAGCAAGCGTACGGGTATTCCTATTAAAGAGGCCAGTGACTGTATGTGGTTTTAGGGTTTGGGATTATTCTGTGTCAGTTATGCATTGAAAGAAAAACAGAATATCTTATGCAGCTGCTATAAGGGTGCAACAGGGTTTTTCTTCAGTTTTTCTGAAGATTTGGGAAAAAAAAGGTTGAAGCATGTAAACTTCTTATTGGTTTTGAAAAATAAATCAACTACAGACGGTTTACTAATGAAATAGAAATACAAAATAGGCCAGGTGTATTTTTATTTATTTATTAATTTATTAATTTATTTTTCCCTCCAAAGCATTGTGTAAATTACACTGCGTTCGTAGGTGGGAAGCCCCAGTGCCCCGTAGTGGGCGTGGCCTAACCCCCAAACTCCAGGGGTGTTACTGCGCGTGCTTTCCTATTGGTCACTGAGGGCCCCCTTATCTGATTGGACGCAGCTCGGCCCCTCCCACTCGGAGGTCTCCCCCACTTCTGAGTCGGGCCTAACGTTGGCTGTGATCACGTGACCTGCTGACTGCGTACGCGCCGGGGCCAACAGTGAAGATGGCGGACGAGAGCGCAGACGGGGATTTGGAGCGCAGTGGCCAAGGCTGGGCGGACGAGGACACGTTTTACGCCATGGAGAGCTTGCAGGCGACGCTGCAGCACCTCGAGGCCGCCCTGAGACAGCGAGACATCTCGGAGGCCTCGTCCACCGAGTACTGCGACAGCTTCTGTCAGGTAAAAAAAAAAAAAACAAACAAACCACGACGCAGTGAAACGGTGAATTGTTTCACACATTAGCGAGTGGGCTAATGTTAGCTAAACGCTACTAGCAAGCTAAACTATGCTGCTGCAGCTGAAGGGGACAAATTAACATTAACATTTTATTTTGGGTGTGCTTTTTTTTAAAAAAGAAATTATTTTAAGCTATTCGTATTGCTAATTCGTACCGTGGCTCCAAATGCAGGCTGGTATATTTTATTATTTATCATTAGTTATGGCTGTAGTTTTGAAGACCCCCCCGAGCACAACAAGAGTTTGAGGAGCCAGTGTGCCATGCATTGGTCCACAGCTTGCACTGTCGTTTCCTGACTTTTATTTTAATGCCATGCATTTTAATCGCCATTTCCACATAATTCTGTAATGTCTTTTAATGCCAACCATGGAGACTTTAGATGGCAAATATATGCTGTTGTAAGATTAACGTTATGTAAAAATTTACATTGTTGTATGGTTTACATTACGTGTGTGTATAATATATATATATATATATATATATATATATATATATATATATATATATATATATATATATATATATATATTGTGTGTGTGTGTGTGTGTGTGTGTATACTGGGGAGGCCAGTTGGTCCGTGCGGGGTGGGGCGACTGTGTGTTTAATCTGTGCATCCCGTCAGATTATAGCCATGATCATCTCTGTTTCTTGCTCTTTTTTTTTTTTTTTCCCCTCTTGGTGCAGGTACAACTTTCCAAAGTTCACTAAGGCAAGTGTGTGTGATATTAGTCACGTAGAAAGCCAAGCTGCAGATCAGATCTTCTTAGAAGTTTAAAACACAGAAGTTTCCTCTTTTTAATAGACAGCAGAGAGTCAGCAGTTTAACCCCCGCAAAACAAGAGAAAATGTTTTTGTGCCAGAGTTTATGTGGATGTGGCGTTGCAGTGTGGTTTGGGATTATCAGTCATGCATTGAACAAAACAGTGGGTCAAACATGATGCACTACTAAATTGCAACAGAACTTCTTTTTAAGGGTTTTTTTTTTTTTTTTGGATTTTAATACCAAAATCTATTACGGTACTAATGTAACACATAATCAGATTATAACCCCTAATACTGTGATATTTTATTTTCACTGGAAGAACTAAATTTGCTTCTTGGAGTTAAGTGCTCCTTCTTCCCTTTTTTCTTTTATTATTTGTGCACCTGACATTTTATCAGCTGTGCATGAATGAAAGTAACTAATAGCAGTTAGGGGAAATATGAACTTAACTTGTGAGTTGTAAACGATGCATATGCCTACATTTTTTACCGTCATAGTTTGACCAAGTAGACGTATTTCAGATGGATTTCAAACTCTCCTTGCCCCTCACACCCGGCCTGGGCCCCGGACAGCTTCCCTCAAAAAAAGAAAGAAAAAGAAAGAAAATGCCCCAGATATGCGATTTCCTGTGTAAAAGGGTCTTGGCAAGCTACAGGAAAATTACTGCATGACTGAAGTACAGCTGCAAGAGTAAGTGACAATAACATCACAAATATACTTGCACAGAGCTAGTATATAATATTACTATACTAGTTCAATTCCTGATTTCTCTTGCTCTGTATTGCTGTAAAAGCTAATGCAAAAAAAAAAATCCCCTTGAGGAATAATATTAGCAGTTCCTAAAAATAAAGTGTGTAATTGATGGGTCATTTGACTAAAATGTTTAGGGAACCTATCTTGTAGTAGACTTGTCTTAGTTGATTAAGAGCTCATGATCCACTTTTAAATATCATCAAATGTGTGATCATGGGCTCTTAAACATCATCAGATTATGACTACTGTTCAAGCTGTGGAATTAAATCGGACATTGTAAAGGAAATGATGGATGAAATAGTGTCATGTTTTTAAAAACAGCGAAAGGTTCTATTATAGGAATCAGAAATCAAGCCGTGTAGAAATTCTCACACTTTATAAATATACGTACTAGACAGGATAAGTAAGAACCACACACACACAACACAGTGTAGATGTGTGTGTGAGATAAGCAGGAAGATTGTATGCCCTCTAGTAAGTAAAGTAACAGTTGTAATCATGAGCAGTAGAGTTGAATGGGAGTACAGGATGTAGTGCACATTACCGAGTGTGTAAGGAATTTGAGTAGCCGAGCGGACTAACGGCAGCGAGCGGATGCAGTTGTTGAATTGTGAGATTCAGAAAACTAGTTCAGCAGCTCTGACCAGCCATGCAGTGATTTCGGAGGTTTGTTCTGTTGTCTCGATTGGTGCCGCTTTCACCAGGTGCCGTGTCCTCCTCGCGGCGATCTGTCTCTCTTCACGGGTGTCTCTGTAGGACAGACCCACTGAGATTACAACCTGATGCACCCCACCTGCTGCTTTTCATTGTGCAAATATCACTCATTTACATCTAATCTGGCTCAGCAAGAGATTTACAATAAGAGGAACAAAAACTCTTGAAACTGACGCTCTGTAGTTCATTCACACTGTGATTCGTGCATGCTCCTAACGAGTGCTGGCCATGGTGAATATCGATCAGATGTCACGGGACTATCGTGATATCAGTTGTGATATCTTATTAGAACAGTTTAATGTTTTATTAACAAATAAACTCTGCTTGGAATCAGCTGATTTGATTTTATCCTTAATCTTTAACACACAGCGGTTAAGATGTCATTTTCTTATGGCCAATTTCTTTCAAAAATGCTGTCTTGACACGTCAGTATGTTTTTTTGGTGTTGATAGACAATGTAGAAATGGAGATATGTTAAATTAAATTTGATATAAAAATTTTTATATCTATATATATATTTTTATATAATCTCATTTTTCTGGCGTATTAACAAGTACGGAAAAAAGTTGGATCAGATTTTTCAAGTCAAATTTTCAGTTTGTTTGTGTTTTAGGATCTGGTGTGTTGATGTAATATGTTTAGGTGAAAAAATAATAATCCGGTCATATTGGGTAGGTGGTGCTGTGAAAAAAAATATACTAAATACATGCATTGCCTGGATTTTATTTTTATTTGCTAAAAGCATACAAAAACAGCCAAGAAAGCCCCAGACTCCAAAGGGTTAAAATTGTAAAATGTTAATTTTACAGTTTCTAATAAGCCTTAAATTAAGTGTTGTCAAAATCAATAAACATATGTATGGTAGAGCTGTCTCCTGTTATCACCACCCTGACTCCTAACAGTGTTGATATTTCAGGGTCAGCTAAGCCAGAATATTGACAAATTTTGTTGCTTCTTCTCTTGGTA
Organism: Pangasius djambal; assembly: GCA_022985145.1. Classification (NCBI taxonomy): domain Eukaryota; kingdom Metazoa; phylum Chordata; class Actinopteri; order Siluriformes; family Pangasiidae; genus Pangasius; species Pangasius djambal. Next base: position 5,115,086 of record CM040984.1, on the reverse strand, counting down.
AATAAAACTTTTTTAACTTAATGGATGATGTAATGTTGAGGAAAATTATATCCGCTTTTAATAATAGAACAAGGGCTTCCACTTTTGGGTTGACATTGTATATAACACGTGATCATAAGTAGTGTATGTTGAATTAGACGCCTGGAGATCCTGCAAGCTCTAAATAGTGGAATGTGATGTGACATATTGATAAGTCTGTCATTTTATCCATCATTATTGAAACTACTGTGCTCAGGGTATAGTCACAGACTTCTTTAGAATAACCCTGATGGTTAAACAGCACCACAATCTGTTCTCTATTTCTAGCATGTAGGCTAATCTTTTGTCAAAGGGGATTCCGTGTGTGTGTGTGTGTGTGTGTGTGTGTGTGTGTGTGGTGTGAGTTTAAGAGCCCGGGGGAAATCGCACTGTCACCCAAGGTACATCCGCTCTGATCCCGAAGGTCCAATCAGTGTGTCACAGAGCAGATGGTTCGAGGTGAAAATGGTCAATCAGGGATTTCCTCACACACAGTCTCTTCTGAATTTGGCAGCTCATTAGCAGGGTGTCTTCTGTACAGTGATGTTGAACTGTCTGATAATGAGTCATTGTTAGGAGTGCGAAATATGGCTCCTTATGAGTGGCTGTTGTGTTTAAAGTGTACGGTGAATGAGTCATATTTAAATCGTATGCAAATAATTAAATGGGTGTTGTGTAGCAGGATGGGATAGACCTGGCTTGGTGGCAGAATTTCAACAAGCTAAATTACAGAGAGTAAAATTCAGTGATCTAAACTGAATCTGAATGTTTTCCTGCGTAACAGGCAGTGGGATTTATGGATTATTTGTGTAATGCACACACTTGTGCAGCCTCAAAAGGCACTGGCTGGATGTAAACTGTGCTCTGTTGAACTCTGTTAGCGCTCTGCTTGTGCAGATGCATTATTGTGTTTTGTAGTAGAGGGAATGTGGCTCCTTGATTTTCTGCCACACTAAAGCGTGTGTCATGGTTAAATGGATAAAGAAACATGATTTGGTGTTCTTTAATACAAAAAAATGTTAGGGGTGGTAAATTGTGTCATAAGAGGAATAAAACAGTTTGGGATGTGCAGTTATTGGAAAGCAATCAACTACAGGGTGGTAACAGTAACTCCACTTTGTGTTGTGCCACATCACACCACTCTGTCCTTGACTTTTCACAGAACAGCAAGCTCGGTCGTACTTTCCTACTTGCATGTCATATTTAGAGAGATATTTTAGCAATTCAAATAGACAGTCTTTCACGTTGTAAGGCATGAGTCTTTATTCCTTCAAATATCCAACACTCTTGAATAATGCTCCTTGCTGATGTTAATGTTAAGCATCTTAACACAATGACACTGTGAGTATGAACCATGACCAGGGAACCCATGAATTAATGCACCATTAACCAACCAGTGAACTCACTGCATTACTTTTAAATGTTTGATTAATTGAAGAAGTAAACATATGATTACAATTAATAATTAATTGTGCATCCCTAATGTCAGGTGTATTTCGTTTATAGGCACAGTTACTTTGGCACAAACACACTCAGTCTTTAGCCTCATGCACATGGTTTCTCATGGTGAACAGAAAAGCCTGTAGGTTTATGTTAAGGACCATGAGCACTAACTCAGATGACCTGCAGTAAGCTGAAGAATGAATGAATGAATGAATGATTGATTTTCTGTTCCAAACAGGCTCTCATGCACTACGCCGGGAGTCGGAACTCGGTAGAGCACGGACTCACGTTGCTGGAAGTCTACTGTCTCTCCATCAACTGCTTTGCATCAGCGAGGCCACACCTGACAGCCCATTCGTCCAGCGTGGCCCTCGTGCTGAAGAGACTTGCGCTGTAAGTACTGCTTTCAGAGAACACCAGATCAGAACGCCAGATCTGATGGCAGATCATTAAAGAGGGATGGTGTCAGTTACGTAATAATGATTCGGTCATCCAGGGTTAAAACATCACAGCATGACTGTGCAGATTCAATTGTGTGGATTTAATTTCTTTCTTCCCCTCTTTCTTTCTTATTCGTTTCTTCTTCTGCCAGTCACACAAATCAGCACTGCGGTTTTTGTTTTATTTTTTCCTCGCTAATTTTTGTAGATTTGAAAAGAGTAGTTCAGACAGAAATTCTAATGCCGCCTAGGTGTGGCTATGACATGACAAATATTATGGTTAATCTACTGAGTCACGATGCACAAAGTCCACTTTAACAGGTGTCCCTATTAAAGTCCACTTTAATAGGGACACCTGTACACCTGCTCATTTATGCAGTTATCAAATCAGCCATTCATGTAGCTGCAGCACAGTGCATAAAATCATGCAGATACAGGTCAGGAGCTTCAGTTAACGTTTGCATGAAACATCAGAATGGGGGAAAAAGTGTGATCTATGTGACTTTAACTGTGGCATGGTTGTTTGTGCCAGATGGGCTGGTTTGGGTATTTGATAAACTGTTGATCCCCTGGGATTTTCACACACAACAGTCTCTAGAGTTTACACAGAATGGTGCAAAAAACAAACAAAAAAATATCACTGAGTGAGCGACAGTTCTGTGGGTGGAAATGCCTTGTTGATAAGAGAGGTCAGAGGAAAATGGCCAGATTGGTTTGAGCTGCCAGGAAGGATATAGTAACTCAGTCACTCTTTATAAACGTGGTGAGCAGAAAAGCATCTCTGCATGCACAAAACATCGATCCTTGGGGTCGATGGGCTACAACAGCAGAACACCACATCAGGTTCCACACCTCTCAGCCAAGAGCAAGAACCCGAGGCCATCATGGGCAGAGGATGTTGGTTTTTTTTTTTTTTTTGTTTGTTTTTTTACTCAGTTTTATTTATTCAATTTTGGTGTAGCTGATACACAGCTTGCATATGTGTATATATTTAAGATCTTTTCATTTTATCGTTATTATTTAAATGAATTGAATTCCTCACCTGAGTTCACTTGGATCTTTTACAGTCAGCCCTAACCTGTGTGTATGAGGTCAACTGAACATTCACACCATCTTTCTTTTTCTATTACTGACTATTTGTTTTTTCCCAGCATTGCCTAAATGCTGCTCTGTTCTGCTTTAATTAGGAGCTGCTTTGAATTACTTCTGTCCGTACCTCAGAATGAGATCCCTCTTGAAGCCTGGCTGCAGTTTCATGGCTCTGTTCAGGTGAGATGTGACCCTCAGTGCACCCACTTCTTTACAAAACCGCTCAAGAAGAGAGTGTAAAAATAAGATTGAAACCTGAACTGAAAATGCAGAAGTTAAAAGAGAATGTCTGTCTGGGAAAGAAATGTTTTTTTGTTTTTTTTCCTCTTCCTTCCATATATACTTAGGAAGTGTGTTCTCTCTTACAGAAACTTGTGCTTTGGGAATAATATTTCCCACTCTGTGTGTGTGTTACTAAACTTTAGTTTAGTTACATTCATGTACTGTTATTCATAAGGCAGTAATAAAAATTCTGTATTGCAACTCTTATTGCTCTTAAACGCTGTTGCAAAACATATTCAGCCAGTTGACTGTAACAGCAGATCTGCATGAGCTGAGTGAAGTGTTGGGGATGGGATACAGTACTTCAGTACATCTGCAAGAAAAAGTAAAAGAGAAACTCTTTCAATATTCAGTGAAAAACTGAATAATGTAACCTGAATAGGACTGAACTACAATCCTTTTCTGCTCCTTTTGTTGTACTTTGGGGAAATCGAAATGCTCAATCCCAGCAAAGATACTTCTGATTTATTAGGATTTAGAAAAAGGACATTTATTGTTACTAATTTAGGTGTCAGTTTGTTGTCAGTGACCCTTCTCCGAGATGAAAACTAAATGATATCCAAATAGCCCACTCTTCTGCTAAAAACATATGATGATTCACTTCATCTTTATTTGTATAGTGCACCTAACAATAGATGGATTTAGTTTTAGATTCCTAATGAACAAGCTAGAGGCGATAATGCCGATGCCAAGTGGTAACACACACTGCTAGATAAACTCTAAATCTGTCTCCTCTGATCAGTGTATGCATGTTATCACTTTGTGGTTGGAGAATGATGCTGTCACACTAATACCTTGTTTATCAACATTAGCAACCTTTTTGACAGCAGTTACATTTCTGTGTGATGAACGTTCTATACCTTTTTTTTGTAGCTTTAGTCTTTATTAGACTTAAATATAATATAAGTAATTCTACATATGCAAGTTAATGAGTTGATCAGTCATAGCTGTGTGATGGTTTCAGCCGAGTTTTATTTAGTCAGGCCACATAGAAGAAGAAGAAGGCGGCTTTAGTCACTGATGATATCCAGTTTGTAGGTCAGTACAATTTGTGCATTTAAGCAGATACAAATCTGGAGAGGCTGCTCTGGTGACTTTGGTTGAATGTAAACTTGAGAATTCAATGTGCGTGTCTGCAGGCGGCGCATGAAGCAATGCTGGAGTACGGGAGCACAGACCTACAGGCGCTGGTACAGATCACTGGAGAGGGCGGGGCATGGAGTAACCCCGCCCTCGTAGCCCTCCTCACCGAGCAGCCCACGGAAGCAGATGAATGTTAGCAGCTTTGCATTTCCTTGTTTTACACTTACAGCTGCAGTTTGTAGCTCAGTGTTTTTCTGTGCTTCACACCTGATTCACTTCATAAGCTGTTAGTCAAGCCTGAGAGAAATTCTCTGGGGAGATCTTGGTTTCAGAATTTGTGGTGTCAGATAAAGGGCTGTGCCTGGTTAATGCTTATATCTTGCAGTATTAACTGTTAATGTAATGGAAACAGTATTAATTATGTAGTGCTTTTTCCTATTGAATAGTAGGATTTCTCAAACTTTTTGCAGCCAGGGACCACTTTAACAGTAAAAAAAAAAAAAAAAAAAAAAAAATCTATACACACACACACATTATATTTATATATATATATATATATATATATATATATATCTTTTTTTGTGTGTGGACCCCTTCAGTACAGATTTATTTCATGAACATTACCCAGTTATTTAAATATGAAGCTTATTATTTAAATGTGTAGGATAATATTTTAGTTATTGTAGTCATACATCTTCCCACTCACCGAACACATTTTTATTTGAAATTGTGTTTGGATTTATCAATAACATTGCGTATAATACATTAACAATACATGCATATAAATACCAAAACAAATTACATCACTCTTCTGTAGGATTGCTCTTGTCCACATGGCAAACTGATATTAATCTGTTTATCTTCCCAACAGTAAATGCCTACCTGGGTCTGGAGGGAGGGGACTTTCTGGAGATGAGGGTCAAGCATCTGGAGAAAGTAGGAGAGGTTGAGAAGGCTCTGATCCTCACTAAAGCCTGTGGCAACTGCAGCTTGTTGCCCAATCAGGCCACCTTTCGCCAAACGTATGTCACCCAGCTCTGTCAGCAGCTGCCCAGCGAGGAGGCCATTCTAGAGGTAATTCACTCTGTCCCTTCGTATACGGGTTTGGCACTGAATCTAAGGCTGGGTGCCTATGGTCTTAATACACTTCTATACACGTAACACAAACAAACAGACACGCAAGTAGCAGTAGTTCTGTAGAGAAGACTTGGGTTGTTTATAGGCACGTTGTGTGATTGTGGAGGTAAATTTATTTTTATAAAAGGGAGATGCATGAAAACACACTGACCAAAGTTTGAAGGTGGTTTGGGAGAAGAGATGCTCAACTAATTGTTTTTTTATCATTATCGCATAGCAAGTTTCTGCCATGAACATTGTGATGGGCTGTCCTAAAAGAGCGGCTTAAAAGTTCGTTTTAATAAAAACGCCTCTTATTACATTCCGCTGTGTTGTTTTGCAGCGTTATGTTTTTGGGGCTGATTCTGAAATGGTGTGTGTTACATACAGTGCACTATGTAGAGTGTGCAACCCCATTATGAGTACAACGTCATTTGAGATTTGGTCTAACTTTGTGTTGGTAGTTTAAATAAATGACGACAAATACTCCCCTGTGAACACATGTTGATGCCAGATGGTGAGACGCAGGCATGATATTAAGTAATATGTAACAGTTGCGTTAATGCTATCGCAAAAACATTACTTTTCAGGTCCTTTACATTTAGTTAGGCATCATAAAATACTTTAGAGTTTGTTTATTGCATCTCATGTCATTGCAGCAACTTAATTTCACAGTGTGTTTGTTGTCTGTCATGCTACTCTAATAAGAGGAGAAGATCTGCAAGTAGGAGAGAGCAAAGTTGTTAAAGAGCTTGTTAAGTGATACTCCTCAATAGCTTAGTTAGTTGGAGCAGGGTCATGTTCCGCAGTACATTTTTTAAAGGCAGAAATAGATTTGAGTGGGTGTGATTTTCATAAACTGTGCAGTTTAGCAAGGACTCATCCAGGGCCGTGTGCTACACTTGTTTCATTAAAATTTTTTCTTGTCCTGGTTAGATTTCCAGACTGGATGGCAAGGATGTTTTGGACATCATTTGCAATATGGAGACGGAAGGTGATGAGAACACAGCCTTCATCCTTTGCACCACATACTTGACGCAGCAGCTGCAGAAAGGAAGCCTGTACTGCTCCTGGTGTGTGTTCATACTTTTGAGCTGTACAGATATTCTCTAGAGCTTGAAACTTGAATTAAAAGATTATGTTGAAATGAATGATATATGGATTTTGTCTTTTTGTTTATCATTTTTTCAGGGAGTTGACACTGTTTTGGAGTAAGCTGCAGAGGAGGCTTGAAGGTTCCCTTGAATCGTTCCTAGAGCGCTGCCTCCAGTTTGGGGCTATAGCAAAGACTGTCTACCATCTGCTCTTCCTTATTCGAGTAATTCAAACTGAGGTGAGGAATTGTTCATTTACTTGCAAGTTTTCTCTTTGTTTATCAGCTTTATATAGTTGAGTGGTACAACTGATAATGCCTTCTTGTATTTTTTTTCTTTCCTTCCTTTTTCTTTCTTCCCCACCCCCAGGTAATGCACCTTGGTCTGGCAGTGTCTGTTGAACTTTGTGTGAAAGCCCTCCAGCTTCCAAGGCAAGAGTATCCAGAAACCAAAACCACTGTCTGCAAAACTGTGGCCTGTCTCCTCCTGGATGATTTGGAGGTGCTGCGAGCATGCCAGCTCACCGATTTTCTTTTAAGCCCCTCTCCAGAGGTGTTTGCAGGCCTTGAGGATCTTTACAAGCGTCCAGATCAGAAGTATGACGAGGAGAACGGTATAATCCCAAATTCGTTACGCTGTGAACTGCTGCTTGCACTCAAAGCCCACTGGCCATTTGACCCAGAGTTCTGGGACTGGAAGACTTTAAAGCACTACTGCATGAAGTTGCTTGGGCTGGAACCTGAGAAAGAGGACAGTCGTGTGTTGGAACGTGTTCCTAGTGTGCCACCCGAGGTGAACAGAGATGAGGAGCATGTTGAAGAAGAAAAGCAGGATGGTGAAGAAGAAAAGCAGGATGGTGAAGAATGCAGCAGTTCTGAAGTGAAGAGTGAGCAGCACAAGAAAGATGAAGGCATGTTGCAACGAAAAAGCTCAAAAGTGCTTCTTTGGACTTCGGAACGATCCAGAAGGTGGCTTCAGTACAAAGTACGTTGTGAGATATGCCAGAAGGAGGTGATTGAGTCACGGTTGTGTCATCATGCCAGAAAACACGTGGAGAAGGGGATGTGGACGTGTCCTGTATGCCTGCAAAAATGCGTAAGCAAAGATGAGTTTGTGCCACATTCCAAAAAACACCTCCAAATGCCTCCATATCATCTGAAAAGGAAGAAAGTTAAAAATAAGGTGAAAAGCGAACAAAAGCTGGAAACGGGTGACTATAGTTTGAAAGACTTGGAACCTGGTGAGATACGCTTGGACCCATCCTCTGGTGTGTTAGAGCATGTCATGGAGCCAACTGCCATTGTGCCTAATAAGGAAGCAGACGATGATTACATCACATTTGATTATATCAGTACTCACTATAAGTTACAGGATCGTGAGGTTTATGTATGCCCTGCTACTGACTGTTCAAAACATTTCAAACTTTTCAAGTACTTGGGTGTTCACCTGAGGAACGATCACGATGACACAGACCCAAATGTCAAACATTACATTGAGATGAGTAATCGTCGAGAGAAGTGCACGTTCTGTAGGCGAACGTTTATAACAGCCTATCACAATCAGAAGCACCGGCGCGTACATTACGGAGATTGTCCTTACATGTGTGTAGTTGTGGGTTGCAATGCTCGTTTTGAATCAATCAATGAACTCATCTTGCACAAGCACAGACATAGCTTTCGGCTGTCCTACCACTGCGAACTGAAAGGATGTAGCCTCTCCTTTTGTGACTTGGGTCAGCTATACCACCATGAGGCTCAGCACTTCCGAGATGCAGCGTACACCTGCACCAGCCCAGGCTGCAAGAAGTTTTACTACTCTCGTCAGGAATTTCTGAAACACATAGACACCCATGGCATCACCTTCACAGAAAAGGACTTTGAGGCCCAGAGGAAAGCGAAAAGGAAACTTTTGCTGCCTGTTATAGAGGAGGATGATGGCTCAAAAGCATCCTTTGGATCAAAGGGGGAATGTTTAAATGGTGAACAAACAAACCTAGCATCATCACAACACTTGGAAAGCAAAGACTCCAAGGGTTTACTGACTTGTGTAGCTGTGTGTTTCGATGGTAAAAAATTTACCTGTGGCTTGGAAAAATGTGGAAGGACATTCACCAAAGCCAGAGAGATCCAAAAGCACTTGAAAATTGTCCATCCCAGCCAGTTTAAAAAAGAAAATACAGTAGGCAAAACAGTAGAAAATGAAAAGCCCTCAAAGGCTAAAGCTGTGAAAGAGCATAATGGTCAAGACAAAAGTCCTACAAAAGGATCTAGTCAAGAAAAGGCTACAAATTCTGCACTGTGTGATAAAACGCCTTCAGCACTCAGTAGTCATGGATGTCACACCGAACTGGCTGGTGCGTTGACCGAAATTGTGCTAGGGCTTAATCAGCTAAGTCTTAATTCCACCCCCTCTAGAAACGTAAATCACAGTTCACATGCTTCAGGATCTAAAGTGCCACAGGTGACCTGTCCTAAAACTGTGAATGCTATATCGCAAACCAAAGTAACAGCAAGCAAAATTGAGTTAGGATCTCACCAAGCAGCTGCTGATTTGGCGAGACAGCAGTTAAAGGCTCAACCACCTCACAAGGCAGAATCGCCACTTACATCGGTTAAGGATCCTTCCTTTAATGGCGATAAACAAGAAACCTGCCTGCATATAAGCAAGCCTTTCGCTTGTGAAGTTGAAGGCTGCTTCTACAAAAGTGTAACTAGTCATGCACTGATGCAGCACTACATAAAAAAGCATGACTATACCGATGAGAAGGTGAAACAGATGGACATTTTTAACCCACTCAAGTTCAAGCCTTTTAAATGCCACCTTTGCTCTAGGGATTACAAAGAAAAGAAGGAGTTGAAGGCCCATTTGCTTCAGAAACATAATCTGAGCAAGGACATGGCAGAGCAAATTCTGTGCTCGTTTGCAAGGAAGGTGGATGATTCTCCACATTCTGCTCTGACGACAAAGGAGGTCCATACTGAAAAAAAAGATGTGCCTACTGGGAAGAACAGGCTTCTAAATGGAGACCCTTGTGTATGGAAGGGCAACACTGAGAGAAGTAACGGCAAAATTATGACTGAACACAAGAGGCTGAGGGGTAACCACATTTCGTCGTCACAAAAAGGCACTTCTGAGGGTAAAACAGATGTAGGTGGAACCTCACTGAACAGGAGGGTTAGTAAACGTTTGATGACAAAAGTGAAACCAGACGAAGACAAACCCTATTGTTGTTTACATAAAGGCTGTGGTGCTGGCTTCGCTAAGAAGTTCAACCTTCTGCGCCACCTGCAGGTTGTGCATTACCACCGCTCCAATCTTTGTTGGCAGAAGACTTTCCCTTGTAAGCATGATGGATGTAATAAGCGGTTTAATCATCTATCCAGTCTGAACAGACATTACCGCAAAGGCCATCCAGTATCGGAGGATCCCATTCCGAGATTCCAGTGTACCTATCCCAAGTGCAATGCAACCTACCACCTGAAGAGCAGCCTTATGCGCCACACTAATCAAACACACCAGAATCAGACTCCACTGAAGTCCACAGCTCCATCTTCTGTCTGCAAGTTCAAAGATGTCTACAGGCGCTATGACAACTCAGGTCCCCTTGTGGTGCGTCTACAAAGCACGAACAAGAGAGAGCGATCCAATAGTGGGTGCCAAAAAAAACTGATCATCACATCCAGTTCTCAGTCTCTGAAGGTCTCCAAAAGGCAGCCTTTAAGATGCTCCCCTAAAGCTGAGGAGCATGTTGAACACACTGAAGAAACCCCAGAGGGACCAGATGTCAGATGTGTAAAACCAAAGAAAACAAAGGTTGCGTACCGGACACCTGAGGAGGCTTTGCAGATGTGCCAAGACCGCTGCTTATCAGAGGCTTATCCTTGCATGGTACAGAGCTGCAATTCTGTGGTATCTAGCAAGCGCAGCCTGCACCGACATTACTTAAAGTGTCACAAAATGCTTCACACCAAGGTGAGCAAAAACAAAGACACACTTTTTTATACTGCTGAGCGACTAGAAGAACTGATACAAAAGAAATCAACGGTATCTGCTTTGCCAGATTCAGACAGGGCTCCTAACGGGGTCCTGAAAATGGAGTATCAATCCGAGCTTGAGAACTCTGTGGTGCCACACCTTCCCATGAGCCTCCATTCTGTCAAAACCGAACAAGTGAAACAAGAGGCATCTCCCTCAAGGGATCCACCTCCTGATTGCAGCATAATGGTTGGTGCTGATGATGTGCTTTATGGGGAGTCTAATGGCCATGCAGAGAAGCTTGTTGACACAGAGAGCCAAACTCAGGAGGAACGAACAAAAACTGACTCTCCTGCACCTCCTCTTGTGCCCCCTCCACCCCTTGACCTTTCTCCACCATCTACCCTTAGAATAAATGTCAACAATGCTTCACTGGACCCTTTAAACAGAGACAGTAAGGCTGTTAGTGTTCCTGCTACCATCTATATACACACAAATGCTTCTTTGACACGTCAGCCTCTAAGGGGGAAAAATTCCGAACTCTCAGAGCCGTTGCCTTCTGCACCTCATCCACTGGCTCAGAAAGATGCCATGGTACCCAGTCTAGGTCAACGGGCATTTGACATGGCGGCTTACAAGCCATTGGGTTTTGAATCCTCCTTTTTGAAATTCATACAGGAGAAGGAAGAGAAATCCCAATTTGAGCCCCTGCGGACAGTGGCAGTCTTAAACCCCTGCTACAAACCCGATGTTACTCGCCGACGTGATTCCTTCCGACACAACTCCTCTGTCAAGGAGAACAACTTGAGACGATCCGGCATCAGTCACAGCCGGATGTCGCACTTGTCACCCCTTAAGTCCTTGCTTTCCACAGAAGAATGTAGTTCTATCCAAAACCTGCGTTTTATCTTGGAAAGGGCCTTAATGGGCTGTGGTGACCAGGCAATAAAGCAGCTTCAGTTCCTCAAGCCTGTGGTGGTCCTGGAAAGACCCAAGTCATCAGCTTCCCTGCTTGATCTTCTGCCCTCTGAAACACAAGCATAAACTGCGCAACATGCTACTTAGGACTGTGTAGAGAGTTCACCTCATGTTTTTGTTTCCTTTTGTTTTTGGTGATCCAAAGTACTTCCACAGTATTTTTTAATTATCGTTATTACAACTTGGTTATTTGCCAAACCGCCAAGGTGTTGTACCTTGATTGCTTACCAGTCACATGTTTATGTGTGTCAGAAAGAGCAAATAAAAAAAAAATCTGGGTATTAAATTGCAAAGATGTGTGTTTCATTATTTAGGCTCATTCTATACACTTTCACAAGAAAGGGCATTCATTCGTCCAATACCTTTCACATTTATTTAAAGGACATGAATGTTTTAGTCATTTTGTTGACAAAGTAAATAATGCAACATGTGAACTATAAAAATAATATTTGTTGCCTTCTATAGTTTAAGGCATTAGCTGGGTGAGATGCTATTTAAGTATATACTGGTTACTGGGTTACTGGTTTATTTTTAAAAGCAATTTCTAACTTAAATGCTGGACATTTTACCCAAACGAAAAACTTTTGTCAGAGTAAGATTGACGTACTCCACCTAACACAATAGAATTTCTATTCCAAAACAGTGATTTTGATTGTGTATATTTGATGCCCGTGTTAGCGAAGTGACGGTTGTTATTCCTCACCATGAGTTGTATGGGCCCAGAAAGATGAGCTGGCTATGTGCAGTTCTTCTGTTCTGCAGTACACACAATATTTTTATGCAGGCAACACATCATTACATCTATACAGATGTGTTTAACAAACCAGCACAAAGCATCCATACAGTCATGTCCTCGTAGGTTTCCTCTGGGTTCTCTGGTTTCCTCCTTTAGGTTTGTTGGTTACGCTAATTTGCTGTAAGTACGAATGTGGGTGTGTAAGGATTTCTAAGGTGGACTGCTGTCCCATTCATGATGTGTCCCTGCCTCATGCCCAGTGTTCCTGGAAGAGCCTCTGGATCCACCTCGACCCGTATGAAGATATCGCAGTTACTGAAGATGATTGAAGGAATAAATGCTTCTGCAGCCCAGAGCTATTTCTTGAAGTGGCCAGCTTTGCATATAAATGTAAGCAAGAAAACAGATTAATGATCACTAAGCCAAAAGACTGTTTGATTTGGGATGATGCATTTCCACTGCACTTCTAAGTAAGCTGTCCTATTTGTGTTGCTAATTTAATTCTTAAATGGTTACATATTTTTATCTACTCTTTGCTCCTCTTTCACTCTCAGTAGTAGGAGTTGCGCTGAAAGTTTGGGACCATTTGTAAGTGAAAAAGCCATGGCGTTGGTGGTTATGTAAATGATTCATCAAAACTCAAGATTTGTTTAGTATGGCAAGACTAATGCAAGAGGTAGAGTGATTGCTGCCTCTTGTTTTTATTTGTATTGTCTTTTTCCACTTGTTTGCTGGCTGTCAGTGTCTATTATAAGATACTGCATATTTGATCAGTTTTATTAGAAATGATAGAAATTGCCAATACAAACATGGACTGTGTTGCTATCATTACTTGATTGGTAGTTCATTCTTGGCCATAAAACCTCTGGTTGTAGGTCTGGGGTCACACACTCCAGTCCTGAGGACCACAGCACTGCAGAACTTAGCCTTCTACATCATTTTCTCTCACCATTTTATTAACGAGGTCTTTGTCAGTGGAATTTGGTGTTTATAAGAGATAAAACATCTCTAGGGCTGTATCCTCCAAGGACTAAAGTCTGCCACCTCCCCCCACCAACACATTGCTTTTAGGAATGTGCACAAACCAGCTCCCATATGAGTCTCTGGCAACGCATCCGCCTGAATGAATCCAGTGAATGATTAGTAATAATTTAAAAGTCAATAATAAAGGATAAAAGGATCGAATAATGAACTGGGGCTCCCAGAACTTTTGTACATTTTATTTACGGCTGCACTCTGTGTAGATGAGGGGTGCTCATTTCACTCATGATCCTGCGCTACATCAGATTTCTGCTTCTGTTCATACTGATTTTGACATCCTATAGATGCAGTCTTTACAGTCTGTTAACTGAAAAAGAGGGACTTGACTTAAGAAATATTTTAGTTTGAATTTTGCTCATAGAATGACCATTTTTCTAATAAAAAGATGAAATTTTCTTATTTTGAAAGGCCTTGCATGTTGAATTTCTTTGAACATTTGAATACTACTTGCACTGAGATTCTCAAACTCTTAAAATGAATGAAATTTTAATCGCTCCACTGCATCATGTTTAAGTTTGCGTGTAACCTGAGATTCATTTTAACTGCTGAGGAAAGTTTTAAGATAACTGATCAATTCGTATGATAGACTGGCGACTCATCCAGGGTGTATTCCCGCCTCGCAGCCAGTGTGCCTGGGGTCGAACATGACCAGGATAAAGTGGTTACTGAAGATAAATAAATAATTGATTAGTTTGATTAGTTATATTAGAATAGAGTTGACCTTTGTGCATCTTGATGTTGAGAGATTCTAACTAGTTCACAGTGCTGTGGCAATCACATAGGCTCAATATGGCTTTGTGATTATATAGGCCGGTCTATGATTAAAATATGTGGAAGCTGAATTTTTTTAATAGTTATTTATTGTTACCACTTCCTAATTGGCTGCTGTTGTCAAAATTAGCATCTAGGGATGTAGGAAGTCAACACAAAGAATAAATTAATGAAAAAGAATTAAAGATGTCTTTCTGTTACTAAAGGAATGAGAGGTGTGGAGTAAAGAAGCAAACAGAAACCGAAAAATGCTTATCAGAAAACTTTAGTGAGGAATTATGTCCATCAAAACACACAATTGCTTTTCATATTTACAGTGATGATAGAAACGTCAAAGAGTAAGGGAGATGATATTTACAAGTTACACACATTTTAAAAAAAAAACTCACCAGCGTGAGATGTGAGCGGAGCTGAAAGCAAAGAAATTAATCAAACAAAACACATACTAACTCCAACCAATTCAATACTAATCTAAACAAAGAAAAGAAGTCTTCAGCGGAAACACCAACTAACTACACTCGCTAACAAAACAAATACAAACATTTGCTCCAAGGACTAAGCTTATCAGGCACCTGCTGCTCTTGTGTGAAGGTCACGAGTGTTGTGTTTCCATTCTTGAACTGTTAGGCAGAACTTTGCTTTAGACTTTAAAATCTCCTTTCAATCTGTGAGTCATAAAACAATTCCTATCCAACCTGTTTCATAAAGTAAATATTAATGTTTCAGTTTGGCCTGTTTGGACTAAGTTTGGCACTGGTCTGTTATAGGAACATACAAACTGACAAGTGAAGTCAAATTAAAAGCAAGCAGTCTGTTTGGTGGTTTAATTTGAACTGATCGCCTCATCCAGTGTTCTCAAAGGGGTCTGATTTTTAAAATGCTGTTGTGGAAATCACAGCCCACTCTTCTCAAAGTTATATTTACTGAGATCTTATAGTAAATTATTAGTGGCATAAACCTCGGGCTTCTACCCAATACAATTTTGATTCTTAAGGCAACGATCTGATATTTGACAATTCCACTGAATCTGCTACAATATCATATGATTTGTTTAATAACCTGTGACTGATATGTGACCCACTTTTGTTCAGAATCTTGATTAATTTGGGATTAATTTGGGAATGACAATGACGATAATATAAAGAAGGACTTATGAGCAAATCACCTTGCTAGCCTATTTACGCTTCAGTGTATCAACTTGTATTCAATTATAATAAATGCATGATTGTTGCCTCAATTCATTTGAATCAATATATTGATCCAGATTGTGCGATTGTTACATTCCTTGTTATTATGGCTATTTGACTGATCCAAGGAGTTGAATGAGTTTAATCCAAACCTCAGGAACTCAAAAACAAGCAGGCCAATAATTAATGATCCCTTGGACCTAATGTGTTCTCTCAGAGGAAAGTTCAGGAATAAAGAGCTCCATGACTCCAATAAATAGACAAAAAGCTATTGTACACGTTTAAATAATGTTCATGAGAGAAATCTGTTCTGATGGGGGTCTGTGGAATTGATCTGCAAGTTAAAGGGATCCCTGGCTACAAAACGCAGAGCTCACAAAGTTTTTTTTTTTTTTTTTAAATTTGTTAATGAAAAGTAGGAATATTATGAAACTTTATTCACTGAGGTCTGTTTCAGGCTCAGTGGAATTCTGGGCCTAGAAAGCTGAACCAAAATGAAAAAGAGCAATTCTTTTTCTTATCACTAAAAGAATGATGTTTTTTTTTCATTGCAGCAGAAGATAAATGATCATTTATTTGTTTGCACTTGTAGCACATGCATTTTGTATTGTACATTTTAAATGAGTCTGCTGGTGAAAACTCACCTCATGTGGATGAATAAACAGTCTCATTAAATAGCTGCAAGCACTTTGCACCTTCACGTGTGTGAATGAGTGTGAATGAGTGTGTGAGTGTGAGAAAGAGCTCTTCTTGAGTGGTGTGTATATGTCAAAATGTTTACACTCAGGGAGATGCTGAAAGGTTTAAACCTCATAAAACACCGCCCTCTGGTGGAATGAAAAATACTCTAATATGATGAAGCTATTTTAAAACTCTAAAACTCTTCAGCCATGTTATTTATCTATTTTTTTTTTTTAATGAGTTTAAGCCAAACCTCAAAACTGTCAAACTAACTACTTGTCTAATGTCTTACTAATGCTGTTAATACAATACTATACAAAATTGTAACACAGTGTAACGGGTTTGTGCTCTGCAGAAAACTGAAGAATGAAAATTGCAACAACAAACAACTATATAATGATACACATTTGCCAAATGTGCCTATTATTTAGATTATGCTCATAAAGTATATCATGTATCATGTGATCATAACTGGAGCACTGAAGGATTTTACACTAGAAAAAGTCCCTGCCTACAGAAGACCTCAATTAAACAAACAAATAAAAATAATATAAATATAAAATATAAATATAAAAATAAAATAAATATGCATGTAGTTTCTTAAGCCCTGCCTTCTTTTCTTGCTCCTCAAATCACTGCTTAGCAAACGGTGCTACTGGATAACAGTCAAACCTCCAGCAGGTGCATACCGTTTCTCTTGGACATGTTTTGATCTCAAAGCTGTAGTCATGATGAAAAGATGCACAGTTGAAGTGACGTTAGATACACTGATGCAGTGGGTAGCGTTGCTGCCTCACAGCTCCTGGGTCCTGGGTTCGATCCTCAGGTTACTGTCTGTCTGTAGAGTCTTGGCACATGTCCTCCCTGTGTCCACATGGGTTTCCTCCCACCTCCCAAAAACATGCCAGTAGGTGGATTGGCTACTCTAAATTGTCTCATTCCCGGGATAGGTTCCGGATCCACCGTGACCCTGACCAGGATAAAGCGCTTACTGAACGTAAGTAAGGGAATGAGTATTATATTTTGTTTCAAGCTCCAGGCAGGACACAAAAAAAAAACAAGGGATATTTCTTCCATTTTAGCCACCATTACCATCACTCTATTGCTATTTCTAAAGGCATGACGTGATCCATATTAGCAGTAAGCTACATCAGGCACTAATGGCAATCATTAATGTACCCAATAATTGCTGATCCAATAACAGGAGGCAGATTGGCTTTAGGTTCTATGCTAAAATCACTGCAACGCACAGCCTCTCGTGGCTCACTGCTTTTATAAAACGGCGATAAAAACAATATGATAAAATCCATTTATTATTAATAACTGGATGTTTGGATCAGACAGACATGAGAGACAGTCTTAGCAAAGCTACTCTTATGGAATTGTTATGTATACATTTCTGAAGGTTTCATGGTTTCATGCGCCGCTTACTTTGAGCTAGAGATTGGACAAAAATAAGAATATGTGTTTTGTATAAAGACGATATAAGTGCACTTTTGGGAAATGTGTTACTACGTGTCTATGGTTAACACACAGGATACAGATGTAGTGGACAGAGATTAGGTTGAAATGCATTGAAGTTTTCTTTACGAAACAGAAAATTCTTTATTTATTTTTTTTTTTTAATCTAAATTAGTAATAAACAAGTAGCCAGTAAGAGTTATTGTGTCATAATGAAAAAGAGCCAATCAGGTTGCAAGAGCAGGGGTGGGCATGTGTAAGGGGGGTTGGGGGCGTTTCCTATTTTAATAATTATAGACTCTGGATTTCTTAATGAGGCTAAAAGGTAGGTAAGAACACTGAGATGAGCTCCCAACAGAAGTAAGTTTGTTTGGTGGTTTTTTATTTATTTATTTGTTTGTTTAATTTAATTCATTTTTTTAAACTCTAAGTTGTCCTCTAGAGGACATCTGCTTAAGGGAAGAAGGTGAAACACTGTTACTTGGGCATTAAAACAGCAAGTGTTCCTATAGGGATGAAGAAATTCTAGAAAATCCCTACGTCTTGGTGTATTTTTCTAACTATAACTTAATATTACTTTATGGTAATATCGTATTATTCTTCTTATTAGTTCACAGTAAACAACATAAGTCTATTTTAGGCGTGGCAGTGTGTTCACTTTAAATCTGGAGTAAAATCTGTGTATGTTTAAGCTTCAACCCAAACCTGTAAAACCTGTCAGTGTGGACTCTCACTGGTTCATCCATGCCTCAGTGCTCTAATCAGCTTATATTAAAGCAAAAAGCCACAAGGGGGTGCAAGTTACAGTGAGTTTATCATGGGTAAGGGTGTAAAAATCACTAACACACACCTTTGAATGGCTTTTGCTTTTAAAAAACAGCATCAAAACCAATGAAAATAAAATCCAGTGTTCAGTCGCTAATTTCATTTAGTCTGTTAACAGTAGGCTTCGGATGAACACCATCTTTCCCAAAGATATTCCCTCAGTTGTTGTTCTGAGGTTCTCCCATTGGGAACGATGGTGTTCATCTCTCCAGTACCATTACAGAGAATTGTAGACTCCATACCAGGGAGCACTGATGCTCTTTTAGTGGCCCAACACCTTACTAACCCTACATTTTACACATGATCCTACATTTAACTAATAAGGATCTTGTTGAGCTCTTTATTACAGTAACAGTTATGAATAATGCATAAGATTAAAAGCTTATGTGAAAGACTTGACTTTTTGTTTTGCCAATAAAGGAATGATTATAGAAAGACAAATGGGCTTTTTTTTTTTTAAGGGAAGTGAGTCCATGTATGAGTAAACACTACCTGCATGGCGTTGCTGTGGTGTAAAGAGCAGGTTTTAAAGGACACCTTTTTTTGGGGCAAATATAAAATAATTTGTTTTGTTTTTTTAAATCTTCGAGAGAGACACTGGTAAGGGAATGAATGTTGCTGTTATAGCTGCTATAAGGAGTAACACGAACTAACTATATGTAAATATAACCGGATTAAAAAGTATAATGTGGTGTTCTTTAATAAATGAAAACTGTAATTCAAATGATGGAAATGATGTCATTGTTGCTTCAGGATGTGCTGTTATTGAAAAATAATCAACTTTGCTATAGTAACACTAACGCTGCTTCAGGTTGGGCCATACCACACCACCCTACCATTGATTATTTTCCCATAGCAGCATGCCCCAAAGTGTTTTATTGCTTACTCGTTACAGAGACTTGACACCATCGAATAGTGACCTTAAAACAAACGAAGCCGATGACTTAAGAGCTAAAAACCTGCGAACTTAATCATGCAAAAGCTAGTTAAAGGGGTTGTAATGTTGTGGCATTCCACAGGTTTTGGGGACAAATTAAAAAGGTTCCTACAGTTAAGGCAGTCGGAACAGCCTTTTATATTCCTATGAGAATAGTAATGAATGTTTATTAACACTACAGGTACAGGAAATCAAATAGCGTGTTTTGTTTATTTAAGTAGTAGTGAGGCGTTCTGTTAATAGCTAGCTACTGAAAAGACACTGTCTTTTAAGAGACTCTTGTAAGAGAACATCTGTGTACAAGATTTTTTTGTTATAACACCTTTTTCCATTTTATACAGGGGCCTGTAATATTATGTAATATATCAGCTGTTAAACAGAAGACTGTCTGAATATATGTAATTCTTACAGCAGTACAGGGTGTCCCAAAACTCTCCGTACATAGGGGACTATGTTTGCCAGCACCACAACACTTCCAGTCTTTTTGAATTTGTGAATAAGTTTGGCAGCAGTGTGTGTGGTGTCCTTCCCATGTTAAAGGCCATTGCAACCTTGCGACAGCTTCCCAATCCAGCCATGAGAATGATTTCAATACGATTAAAAATAAATACAATACAATAAAATATACACACACACATACATACATACATACATACATACATACACATACACACATACATACACACATACATACATACACACACACACATACATACACACACACACTAAGTATGAAAGATTGTGAATGTATGTACATTATGGACTTTTGGAACACCCTGTATTATAAGTCCTCAATCAAGTTTAAAATACGCTTCAGTTTTCCAACAGAAAATCTGCAGCTGCAGTGAAAAATCCAGTCAGTTGTGAGTTCAGTCCTTTATTATGTACAAACAGATAGACTGTACATAGTCTTGTTTGTGTCCAGTAGTACAGTAAGGTTTAGCAGCTTAAAAACAAAACAAAAAATGTAAACCACATATGATACTTTGCCAAAAAAAAAAAAGTAGTAACTGTTTAAATAACAACACATTTCATAAAAGTATTTAAAACAGACTGAAAATATGCTCAAATTTTGTGTTTGGTCTTTGACAAAGGCAGCTGAAGGGAATTTGAGCAGAGAGCTCAGTAGCTCAGTCTTTCTGGACATACTGTTAATACAAATGACAGGAAAAGAAGAATTTATTCAGACCTTGTATTAAATAATTGTGTTAGCACTGTTTTATTAAGAGTTTAACATGCGTCTGATGCCAAACCAAGTTTAAAGAGGGAAGAAAAAAAGAAAAGAGAGAGGTTCGGTTGATTTGTTCAAGGCTTTGGTCACTCGGAAGAAAAAAATAAACTGAGAAACAGAGACACAGATAGCTAGAGTCCTACTAGATAATCAGACACTGAGAAATATTCTCAATGCAAGAATCCAGTTTTTAATGGTTCATATGATATGGTCTGTGTGGCTAAGAGACTGTGCATTCCCATGATGCATTGAGAAAGCGTCAGTTGTAACAGTTTTAACAGAAATGTTTGTGGAATAAAATAAAGCAGAAGGCTAGATATGTTTATGTAGCATAAAGCGACGGGTCATGTTTCTTTAGGGACTTGTGTGTTGTTTTCTCTCGTTAGCCACTAATTAGCCTGTTAGCAAGCAGGTCATGAGCTAATTACAATAATAGGAACTCTAGCTTTTGGGATGCACGTGTAATGTGTAGGGGACATGGACCTAGGCTAGGGGACACTCAGTGGAAAAAAACTGACTCAGAGGCTAGTAATGCTAAAGCTAACATGCACACACACACACACTTCCCTACATACATATATATATATAAACTTCATATGGTCCCATTCATGTTCTACTTCAGTCTTTTAGCCTACATTGTTATGTAACTTTTGTGTAATTTCTAAAGTGGAAGTGCATAGCAAGTCTTTAATGGTATCAACTCGTACAGAAAAGCTAAAGCTGCGAAACAAATCAAAGCATACAGGAAGCAAAATGTAATGATAGCATGTTAGCTAACCCCTAATGATCCACTTGCATACATTAAATACTTTTTAAAAACCCAACATCATTGCTCATTGTAATCGGCCTGGAATTTTTAAACCCCAAAGCCTCTTGATGCATGGATTAGACCACGAACATGCATCTCTGTCTAATCCAGATTTCAAATGTCTCCAATATGATTGGCTCTCTCATTGCTTTTACAATTTGTACACACACACATACAGTATGAGCCTACATTCAGAATGTTGTGTTGACCTACGGCTCATAATGCATACTATTTAAAACCCACATTCAGTATATTACTGTCATGATAAACCAGTACAGTACATTATTGCTCCACAGTCCATGAGACGTTGATTGGTTAAAACGAGCTCAGTAAAGCGAGTGTATTGCTTTCTGCGTGGGTGTAGTAGCTTCGCCTTACAGCTAGCTAATGAAATACATAGATTTGTAATAACAGAAAAACGTGTATTAATGTTTACGTTAAAAAAACATCTGATGGCCATCAGGGGACTATTTTATTTGTAGTTATTTATGTAAAGTGCAACTCTGTTATATATCTGTATAGTGCTAATTTAAAGCCATGTGATTACTCAAATATTGTCTCGTATCACTACTCTAGTATTTTTTGCAAACCCTGGGAACAGGTAATTAAATAACCCCCAATAACTGACCCAACAGATTTATACATATATAGATATATTTATGATATTTTGGTAAATATTAATATTATTGGCTTAAATATTCATGAAGGATCTGCAGGTTCTCGTAATTCTGGCCAGTAAATCTTCAGATGCAGTTATACAAGTTTTACATATTTGTAAGTTAATTATAGGAGTTGAAATAATCTCATTTTAGAAAAAAATAAAGGTCAGAATTTTAGTAACCTCAAATGTATGACTGAATGTCTGGAATGTGTGAAGGGACATTATATATTAAAAAAAAAAATCAAACCTGTATAATCAAAGAAACGATGGTGAATGGGAGGAAAGAAGACTGAAAGTTGGCTGTGACCTTTAACTATGGGTCACTGTTATTTTACTGAAACTCAGTTCAAAGATGAGTTGAACGTTTTCAAATTTTGAGATTGTCATCACAAGCAATCTGAAAAGGAATGAATTAAGGAGGTTGATTTTAAAAAATGAATTTCTGAATTTTTTCTGAAAACCCCAACTTTAATTCACTTTAAATCTTACATGATTAAAGTTCAAACCAAATGGATAAAAGGTCCAGTAAGCTCTACTTGTGATTATCTCAGTAGAGTAGCAGCCGCTGCAGAGGGGAATGACATCGTCATAAAATACATCACATGCTTTCTCACGGTCTTATACACTATTGTGCAGTGCATCTCTTACAAATATCCAGTTTCTGTTCAGTGCAGGTTTGCATATTTCTTTGCATATGTTGTGCTCAAGCTGCCTTTCCTCAATTCCTCTCAATTCTCTCACTTGCTGTTCTCTGCTCTTCAGGTGATTTAGTGAAGTATGGAATGCACAGGAGGTGTGTGTGTGTTTGTGTGTGTATACCTGCACAGTGCAGACACAGGAGGGTGTGTGTGTGTGTGTGTGTGTGTGTGTGTGTGAGAGGGAAAAAGAGGCCAATCCGGTAGCGCTTGCAGCTATACGTGTGGATGAGTTGTGCTGAGAAAATCACTAGAGAGAGAGAGAGAGAGAGAGAGACAGAGACAGAGACATGGTAACATTTCTTTTGCCATCACCTTCATTCTATCTATCCATCGCCTTCATCCCATCCATAAACACCTTCATCCACATCCAAACATTAATACCTTAATTTGTTCTATCTATTCATCCATCTGTCTATAAATACCTTTAATCCATTCATCAACATCATTCTTTCCACTCATCCATCCATCCATCTACCAACACTTTCATTTTATCTGTACATCCATTCATCCCTCCATCCATCAACAGCTTCCTTCATTCCAGCCATCACCATGTACACCTTCATAACTTGTCAGTTATTGCTAAATTCTCTCTGTCTCTCCGTCTCTATCTCTCTCTTTTTCCTCTCGTTTACCTGAGTATGTGAGGCAGCTGGGGACTGCGGTAGATGAACTTGTGCCTGTAGCCCTGAGTGCTGGGAAACGGAATAAACTGCACTTTGTGTCCATTCAGGCTCTTGGACTGAGCTGCTATATTGTACAGCTGAAGGAGAGGAAGAGAGGAAAAAAGTCATTAGAGGGAGGAAGCATGGAGCAGGAAGCATCTCAGTAGAGCAGTAAACAAAGAGAAGTTAGATATGGACTATTGACAACACACACATCATTCCACTCCATAAGAATGTAACAACCGTACACGATAATAAAAAGCCAAGCTCGGTTATTCAGGATGCTGATTAACTGGATCACGTGTGTGAAAGGTGTGAAAATAAAACCATGTAAGAATGACTCTCACCTTTTTTCCTAAGTGGAACGGGACGACGGGATCGTCCTCAGCGTGGAGGATCAGGACTGGACAGGACATATGATTCACACTAGAGTAAAAAAAAGAACACCAGGCGCAGTTTTCTTTAAAAAAAGGTCAGTATAAATTTGCTTATTGAACAGAAAAGGTCATGCGCTGTTCAGACCGTTTAGAAGAAAATGGTCTCAAACCATTTTAAAAATAAGTTAACGGTCATGTAGCCAACGATCAGTGAAGCTAAAAGATTTTATATGTGAGGTTAAGAACTTTAACTGGTGGTTCCTCGGTTTAACAAAAACAAAAAAACTAATATATACATATATGGTACTATTTTATCCATTCATTTTTTTCCATTTAGATATTTTACGCCCACCATGACGGGGACGTTTACGCTCATATATTTAGTGTTTTCCACCAAACTGGTGATGATATTTGCAATATGATCACAGTTATCCTCAACAGGAAGTGATGTTGATGGTCTGCCACTTGCGCGCTAAAAGATATTAGGCATGCCATTTTAACAGGCTAATGATACATGAAAAACTAACAGATTAAAATAAATCAGAGTTTCAAATATTCTACCATTTAAAAAAAATGATTGCATTATTGCAAGCTTAACAAAATTGGAGTACTGAATCTCATAGCAGTGTGAGACTGGTACAGGTGTAAAAGGATGGAGCAAGTATGAAGCGATGCAGTATAAATACAGAGTGAGCATTTGTGCACAGGTTTCTCAGCCTGCACTATTCTATTCTTACACTGTCAAACCTGTATATACCACCACACTGTTGCGTGGCAACAAAATGCTCAGATTTCTGCTGCAATGCCTTTGCAAAAGCTGTGTTTTGCAAAACTGTGTGTGTGTTCTGTGTTAGAGTATGAGTCAGCTCGCCTGCTCTTGATGCAGAACATTACACGGACTATAAATAACAGTGGTCAGTGATGCAAAAGCCAGTATTAGTCAGCTACACTTACATGAATAAAAAGCACCCTGGGCAAAAATATGAGCTATGTAAAGTTGTTTCGCTATATATTTCAACCTTTCAATATTCCCACTGTTTTATAGCACAAACAATTCAATCAATATTTGACTGAGAAATATTGACAACTCCCTGGTTTAAGGCTACTTGCTATGTTCAGTGTTATTTCCATATATATGAAAATGAAATCTTCCTAAGCAGTGTAAAATCGTTGTGTGCTGCTGGGGCTTTTTTGATCAGCAATGTGATCAAGATTTTGGGATGACCTAATAATGTGGTTCCCCATTAAGAGTTACAAGCTGTGAAAGTCTATGAGGCCAACAGAGTGATAAAAATGACTTGTTAACAAGATGCAAGAGATTCCAGCTGGATTAATTACAATAAAGTGAGAAACGGACCGTGAGAGTGAGACGTATGGACACACGCACAGACACTTACTTCTCATCGCTGGGAAATCGGATGTCATTGGCAGTGATGGAGTCCAAAAAGAACCAGTCAAAGCCTGGCAGATATCTGTAAACCTACGACATTATACATGAAAAGCCAATTACAATCCCAATACAAATTTCCTTCTCTCACATACACAAATATAGGATAATAATAATAATAATAATAATAATAATAATGTTTCAGTTAGATTATACATTTCTTCAGGGACCTATCTAAGCAACTATGATTAAGCAATTAAGCAGAACAAAATAGGTCACATGCTACTATTTTTTTTGTCTCATGACCAGCTATTTGGATGAAGGTTTTGGTAATGCATGGTTTTCTACACAAAAGGTTGTAGGATGTAGGAAATGGGACCAAATGTGGATTTTAAATTCAAATAGTATAGTTCAGACATGTAGATGGCCTTTGAGTATTTATACATGACTATCTTTCTTGCACCCTCTTGTACATGCATGCACACAATGTATGCAATGGGCTCACCATGGAGAAGGGGTGGCTCTTGGCCTCCTCCCTGATGTTGGTAAAAGGAGACTCCAGGATAACAGCGTCAGGTGGTGTTCCTGCAAACACAGCAGGAGAGCGCAGCTTTAGAATGAAACCATTACTCTTCCACACCACACACACACAATGAGTGTATATGCATTAGTAAATTACTTTATTGTCGGTACACAGTTCCATAACGTAACATAAAACTGTAGGACTACATTAGCCGTATAAAATTAGAGGTAGACATCGATAATTCATCTTACAGTTGCTATCTTTGCATAAAGGGTAGCTTTCCTTCTTGCAAATTTAAGGGATTGTCTGACCTGCCGAATATGAATACACACATTAAACACACCAAATGGACTATGCTACGTGGTAAACCTTCATTAACTATCGGCCAAATTAATATATTTAACCAGAATATCCATTACATTCCAGTACGAGACCTGAAGAGTCAACAGACAAACAGCAGTCAAACAGCCTTTAGACTGTGCTGGTTAGTTTTATCACATATGCACACACTTACCTCTGTCACACAGACGCCTGGCTAAGTTAGTGGCCACTCTGGAAAAGCAGAAATGAATACACACTGTCAGTCACATGCTCGCTCTCACCCTTCTCCTACTATTATACTTCCATCTAAACCTTTATGTACATTTTTGTACTGTAATATCCACCAATTCTCCCTGTACGAAAAATGTTAGTGATTAGCCGAGATATATTTAGTGTCTGACATATATTTAGGGTCTTACTTTTGCAAAGGAAGTATGAGGCTGCTATAGCTAACAAGAAATGAAAGCATACAACTTGCACAAAAAAAAAAAAAAAAAAAACCACCTACAAGGGGCATTGATAACTGCAACTTAAAGCCTAAGATTCTTTCAACTACCATTAAAACAACATTATTAACATTAACAATGAACATGAATGAATAAACCATGAGTAATGTTTATTCTAAAAATATTTTGTTAAGTTTACACTAAAAATATTTAGTGCTTGTATTAACTGAAGGCAATTTTCTTGGACACCATCATTTTTTAGAATATTCATAAGAAAGAACTTTAGTAGCCAAGTTATTTTAGAGCACTTTGCCATATCATATCGTTACGGTCCATAGGGCACTCTCTGAAACCTAAAATCTGAACACAATCTCCAGGAGCAGAGCATAAAAAAACCCCTTCAATGTCTCGTTTCTGTCCTGTCACTCAGGTGGTGAAATAAACCTCCCCTGGCTGCCTTCAAACAGAGACTGAACAACCACTTCTTTACTCAGCAATTAACTGAGCATTAAATCCATTTTCTTTGTTTTCACTGCTATAATAAGTTCTTCTCCAACAGGGTTTCAGCTTAACTGTATTCTTAGATCCTGATCTGTTTGTACTAGCACAGGGACATATTTCTGATGGAGACTACAAAGCTCATCTGTAAGTTGCTCCGGATAAAAGAATGGTGTAAATGTAAATTAGGGTGTGATCTGCAGCCATGATTTGATTCTTTAACAGGAGAACTAGACCCACCCAGTTCCCAGAGAGTGGCCCCAGATGTAGAGCGGCTTGTTGCCGATCCTCTGCTTCAGCCACTGGTAGAGGAAGAGAGCATCCTGGGTCATCCCTCCCTCAGAAGGGCTGCCTTCTGAATCGCCCCAACCTGATACACACAAACACACACGTGTTTACACATCGCCACATACACATATACATTATACATTTTATACATATATACACACACACACAATATATATATATATATATATATATATATATATATACACACACACACAATATATAAAAAATCACAACATAATTGCATAATAATGGACTCATAAGCAAGGTGTCTGTACAGGTTCATAGGCTCTCTCACTATAATCATTATTTAATTTTACACATTTACTTACATTGTAGAATAAATTTAATTTTAAACAAGGTTTACAGAAAAAGCAAAGAAAGCTACTTACCTCTATAATCAAATGTGACTACATGGTAGCCTAATGAACTAAGGACCTGAAAGACCAAACAGAGAGAGAGAGAGAGAGACGGTTAGTATTTAGATATTTCATAAACATTTTATAGAGAATTTGCTTTGAAAAATAAAGGTTAAATAATTTGGCTAGCCTTAAAGTCATCCAACCCATGTTTCGAAAATCATATTTTCCCCCCTGTAATTAAATACTAAATTGTCACGAAAAGGTTATCAGAAATAGTCTACACTGTAAACATAATCAGAAATCCAGTACAGATGCAATATACAACATGCAAATACAATACAAAACATTTTATCTGCCTGGTATTTGCATATTGGCTCAAGAATAACTCAGATTTTCCAATAGGTTTTTGGCCCTTATTTCTTAAAATGAAATAGGCAGCAAACCACCACACTGACAAGTTTTGCTGACTCAAATAAATCCCTGAAAAAGATGCAACCATAAAAACGCATTTCAGAGTTTTGGGAGCTGCAACTGCTACATTCAGGTTTACCAAATGCAGGGCTGACAGTACTGAGGCGCAGGTGGTGGTGCAAGTGTGTCAGGCGTTTTACCTTATAGAGCTGCACTCTGTGGTCTCCTCCCCTGAAACAAACCCGCAACCAGGTGAGACATTACACACACACAAGACTGACAAACTGTTAGGCTTGTATTGGTGAGGACCCAATGCCCTCACAGGAATAGGAATAAATGAAATTTTGACCTTGTGTGGACATTTGGCTTTTCCCTTTTTTTTGTGTGCTTTAGGTGTGGGTATAGCATTAATTAGCTGCATTAACAGTTGTATCAGTGGAAGCTCCTCACTAGGATAGTGTGTGTGCGTGCGTGCATGTGTGTGTGCGTGTGTGTGTATACCTGGTCCCTGCATTGCCATGCAGATAGAGCATGACAGGGTGAGAGGACTGGAGTTTGCTTTCGTACCAGTTTCCTTCTTTTCCCTGTGCCTCTTTCCACAGCAGGACTGGTACTGTGTGCCTGAGAGAGAGAGAGAGAGAGAGAGAGAGAGAGATAGACAGACAGAGAGGATATACCTCCTTACACGTTTGACAAATTTTAAGCAAGCGTCCCTAAAGTCGCCAGATGCAAATGTAAATGGATGTGTGTTTATCAGCTCTTGTTAAATCCACCACAAGATGATGTCATCAGAAGAGTGCTGTCCCAATGATAGTGAAATATGCTCACTATCATTTTATCAAAAAAAGTACTGTGGCAATCACTTTTAGCTTTTTTTGGCAGGGTCTCATCATATATATGTAAACAGGTGGTAAAAATTACACCGCTGTTTTTACTAATTGTACTATTGGTATCAGGTCGTTTTCAGCAGAAAATGCTGCGTCAGTTACCAGGAGAAAAAAAATCCAGACTGAAATATCACTAAACCGCTCGAGGTGCAACATAAAAACACGTATGCTAAAGCAATGGAAAGCAGATCACGCAATAGTAACAGCCACCTACGTTACCATAACAGTGAATAGCTCAATATTTAGCAATGTTATACTGGAATTACAATTGTTTAATTTTAAACTGTCTAATTGTGCACACATTTGCACACTGATAGCCATGTTATTATTTGTTTTATTTGAAAAAAAAAGCTGAGGTTTTGTCATTATGTGGATGGTTATGTATTTCTTCCAGCAAGATATCCTCATACAGAGTGTTTGAGGAGTTTAAGTATTCACATTTTGATGCCCATTTTAGGTGAAGTACTTCAATAATATATATAATAATATATATATTTAAATACATATATAATAATATATATGTATTTAAGATCAGAGCACACACAGGAAACCCGGAGAAATCAGATTATTTACAGAACACAATGCAAATGTGTTTTGTTGCATTGTCCACAACTAATATCGTGTACAGCTGTACTGCAGGTACTGTCTGGATGATTCTTCTCATATCCACACAGCCCGTACAGACTGCTGGTCTCACACTAGAAGAACCGAGGGGGGAAAAAAAAAACAAAAACAAAACAAATAAAGAAATGAATGTGATGAGTTTGTGCATGACAAAGCTCTTACCACACTCCAATATGAACATCTTCCTCTGGCTGAAGGTAGAAGTTGTGTGTGTGGTTCAGGCCTTGATCGAGTGGCTTCTTAAGATCAATAAAATACGGCACCCTCACTGAAAAAAAGGTAGAAAGAGATTAATGCTAAACATTGTGGCAACACACATAAAGTAAATGGATAGGATGTTAGTTCCACTTTCTCACAGTCTGTCAACATTTTCACTGTTTTGTTCACAGGTTTTTGGTTTTACTCAAAGCTTTCGTTTTTGGCCTGACTCAAAGATAAGAGAAATGACATTTAGACTCATGAGGTTTTGGCAATAATTAAAAGCCTCATGACCTCAACCTCATTACTGCATGCGTCAAATTGACAAATTAGTCAAGTGATAGTCACATGTCCTAGGCTTCCTGTACAGACAAGTGCTCTCTCTCTCACACACACACACTTTCACTTCCTACACTGCATCAGCAAGACTGACTGCTTTACACAATCAAGTATTTTTGAATACTTTTTTTTTTTTTTTTAATGAATTAAGCATAATCATAAACAGGGGCAGCACGGTGGTGTAGATGACACTGGTGCCATCTCACAGCTCCAGGGTCCCTGGTTCTTTCTTGAGATCAGGTTACTCTGCCTGTGGAGATTCTCTGCAAGTTCATGTCAGCATCAAGGATTTAAACATGTAACAAAATAAAGCCATATAATGTACAATGTGACCAAAAAAATTTGTTTTTTGCAATTTAGTGTAGCCAGTCCTCCTACCTGAATGTTTTTGGGAAGTGGGAGGAAACTGGAGGAAATGTGAAACTCGGCACTGACAGTAACTCCAGCTCAGGACCGTATTCAGGACCCTGGAGCTGTGAGGTGTTAACACTGCCCTCTACGCCACTATGCCAGCAGTTAAAATACAAAACACTTTCAAAACTAGTTTCCAAACTCAGAGAAATTAGTCAAAATCCTTAGAAAGATGAGTTTGAATACAACCAGTTTAGGGACTGCTGATCAGAAGCTTGCGAGTTTGAATTCCAGCACCGCCAACCTGCTATTGTTGGGTGCTTGTGCCAGGCCCTTAACCCTCAGCTCAACTGTAAGCTGCTTTGGACAAAAGCATCTGCCAAATGAGTAAATGCAGATGAACGAGCTAAGATTGGAATGTAGGTAAAGTAGGCACAGGCCTGGATGATATTAAAAAATAATTATAACACTATTAAAAAAAATTGTTGTAACAGGTTACACCTGAAGGAGACGCAGAAGCACACAGATAAAGCATTTTTGTCCTGTTTTAGTCATTAACAAGTTAAAATAAAAGCTGTTTTAGTTCCATTCAGTGACTGAGCTCTTATCAATGGCACTATAACCTAGCCTACAACTTGCTGTCCCTCATATATAATCAATCACTTATTTAAGCTGCCTTCACTAATTAATTTGTAGCTTACAACAATCACTAGGTTTAGAATTCTTTGTTTTTGGCAAGCTGCTAACATTTTTCTTATTTGAAAGATATGTAAATGTGAATAAAACGTAAATATCTGCAAGCTTTCACAAGCTGTTTAACATTACACCTCTCAATTTTTCTATTCCTTTACGAAATGAGCGATACCATCAGCTGTCAAGGATTAGAAATTACTTACTGAAGATATTAAAGATCAAAGTTACTTTAATTATAAATTTAACTACACCGAATTGCTGGTTTAGAAAGACTAAATAAATGTAATTACTCACCAAAGTTTAAAAAGACCAGCTTGGCCTGGATAGAAGGACAGAGCTTGATGACGAATGGAATAGCAATGTAGATCCCCAAAACCCAGAGGAAGATCCTCCTCAACCTCCACATCAAACCACTCCTGCAAATCACACACACACGTCACATGAACTGTATATATATATTTTTTTTTACATCACCACGACCACTGATTAGAGCTCGCTGCACAGGTACAACCACTCAATGATCAGTGACTGACTCTAGCCAATCAGCACTCTGTGTGTAATGTATATACTGCATGTGCTTCATGTACAGTGCTTCTGTTCACTATAAGCATATAGATATAAAAGATATGAAAAACAATATTAAACATTTTCAGAAATGATATGTATTGTTTTATACCATGGTAGAGCAGAGGCCTAATGTAATGCGTCTGACACAATAATGGCATTTGTGCAGTTATGAAACACAAACACACACATACACACACACACACACACACACACACACACACACAAACAAAGCCTCTGTTTTGGAGCAGTACTGAAGAAAATTGTGTTATATCAGAGGGAGAGAAAAGGGCCCTGTAAGCAAGAATCATCTACATACAGTAATGTGAGACAGAGAGAAAGAAGGAAAGAAATAGATCACATGAAGGAGAATGCAGAAGGTGAAGAAGTCTAGGGCAACAGTCATGAGGCCAGAGGTGTCGGTTTCTGCTCTCAGCTCTCACTAGACAGGATCAGTTACTGCACTCTTCCTGAATATATAGATTTCCCACTTGCAAGACACACACACACACACACACACACACACACACACACACACACACACACGGGATGAACTATACCAGGGAAAATATCTTCCTGCTAATTTTCTGACAAATACTG
>CM040984.1:5036947-5082903 GCA_022985145.1 Pangasius djambal | reverse complement strand
GTATTTATTATTTATTTAAAAAAAAAAAAAAACAAAAAAAAAAACCTACAAAAGAAGCATTTATTTAGAGCCCTTTTCTTAAATTGAATGACAACAGTTAACAGACTTATATCAGGCAAGTAAAATAGAACATAAAAAATAAAGAAACCACAATAAACAAACAACTCATTTCCAAACGTTACAGGTAGCACTCACAGCACTGCTGTAGGTATTAAACATCTCACACACAGTTTTCTACAGCTGCCAAAGTGTAAGTCACAAACTGAATGGCACCCGGCTCGGAATTTGCGCTCTGCATTTAACCCATCCAAGTGCACACGCGCACACACACCATGAACACACAGCCAGAGCAGTGCGCAGCCTTATTTGCTGCGGTGACAGAGGAGCAGTTGGGGGTTTGCTCACCTCAGTCGTGGTATTGAGGGTGGAAGAGAGCGCTGGTCATTCACTCCCCCCACCTACAATCCCTGCCGGACCTGAGACTCGAACCCACGACCTGCAGGTTCACCTTCGGGTTATAAGTCCGACTCTCTAACCATTAGGCCACTACTGCCCCTTAACAGTCACGACCTTAACGACTGACCTGTAACAGTCAGAAGTAGTAAGAAGTTGCAAGTTTAACCACTCTGCCCTGACAGAGGGCTTTATGGCTTCTTGGTAACATGACTAGCTTTATCTTTTTTGTCTTCAAGAGAGAGAGAGAAAAAAAAGGGAGGCTGGTGAGAAAACGTCTGTTTATATATATGCTGTAAAGTAAGTGGAATTAACTTATTTGGTGAATTTTCCACAACAAGTTAGTTCCTGTGTCATTCTTTATTAAAAAAAAATTATTAATGTTGCAAACTGCGAAGTTATGAATGAGGAATAAAACAATTCGGGACATGCTGTTATAGGAAAACAATCAACTTCAGGGTGGTAAAAGTAACTCTGCTTTACGTCAGAGTGCCTCACTCCACACCATTTTTGCTCATTTTCCTACAGCATCCCCACGAGTGTATTATAACTTACCAGTGCTACTGAACTACTGCCTTAATTTCCTATCTAAAGGCACCCTTAGCAATGGTGGAGTGATAGACATCGATAATGTTTTTTTGAGTGCTCATTTGCATATTGCAGACTTCTGCTATATCAGTAGTTCAGAGGCAGTTAAACAATATTGTGCAACAATGCTTTCAAATGATGGAATGGAAATGAAAAATGATTAGTCACTCATCTCTATCATACACAGAGCACTGCTTAAAGTCCTGACAGATGCTTAGTGACAGATAGTGACACCTTACAGAGATGAGGCACTAGTCTGTGTGTGTGTGTGTGTGTGTGTGTGTGAGCGAGTGAGAGTGAGAGAAGGAATGTGTATGTACATATTTAGCCTATTTTGAAGACCAAAAAGCGCACGTCCTCACAACACTGCAATAACGCCAAATATCCTCATAATCACAGGGTCCTCACAAAAAAAATAGTGAGCTTTTGAAAATCTAAAGAGCCAATAATTCTCTTCTGGTTACTGAGGTTATGATTTGGGTTAGATGTAGGCATAGTCATTATTTCTGTAGCTAATTAATATGTTAATGGAGGTCCTCACAAACATACAAAACCCAATGGGTGTGTGTGGGTGTAACAAACATCTACAACAGGTTTGTCTACATTTGTGTTAGTGCAAGGCAAAATGTGTGTGAATGTCTGTGCAAGTTCTGCTGTGAGTTGTATGATATATTCAAAAAAAAAATAAATTTGCTAACAGCCACTATGGAGGTATGTTCCGGAAATGGATGTGTGATGCCCATGTGTGATGAGCAGATGAAAACAGCCTTTTATTTGACTTTGTACATTTTAAACCTACATTGCTTCAAACGTATAAGTCCCTGATTGACAAAGGACATATTACTTCTTTTATGTAGTACACCAATAAACAATCAATTTTTAAGAACAATGTTGACACGATTTAATGATTTTTAAAATTGCGCATGATCCCAGTCTTAAACTTTGCTTTATTTTACACCCATTTTATTTTGCATGCATTTAATTTAGACATTATACTCATTTTCACCAAACTAAACATTTGTTTTCATACTTTAAGCTAGGCTAAATGTTTAATAGTATCACTGCAGTCAGTTCAATAGTGCATGTGTGTATAGTAATATAATAAAGCTCTGTATACAACACCCTGTATAGACTCTATTGAATAATGAGAATTAGATTAAGTACTGAAATCTTGCCGTTTTGTGTGTGTAAATGTAAATGCACAGGACTTCCTCTTTGTATAGCTCTATTTAAGCTCACACACAGAATGAAGACGCACAGAACCAGATCAAATTTCACAAGATATTAAAAAGTTGCAGCGTCCCAATGAGTGTCATTTGCCCTGCATTAGCATCCAGATTACTGCTCATGTGTTTAAGCATGCTGATCCACCACCACTAAGACTTCAAACAGCTGACTACTTGATTAATGACCTTTACTGTATATCTCATATCAGGCTAAACCCAGCCCTTTGACCATGTGACCTGCAAGGGTGAATTCAGCAAACAGCTAACTGACCTTGTAAAGTGTACAGTTTAGTCACCTTCAAGAGCATATCATGGTTTAACAACACTGATGTTGACACATCACAAAAATCCTCCATCAGTTTCAAAGACTGGTATGAACAAAAATACAACACACACACACACACACACACACACACACACACAGAGAGAGCAAGTGTCTCTGCACTGTTAGAGAACATAGGCCTAGGACAATGATCATTTATGTCACTGCTTGATTTTGTGATTACTTTAAGAACAAAAAGCAAAAGGCATTCTACCACGAATCTGAATCCCTGGAACCCAAAAAATAAATGACGACGCTAGTGCGGTCTACGTCATAGTCTGGATACCAGCGCACTAAATAGCATGTCAAAAAGAAACACTGTCGTAGATATTGTGACGGCTGGTTGTGATATTAGCTGGGAGGCCAAAACCTAATATCTATGAAACTATTAGGGTTGAGCAATGGCAATACATTATATCAGAGTTGCAATGGTATAATAAGAATGATGTGGAGCAAACCATCACACAGACACTTAGACAGATAGGAAGCAGCGTTCATAATTTCTATTTTGTTGCATCTCAAGTCTGTAATGCCCTGCTGGCTTCATGCTCCATTTCCTCCAAATACCAAACATGCTAAACAGAAAAGTCATAACTCTTTCATTCAAACCAAACAACACTAAACGTATGGCTTTG
The DNA here is from genome assembly GCA_022985145.1 of Pangasius djambal. Classification (NCBI taxonomy): domain Eukaryota; kingdom Metazoa; phylum Chordata; class Actinopteri; order Siluriformes; family Pangasiidae; genus Pangasius; species Pangasius djambal. Next base: position 5,079,679 of record CM040984.1, on the reverse strand, counting down.
TCGTTACTATCTATCAACTTTTAGTTTCTGTTCTAAATGCATTTTGGGGAAAAAAAAAAAAAAACTGATACGTGTAAGTCATCCACCCTGTGCACATGCATAACACCAGTGACTGCATTTCACGTGTGGAAATCTGATGTGGATGCCAAAAATGAAACCTTATATTGATGTGTTTTTATTTTTGAAAGAGAGGTGGGCTTAGCTCTGCTAGCACATTTATACACATAATACACAGTACAATTCAATTCAGTTCTATTTTATTTGTGTAGTGCATTTAACAACACAACATTTGGACAAAGCAGCTTTACAGAAATATATAAATCCAGGATGTAATTTTTAAATTTATCCCTAACGAGCAAGCCAGAGGCCAAAGTGGCAAAGAAAAACTCCCTGAGACGATATGAGGAAGAAACTTTGAGACTCAAAAGGGAACCCATCCTCATCTGGGTGACACAAGATATTTATAATTGCACTAATTCCCTTCTCTAACTATATGTACTATATGGTCAAAAAGTGTAATTGTGCAACAAGTAAAATGATAGTTTCAGATGAAGTCTACTTTGTTGAAGTTATCAACTGTTCACTGATGGAGACTTGAGTGAAGAGCAGTTCGTGGCAATTGCAGTCCTAAAGCTATCATAGCAAGACTCTTCAGATCAGCTGCAGTCCAGAGCCATCTTCACAGTTTCTATGTGGCACACACTGCTGTGCTGTGAATGGTTTAAGAGGTTTATATAGTTTCCAGACTACACCTTGACATGTGTAATAGTGAGAAGTTCTCCAAGTCTCCACCTTGAAACAGAAACACCGGTTATGCAGGTTAAGCTGGGAGTTGGAATGGAGCTTTAATCGGGCCACACCATGTTGTCAGTATAGTCAGACTGCAGTTGTTGTCAGAGGTAACAAAGCACAAAAGCAATCCTCATAACAAGGAGGACAGAATGGTATGAGAAATTTCCGTTTTAATGGGAAGCACAGGAAACATTTAAATGCTGAGCTCATTACCATCTCACACAGGCTCTGCAAAGCAAAACACTACAGAACAAACCACAGCTTTATTAATGACATAAACTGCATACGACTGAACATGTCTCCACTGACATGGTTAGGATTCATTTCTCAAAATACCTTTATAGCAGTTCGAGATATTAATAGCAATATACTATATAATTAAGTTACACTAGAGATAGGACACAGTTTTTAAGTGGAGGTGTACCTGAGAGGTTCATTACGTTCACATACTAACCGCTTTGTGGTGAAGAGGTATCATGTTAAAGATTAATGTGATGTCACTAACTCAACCAGCGCTGTTCACTATGGATGCTATATGTACTGTATGTTTAATTTTAAAGTGCAGCTCATTAACAGTTAGTGGTTTTAGATAAACATCTATCATCTATTACAAATCTCTTGTATTTCTCAGTGTGCACACAGCAGACGGCTAGAAATACACAAATACTGCTCAAACAGCACAAAAGTGTGTGTTTGGACACAGCTATTTGGCACTTAAATAAAGCAACCACTCACACACCACTTCAATTTCAGTTTTTAAATCACTATTTTTCTGTCCGACTCTCCACCAGACACGTGACACACACGTTCTTTCTCTTCATTTCTCTCTTTTACAAGAAAGTGTCTGTCTCTGTCTGTCTGTCTGTCTGTCTCTCTCTCTATGTCTAAACAGGCAGCTCAAATCTGATTTTTTTTTGCATATCTGACTTGAATGGGAAAGATCTTCTGCTGTCTGAATAACAAAAACAAAACACAAAAATCATTTTCAAATCTAATACAATTTGTATTAAAATGGGATCTTGGGACATGTTTTTGTCATTCAGTGTGTGCCCTGCTCAATATCAGATAATTACTACATACACAGACTGTATATCCTCAATCATTGTGGTGAATCTTATATAACTGTCGTGCCCACAGTGAAAGCAGCAGCAGAAACTTGACACACACCACCCACTCCAGCTCTCTGTAAGTGTGGCCTGAGCTGAACACAGGACTGGACATTGCAACTGTGTACCAAATGATCTGCTAAAGGTCTGTTAGAACAAATTTCAGTGTTTGATTATTATTTGCATTTTCTTTACGCTCATGTTTGTAAGAGCATAAAAATATATATAATTCGGTGTTTAATATCCCATGTTCCTCTTTTAGTCACTCGACTTTCACACAATGTTGACCTGCCCCACACTACTCAGAAACACACCTGTGTATGTATATGTGGATATACAGGTAAATGTGACTACAGCGAGCAGACAGATCCATTTTGCTTACATGTACTTTGCATTGCAAGTCTGAAAATGAGATTTAAAAATAAATCAGATTTGCCCTATTGTCTGAGCATGGCCTTATATCTCAGTGCACGCTGCTGGATCTGTTTTGACAGATATGCCTGGGTGAACTAGTGCTCTGAAACCAGTCTCCCACACACACACACACACACACACACACACACACACACACACACACACACACACACACACACACAGAAATGAAAAGCCCACTGGCTCAGAACCCTTTAGGACACCTTTAATGTCCTCTGAACCTCCTCTGTTCCTCCCTTAAGGTTTCCTTTACATCACATTAGCTATATTAGTTAAAGCGGATTCCCAAACGTTGGCTAGTGAAAATACAAACTGTTTCCATTTTACTTTTAGGAGAATGTGCTGAAGAGGATGCCATCTGTAACAAAAACAGCAGCATGGCAAAAAGTACACCACCAGAGCAGACTGTTTGCCAAGTGGTATTATCAAACTAGTTAAGACTTTATGAGTTATAACAACTGAATTCCAGGTGACCTGTGACTACATCCAAAACCATATATTGCCTCATCCAATAGGTGTGGTTACTTTATTATATTCTGAACATGTTTTGAAATGAAACCCTGGATCCACACACACATCAGAATATCTCTTTATAAATACACATTTTTACCGATATGTTTGAATAAGTTTGTGCTTTACCTTTGTACTACACGTAATTTCACAGAATTTCTCTAAAAGCAGGCTGCAGAGATTTAATTACTGAGGGGAAATAATATCAGCACCATGATGAGTGTGTTAACATGAGTGTTATGTGATATCATGACTGTCCTTTTGTAGGCATGGTGGTAAGACTAATGGCACAAAAAGTAAGTAAAATTAACTCTACATTTAATAAAGTAAATGTGTAATTGTTAACTAAAAAAAGGTAATCGTTTCCTGAGCATAGACATGAACAAGCTGTTTTGTACATTTTAAGTGTGTTACAAGATTTAGCTGCTGCACTACTCAATCGGACATGCGAGCCTCACCAATCTGTTATTACAGCTTTAAGGATAAAAATCAATTAATGTTAAGCAACTGTTTGCACACACACACACGCACACGCACACGCACACACACACACACAGTATATAAAAAATCTACACAACCCTGTTAAAAGGGGTGGTTTGTGTGATGTATAAATAAAAAAATGAAACTAAGAGAAATCATGTCAGAACTTTTTCCACCCTCAATGTGAAAAACAATCAAATATTTTAGGAAAAAATAGGAACAGTAACCTGGTTGCACAAGTTTGCCCACCCCTAATCTAATCTTTGTTGAAGCACCTTTTGATATTATTACACCCCTTTTTCAAAAACATTCTAGATCCATCAAACTGTAAGGGCATCTCCTGTGCACAGCCCGCTTCAGGTCACCCCACAGATTTTTAGCTGGATTCAGGTCCGGGCTCTGGCTCGGCCATTCAAAACACTGATCTTTTGGTTAAGCCATTCCTTTGTTGATCTGAATGTATGTTATCATGCTAAAAGGGGAAATTCCTTTTTATCTTCAGCTTACCAGCAGACACCTGAAGATTTTCCACCAAAATCGACTGGTATTTGTAGCTATTCATGATTCCCTCCACCTTGATAGAATCTCCAGTTCTGGCTGAAGAAAAGCAGCCCTAAAGCATGATACTGCCACCACCATGCTTCACTGTGGGTATGGTCTTCTTTTGTTAATGTGCTTTTTCTTTTCTTTTTTTTTTTTTTTGTTGCACGAAACATATTTTGGAAATGCTGTAATTATTGTAACATTTGGAATCGGTCTCATCAGACCATAACACATTTAGCCACATGGTTTGGGGCGATTTAGTTGAGCTTGGATGTTTTTTTGTGAGAAAGGGCTTTCGTTTAGCCACCCTACCCCATAGTCCAGACAGGAACAATATGATAGATTGTTCTCACATGCAGAGAGTAATCAGTACTTTTTAGATATCCTTTCAGCTCCTTTAATGTTGCCGTTGGTCCCTTGGCAGCCTCCCTGGTAAGTGTTTGTCTCGTCCTTTTATAAATTTTGGAGGTTCATGGTGATGTCACTGTGGAGCTCCATTTTCTCCACTTGTTAATGATGGCCTTTACAGTGTTCCATGGTACATATGATGTTTTGGAAATTCTTTTATACTAGCTTTGGAAGCTCTTTGCAGAAACCAAGATGATGGGAAGAAAATCCTACAGAAACAGCTGGTCTTTATTTGGAGTTAATCAGAATACTTTCACTGATCACAGCTGTATGATAGTTACTTTTGAACATGAATTTTTGATAGTTACTTTTGAAGCTTGAATGTGATTGGTGCACATTTATGCAAGCAGGTTATTGTAACTTTTTTATTTTCCTAATTTCCCTAAAATGTTTGATTGTTTTTCCACGTTGTAATTTCACATTGAGGGTGGAAAAAGTTCCGACATGATTTATCATGGTTTCGTTTTTTCACATGCAAAAACCTGCCATTTTAACAGGAGTGTGCAGACTTTTTATATCCATTGTAGGCTGTTAAAGATACAATAAGTGAATTTCTGAGGCGTTCTGAATTCAGTGATGTAGACATGACACATTTGTAGATGCAAAATGACCTTGAGCATATTAATGTCACCTATGTAAATATAAAATACTGGAATTTCAAGACTGTATTTAAACACTCAACAAACTCACTACATCTTTATGCTAACCTTAAACTCCTTTCCTCTTCCTGCTATAGCTTTTACAAATGCAGCACTCATTGTGAAGGCTCATCGCCTGAGCTATGAAGACCCGTCCTCACAGGAATAGGAAGAACTGAAATAAGATGCTAAATCTGTAACATGGAGACGTCTCACAGGTCTGGGGTTCACTCCGGGGAGATGGAGGGTGACTCAGCGTGCGGTGGCGATGAGCTTCAGGTTCTCACAAACGCAGCACAATTCGAGAACAAAAGCAACAACCAGTGGCTTTTGTTCTAGAATCTGCGTTCAAAGTAGGGAGAGATAATAGTGTAATAATCGTAATGAACTAAATTGTAAATCTCTATATAAAAAAAAAACAAAAAAAAAACATTACAGATATCTCTGAAAGACACTGTGCAAGGATTACACTGTTTAAAATGGCTTTGTGAACAGTGAAAGGCTCGGTGAGTTTCAGAATCCCACCAGAACGTCGGCTGGGGAAATTCAGGTAATTTGAGACGATTTCATCTCTGGTAGTCCCACACCAATCAACTTCCAATCACACTATATAGCCTGCTTCTGAAATATGATGTAGTATTCTAACAAATACAGACATAAAACATTCTTACTTTGTTTTTGTAAAACAAAGTAGTGTATATATATATATATATATTAAAAAAAACTCTCCATGTGTCCCATATCACTGATATTCATGCTACTGAAGATTACACAGCTGTGTTACAGACTATGTGGCCATGTTGTCAACGAGCCACATATTTAGGAGCTACACAGAAGTTGTCTCCATTATTACGCGTATTAACTGATACTCTATCTTACCAGACTTGCTAACCCTGAAGAGGAAGATGATGTAGTCCTGACTATTTTCTATATAGTTCTTTCACAAATCACTTGTCTAAGGTAGAAATTGTAGTGTATGTGTGGACACCATTTTATGGTAACCATCAGATGTTTGGTGGGGGAAAAGTCTGATTTATGATATGACGTTTTTAAAACAGACGAAAGTAGAAAGTTCGCTTTTTTCTATTCTAGGAAACAGCAATTATTAAGAAAGTGCGCAGGATTTTAAAAAATAATTCTTTACAGTCAACATCTTAACTAAAACAGATGAGCAGCAGCTGTCAAAGCGCCTCGTGGTTACTGTACAACCCCTTACATATGCGTACTCCAGTTCCTCCTGGAACAGGCTTGACCTCGCTGTTTGACGCTGTCCTGCAGTGAGTAAAACAGCATTTTAAATCACCGAGATGTGGAGAAGGGGGCAGGGCTTCCAGCAGTTCAGTTAACATTGGAGGGTTTAAAACACCTGTGCAACTGTCAATCATTCCAAATTCAGATGTTAATTGGCCCATTTGCCAATTTTATTGGCGGGGAAGCTTCGTTTACATTTTTGAGCGATAACTTGTACTAGTGTACTCCGATTATAAAATGGAGTTCCTACTCAAAAGGTTGGCAGGTCTGCCTTAGTAAGTACACATGAAAATAAATTGCCAAGTAGATTAGCATAAGCAGTTTAGCATTTTGAATGTGGTGTCGGACACGGTCATGGAGAATCTGTAACAAATATGAAATGGCATCTTTATTGGTTCACCCACAAGTTTTTCTTCTTAACTCAGCCAGTTATAAAACCATTAACCATTGTTGAGATTCAAATTCAAAATTTGAATATAAACAAGGCTCTCTCTGTTTTAGTAGCGTTTTAGTGCAAAAAAAAAAAAGGTATTTAGTGCGGCCGAGAGTCATGGGATGGTTGGTACACTTTCTCTCTCTCTCTCTCTCGCTCTCTCCCGTCAATCACAGCGTCACTAGCCAATCATGTGCGTCTGTGAGCACACGCATGCAGAAGAGGGTAAATAATGCCTTCCTCTGAGTGTGACTTACAGCTGAAACTACAGAAGTTTCTGAAACTAAAGTCAGAACTGCTGTTATAGAATATTAAATATTCTTCTTTAACCAATCAGACTCGAGAAGTGCTGTGGTATAACAAGCTTTAGCTGCTCATTAAACAGGGCAGAAATGACATTTAGAACTCTCAAGGAAAGTAAAAGTTCATGGGAACCAAACACAAGGAATTAAATAATGTGAAAGTAGATCCTTGTCTATAATCTTGCATATCTTATTTCATCTTCACTTACTGCACCTAGAAATAAACAATTCAAGCATAATAATGTTAATGCTATTACTATTTCCTGATCACAGTATACCCTTAGAGACAGCTGGTGCTAGCAGTTTGAGTTTCAATTTCCTGAATTGGACAGGGATAAAGTGAACTTTATCTGCCTTGTGTTGTTACTTCACATTGGAACCTTTAGTGAATAACAACAGAGGGTTCGATTACAGCAGCATCAGGTACAGAACAACACTCGGCTCGTGTTTCAGTCCAGACGTGAAACCACGGTGGTACATTACAGTAACAGTTTACACTACAGCTCCTACAATACGGTGTCACACTAATTTGGCACTTCACTGGATCTTTATTAGCTATTAGTCATCGTCTTAATACCTAATTCTCTACAGTAGGGCCCAAAGGTCAGACTCTATCATTAAGGGTTTATTCCTGAACTTTCCACTAACAGAGCACATTTTTAGAATTTGTCATTAGATTCAAGTTGACATTAGGTTTGGATTAAACCCATTCAACAAAACAAACAGACTAATAACTAAGAACTCAGTAATAAATTTAATAACATTGGTAATGGTGAATTGGTGATTTTCACCACTGTAACTAAATTTAAAAATCGCACAATTCCTGACTTTGAGAACCATGAGCTTAAAGACCAACATCTGATATTGACTCAATTAGACCAGTCCTCAATGTTTCACTTCCACTCCTGCACCCAGATAAACTGAATCCTGATTGTAGCCTAGTGTGAAAACAAATCATCGCTATGTTCAAGTCTACAAATGATTTAAAGTAACACAAAAACTGTTTCAGCATACCTTTATGTAAAAAAAATAAATAAAATAATAATAATAATAATAATAATAATAATAATAATAATAATACGAAGAAGAAGAAGAAACCACCTGCTAGTGGCTGCAAAAAAACCAGTAACATTACCTTCTGTCGTCATTTAAATTCAGAATAATGAAGCTGCTTTGTGGTAGTTTGGTACTAATTTACTCATTTACTATGTGAACACGTCCCCAAGCCGAAGAACAGAAGTCCAACAGCAAGAGATAAACACGATGAGTCACCACTTTATTGTTCAGCACACACCACTTGGATTTGTTCATTTATCTGCTGTTGGACTACATTCAGGACTTATCTTAAAATAAATATGCAACACTGAAAGAAAGGAACAGCAGTTACATAGCCGTTATGTCATCATGAATCCTATTCCCTTGAAAGTGAATTCGTTCTATTCTACTTCTATGCAGTTAAGCGGAGTTTGGCTCAAATGAGAAGTGATTTAGTGATTACCAATATGAGAGAGAGATGGCAATATTCCTCACTTCTTTTGCCCTCATGGTTCTTCATGTTTGTTCCTACTTGCAGTTCCTGAAGCGGACATTGAGACTCTCTGGGCTGATACGGGCTTGAAGTGCCTGATTTAACCAAAACAGAACAGCACCAATGTTTTCACCGCTCTTTGTGGGTACATCAAACACTTCAAACCAGTCAAACAGACATGAGACAGCAGTTGTGATGGTTCATTCAGGCACTAGTAGGTGGTAACTCTGGAATTTTTATTTTTTTTACCAGAAATACATCCGATTTATGGTCTGGTGGATGGTTATGGATACATTCTTTAGCTAGCTATGTTGTTTGTGTAGCTATATAGCACTAGCCTGAAGCTACCGGTAAAAACCATGGCAACCGGTAATAACCCACAGACAGGAATGCCTACTAGTGAGCAGCACAGAGGATTCTTTGCCCCAGCATGAGCTATATATAATGCAAAGACGGACACCTAGTTATATAATGACATTAATCCAAAATGGACAGAAAAAGGGAGGACGCATGTACAACAGGTCCTGCGGTAAGCAATCGCTTTGCTCAAATGAGAATCATGACCGATCCTGTAGTCAGCTTTAATCACTGCCTTCTATAGAAGAAGAACCCTTTTCATAACACTGCAGTAGGGTCAGACCAATGAGTCAGTAGCGTGCGTTTCATAGTCAGAGTCATGTAATCAGTAATGTGATCAGCAGGTCAGGTTTAGCATTGTGCTTCCAAACCACAAAGCTTGAACACGACAGAAACTGTGGCACGAGCTTCTTTTCTCTCAGGACGAGATATCTGCTCTTCTAAACTCAGGAGTGTTTCTGCTGATTGTGCATTCTGCATGCTGAGCTCAGGCAGCCATATTGCCAGGGCGGAAAAAGACCCACTGTCATGCTTACACACTTTCTCTCCTTTATCCTCTGCAACACAAATAGAAAGTCTCTCTCACTCTCTCCCTCACACACACACACACACATTGTTCCAATCCACTGACTACTTTCTGTCTCTCAGAAGAAAGCAATTTTCTTTCCCTCACACTCATCTGCATGGGAATGAATGTCTTTCTATCCTCTATTATTGAGGAAAACTGGCACAAGTTTTTAAAAAAGATTTTAGAAAAATATGACCGCCCTTCAGTCTCCCCTTCAAAGCTATTCCTCCAACACGCATACACACACAAGATCTGCACAAGCGACGACGCTTTCTGACTTGTCGGGCAACATGCCTGATGGCCAGGTAAAGATCCCTCACTGTCCTGATTGGTTGGATACTGGTCCAGATCATTTTGTCTTTTCTTCCTGTTTACAGCTTGGGAGATCAGATAGCTTATTGACAGCTGCTGGAATTTGAGGGAAACTTCGCCAAATATTACAAAAGATGTTTTGTTAAAAACAAAATTGCAGTTCTCGCTACTCACAAACCAGAAATTTCAAAACCCGTTTGAACCAAACCGTGGTGCGCTTTCCCCATCGGTGAGGTTCATTTAGGCAGGTGAGGATACAGGCCCAGTTGCGTCTGAGCGAGGTCGATTCTGTCCAATTCCAAGTGACGTCTAGCACAGTTCATTTACAACGAGAAAGCAGTTTGACTCTGAATAAACTCAAGTGTGGGAAGTGAAAAAAACATGATGTGCAATTTGGAATGGCAGCAGACTTTTAGTACGTGCGAGCTGTTAAACTGAGCTGCAAGATGCAACCTGAGCCAGAGCTGTAGCGCTGCAGAAAACCGATGTGTTCTAGACATTTGAAATGATGAAGAAAAAGAGAAAATAAATGCTGGAAGCAATCCATAAAATGTTTTAGACTAGTTATAGAATATATAAATGTCTAATAACTTATTGAGTACCAGCTCTGGGTCGTCCACACTCAGGTGATTTCTCCATACTTGGTAAAGATTTGTCCTTTTTCTGTTTCTGTATTTGGGACCAATGAATGAACGGGTTTTCAGCCAATGTATTTTTTGTTGTTGTTGTGTTTTGTTGCCTGTTTAATTATGTGTACTGTTAAACCAGACCAGTGGTTTCAGTGAAAACATCCTAGTTTTGAAATGTTTTTCTCTGAGCATCAAATTAAAAGCAATCACTGTTTAGGAGAAACTGACAGTGGGGATGCGATACGTAGCCGCATGCTATAAATGACATGACTGTGTGTGAAACCTCCAGACTGCTTATGCACATTTGCATATGTGGAACCTTTTCTTCACAGCTTCATAACTTCAGTAAGACTGACCTGAGGAACTCGTCAGCGCACGTCAAGTTAACCACAGCTAACAAACGTGCAAATAAAAAGCAAAAAGTCTGCAAAATAGAGCTCACGAGACTGTTTACCAGGCAGCGTTGAGGAACAGTGATCAGAAGTGTTAAGTTCCAGTCCTAGTGGGCCACAAGGTTGCAGAAATGAATGGTTTCTTCACTTTACACACCCACTTTATGAGACGATAACCTACTTGATAATTAATTGAGGAGATAAATCAGACGCATCAGAGAGAAAGCACTTCAATGTGCAATTCTCAGTGTCTGATTCTGCACGGTGATGCGGTTCGTGTGGTTAACAGAATTTTATTTTAGAGAATAAATAAAATCTACAGCTCTACTCTAAGCACGTAGGGAGTGTTTGTTGTTAAGCTTTCACAGCACTCTAGTCCTCCGAGATCTATTTACAGCCAGATTAGAGAAATCACATCCTCCCAAAGACGCTATAATGTAATGACAGATTAATGCGTAAACAAGCCAAGTGGTTCCTTTTAAAGTAGCCTTCTCTTTAATTTAGCACAAAGTTAGTTTTCTGACTCATGAGGTGGACAAATTAGAAATGTATTCGCCAGCCCACGGGGCAAGTTAAAGATCCAGTGTGTTTCCAAGTCCCATGTTTTGGTTTCCTAGAATCCCGAATGACTCAGCTAAAAAGCGCCAGCTAAAATAATGCAACAATGTACGGCTACGATGTAGTTAGCTACTTAAATGCATTCGAGCCGAGTAAGGGAAATGTATGGGTTTAAGATTATCATCATCTTCTAACAAAGTATATAATGAAGCACATCATGTTTGCACACAATGACAAAAGTCAAGTAGTTGGCAAACATTTCAGCTCAAGATCCAGGGAAGCAGCAATCCTGCTTTTTCCATTTGTTTTTTTAAAAATAAACAAATCTATGTACCAAGCCACTCTCTCATCTCATCTTCTGTTCCTAAGTTATGCGATTCAGCATAGATGTGATGGTGGCCTACTGTAAGTGGGTGGAATAATCTCATATTAATGCAGTGGTTCAACCTTGATACTGATATTCAGTATCGAATCAATATATTCCTATCTGTATCTTTACTTTATCTTGCCGCTATATGCAACCCTGGCTGCACGGTCAGAAATAATGATTTCTTCTCTGAAGTACAAACAATGTAAACATACCCTTAGAGATACATCGATAAGTCCATTTGAAGGTCCAGTTATGTTTATAACATTCCTCTATAATTATGTATAAGGAAAGGTACAAAAGTCCCCTGTGACAAGAGCTTGTACTTTAAACCCCCAGCAGTTATTGTTCTGAGAGTGCATGATGTTCAACTTCACTTGAAAGATTCACATATTTCAGACATTGTCATGGAAGCGTCTGTGTTTCATTTGCTCAAGGCTTCCAGTTGTTCCTGACTACTGGTATTTCATTCGCTAACCTAAATGAGATTAAACAAGATTTACAAATCCTCATAGGGCTGACTTCTGAACTCTTTATCCAGACTTTTAGAGCTCAAAATGAACAAGCTTTATCAGCTAGACCCTGCCAGCACGTAAATGGCTTGGCTCAGAAGTCAGAACCTGCTGATCCTATTTCTGAATAATCCAAATCGAAGAACTACCGACTTCACTGAAGCTGAATGAAGGGTTCCAACAGCTGAATAGCTGAAATAACTGTCTGATGAAAACTTCAGTTCAGTGGAGGTAACAAATGTGATGCAATCCGACATTTAACTGACACACTAGTTAGCATCGTGACTCTTTAAAAGGCGCCTACACGCAGCACTGCACCGAATAATCGGATTTTGGGGCTGCGTCGTGCATTTCTTACCTTCTGCATTTTCTCCCCATGGCTTTCTCCGTCTCTGGGTTCCCCTTGTGTCCCTGCTCTTTCGGATCCGCTCCCCGGTTCAGCAGCGTGTTTGTAACGGAGCTCTGGTGCTCTTCAGAGGGCGAGTTATTCCGCCTTCGCATCGCTGCAATGTCAGGAGCGGAGCAGATGCGGAAAAAGATGAGATGAGATTAGATGAGATTAGATGAGTTTTTGGAAAGATGAACCAGCCTTCGTCTGAATAAAGACAGGTGGCGATTGTGATCCGAAGCTTCGCCCAGGTCTGACAGCGCTGACGTTCTCTTTTCTCCTCTCTGTCTTCAGCACTTCTTCTACATTGTTTTCACAAAGTGCGATATCTGCAGAGAGCAGCTGATCAATGCAACCTTTTCCCTTAGGTTTACCGGACAGCCAATCAACGACGCGCAACTTTTCTCCCACGTTCTCCAGAACAACCAATAGGAGACCGGCAACCTTTCCCCCAAGTTCCCGCAGTAGCCAATCAGAGACGACCTGCGGCAGCCATCTTGACAATGCTAAGAAGCGGCGTGAGGTATTGTAAACCCACTCGTTTTGCGGCAAACCCCACCTCCTGCGCTATGATTCTATATGCCATACGAATACAGGTGGGAAAAACATAGGCGATCAGGCGGAAGGTGTTTTGAACCGTTTCCGGATTTTGTTTGATCTGTTTTACAGTTTAATTTGTGGTTTTAATTGCACTAGGCAGCCAATAACACACATGTATTGCAATACAACGCTACTTTATCCAGCTGGCTAACATTCTTCACATCCAAGTGCTACATTTCAGTGAATTCATGAAAACACTGAGCCTTAACTGAACAAATATTAAATATTAAACTATTAAATATTAATATTTAGCGACACATACGTTTAATTAAAACCCATTAGCTAACTAATGTTATCTTATATCTCATTTTTAGCAATTCTCTGTTATCGTTATCTGATAGAATAACTAGGGCGGATTTAGTATGACGTTTATATCTTATTTTACAAAGCGTAAAGAAAAAATAAAAGTCACGTATCACAAGTAAACTACAGAATAACCAAACCTGGTGCTCATTCTGTTTCATGGAAACTTTTAAAGTCCTGTCCAACAAGCTGCTCCATAGTTTCTGTTCACATCTCAGTTTGTCACAAACTCGTTCCTGAGGCAGCGTTTAGTGCTCAGTCTCAAACAACTTCCACCTCACTACACTAGTGCCCTTCATAGGGAACGAAATAATGGCTTTTCTACCCTATCTAGTGCACTACGTATAAATCAGGAAGCCTTTTGTGAATCCTTGTAGAGAATAAAAACCTTGAGGAACACGCACCCTATATGAACTGAAGTATATGGCCACGCCTCCTAATTATTAAGTACAGGTGTTTCAGCCACACCCACTGCTAACAGGTGCATTAAATCAGTACCACTCCATATTAATGCCCACAGCTTTGGAATGCGATGTTTAACAAACTCATATACACTATATGACCAAAAGTATGTGGACACCTGACCATCACATCCATACGTGCTTGTTGAACATCTCACTCCAGATTTATTCCTCCCTTTACTGTTATAATAAACTCCACTTTTCTGGGAAAGCTTTCCACTAGATTTTGGAGCGTGGCTGTGGGGATTTGTGTTCATTCAGCTACAAAAGCATTAGTGAGGTCAGGTACTGATGTTGGGTGAGGAGGTCTGGGGTGCAGTTGGTGTTCCAGTTCATCCCAAAGGTGTTCAGTGGGGTTGAGGTCAGGACTCTGTACAGGACACTCGAGTTCTTCCACTTCAACCTTCACACACCATGTCTTCATGGAGCTCGCTTTGTGTACAGGGGCATTGTCATGCTGGAACAGGTTTGGGCCTCTTAGTTCCAGTGAAGGGAAATCATAATGCTAAAGCATACAAAAACATCCTGTATAATTGTGTATAAGTGTGGAGCAATAGTTTGGGGAATTTCTCCCCAATTCATAATTGTGTTATTTATAAACCTGATATTCTGAACTATAGCCTACAAAAATTTCCTTCAAGGTTCTTGATATTAAAATATATTATTCTGATGTGCCTGTACTTTACTCTAAAATTTATTTAAAAGTACAACACATTCAGCCTCCCAGGTAAAAGATACAAAACTATCCTACAAAATATCCTTGATGGTACCACACCAACAATAAGGAAAGGTACATAAATCTAAAGGTACTTTAAGTTTATTTCTGACAGAGTATTGGTAAATGAGATATTCACTGCTAATGGCTTCAGCATATTCTTATTTCCTTAATATACATGTCATACCAAGTGAATTTTCTATAGTGGTTTACGTTATAATTCTAGGAGTGATTATCGTAAGTAAGAATTTTGGTAGCATGTACAATCCTTCAGCTCTAAAATCTTCCTATAGGCCAGTTCTGTTCCTGCTATTAAAGCTTACTGGAATAAATTACTTTACAAATTTGGACTGGAAAAAAAGTTGGATTTTTCCGTCTCAGACTCTTATTATAAATAAAGTTTAAGAAATGTCATAAAAATTTCAGAACAACATTTTCTTGTGACATTTAGAACAAGATAGCAAGAAGTGTTGCTCTTCTCGAAACATGAGCTTAAAAGCTGTCTTTAATTATTACTGTTCAAGTTCAAGTGGAGTTTATTGTCATTTCAGCCATATACAAGTACATAGTGAAACGAAACGTTTCTCCAGGACCAAGGTGCTACATAAGACGACACAGAACAACACAGAACTACAGGGACTACATAATATATACATACAGTGCACAAGTTCAAACGTGCAGACAGCACAAGACAGAACAAGACAGTACAATGACTACAGCGCCAACCAGTACGCAGTTCTGTTTAAAAGTGACCAAGTGACAATAGTGCAAATATTACAAGAGTACGATATAAGTAGCTGAAATAGTGTAAACATAAGAGTAGCAGCCTATGTGCAGTAATAAGTATTTGTAGCAGCATAAACATGTGCAAAAACTTGCAGAGAGGATGGAGGATGCTCAGTTGTGTGTGTGTACATATGTATGTGTGTGTGTTTGTTCCTTCAGTCCAGTTTCTAAGTATTGAGGAGTCTGATGGCATGAGGGAAGAAACTATTGCACAGTCCGGTCGTGAGGGTCTGAATGCTTCGGTACCGTTCTTCACCGGTGTATAGGGTCGTCCACAATGCTGGTGGCTTTGCGGATGCAGCATGAGGTGTAAATGTCTGTGATGGAGGGAAGAGAGACCCCGATGATCTTCTCAGCTGTCCTCGCTGTCTGCTGCAGGGTCTTGTGATCCGAGACGGTGCAATTCCCAAACCAGGCAGTGATGCAGCTGCTCAGGATGCTCTTGATAGTCCCTCTGGAGAACATGGTGAAGATGGAGGGTGGGAGATGTGCTTTCCTCAGCCTTCGCAGAAAGTACAGGCGCTGCTGGGCTTTCTTTGTTATGGAACTGGTGTTGAGCGACCAGGTGAGGTTCTCCATCAGGTGAACACCAAGAAACTTGGTGCTCTTGACGATCTCCACAGAGGAGCCGCCGATGTTCAGCGGAGAGTGGTCACTCTGTGCTCTTCTGAAGTCAACAACCATCTCTTTAGTTTTGTCAACGTTCAGAGACAGGTTGTTGGCTCTGCACCAGTCCGTTAGCCGCTGCACCTCCTCTCTATATGCTGACTCGTTGTTCTTGCTGATGAAACCCACCACGGTCGTGTCATCGGCGAACTTGATGATGTGATTCGAGCTGTGCATTGCTACACAGTCGTGAGTCAGCAGAGTGAACAGCAGTGGACTGAGCACACAGCCCTGTGGGACTCCAGTGCTCAGTGTGGTGGTGTTGGAGATGCTGTTCCCGATCCGGACTGATTGTAACTGTAACTGCTCAAAATCTTTTTAGTTTTTAGTTTTACTTTTATGAATTTTATTGTTTTTAAAGGGTAATAATTACTTTAATTTATTTAAACTTTTAAAAGTCTAAACAACGTTTTATTATAACTCTTGTTATATTATTGGCTAAATTCTATGTACATATATCTGAATTTTCTAACACAACCCTTTCAAGTGCTCTGAATTGTGATTGTCCTTTCTATCTCTGTTCTTTGTTTTACAGTATTATAAGATGGTGAGGGAAAGTAAAATATACATGAAGAAATTGGTTGACATGGCAAACTCTATTACCTTCCGTCTGCCCTTTTAAACATTTTTTTTTTTAACTTTAAAACTAAAGTTAAACTAAAATTTTAACAGGTTTCAAAACACTACAAACTCACACTTTAAAAAAAAAAAATATATATAAAATATTATTTATATTATAAAATATAACTTTACCTCAAAATATCTCAGTGTGTAGCCTTTTTTTCCACAAATCTCTTTTAGGTTATAGGCAACATATTCATTAGTAAATGTACCATATTAAACTTAATTAAATCTTTTATCGTATGTATATTATTACTTGCAGCTACAGTATATGAATACTTGAGTCATTGTATTGCTGTGCTGTTTTGCAGCCACTAGAGGGCAGAATTTCACCATTTTGTGCTTTTACACAACACTTTTGGACTGCATAGAGTGTACTAGATAATTCTTTATTTCAGATTACAATATTTTATGCACTTATTTAAGAAATATAGATTTTTTAAAAAGATTTTTCACTGTATTTTAGTGTTTTTTTAAACTACATTAAGAGTTGCAGCAGCACTGGAAAATGTAAAGTGTGTGTGCACCTAATATGGTTTCTACAGTTCCACATTTTCTACTGGTACTAAAAAAAATTAATTAATTTAAAAAAAAATTTTTTTAAAAAGTTGAAGTCAGGTGAGAGTACTACTACAAACAACTGGTTTATTTCAGGTTTTCATGACCTTAATCAATGAATCAGTTCAGTTAAATTCACACAATTATAAATAGACCCCTTCTATATGGACAAATAGTGCAAATGTGCAACCAGTAAATTCATCACAGTTGTCGCAAGAAGTCCGGTTGGTTAAAATCTATCCACCGTCCACTGATGCAGTGCTGAGTACGAAGCTGCTCATGGCAACTGCAGCCCCAAAGCCGCCACAGCAATCGCAGTCCCAAGCCATCACAGTACAGTACAGCTCCCCATATGAGACACCCAAGCCATCTCCACAGCCCCCAAGTGGCACCATCCCCAGCAAACCAAACGGTTCTTCAGGCTGTCCATGTGGGGCCACCCCCAGCAGCAGTGAGCGATCTCAACCGATGAGAACTCCAACCAGAAGTAGGGCATCAGGATGGGTCAGGCAGGTCCGGGGAGCAGAAGGGGTCAGGATCACTGGCATCTCAGGAATCAGCATGTTTCTGCTTAGGCTTCAATAAGCAACAGGTTTCAGACATTTAGAAGAAGACACTGCATATGTATTTGTCCTACAAAATGGAGTTTCTTTTGTTGAGAAGGCTTTTGGCAAGCTAACCCCACCACTATCACACCACAGCCCTGTTGTCTCGGTCCTCGGATCTGATTGGTCAGAAGGTGTTGATCAATTTTCTGTAACAGAAGCTCTGACAATAGTTTCAGTTGCAGGTTTATATTAATGTGATCATTATTATATCTTATCGTTTCTTTAGTATCAACTAATCCACAGGGATTTGTATGGCAAACACTCTGCAAAATATAATAATAATAATAATAATAATAATAATAATAATAATAATAATAATAATAAATACATTAAAAACTTGTCAGTATTTAGCAAAGAAATAGTCATAGTCATGTTTTCTCTGTTACATGGTCGATTTGGTGTGAGGTGATGTTTAATTATCGTTTTTTTGGAAGGAGTCTCCAGTTTCAGAGCTTTGTAACAGTTGTAACTTTAAGTTTTGTGCTATGAGAAGGTCTTCAGGACAGAGAGGTTTGTGCTTTGCAGTTTCTCTGTAACATGACAAGCTGGATATTTCACCTTATTAACTTCACCAGAGAAAACAGAGAGGCTGGTGAGGGAACGGCTGTTTATAGCTGCTATAATGTAAGTGATAACAGGAACTAACTATTTTGGGAATGTTCTACAAGCTTAAATGTAATGATGAACAAATAATCTTGGTAATTAAATGTTATGGGTAAAGAACTTTAGGGTGGTCAGGGAAAACCAGCCAAGATTAGAAGCATCAGGGAAAGACATATTACAACAATTTATTAATAATATATTGGTGTATATTCAGAGGAATTTGTGTTTTATTGCACAGTAAAGTATTAAAGATGCCGAAAAGTCTACACCTTTACCCTTATGAAGAATGTATGGATCACAGTTGGAAATACCCCTCTTTCTTCCCACCATTAATCTAGTGCTCTGGTTATACTTATCAGCTTACAGTGCTATTACAAAAAAACATGAGTGGCCACATTAGAAGATGTGCAGTGATGTATATGAAATTTGTAAATAAAGGCAATAAAAATGTTAATCCTAAACACAGCAATAAACAGCTTGCTGCCATAAAAAGGCATCACACTTTTTCATTGCATCGCTGCTACATAGATATGAGGTTAGATTACAACTCAAGAATAATCATTTTTTCCCAAAGTTAGCTAACTAACTACGGAACAACTGTTTATAGCTGTATTAATATGATGAACATCATTAAACTTAACTATAAAGTGATGAAAAAGAGGAATAAAACACATGCTGTTATTGGAAAATAATCAACTTCAGTAACTCGGCTTCATGTTAGGCCATATCACACCGCCTCACTGTTGATTATTTTCCTATAACAGCATGTCAAGTGCCCCTACTTATCAGTAAAGGTGTTGATTGAGGTTTCTACTGCAGAACAGAATTACATATCAGCAGCTAGGTTTTTTTTTAGTCTGCCTCAACAAACTATATAAAATCTTTCATACTGTGCTGATAACAGGTCACTGCATGTTGCTGATAATGATAAATAACTTTCTAAAGAGGTTATAATGCTCAAATGTATTTATTAAATATATTGCAATCTGTTTTGAAGCCTTAAACAACAGTTCTGTTATTCTGTAATAGCAGTGTCAAAAAATTAGGATTTGAATGCTACGCATAAGACTGGATATTTTGAATAGAGCTTGCTTCTGCAGTTTCACTGGCTTTCAGTGACTTTCTCTGATACAGCACTTAAACTGAGAATGCATCATCCGTGTTCAATGCCAAATCTCTCCTCTCCTTTTCCCACTGACAGCTGGCATTGTACGAGCGTGACGTGTTTCCTTCTGTTGCCATGACAGGCGTGGTGCTGGCTTTTGTGTCGACACCAGTCCGCACTCATTTACATATTAAGATTATGCCACTCGGCTTCACATCTCGGCCCAAAGTGCAAGCCCTGCCTAATGTGTCACGCGCATGAGTGTCATTTCAAAAGACTCCATGCACATGCATGTGTGTGAGCTCTCTCATTATTCTGTCCCTGCTCTATGAAGTGCTGATTGCCCGTTCTTTGTTTTCATGTTCATTTATTCGAACACCCACCCTGTAATCAACGCAGCGGAAGTAAGACGTTGAAAAGACGTGCTGGCATTTTCATGCTGACGCTAACGCGAAAGCATTTGTGCTCGCAGTGACTTTCTGCTCATCCCAACCATCAGTGCTCACAATATCCATCAGAGCAGTAAACCACAAGCGGTTTATAGCATTAAAAATGGAATTAAAACACAGGCATGCAGGGAGGAGGGCCATCATCAGAGCTGATCAGTCTTCCCTCTCTCATTCTCTCTTTCATTCAGAGTAATGCCAGTGATGAAACAGCTCTCTAATTTCAGTAATTAGAGCGGTCAGTTTGTGGTTGACAACGTCTCATTGCAAAGTCCTTTAAGCTTTCAAAGACATCAGTGAAAACAAACCCGGGGACCCAGCATGGAGCCGACACACTGAAACCAGCGACACTGAAGTTACATTCAATGCACTAAGTGTTACTTATTACTTTCAATTAAATTTAATAAGGTGTGTAGCATTTGCGTTACATTTTATGTCCTTCACCAAACACTCTCAGTTGAAGCATTGATTCATTTCCTCATTAAATTCTTTTTACAGCTTGAAAGTTCTAACTGACTACACATTAGTAACAGAGTTGCCAGATTACATTCTGTCCCATTTACTATAACTTCTTGAAATTTTCCCACCCAAATGCCATTTTAGTTCTAAGTGATTTAAAAAAAATAAATAAAGAAAGAAATATATAATTTCTGAGTGAAAGGTTGTAAGCTGTCAACCCTAACTGTAGCCACACTTTATAGCCACACATTCTTCCATCCATTCTCTGTACCACTTACACAAATAGGGTCACGGGGAGCCTGGAGCCTATGCCTGGGGGCTCGGGGCACAAGGCGGGGGACACCCTGGACAGGGTGCAATCACATGCACACTCACACACTGTGGACAATTTGGAAATGACAATCAACCTACAGTACATATCTTTGGACTAGAGGAGGAAACCCCCAGAGCACGGGGAGAACATGCAACACACACAGGGTGGAGGTAGGATTCGAACCCACAACCCCAGAGGTGAGAGGCAACAATGTTAACCACTAAGCCCCAGTTCTCCCCAATCACGTACTTTTTTCAATAATACACTCGCAAAGGGAAAATTAGATACTGACAAAATGACATATTAAAACATTAAAACTGTTTTGTCACTTGTCCTTATCCTAGTCACAATTCACTGTAAAAAAAAAAAAAAATGCCTCAAAAGAACCTTTCTGGGAATTTAATTTGAGTAAAATAACTGTTCAAACTGAACATTGCGAACACTGCAGAATTTGTGCTGCATTCTTTCAGAGAACAGATGGAGCTGAAAACTTCATTGGAAAATCTCACTCTTAATCACCTGCAGCAGTCGTTTTGAGATTGTTTGGGATTCAGTCTTAATGACAGGAGTCCTCTGGACTATCTGTAAAGTTCCAGGTTTAGGAGCTGCTTTTCATGCTAAAATGCTTTGGGAATTAGACAGGAAAAAAGGAGTAATGATATTAAGATTAACATTCCCATTTATTAAAGGGTTTCTTCTAAATCAGCTAGTTAGGTGCTGCTTTTAGCCTTCTTTATGAATGTGGCCCCTGAGGCAGAAGTAGGCTGGTAATATGCACAAAAATCACCTGGGGCCTGAAACGCACCTTTGTTCACTAAAAACAGAGTTTTCAACAGATGACAATGTGATTCAGTAAAAGATTCATTCTTAAACCTGATGCAAGCCCAGGACACAGCAGCAAGCAGGAGTCAAGTGGTAAATCTTTATTACTCACTCTAATATTAACTAAGGCATTCAGTGTCTATACAATATATGTGAAACATGTGATGTACTAATGTAAAACATGCTAATAAGCTACAGCACATAGCTGTCTGCCAGATATCTGTCTAAATAATTTCGTATCAATAACAACCTTGAAGATGTTAAATAACTATAGCCTAATGTTACTCAAGTATTGCATCTGGTGTAGTCATAGGCTACTGGAATTGGTGAGATTATGTAATATGATTGTTGTATCATTCTGACTCTACAGGAGTCTAATGCTCATGTGGCATGACACCACTGTAAGGGCTTTAAGTCAGAGCTGCTGCTGTTTTTAGCTTTGGAACCTTCTTTTACCCATTTTAATAGATAATAATGTTTCATACACTGTCAGAAACCACATAAACAAATCTGTGATTCTTAACAAGCTGAATGTGTGATGACTTAGGCCTGTCATGCTAACTCAGTAGTTATATGTCTTTTCTTACTTGTTTGCTACATTACTCCCATAGCTACAGTACAAAACTAAAGCATATATCCTGGCTGATCAGCTACATTAAAGGTACGGTGAGAATTGTGCTAATTAAATTTCTGTTCAAATTACTGCTTTAAGCAGTTTGGCCTTCATGTCTGCTGTTAAAAAGGGAAAACTAACTCATTTCAGCTTTAGTTAATAAAGCTGCGAGTGTGTTAAGCGCCTACTCGGGCAGGCCATGATGCTATTAGTGGACAGAGTTGTGTGTGGGCAGAGCCACTTGTTGTTGCATAGCAACAAGACCCGGTTGCTGTTGATGTGGTGATCTCATCTCTCTTGTCTTGTGTAGCCTACACACACACACACACACACACACACACACACACACACACACACACCTCTAAACTATGCTGAGCCGAACATACACACACAGCCAGCGTTGTCCTGTTTGGAGGTCGAGTGGTCCTCCATTCTGTCCTCTGTTAAAATAACAGAATCGCCTGCGTCGATTTTGTAAATTGAATCGTCCCGCTGGAGCCTTGAGCAAGGGTGCTTCACTCTGATGCTAATTACTGCACACATTAAAGCGTTTCATTAGCACAGAGAGAACCGAGATGAGAAGGTGAATAAAGTATTTTCATCGTCCACAAGCAGAAAATTATCTGTCGTGTTATTTCACATACTGATAAAATGACCAGCAGCTCGGATGTAATCGTACTTTGGGGTTTTTAAAGGCTTTTAAAGGGTAGTGTGATGGAGAAAATTCCCAGTTTGGTTAACTCTTCTGTTCTGTTTACTATTAAGGCAAAAGATATTTAACTCTTTTTACCAGAGGCCAAAAAATGGAGTTTCTGCCTGTTTTGGGGTGCCCGTGTTCAGCATTGAATTTATTTGTGATAGTGTGACAGTAGTGGAGTTAATGGCTCATATGAAAGTAGACACTCAGGGCTGCAAGAATAAGCATAATTTCATGAACTTATGAACTTATAATTCATAAGTATTTTTCGTTTTTTTTTTTTTTTTTTTCGTTTTATCGTGGCAGTTGTATACAGTGTTTTACTATCAAAAAAGTTTTAGTTGTGCAGTCTGTTTTATCTCTGTACCAATGTTATTGTGGAGAGGTGTGAGTTGTTTGCCCAGCAGGGGGCTCACACTCCTCCCCTTTCTCATCACCCTGATCACCAGCAGCTAAACACAGAGTCACAATACTCTATACACAGAAACCCAACAGTGTCCTGGCTACTCTTATAACAGACCTAAAATAATTCATTAGGTTATACTGATTGAAAATGTCCTATAAGTAGATTTCCATTCTGCTGGCGGAATGGAACGCCAGTGTACTGCGAGAAGAGGTTAACAGTGTAGGGTTGCATAATATATCGTTTTTTTGATTGATTACCGTCTGTAAGCAATTTTTATTTCGTCTTGTAAGCGTTCTGACCTCTCCAAGGTTCCCCATAAATTGTCTGAGTGTTTTGAGAATCTGGCATTGCAGTGAAGGCTAAATCAGTGCTTGGTCTTGAACTGAGGTATGTGTTTACTGGCCTGTTTTAAAAGAGCAGTTTGTAATGTTTAGAGCCCCCTGCTGCCTGCATGGTGTATTGTAATGAAAACATTTAAAAGCTTTCCCCTTTCCCCCATCTGACTCAACCCCCTCTGTAGAAGAAGAAGCCTGAAATAAAGAAAACGAACCTCAGAACGAGACTTAAACATACACTAACAAACTACATGAAAGCCGGGAGATGATCGCAGGAACCAAAAACTATGGATATTGTGGAGTTCTTGAATATTTGGATAGTTTAAAAGTTTGTCTTCTTAATTCTGTTTTCTTTATTGAAGTAATATACAGTATCTTTCAAACATTGATAGTTTAGTGTCTTATTCACTGAAGAGCCTCCAATTCACTTAATCACTTATTTTTTCCACTTAAAGCACTCACAAATTTATATAATTATTACAGATTTAATAAGAATTTATTAAGAATTTTAAACAAGACAAAACATACCTTTAATATGGTGATGTGTAGTGATATAGATACACACACACATATAAATATCAGCACAAAACTTGCTACTTGTAGTCAGACTGTCTGATTATTAGTAATGCAATTTGTAAAATTCATTTTAACCCCTAAAGCTCTCAGCTTATTGTTTAACAAGAGTTAAAGGGGTTAAGTTCTTAATATGGCTTATCATAATAGCTTTATTTTGCTACAGATTTATGAAAATGGGCACCTGAAACTCTTCCTATGCTCGGGAGTAGGAGATGGGTCATGACAGGTTTTATTTATTAGCTTTTTAATTAAATTTTATTTTATCTTCGAGTTATATGTCATGTAAGGGGGAATTGAAGGACAAGAGGGTGGGATGTGGTACTCAAGTTCAACATGGATTCTCCTGGAACTAACACTTTTAGCTAGCACATGCCACTGATAAGCTCTGCCTGTTTAGAGACTCTGTCAGTTTTCATTTTTCCATGTTGTGTAAGGCTCGTATAGTGGAGTCCAAAAGTCTGAGAGCAGTAGTGAAATGCTTCTCTTTTGCATTCTTTTCCAATATAATACATTTTGTTTTTCATTACAAACTATAACATCAGCAATAACTTGAGTGGAAAGTGGAATCTTAGAAATATTTACATGAATTTCAGGCAACTTGCACTTAAGCTGGCATGGACTCCACAAAACCTGATGATCCATGTTTGATCAAATTCATCGGAGTGTCATCTGAACAAATGCTTCAGTGGAAGAGATAAGACTTGCAGACAATATGACCATTTGTACATTTAAATTTAAACAGTAACATACTGAAGAATCTTTATAGAATATTAGAATAATAGAATATTGAGTTTATTTCCAGATTTAAATAAAAATAAATATCCCAGATTTTCAGCATGATCTCTTTTGGACTTCACTGTCTATTGGAGCTAGATTTCTCTCTTTTCTGGTCTGTGTTTGGATATTACGGACTCTTGACTTTTACACTGACCCAGTAGTTCTCCCTGTGAAGCTATTTCAATTCAGCAAAAGCTCTGATCTCTGCAGTTGCACTCACCTGCACTCCAGTAGATAATCTCTGAGTTAAATCTAATTTATAATTATAACTTTTTTTTTCTTAGTAAAAATTTACACTAAGTAGTTCTAAGCCAAACAGATCTCATGTTCCATGTAGAGCCACTAGAGGACAGTGTGGTTTTTTTTTTTTTAAACCACTCCACACAATAAGCTAATGAAAGTGTCTCATCACAAAAAAGGAATAATATGTCTAACCCAGTAGAAGTATTTGCCTTGAATCTCTTGCACCTTTGAGCATCCTTTAAAAATATCCCTTTCTTTTTTTCCCCCCTGTAATCCAGTGTGAAGATGCACCAAGGTCTGCGGCACTAGCTGAACAAACAAAAACGCATTCCTCCTTCAAACCACAAAAACAATGGCGTTCATCTTGCAAATCGAACCGCACATTTTTTTTTAAAAGGACACTGGAGTTAAGTACCCCTCTTCTGCAGGCTACATAAAAACTCCATTGAACAGAATAGGTTACAGTTCAATGTCTAATACATTACCACTCGCTGGTGAAGAGCCTAAAACACACTTGAAGCAAACAAAGCAAAAACTGGAGGGCCCTATTGCTCCTAAACAAAGCCACACACTTGAAAGGCCCAATGTGAATAAAAACATATTTTTTTAATTAAAAAAAAAGGTATTCAGACATTAAAATCTGCTGCAGTTATCTTTTTCAATCGCATGTCACTGAACTAAATCAAAGATCAAGCCAGACTAGAGAAAAATGTCTTCTTTTTTATTCCTGTCAGAATAACCCGTGTAATCTATTCAACATTAGTTCATCATGTCCTACTAATTCTGACCATCGCAGCAAGCCTGAAAAGCTTTTCTGGTTTCTGGAGCACAGCTACAGGTCATATTTACATGCTTTAGCCAAGTGTCATGATTTATCTTAATCAACCCATTAATTAGTAGATAATCTAGCAGGCTACTAACTTATGACATGACTTCTTCGTGGTGTAGTATCTTTGTACAGCATCCCACATGACAGGTTCTTTAAAGTTTTCTCAATAGCCATTACTTGTGAAAATTAATTCATTCAATTTTATTTATATAGTGCTTAAGCTTTGCAGATGTAGATTTAGAACCCTAATGAGCAAGCCAGAGGTGACAGTGGCAAGAAAAAATCTCCCTGAAACGACATGAGGAAGAAATCATAAAAGGAACCCGAGTCAAAAGGGAACCCATCTTCTTGTTGACACTGAACAGTGGGATTATAAATCATTACTCTTGACTATACAGCCAAACAGTGCTGAGTGTTTTAAAGCAATGTTCAGTATGAGCATCACAGTGATTTATGATTACATGAATTACGCCTCACTGCAGTACCATCTTGCGAGGAGTTGATAGTTATGTGCTTTGGACTTAACACAATTTACTAGAGAGGAAACCATACTAAGATACACTGAACCAAAATGGTAGACGTCCGTCAGCTGAATGTAGAATCAGACTTTGACTTTATTTATTAACTTTTTTCCAACTTAAAGGAAACTCCACCTTGAAAGACATTAAATATCTGTATAATGTAGGCTAATTTATTGGTTAATGCTGTATTTTTGTTTTTCCCATGAGAAGTTAGCAGTTGTCTGCTGCTCAGATATTACAGGGGACATTGCTAACTCATTTACAATGCCACCCATTTTCTGTTCCGCAGGGGAGCCTATCCCAGGGAACTCGGGGCAATGCCAATCTACCTACAACACATGTCTTTCGACTGAGGGAGGAAACCAGAGTACCCAGAGGAAACCCCTGAAGCATGGGGAGGACATTCAAACTCCGTGCACACAGGCCAGAGGCAGGAATCAAACCCCCAAACCCCCAACCCCAGACGGGTGGGGCAAATGCGCTAACAAGCAAGCCACTGTGTCCCCTTATTTAAAATGGAGTTTAAGAAAAGAAAAAAGATAAAACGTAAGGGATAACAGTTAGGTTTTGCTTTAAAAAAAAAAAAGAACAACAGTTCATTTTTTCACTCACTATTTTCCAGAGACACTAAATGCCATTTTAATGAGAAAACCAACGTGGATACAGCAAATGCTGGACTCAAAGTCTCAGAATGCGATGCAGTTCTCTCGGCTCAGCTAGTTAGCGATCTGAGATGACTAGCGTGTTGTCATTGACTGTGGCATTAGCATGAATTTTGACGTTTTGGAAGCTCATCTGTTTAAGCAGAGTGTACAGGTGAAGAGACTAAAGGAGTAAAGCACTGCTGCATCACTCTCTTCAGGTAGAGATGAACTACTGTCGGCACCACTGTCAGCAGCTAGTCGAACAGCTGGATAATGTAGGAAACCCTTAACCAAACCTCAACCAAAACCTCAGAATCAAATCATAACTCTTTTGTGCAATTACATATTGAATATAAATATTGATGTCCTTCAGTAGATTTTCCCTTTAAACAATTTCTGTCCTGTCCCATTCTGATGGTGCGTCTGCTTCACGTCATGCTTGAGTTATGCCTATTTCAGGGCTGCGAAAAAACACAGCCAAATGTCTGAATTGAAGAAATGATTGATACCTATTGCAAGGCGGTAATATGAATCGTACACTTTTTGCTCATTTGATAAAGCATCTAATAAATAATGTGATTGTTATAGGTCTAGAAACACTTCTAAATTCTTGGCACATTTGAAGATGTACCAATTTCAGTCACATTTAGCTACCACCCTGATAGGGGGTCATTCACTTCTGCAAATATATTATAGGGGGGAAAAAAACAGTCATTTTTTTTAAATACACATATTTTATTGGAGGACAGTTTGGGTACTTGGCATTGATTGTAATACAGCTGTAACCTACTATTCTGTGTGCAAATAGCGGGAGACGTGGCTCTGTGACCACAGAAGACAGCATATGAGTGAGCACAGGACAAGAAAACGGAAATGATGCTTCACAGGAGTCAGTGTGATCATGTTTGCTGTAGAGAGGAGCGTCCATCTTGCCTAAAGACTGAGTGGCTCAGCAACGATCAGACTCCAGCGACTCACGTTTGGGTTCTCTAAGCAGAACAAATGTAGGATAGCCTCTTCTTTTTCTGAAATGAAGTCAGCATAGTTTGCTAACCACTCAGATTCTACTCAGCCATCACCTGCTGGCATCCTCTCAAACAAACAAACAAAAAAAAGGCATTTAACAATCAGTACACAGCATGGCATTCATAACAGAATGTAAACAGTGGCTTATTAATGCTCTTTATTTAACTGCATAAGCGTAACACTGCATTAGCTAGAGTATAAAGAGGCAGTGCATGGGTTGTTAGCTTGAACCGATAGCGTAGCTGCATGTTAAGTGGCAGCGTGGTGAGTGTTCATTCGGAAAAAGTTAATCTCCTTAAGGTCATGATTCCTGACCTGTACATGACAGGACTGTAGTGTGCGTGCAAGTGTGTATGTGCCTGTATATATTTAGCTTAATGTTCTCACTTCCTCTTTAGCATGCAAGGCTAACAGGAGTGAAAATGGCATCAGTTAATATTTGGCATCCCACAAAGGTATCACAACAAGACCTTGTTATGTCTGGAGAGCAAAAGAGGAAGGTAAGCTAGCTAGCAATTATAGCGTACAAGGTTAGTGTTTGTGTTTCTCAGTTTTGAAGTGTTAACACAGCTGTACGTGGTGAGAGAGTAATTGGGAAGAGTGTGTGTTGCTGCGTTCATGATCACAGGGAACTCGAATTGGACCTTCCCATCTCAGTGTGTTCCTGAACTGTTTAAGATTAGTCTTTATTTTTAAAGTGGATATGTTATAATTTACCATTAACAGCAGTGAATTAAAAAAAAAAACATCATGGTTTACAGTTTGATCATAAATGTGCCACAAAATGAGTTAGACCCTTAATGCCTTCAGACTATTCGGTGATGTATTTAGTGACGCCAGTGTACATCAAACACAAACACTCTCACAATGTTGCCTAAAAGGCAGAAACACTTTCATTCTTGTTCTTACATGTATTATAGATGTCACCATGTTGAAATGAAATCATGAAATGAAGTTGGAGTTTCAGAGTGAGATTTGTAGATTGAGAGGTGAGAACTCAGAGGTGAGAAACTTCGCAGTGCTCACTTGGTCATGAAGCAACATCTGTGCGGTTTAGTGTGTACATTTTGTTTAAGCGGTTTACCTCCCTTGCTGTTTAGCATGCACGATGCATAATGGCAGCGAAAATATAGGCTTGTTTATCCCTTCTTGCTAGTCTCTGTAGTTACTCATGCAAATTGTGTCACCAAAGACACCAAAGGTGACAATTATATCAGCAAATGAGCAAATGCAATGAAGTCAAGCAATTTATGGTGTACACTTATTTCTGAAAATGAGAGTCAGCGCTCCGGCTGTTCAAGTGTTCGTCATGGTACACAGTTTCAGCTAGGATTTAAGAATGGGTCGAGTAGCTAATAAAACGAGTCACCAGATGAATTGAGGTTAAATTGTAATACTTTAATAAATGTTATTAGTAAAGGTACTATATTGAGCAATATATTGACTTTTATAAGCGTTGATGAACAGAGACAGTGATTTCTCCCTTTTTCAGTATTGCAAATACACACAGCCGCATTAGCACGAAGCAGCTTGGTTTATCAGCTCTTTAGGAATCAAATATTAGTGCCTAATAACTTTTAATATGAAATGTTTTCATGTGAGGAAGAAAAGGCCTCTCATGCTGGCTGACCTTTGTTTTTTTTTTTTTGTTTGTTTTTTAAACACTGCAATACACAAATTTCAACAGCAGATTAACACATGATCTTGTTCAGTTATATGAATCAATGTGAATAATTTAAAATGCGTGTTGACATATTTTCATTGTATATTCATAGCTATAGCTTTCGCTCGGATGAGACTTCGGCAGCGTAGCACAAGCGGTGCATGGCATAAACATTACAATGCCTTATTGCTCATGTTTTATCATTTTATTTGGCCGGCACAGATGTTTTGCACCAATTCTTAATCAAATTAGGGCCTGACTAAAAACAGCAGTACCTCTGTTCCTCCTCAGGATCGACGCACAGTACGATGGTGCTACTAAGATAAAGCTACAGACCTCATACACATCCAGATCAGGGCCTCTCTAATTCTCCTGACCCAAATTAATTTTTTTTATATAGATGATCTCTATAGCAATGAAGGATTCAAGTCTTATTTTCTTGTGGTTTTCTACAGACAAGCAGATTCACTCAAGTACATCTGCTATGTGAGAGCAATGTTCTTTGTGTATGTGTGTATGTGTGTGTGTGTAAAATGTAAAGGCTGGTGAGAGTGAAGAAGACTCGAAGCACACACGCACACAAGCACTCTCACGCTCTGCAAGCTGCTAAAACAGCACTAACGTAACTCTAAAAATCTGTACAATATCTTTAAATATGGTATTTACAGAAATAAACAGCGGGTTTTCACACTTCCACTGATTCGAAATAATATCAAGAATACAAAACAAAATGGAACAAACAAAATTAAAGTCAGTATCCGTCTTTTGTGATGAGCGAGAATGCTAAAGGCAACAAGCACATTGCGATGGCTATGTTTAAACTTCACTCTCTCTACATGAGGCGAGCAGCTTCTCTTACACCGCCTACTGGAGAAATAAATTCACATTCCAGGATCTGTGGATTCCAATTCCTATCCTTAGCACAACTTACTGACCTATAACGTGGTAACGTGGTACTGAATATGAGGTTAGTGGAGGGAAAAAAAAAAAGAAAAAGAACAAAATGTTAGTTCTTAGTAAGAGCTGCGCCAAACAGACACAATCTGAGCACCGATGAGCAAACAATAAAAATAAAAAAGGAAGAAAAAAAAAACTACTTTAAAGAGGTGTTCAGGTGTATGCAGTTTCACTAGCTTGGATCGTGTTGGGTTTTAGCGACCATGATGTAAGGATGAGCTCAGAGCTCTTCTACTAACAGCTGAGGTTTGAATTGTTAGACCTCGACTTTTTGCTCCTAAGCCTGGAGTAACGTCGGCCATTTGCTGAGCTGAAGAAGTCGACATGAATGAAGAAACTATGATTATGAGTCAAAAATACTGCAGCTTTGATTTATACCTTATAGTCATGAGCTGGAAAACTGGATTTTGGAGTCCTAAACAGCCCCAGCATCCCCTTAATTCCTTTAAACTCTCAGCACCATCTACAGGTCCAGACTTGCATTCCTCACTCTCACACCTTTCCTTTCCACTTTACTGTAGTTACTCAGTGATATGCTTTAAGATATATAAAAACATAAATAGTGTTAAGACTGAGATGGAGACAGCTGGGTAAAATGCTCACATCGCATCTTTTTTTTTTCTCTACCCAACAGGATTCGTGTGCTTAGCTGCGCTCTGACTGTGGTCCATTCTGGAATTATGAGGTAAAATAATTAAATACACCTTAAATTAAAAGAAAAATACCTTAAAGACTTTGGGCTGTATTCAGAGATAACTGTGTGGTATTCAAACCTCAGATGTAACTCCAGATTTAATGGCTACATGGACGGGGGTTGAATTTTACTTAAACAGAGGCGTGTCTCAGTTACGGAAGATTTTGAACTTTAAATTTAGGTCTGTTTTCCTTGCGTGGTATTGACTCACATCATTAAGTATTAAATTAATAAGAAGTCCAGCGGTGCTGTCTAATTTCAGCAATGTTTTGGGCTGTAAATACACTCAAAAATGTATTTATTCATCTACTATTAGATACTTCTTGTATAACACTGTATTAGTCTAAACTGTTGGTGTTGATGCCATTGACAATCTCTGGCAAGCTCGAAGGTGTGAACTGTGCACAGGTATCGATCAGCGCAGAAAGTCAATTAAGCATCTGCGATCTGAATACTTTCCTTGCATAAATACTGAGGTGATTTTTGAACTTAAGTCACACCTTTGAATACAGCCCTGAGTTTTTCTGCTGTTCAGACTTCCAGGGAAAGGATCAGATCTTTATGTGATAGGTGAAGATATTTTGCCTGGTCAAATATGCTTTAAATAGCCGGAAGGCACAGGTTAACCTTTTGTAAATTGTCTGGTCATCTGCTCTTTCCCTTGAAGTCTAAACAGCAAAGGAAAAACTCAGACTTTGAATTTTCCTTGACACTCTGTTTCGAAACACATACATGCAGTCACAGCCATTAAAACGGAAATGCTTACATCGGCGTTTAAATCGCACTGATCCGATCAGGTGCAAGAAAAAAGCAAGAGTGATGTGAACCAGCTATAGATGCATTTACATGAGAGTGGACGTTGTTGACAGAACATGTAATGCAGCTCAAATTCCTTTTAACCCTTGACTAGACTGTTAGTCATTTTTGGAAGAATAACAAAAAAAAAAAAAAAAGAGTGGCATGGGTTTGAGAGGTCAATAAGTGAACCCACAGTAAAATCAGCAAACAGCCCACACTAACAGTGGATACCTGCTCTAATTCCTCCAGTTTCAAATAACACACTGCAGCTGTTAAAGGAATATTCCTGCATGTTTTCAACCAAATCTCTATTTAAACTTCATGCATGTGTCATTATAACTGACAGATTTTTGACATTTCTTTGCACTGATAGAAGAAGAATGGAAAACCTGTTCACTTGTAATCTACTTATAATAGGGCAGATGTTAACTTCACAATAAATGTTTAAAATACGCAACTGTATACTGCTAGTGCAACCTGGGACAGTGAATAAACCGCACATGCCTGTTTACAGACAACTTTGCTATGTTAAAATGGAAACGTATCTGTTGCATGGAAAAGATTTTTCTTTCTTTCTAGAGAATGCTTCAGAAACACGTCCAGAATAAAATGGCCTTAACAACACAGGCGTCAGGAATCCTGAAGGCTTTGTGGTTTCCATGTGCAATCAGAAATCTGATATACGTCTCTTTTTTTTTTTTTTTTTTTTTTGAGCTGCACTGCACAGCCACAAATTCTACCTTTTATAAAAGTGTTTTTGTAAAATGTTTCACATAAATATTTATTGACTCCCTTAACAACTGCCCTGAGACAGTTCTATTATAAGTGATTTTTGAATAAACAGGATTCCCCGTTTTCCCCGCTCTAACGAATGTGATTCAACTAGTCGGCTAATTAACAGCCCGTCCTGAGTTGAAGTAGGAGTGTTAGAGCAGGGAAGACACTAAAATATGCAGGACAGGGGGTTCTCCATGGTCAGGGATGGGAACCTGTGCTGTATTAATTTCTAACACTTCTAGGCTGTGTTAATTTCACATACATTACAGATGTGCTGGATAGAGATGAGGTTGAAAGATGCTGGAGTTTTCCTTTAAGTTACTGCTGCTAAATTTCCTGTAATTTACTATCAGCCAATCCCCTTCCTGGAGATCCACTTTCCAAACTTAATATAATATAATAATCTCTGACTTCTCAGTACCCTCAGGAGGACATGATTAGCTGAGTCAGCTGTATTCGCACTGCACTGGAACTAAACTCTGTAGGAAAGTAGATCTCCAGCCAAAGGGTTGGTGCAATTTTAAGTACAACACCCTTCCTTCATTTTCTCTCTTTCACTCTCTCTCACTGGCCGAGGAAGTCGATGCTGGCCTTGACTGTGCGGTTGGTGGCCACGTCAATGGCCATTGCTCGGATCTCGGTGTCGCCGAACTGCATGAGCGTCTGGATCTCACGCCGTACCCCTGCTGCCGGACTCTCTGTGCCGCTGACGTCGAGGCGCAGGGTGCCACACTTTCGCACGCCTGCATCTGAGATGAAGCCTACGTGCTCCCGCTCTGAGCAGTACACGTGGATGACGATGACCTGCTGCGAAGGCTTGGCTGGTGTGTAGCTGCGCTTCACCGTTTCACCCAGCGCCACCGACTGGTCAGCTGATATGAACGTATCGAAAACGTCGGTGCACCAGCGTGTGCCATCACGTACCAGCAGCTTCTCAGGTGGGTGCTTCCCCTCCACAAAGCGGTTGAGCACACCCACACCGTAGGTGAGTGGTGAACGGCGCACCTTGATCACGCTCGGGTCCAGACCGAACAGCACTGCTCCCTTCAGGATGGTCAGACCCACATCATGTGGGATGATGACACGGCTCCGCCCCTGCAACATGTCCTGCACCGCCTTCTGCAGGAGCGCTGACTCGGCGAAACCACCCACCAAGAACAGGAACTTGATGTCTGTCACCTCAGGCCTCTCAAACAGCTCCTCTGTGGAGAAGACAAAAATATAAATTTACTGCACATTTAATCACAGGTAAAACTAACAGATCCTTCTTTTCTTCACTTCATTTATGCCTGTTCCGAGATAAGATTAAGAACAGACAGACATTGCATATGCATACTACTGGATCACAAGCTACAAAAATGCAGTGCAGCAGCGCTCGTTATGTTTTATTTCTGAGCACACTACAGCCATCACTGAGCAGCCTGCTGAGAAGCAGAGTGACCCACATCCTGACCGACTTACTGAACTGGGAACACATGCATCACACTCAGAGTAAAGCTGTGCATTAACCTGTTCTGTGCGGTTGGAAACAGGTTGGACTTTAAATCTGAATTTTTTTTCACCTTGGTTTATTCTCAACAGAAACATTCCTGCTCCTGAAAGTGGACACATTTGCTCCAATTTAATCTCATTAATACAAGTGGGTCAGCATGTTGGAGGCAAAGGCAAGTAATAAATATGCTCTACACCAATCACTTCCATCTAGGGTAAGTTGAAGAGGGAAAAAAAAAAAAAACTTTAAGAAAGAGATGATGTCTATCACCTCGGGCATCTCATTAACAGTTTTCCTGATAGAGAATTTTCCAGAATCCTTATATGTCTACGAAGGTATTTTAGTTATCCAGATAATTGAATACAATGTCAGTCAAATGCTCAAAAAAAGCTTCAACGTTACACGTCCTGTCACTTTCCTACTACTAAACATACAAAAGTAATTCAGTGGTTAAACCCATATTGAATGCTGTACTAAAGCAGTGGTGAAGCAGTGGTTAAAGCTAGTGATCTGGAAAGGGTTGAGCTCAAATCCCAGAACTGCCAGAGAGCCACTACAAGACTATTAACCTTCATCTGCATGCACCTTCACTGCACCTTCATTTAATGCAATTAGAACTACTGACATGATTCAGCATGTTTAATAAGAAACCAAGTGAGCATTACTGAACACCAGGGGCATATTTTGTTGCTGTAGGGTAGAAAAGCAAAATGGAGAAGTGGCTAACTAAAAAAGAAATAAAATCATGGGCACAGTGCAACTATATTTACGATAAAGTATCAGCTTCTTTTGATATTAAAAAGTACAGGCCCACATGTCCTACTGAAAAGGGACTGTCTAAATCTGAATCAGTTAATAAATTGCTACTTGGGCATCAAGCCAGTTCTCTCACTATGCATTTTCTAGCTACTACGAAAATAAAATCATGCTTTATGTTCTTTCCCTTAGCAGTGGATCTAGGGGTACTGCAGGTGAAAAAGTTTGAGACTCACTGGCTTAGTGCATGTAGTCCCTGTTAGATCAGCGTAAAAGATTAGTGTTATCATGTGCTATCAAGTCCAAGTGTTATTTATATATATTAAATATATTCCTCCAAAGATGGCGGCAGCGCTATCAAGATTTGAACTTGCATCTTGTAACAGTAGCCCCAGCATTATTTTTCAGACTGCTGCTCAGACAAAGTAAGAAGACAGCTGGATCTTGGGTTTTAGCGGAGAGAACTAACTGACTAATTCTGTTTACTCAATGCAAGAAAGAGAAGGAGTCTACAGACAGACACTTACTGAGATGCTGGATGATGTGGTCGATAGTGGGCTTGAACAGAGCATTCATGGCATCTGGGCTCATCCTCAACATGCCCTGAGATGACCACTTTACAAAGTCCACACTGCACACACAGACAGAATCACTTATATTATCATTAACGTTAATGATCATTATTGTGCTTAGTTTCTTAGGCAACAGTGAACAGAAACATAACATTGGTAATGCAAACCCTCAGATATCTAGTAGTAGGCAGGGCTTGTACACAGTCCAGAGAACTAAGCTTCCCCACTCAGACGGCTGCATTAAGAGAGTCAGGATACTGATCTGACTGCATGTACCCTTCTTGGGGCCACTGGATTTGCATGAAACTTGTACATGATACTGTCCTGTCTGTAATTGCACTGCCTGTCTGAGAGTTAGAGTTTCTTTCCTGTTTAGATTAATATTCAGATCTGTGCTTGTATGGTTAGATTTAGATAGCAGCATAATACAACCAGCTTCTAACTGTCAGGTTGTCTTTTACTACAATATCACAAACTGTATAGTTTATTTTTGGACATGCTGATTTCCAGTGTTCCGTCCTTTTTCCATTTACTGCTCCTTTAGGTCACATTTTAAACTTTCATTATTCTTCTACCGAAAGCCATTAGCCTAAACCTCCTTCGTTAATGGTTTAAAGCAAAAGGGCAAAAACCCAAACAGCTTAAAGTAAACCACTTAACTGGGCAATACAGTGACGGGTTTGTCAGAGTCTGCGTTATCTTTAAACGGCTGAGCAG
This sequence comes from Pangasius djambal, assembly GCA_022985145.1. NCBI lineage: Eukaryota > Metazoa > Chordata > Actinopteri > Siluriformes > Pangasiidae > Pangasius > Pangasius djambal. Next base: position 5,043,014 of record CM040984.1, on the reverse strand, counting down.
AGCTGCTTTATACACAGCAGGCCATGACACAGCTGACTGTATCAATAATGATAATGCATTTGACAAACTCGTTTGCTACGCAGACCACAAGTCAGCAAGAGAGGACAGCTGTGTTCACACACACTGTGCAAATCATCTGTAATGAATTTTGGGAAGTGTGGCTGGGAGTGGGCACTTTATCTGAGCCAGACCACTGAGGCAGGAAACAAGAAATAAATTCCTTATTTAATCTCATTATCATGATAAAACGTTTTATATGGTTTTCACAGCAGTTTTCCTTAATGCGCCAATGAATGATTATTGCAATCAAATGACTAACTAAAAATGGTGGAGCACACACACACACACACACACACGCACACACACACACACACACACACACACACACACACACACACACTCCATGTATCTCAGACCAACTCCGCCAAAGTGGTTTGAGTGATCAGATCACAAGACACGTTTGAGCTCGTTCACACCTCTACTTAACACTGCTGTACTGTACTGCGCACTCGGATCACCTGACACAGATGTTAAATAGCACCAAAGAGACCTGACCCTGTGACTCCGCCCACTCACTTGCTCTTGCGCAGCGCGTGCTCCACACTGTGGCCGCGGAACTTCTTGTAGTAGTCGATGAAGGAGAAGGGCAGGTTGATGTTGAGTGGGTTGGAGCGGTCAGGGGCTGCAGCTCTCTTGCGGGACTCGAATGCTATCATCAGGTCCACCCACGCAGCCGGTCTCTTTATCTTAAACTGATCGATAAAGTCCTGACCAAAGATCTTGCAGAGCAGCTTCTCAAATTCAAGGTCGACGCCGATCGAACCATATGGGCCCCCTGCAGAGAGACAGACATCAATACTAATCATCTTACAGGCACAGGACAGACAGACAGTTGAAGCAATGCTGCAAAATATCAATCCCAGAAATGTAGTCAGCCCCAGAATTATTGGCCCCCAAAAAAATTATTTAAAAAAAAAAAAAAAAAAAAAAAGATTAAAAATGTCTTTCACACAGGTTACGATTAATCTCATACTGAAAATATGAAAGAACTCTGACCTTTAACTGAAATAAATTCATTCTGAAAAAAATACAATTCTCAGAGGTCTCAGGTGATTACAAAGAAATCTTTTACACTTATTATTACTCAAGAACAAATTATTTTACATTGACACACATCCTTTCACATTTCTTTTTAAATAATATGAATTTCTCATATATACCTGAAATATCTAATCAGTTAAGTGTTAATTGTTGTTATCTCTTAATAATCAACAGCTTATATTTACTCAGTTTGTGTGGCTTTTCCATGCATCATCATCTCTAATAAGATGAAAACGATCATCACCCATGAAGTTCCATAACGTCTGCTGTGCGTTAAGCCTGGTTTTTAATTGTGTTTTATTCTAAATTGTGTATTTACAATTTATTTAATTTCATCCTTGTGCACAGTGTCCCGTTTTTGTTTTATTTAGCTTGTATCCTTTTACAGTACCATGCCGTTTGTTGTATACCAGTGTATAATTTTATCTCTTTTTCAACCTCCTTATGCAGCATTCTAGTCATGTATTTTCTTAATGCACTTACTAAAGAAACGTGACTCACCTGAGGCTTTGTAGAGCTCCTTCAGGTGACCTTCAGGCATGCGGATCTGATGCACCGTCAGGTCCACCGTCCCTCCTCCACAATCCACCACCACGTATCTGTCACCTGGAAACAGGAAATAGAGGCCATGAGAGGTCATTAGTGGTCATTATAAACACAACTATGACTGACTACATATTGAGACAACAGAGAAATAGCAGTGATAGTGTGGTTAGATATAAATATTTGACTCATTTATTCAGGCACTGAAACCCCCTCAGACACATAAACAAAGGGATACAGTCTGTGTAAAGTCATAAATGTCCAGCATCGGCTTCAAAGCTCACCAGATATATTTAACAATGATAACATAAAGCATCACTGCAGTGACACAGGCCTATTATTTTGGCTGAATCTACCCCCATGATCACTGTATAGGGTATGGGATAGTAGGAGATAAAATTAATATAAATAATTTTACACACACATTTTTTTCCACTGTACTATGTCACAGAATCTCCCATTAAAGCTTTAAATCATATCTAAAATGTCTCACTACTCAAACCATGGCAAAAATGTCCTCATTCCAACAGATAATTTTAGTGTTTAGTGGTGAAGAAGATAATGTCAAAATTCTCTTAGCATCTGCAATCAAGTGAGGATGTTCAGCTGGCCCAGGATGTCCTAAAATTAATATTGTATTTCTAACCTTGGAATTTAAATGTTAGAAAGCTAAAAATAAAGAAAGTGAAATTGCTCAAAAATAGGACAAAGGGGTTAATGTCCTACTTCAGCAGTTCTCAATGCTGGTCCTGGAGCTGCACATTGTGGGCCGTTAAGAAGGATGGCCTTCCTTCATTTTTCTAGCATACAGAGAAATAAGTGATCATTTATTGGTGGATGAGGCATCTGACCATCTGTGTAGCTATCCCTCCATCCATTAACCTATCTACCAGTCCATCTACCTATTTGTCTATCTATATTCCATTTCTCTCTAACTATCCATCCATCTATCTAACCATTCACCAATGTACCTGTCCTTCCATTTACAGACAGGGAACAAAACTCTTACAGCTCTGTTATGCTGTAGGGGGAAATATTTCATTTTCCAATGAAGACTAAGTACGTTCCTCTTTACCAGGCATTTATTTACTCTGTTGAAAACCCTTGACTGGTGCATTTCCTTTTTCCCTCTTACAGGGTTTTAGCCTGATATTATTCTTAATTCCTGGGCTATTGAACTATCATGAGGATGTTTTTTTTTAATTTCTTTTTTTTAGAGAGATTACAATTCACTTCGCTCTGAATGATACCTGTTAAATTCTGTAGATGAAATGTATTTATTTTTCTGGCATGGTTGGCTCCACTTGTCCCCTTAGAGGGAAGACCTGCTGACAATCAATACAACGTTCTTCTGGCTGGTCACCTTCATCCTAAGATGAAACATTTCTATCCTGACGGTTGACTCCACCCCCATCCACAGGCCAGGAGGACTCAGTGAATGGTTGATGAGGATGAAAATACTGTCTATACTATGGCATTCAAGTTCACCAGATCTCAGCCTTACTGAACACCTAAGGATTTTGGAATGACATGTTAGCCTTCTCCACCACCATCATAAAAAATAACTGAGGGAATATCTTTTGGAAGAAGGGTGTTCGTCCCTCCAGTACAGTTCCAGAGACTTGTAGAATCTGTGGCAAGGCCCGGTGAAGCTGTTCTGGTAGCTCATGGTGATCACCTTACTAGCCCCACTACGTTGTATTTTCATTTAATTTGTCACCTATCTGCATGTCTGTTCATATCTATCTCATCACATCCATGTTGTCTATCAGTCCTTCTGCCTGTCTGACCTTTCATCCATCCACCTACCTGTTCAGCCATCTATTTGTCAATCCAGCCATATATTATTTCATCTATACACTTATCCATCCAGCTACATTCATGGGCCTCTTTATTAGGAACATCTCCTCATTCATGTAATTATCCAATCAGCTAATCATTTGGCAGGAGTACAAAGCAAAAATCATGCAGATACAGGTCAAGCACTTATGTTTTATGTTCACATCAAACATCAGAATGGGGGGGGCATGATCTTGGGGACTTTGGTCATGGCATGGTTGTTGGTGCCAGATGGGGTGGTTTGATTTTTTTTTTTTTTCTTCTGAAACTACTGATCTCCTGGGATTTTCATGCACTGAAGTCTCTAGAGTTTACACAAAATGGTGCAAAAAACAAAACAAAAAAATCAGTACGTGCTTTGATGGTGATAGAGGTCAGAGGAGAATGGCTAGACTAGTTCAAGCTCACAGGAAGGCTAGCTTAACTTAAATAAGCAACAGCGGTGAGCAGAAAAGCATCTCAGAATGTACAATACATCAGACCTCGAGGTCTGTTCCACTCCTGTCAGCGAAGAACCGGAATCTGAGCCTACAGTGGTTATAGAGTCACCAAAACTGGACAGTTGAAGATTGGAAAATTATTGACTGGTCTTTTTCCAATCTTCAACTGTTCAGTTTTGGTGCATAAACCCATGCAAGATACAGGTCATTACTGTTCACATCAGACATCAGAATGTGATTTTATGCATTGCGCTGCCACCACATGATCGGGTAATGCATGAATGAGGTGGTGTACAGATGTTCCTAATAAAGTGGCTGGTGAGTGCATCTATCTATCTGTAAAGAGGATGCAGGATTTCATTCTGCATGATATTAGCATTAGAAAAAAACAGTGTCACAGCAAGAGTGAGAATCAAAGGAACATGAACGAAGAAAGAAGAGAGAAAATCAAACCGAGAGAGAGAGAAACGGGAAACTCTACCTTCACTGAGTTCGGACCAGAGCTCTCCTATGACATTTTCCACCAGAAAGGTGCGACTCTGCCGGTTGCGGCGCACGTGTTCCTTGGCTGGTTATTGACAGAAAGAGAGGGAGTGTGTGTGAGGAGGTGAAAGAAAAAGTGCTCATGAAGCTGTGTATGTTTGTGTGACATTAGAGCAGCAAGGCAACAGGATGGCAGAGAAACAAGAGAAGCATCATCTAATCTACTGGAATGATCTTCCTGGAAGTGTTAATTAGCTGAGTTTGCTTCTAATTCTACTTGAGTGCTTACTGTTTGTATGTGAATTGTACGGATGCTGGTAGGACAAAAAGTTATACCCTGCAGTATCTCTTGTAACCAAGTATAAAAATGGGTCATTTGTATCAAGCAAATACATATAATGAACAATATTCTTTGTCATTAACTGAGGTCAGTTCAGCAGCATGAGTATCAGTGTATATTTTTAGCTGTAATTTCCATTCACTTAGGGCTGCAATGGAAATCTCACAAAGTCTTTTCCATGAGCTCAGTAAGGAAATGGAAAGTGGATTACGTCAACACAGGACACTACCTTTTCCATAGTTACACGTTCACATAATGCATAATGGCATGCTGTCCTTAAACCTGACACATGATCATAACACCGAAAAACAGGGCTGCCTGGCCAGCTGTAACTGTCCTCAGAAAGGAAGTGTAAACCGTAAAAAGCAAGGATTAGTATTTCCTGTAACACAGAGAGGACAGTGTACAGAGAACATCTCTGGGCCTTTTCCCAACTGCTGACCTTCATGCACTGCAAAACCTGGGATATAAACTAAACTCTCTCCCTATTATTATTATTATTATTATTTGTTACTGATTGACTAGTCATTGGTCTACTTTTTTATGTACTTTTCCATTTCTTTTCTGCAGGAGGACATTAAAATCAACTGTGATAACTGTTTCAAATGTTTCAGGCCTATTGCACCTCAGGATCAGAAGATTTTCACGTGTTTATCATCTGGAATGACTAGAAGCCTTTCTTTGTGGATTGGTTTCATTCCACTCATAAATTTTTTTCACCATCACAGACAAAAATGTAAAACCTGTTTTATAACATAGACTTTATGCATAGAATTAGCTAGTTCTATAGTATCTTATATAACCACCACAAAATATGTTATCATTTTATAATGTGGTTAACATTATCTTATTAACTAGCATGACATCTAGCCAGCTAGCTAACATTACTTATTTCAACAGACTTGGCCAGCTAGCTAGGTAGCCTATAACGGTATGTGTCCCGCTGTACGAGGCGAGAATATCTCCTTCCACTCACCTCACCTGTGCCTTGCCATGGCACGAATGAACCTGTCAATCAGGAAATTGTGGATTTCAAATAAATCAGCTTCTTATTCAAGTAGGCTTCTTTCAGAAAGGTAGTTCTAAAAAGAAATTCTGAGATAAATATTTTTATGAAGTATGACAGACTTGAAGTTAAAAATGTTCCTCAATGCACGAGAAACATAGCTAATGTCAAGACTTTCTGCCATGCAGTATTTCTTTTGTCTTTGTATTTGTTAGGTTCTGGATCATAGATGATGGAGGAACCAGCTGATGCGGTTATCGATTCTTCGTCCATGTTGTCCAGATGGCTCTATATGCAGTACAATGCGAATGGATG
>CM040984.1:5021899-5036847 GCA_022985145.1 Pangasius djambal | reverse complement strand
AAAAAAAAAAAAAAAAAAAAAAAAAAAAAAAAAAAAAAAAAAAAAAAAAAAAAAAAAACCCACAAGTACCACACAATTCCTCACACATTTTTTTTTCGTTAGTCCTGATGGAAATGGATGGAAACTAAATTTTTAGTTTCACTTTTAGGCAGTCGACACGTGCCATAATCACTAAAATTTTCTACAAAATCAGGATGAAATTTGTTTGTGTTTTAAAAAAAAAAAAGAACCTAATCTCCCAATTATGACAAATACAGAATCTTAACTAACTACTAAATTTTTAATTGTTAATTTAGCAAACAAAAGCAAAAAATCAAGCTAAGAACTCTACAGGTGCATTTTAGAATTGGTAATGACAAAATTCCAAATCACTAATTTGTGTGTAAAATGTCTGCGTATGCATTCGTTTCCATTTTATTAAACAGTAGATAGGGCACTATAATATACCTGTAGTGCACTGTACATCCAGTAATTAACACACACAGTGTACAAGGTGCATAGCCATTTCTTTTAGCTCAAAATGTTTTTTGTCAAGATAGATACCATAACAGCTAAACTTTTTACATCACTGCAGAGAAAAACGTTGTTAAACCACTATTAAAGCCAATAGACACTTGTTAGTGGTGTCTTTAATACAAAATCACTGTTAATACTCCTGTAGTTTTGTGGTTTTAAGCTGTAAGTCGTTTATAACATTAGAATTGTTTATGTAACAGAAGTCATGGTGATGTGTTTCCAGAGCACTCGTTACTTCAATCCCGTGTCACTGCTCTCTATCTTTACATCCAGTCTTTTAGTAAATAATAAACGAGTGAGTGAGGAAGTGATTTCAGACTAATCTTGTTTTTTTTTTAATGACAAATCATTTAATCTTAATTTCTGACATTCTTTATATATAAACATAGCATTTTTGCACTGATTTATCCCTACATTATTCTGTCCTGTTTCAACACCCATGCCGTTCTGTGCATTATATTGCTGTGACTATATTGTGGATTAATTGGATTATATTGGTTTATATTGTTCCGCACTTGCTGCTGCATTTGCACTTTATGTAGTCATATGAACTGAAGAGTAGCTGTTCTGCAAACCTTATAACCTTATATTAGTTATTTGTGGATTGTTCACCAAGTAACACCTTCATGTAAACTGTTCTCATATCAAGCTCATGACTCACCTCTTCCAGGAACACGAGGTGTCTAATGGTCATCTTCTGTGCTATCTGACACTATCAATGATGCATCTCACGTGAGTGGATGCAAAATCCCCAGTCACCACTTAACAAGATTTCAGCACTGGACATGTTCAGGATAAATGCATTTATGGAGGAATAAAAAAAAATATTTTTCTTCCTTCAATGCCCTCTAGAAATTTGCGCTTCTAAAAACGCACTTCTGTAGGCTAAAGGCTCTTCCTCCTCAGACGGGCAATGATTTATTTCATTTGGTGAAAAACAAATAAAAGCATTTGAGCACTGTGCCTGAGCCAATTATTGTGTGTCTGAGCCATATGTGTGTGTGTGTGTGTGTGTGTGTGTGTGTTACTGGCAGGGCAATTTTGAGCAGCCTTATAGCACAAAGAAATGAAAGGAATCACACTGTACGAATATTTAACTTGCTACACATCTACCTATTCCTTCCTTTCTAAGGAATACACCAGTGTTTTTTTTTTTTTAGCTTAATTCCACCGCTCCACCGCAGCTGTAGTGTATGTGTGATTACCACAAAGACAACTTCTACACATTTCCCTGATCTGAGAAAAGAACAGAAAAGTGCTCTTCTCAAAACTCAGTTATATTGGAAGTCTAAGGGCAATTGTATAATTCAATACACATTAAAGTAAACTATTTTTGTAGAATATGTTCAGGAATTCTTCTGATTTGTAAATTAATAAATCTGTATAACTAACCTAAACTACTTTTTCAGAGGGAAGAATTTGAGTATGTGCTTTGCCAACATGGGCTGTTTGGGCCAGATAACTGTGTTATACATGTTATATTCAGGTTATAGAGTTATTTAAACATTTTATTTATTTATTTATTTATTTTTTTTACAACAGTTAGTGTAAGTGGCATTCCAAGAGTGCTGGTATTTAGGAACTATTAGAGACTATTTTTGTTGATAGAGCAAAAATATCTGGACAAATAGTGTCTGAAGTGTCAGATACTCTATAATAATTTCTTGTTTATATAACTGTTAAAAGCAATATCACACTCATAATCGTGCTGTTGTAGCGAGTAAGCGCATGGCTGTGATCACCTGAAGCCTCGTGCCTACAGCCGTATCGCAGCCGTGCCAATATTCAGTACACTCTCTCTCATGCCATATTGCTTAAGTGTATCGTAAAAATATATTGAAGGAACACCATACGTGCTCTTAGAAATCCATTCTAAGTGAGTTCTGAATCAACAAGTTGTGTGAACAGTGGAAACATGTCGACACTGTCCGTGGTAATCACACACATGCATGGATAGAGAGGTTAGAAATGACCAACACATAATGTCATCAATTTTGAATTCATTTTATACCCAAAGATAAATGTTCAAATTTAAATATTAATGAATGTCAATTTTTAAACTTCTAAATTCTAATTAAATATAAATTTCTTTTAAATCTTAACACTTAAATGAAACAGAATTAAGTCCTAAATGATAAAGTATTTTATCTAACCCTCTCTCTCGTATTCTATCTTTCTAGCTCTCTGTCCTGGGTGCTCCTCAGTCGATGAGCTCATCTCTCTTCCAGGTGACGCAGCGTTTCTGTGCGACAGTAAAAACTCGCTGAGCTGCTGATATCATCAAGTTTCTGATAACAGACCTGACACCAGTGTTTAAAACAGGGAGAAAGAGAGGTTGTATTCGTAGAACATATACATCCATCTCCAGTATGTGTCATCAGGAGGGGGTTTCAGTATTTAGACTAGAAAACCTCGCTCTAGAGGTCACTGTGTCGCCAGTGTAATAAGTCAGCAGTCATTGTACTGATGGTTAATTGCTTGATTTTGGTCAAAATTTTAAAGTTTACTAACTGGATTCCCAAATCACCAGAATGACACGAGCAGGGCTTCCATCCACCTGTTGTAGTTTGTGCAGAAGAAATTCTGAACAGGAACACCAGAATATCTACATTTTTAGCTTAACAAACCCTCAAACTTAACTATTCTTTTGTGCTAGTCTTAGGAATAACTCAGTGTTTTTTTTAAAAAAATAACTATTCTAAAATGTGCATAATTGCTTTTACTTGCTTTTCTGCTCTGTTAAGTAACAGACCTCATTTTCAGATAAAAATAATATTCAGGCTGTCTGGAATTACCTGCGAGAAACACAAGCAAGTAAGACAGCCAAAGTCTATAAAAGAACTGTGGCAAATTATGTAAAATGTTTGAAATAACTCAGCAGCCAATTTCCTTCTAAAGCCACACAACACTTACTTAAGATAACTAACGCAATTTTAAAGACTTTTCGACCCAAATAATTATTTAATAGTTTGCTGCTATCTGTGGTAATTTACTATACAGAATATTAACTTAACCTTTTTGAAAGTATCTTTGTGGGGTTTTTTTAAAAATATATTTGTGAAAAATACATGTACCAATAACTTCAAGTACTGTACATTTCATTTTTAATAATGTTTGAATTGATTTTACTTGTCCTGCTAATTTGTCATCTTTTTGCCTATACCATAAAGCACTTTAAACTTCATTAAAAAAAGATACAAGATGCTATATATAATTTATTATTCTTATTCATCTTCTTAGTATTAATCTAAAATGCAATTAGGTGGACATATGACTTACTCAGATTGAAAAAGAAAAAAAAAATTTAACTCCTCTAAGATCCTCTAAGGGCGATGGCTTATTTTATACTCAACATTCAGGAGTGTGTGTCTGTGTGAAGTAGGTGGTACCAACCATGCACCATCCCCGCCCCCACGTTCTCAGTCGGGTTGTAGCCATTGATGGATGTCTTATCGCCAAGGTCGACCATCTGATGTAGGCGGAGCTTGCGGCAGTAGATGGAGGCGGCCTCGGGTTCCAGCGCGATGATGAGCTGTTCAGGGGTGTCACGTGTGGCCAGACCTGCCTAAACCCGCCCACAACATGGATAGGAAAAAGACAAACCAGTGCACAATGTTTTAAAGATGTGAAACTGAAATCATTACACGTTTCTCTGTCTACGACATCACACCCGAGTATAACTATCTCAGTTTTTTGCAGGATGTGTAACGGAGTTAAGGATTATGAGGAAATGAATGGTCATTATTATTTTCCCCGCATGGTGAGGGAGTGAAAAATCACGAGATATTTACAAGCTACAAATGCCACTGCATTTTGACGGAAGATTATTTAAAAACAAAAATGGTCTCATAAAGAGTAAAAAAAATGTTCTGTATGGACTCTGAGTTGGATTTAATTTAATTGGATTTAATTAAAATTGTACAGGTATAAATACTTTATCTGTTTTTTCTTTACAGTAAAAATCTGATGTGGGGTAAATTACTTAAGCTTAATAAAGTAGGCTTTATTCATTAGGAGTAATATATGACTATTCTTCTTCTTATTATTATTATTTTATTGTTAAGCTAAATATAAAAGTCATTTCTGTAACAGGGACTTGGTAGCATTTTCTAGTCCGCCCTCATTTAGCTTCCCCCCCCATTATGTTCTGTGTATAAAAATAGAAGTGTGTAAATTCCTGGTTTGAATGCCGCTGGCTCTCACCACCTTTAACTCAGTGTGTTTTCCATACACTGTGTCGAGCATCCATGTTTAAGCCATGGTGCTCTTTACTACAGACAGACAGAGTGAGACAGTTTTACACCAGTGCTCTCTAGAGTGCAGTTCTCACCTCCCATCTCTCTCTCTATCTGTAATTATCTCTCTTCCATTTGTTCTTTATCTCCTTCTTATTGCAACAACCTCCCCCTCCCCTGTGCAAGCATCTAGGACACAGTCACGCCTTACACTCCCCTACACACTGCATGATCTGGTGTTCCGTCCGTGCAAACATCCGTTTATCCATCCATCCATCCATCCATCCATTCACAAATTCACCCATTCAGTCTTTGTTTCCTTCTTCTTTCTCTCTGGGTGTCTTTCTTTCTATAATATGGCGTGAGATCTCAGTGTGGACATTTATGCTGTCTGTGTGTTCTTTATTAATACGGCACCAAAAGCGATGTGTTTATTTTAGCATCCCTCCCTCATCCTCTCTTTCACGCTTCCTCCCTTTTCTCTCTTCCTCCCTGTCACTCATCCTTTCTCGTTCAGTTTTTCATCCTCCCTCTCTCCTTCTCTCATCCTTTCTTCCATCCTCATCCTCACATATTTCCTTGCTTCCTCACCCTCTCCCTCCCTCCCTCCCTCCCTCTCTTTCCCCCTATTCCATACCCCTCTTTCCGGGTCTCTCTCATGCACTCACCTGTTCATCCCTTTATTTTCCTTCTTTCCTCCTCCCTGTCTCTTTCTTTGTTTCTCTTTCTCTCCATACCTGTTTAGTATTCCCTTTCCTCTAACCTTGTCTCTTGCCACATATACACACACACACACACACACACACGCGCACACACACACACAGAGCAGTGCAGTACTGTGCTGCATCTGAAGGTGGGGAGAAAGAGCCAGACAATATGAGAGAGTGTGTGTGTGTGTGTGTGTGTGTGTGTGGGGAAGGGTTGATGTTATCGTCTACGAGAGTGTCCTAAAAGGGTGAGATCACTGTCTATTAAACCCCCTCTCCTTCTCATCTCTTCTTTCTTTCCCTCCTTTTATCTTGCTCTATTTCATTTTTCTTTTGGCTTCTCTTTCTTTCTCAGAGATCTGCTCTCTTAGTTCCTCAAACTCTGGTGTTAAAGATGCAGCTTAGTGCATTTTAGCACTTTCTCTCTCTGCAGCTCTAAAGCATCATTACAAGGAATTACAGGAGAGCTGCAATGCCAAACACATCCACTAGGAGGCTGCAACAAATACTGAGCTGATAATGGAGTTAAAAACGTGTAGTAGTGAGAAAGAGAGACAGGCAAAGAAGTGCGGTCTCTATAAACATGTGTACAAGAGAGAAGGAGCTAGTCGTGTGTGGTAAATACTGTCCCAGAAGCTAAACGTGACAAAGTGTCTTAGGAATGTCACCATCACACCCACGACACGTCTCCGAACTCCTAAGAGAATGTTCTGAATCGTTATTGATACTCAGCGCTCTGACATCATCATCATCATATTAAATAAAACTCAAACACGAGACTGGTGCAGAACTAACACAGTGTTTGTGTGAATATGTGAAAGACAGAAAAAGAAAAAAATGGACAATCTGTGTGCTTGTGGGTGTGAGAGATGGAGATGTAGTATCTATGATCTGTGAGACACGGCCAATCTGTATATGAGAAACCCAACAGAACGTGACATTTTCTGCATGCATGCATGTCTGTACCTTATACGCAGCCTCTCTCATGAACTGCTTTGCCGGCATTTTCCAGATGGCCGGAACAGTGATGACCCATCTGACGTCAGCGTTATCAAACTCCGCCCCTGCCTGGTCGCTCAGCTCCTGCAGCCAATCGGAGCACAGTGTTAGACAGACACCAACAGAATTAAAAATCCCTGTACACAGATACACAGTACAATGTGATTTACTTTGAGAGCCTGTTCCTTGAAGAAGGCCAGCGCGTAGGCAAATGTATCCAAAGCCTTCACTTTCTTCCCGTTGGCTGCGTGGAGGTCTGTGTCGATGGACAGATTCTGGGGAGGAAAATAAACAATTAAACACACAGACAAGTAAAAACTATATTAATGTTGTTTAATGTATGAAGAGGAAACACTCACTCGGTGTACATACAGTATTTTATCACTATTGCAGTATTAGTTATACTGACTGCATTTCCATTAAGCTATGCACACAATGCTAACGATGAAATGAACATTTTTTAAAGGCTCATTAAAAGAAAAAAAAAACAAACAAACAAACAAACAAAAAAAAAAACATCGTTTCCTGCCGGATAAACAAATGTTGTCTGTTTTATTATAAAAATTGTGTTTGACACATTTACATTAATAATTTCATGTATATTGCAAATTATTTAGAAATTTTCACTTTAGGTTGCTTGACTTTTCTATCACCTACTGACAGAAACAGCATATAGACACCTGATTAATACCAAGCAGCTCACTTCAAAGTTAACAACATCCAAAGGCAACAGCACTGAAATGAAATAAAAGCAAGTTCCCTTCAATATGTTGTCCGAATTTTATTGAACACTACGTCATATTATTTTCTAGAAGGAAACTAAGTAAGGTTCTTCTGTCCTCCTCAGGCCCACTGTCCTGCTTTTCCTACTGCTGTGATCTGTTGGTTTACTGTACAAGGATATGTTTATATCTCAATATATCATTTTTAAGATTATATCATTATTATATCATCTATAGAAGATTATATAGTTTCCCTAATCGCCATAGTTGTGATTTTATGCAAAGAAAAAAACATTCTGTGTATAAAATCCCTCAGAATAAATCCTGCCCACTGAAACCGAAGAGGCTGGAATATGCAAATGCTAACTAATCCCTAACCGTGAGCTGTGATAATGCCGACTAATCAGACGCTCCTGATCACAGGTTCTGTGTGTTTTTATCAATCACAGCTTTCATGCAGTCCTACAAATCAATTTGTTCAAAATACAGACCATCCTTTACCCATGAAAACAAACTTTTAAATATTTCCTAAGACTTATGACAAATTTACATATCATGATATAACAGAATTATTATAAAATGTACATGAAATTATATATTGCAGTATAACTCAATAATGTCTCATCCTAACCCTAAACAGAATGGAGGTATATTGTTTCCTGTAAAGCATCGTGTGTGTGTGTGTGTGTGTGTGTGTGTGTGTGTGTGTGTGTGTGTGTGTATGTGTGTGTGTGTGTACCGCAGTCGTGTGAAGTTTCATTTTAAACTTCTCCAGGTAGAGCCACTGCTTTGACTCGGTGGGGTCCAGGTCGTGGTAAAAGTCTCTCGCTGCAAAACCGAAACTGTGGAACTTCTTGTCAGGACTCAGCAGAATGGTGGTCGGTGTCTTCTGATTGGACACGCCCGGGTCACCGCCCTCCCAGCGCCTAGCAACAGGAGCACATCGACCAATTGCAATCAGTATGTGATTGCATTTGTGCAAACTTTGGAACAGTAGACAGGAGACCATGGGACAATTACTGTCTATATCCCAAACGTTACAGTTAATAGTTGTGTATATTACCCATAATGCACATTGCTACAATCTGGTTAACAAATGGCTGAAATAAATAGTAAATTAGCGACATCATCTACAAATCTATAGCTTTTATCAGGTTTATTGAATGTAATGTCTCAGTGACCAACACACACACACACACACACACACACACACACAGACACACACAGACACACATGATCTAAATTATTCAGGGCTTTTGCCAGGAAGGCAGAGAAATCATTTCAGTCAGAATGGCCACTACAGCAGTCAGTCACGAGAGAACTGTGAATTCCTAAAACTGCACTGAAAGTGTCATTCCCAGTTGATCTGGCCTACATGACAGCTTTAACACCACACACACCATATGCATCATAAACGTTAGCATCTACAAGACTGGGACCACTACCAAAAACAATATTCTACTGAATACTCTTACCATTCATTTAAATGAACACAAAATCATACACAGTTGATATTTGTTATTCAATAATTATTCTGTATATATACTGTTTGAGAAATCCTGGTGTAAAAGTGAAATTTTTCAGGAAAATCCTGTTCCCACAATTTGCTTCATGTTTTTAAACTGTAGGCATGTCATAGCAGAGAATGAAGCAATGTTTCCTGAAATTTACAATTAGACTGGACCTAACCTTCTGTGTTAGGTTCGGTCCTTACCTAACCTGAACCTTCAGTGTGATTCTGTTCAGAATTTGAGCTCTTCACCGAGTTCTCAGTGAACCACAGAGACGTCTGCTTAAGAGCTCAGGAAAGAAAAGCTTTGAGCTCATTTCCAGATTTAGGGATCAGTTAGTTTAATCTAACCTAAACAACTTCAGGAGCTCATAACTCTGCGAGAGTGTGTCTGTGATCCGTGCCAGTTTTCTGTCCCCTAAGCCAGAATTAAAGACTCAGGGGAATGGACAACTGATTGAACATGATGTGTGTGTGTGTGTGTTTGTGTAAGGAGAGTCACGACTCAGAACGGGCAACACTTAAACTGACCTGTAGGCTTTACTTTTGTAAAGATGCAAATCTGATGCTGTGGTAAAATATTGATGTGTCGCTATTTTTTCCTCTTTTCCGCCAGTTGGCTAAAAAAAAAAAAGCAAGCTCCTGCACTGGTAGGGGCGGAGCACCTCATCAGGGGGTGTGGCATTTGGGGCAGTGGAATCTTCAGACCCACTTTGGTAGAAGATTGTGTTTGTTACCGCCATCCTGCACCCTCTAAAATGCCATTTTTCTGACTTCAAGCAAAGGCGTACAAATGTCCTGTTCCATTCCTTACATGACTTTGTAGACGTTCACAGTTTATGACATTCCACTTCAACATTAATGCTGTATCGTACCAAAACACTAACTAAATAAAAGTGACTACATTATCTTATCATTATACCCAGCGCTGTTGAATTCTCAAATTCTGATTGGTCAGATGGCGTTTATTTTCTATAACAGCAGCTCTGACAGCATTTTTAAATGTAAGGCAAATTGCAGGTTTATATATAGGCGCTCACTTTAATGTTATTCTTTCTGACTTGTATGACAGATGCTTCACATAATCTAAGACTGATATTAAACCGATTATAATGTTCTGTTATTTAACAAAAGCATGATGACATTCCACAACATGGAAAATGTAACTATAAACTAATGTAACGTTCTTTAATAATATTTTTTTTTTGCTGTGGTAGGAGAGGAAAAAAAAACCTTAAGGATGTGCTGTTATAGGAAAATATTCAACCTCAGGGTGGTAACAGTAACACCGTTTAACACTGGGCTGCATCACACCACCCATCGTTGATTATTTTTATATAACTGCACGTCCCCAAGAGTTTAATTCTTTACCTAACAAATAAAAACACTTTTGATGTGGCTCCTAAAAGTGAACCGAACATTTGACGCATCATTACACAGTGAACATTATATAATTAACAGACTGAACTGAATGGCTAATAAACTAATTAAAATGCCACGCATGAATAAACCCTCACAAATGTGCGCAAGAAGATCTGCTGTATGTTTTGTCAGTCAGCCGCTTATTTCTACCAATAAAATATTGACGTAAAGTCTGTAAGTGGAATCTAATCGTATGTCATTAGGAAAATGTCACTGTGCGTTATCTGAGTTATTACAGAGAAGGAGAGGAGCTGACTGTAGCGCAGCAGCACACCCCAATCACACCTCTTACTAATGCATTCATTCTAACCCTGCACATTTTACAGTTACGCCGCTCTTCATCCAGTCATCGGCTGCACTGAAGGCCCTGAACAAACCCAAAATATTCTAGCCATGTCCACTCACTCCAGTGCTTTCAATCTTGTCCTTTATTTTTGTGCTTGTGTTATAATAAAGTCCTCCTCTGTGACCTGAGCCCTGTTGCACATAACTAGCACATCCTTTTATGCAGCTTGCCTAATTCATTAGCCAGCTAATTCCAGTAGCTCCAAACTGATCCATTTGTTTTACGTTATTGATGAGTCAGTCAGGGCAGGATCATTTCTGATTTACGTGGCTAACTACTGTAAGCCAGACAATTAACTGCAGTCATTTTCAGTCCCAATCCTAAAAAACATGGACATCTCTTTTGTTCGACCAAACCTGATTTAACTCACTGAATTATTATAAAGCCTTTTATGATTCTGTGTGCTCTAGCAGGTTAAATACTGTTCTCAGGAGCGGGACTGTGAGCGGTGATGACACCAGCAAGCAAAAAATACATTTATATAGCTATATCTATATACATATATATATATATATATAGAAACATAGAATTCTAAACATTATTTACATTCCTGGCTAATTTGAGAGGAATGCCATCTGTCTTTCCATACATCAGTGCGTCTGTTTATTATCCTGTTCAGCTGTTTGTTTATCTGTTTGGGGAAATTGACTGTTGTCAAACTGACCTCTGCGGGTCAAAGGTTAGGCGAACTCGGGTGCAGCTGATTTGCTGGTTTCAGATATACCTCCGACCACCCCCCCCCATCCCCTCTCCGCCTCTCACAGGCACACACACACAGGTGTCTATAAATACATTTGTAATAGAGTGTGTAGGTGCCTAAAGAGACAAATGAGAAAGACTGAAATAGAGACTGAACCAGAAGCTGGGCTAAAAGATTACACTAGTGCATTAGAGAGTGGGTGAGTGAGAAAGAGAGAGAGAGAGAGAGACAGACAGACATAGAGACAACAAGAGATATAGACAGAGAGAGAAAGAGAGATGTACAAAAGGAGAGGAATTGTGCGACAGGAAGAGTGAACTGAATGAACAGAGTTACGGGCCGTGTAAATGAACTGCTGATTTATTCACATCTTATTTTTACTGCAGTCATTATTGTCATGGTGACAAAATGACGTCATGCTGAAGCCTCTGACATCATTGGTTCTTGGTTCAAGACCAGCAGTATTTTAGCGCTGGATCAGAGTTGATTTTGCTGCCTGGGTACCACTTCAGTTTTAACCGGAAAAGCGTGGAAGAGTTCAAGAGAGAACTGTTTTATGTAAAAGTACCATCATTCCCTTCACTTTGTCCAGGTAATACACTTTGGCTGTGTTTCTCTCACCTCATGGTGTGGATGCACTCTGGCTCTTTAGTGAAAGCGTAGGCATAGCCGGTGGACGTGGTGCCGAAGTCGATGGCCACCACCACCACGAACGAGTGACTCGCCGGTTCATTCTGCTCCGAATCCTTCTGCAGAGAGATAGATAGAGAGATAGTGAGAGGGAGAGATAGTGAGGATTTCATTTTCCTCATCAGATAGTTAGAGGATTCTCACACTGAGCTACAGTGTCATGTTATGCATCAGTGCAGATTTGTATAAGTTACAAAGGCTTTATGAAATTCAATTCATCACTTCAAACTGGACAATTCTGCTGTTTTAAAATTCTGACTAGGGGTCTAACTTGCAAGAATACAAACAATATCTATCAAATATCTAACAAAAGCTCACTTCAACTCCTGTTATTATCACAGCGACAGAGAAAGAGGCTCACCATTGTGTGTGTAGGGGAGAGAGGCGTGATGCCTGGGTCGCCAATACTCTTTGCTGGCGACGGGGCAGCCATTGCATCTGAAACACACACACACACACACACACACACACACACACACACACACACACAAAGATTAATGATTATGTCTGCCTGAATGTGTGATGTGTGAGATCCACACACTCGCGCACACACATTTTAACTCGCATTGGCCAATCAGAACACGGCTTTGTGTTCATGTGTTCATGTTCAAGTATCATGTTGCATGTTCAATCTATCCATCTGTCAATCCATCCGTCCAACAATCTGTATCTAGCTATCTACCTCCCCATATCCATCTGTTCGTCTGTCCATAACCATCCATCCATCTCTGCCTGTCTATCTGTCTGTATCTACCTTTCTGTCCATCCATATCTACAGAGAATATAAAAGTTCTACACAGCTCAGTTAAAATCACAGGTTTTTGTGATGTAAAAATGAAACCAAGATAAATCATGTCAGATATTTTTCCGCCTGTAATGTGATATAGCAACCAACAAATTTCAAGTGAAAAACATGTTTTTTTGGGGGGGAAAAAAGGGACAAAAAGACCCATACAATATCCTGGTTGTATAAATATGTACATCCCTTAAATAATATTCTGTTAAAGTACCTTCTGCTTGTATAACAGTCTTTTTGGATAAGAATCTGCCAATTTAGCACATCTTGATTTGGCCATCTTATTCCACGCTTCCTTGCAGAAATGCTCCACATTCATCAAGTTGTGAGGAAATCTACAGCGCACAGCCTTCTTCAAGTCATTCCACAGGTTTCTGATAGGATTTAGATGTGGGCTCTGACTGGGCCATCCAGAACATTGATCATCATCTTCTGAAGCCATTGGTTTGTCGACTTGGATTTGTGAAATTTTTCATCATTTTCAGATGTCTAACAAAGGCCCTCAGATTTTATGCCAAAATAGATTGGTATTTGGAGCTATCCATGATTCCCTCCAAGAGCTCAACAAGTGACAAGAGCTCCAGTCCCAGCGGAAGAGAAGCAGCTTCATAACAAGATGCTGCCACCACCATGCTTCATCTCGGGTATGGTGTTATTTGGGTAATAAGCTGTCTTGATTTTCGTCTAGAATTAGGCCCAGAATGTTCTACCTTGGTCTCATCAATAATACAATAATAGTCAATAATACAATTTACAATAATACAATTTACCACATGGTCTGGAGTGATTTAAGTGGATTTGGGTGTTTTTGTTTTTTATTTTTTTGACAAAGGGCTTCCGTCTAGCCCCCTACAGTGCTGTATGTGAAGAATACGAGAGATTGTTTTCACATGGGAGTGAGCAGTACTTGCCAGATATTTCTCCTTTAATGTTGCTGTAAGTCTCTTATCAGGGAATCTGCCAAGTTTTCATCTTGCCTTTTGTCAATTTTGGAGGGACATCCTGTTCTTGGTAACGTCACTGTGGCGCCACTTTTTCTCCACTTGTTGACGATGGCTTTCACATTTTGGAAATTCTTTTGTACCCCTCTCCTGATTGCTACCTTTCGACAATGAGATCCCACACATGCTTTGTAAGTTCTTTGCAGATCACGGCTTCAGCAGTCAGATAAAACCAAGAAGATGTCAAGAAAATCCAGTCTGAATGTGATTAATTTTGAGCAGTCAAATGCCCCGTTATAAAAAGGGTGTGCACACTTGTACAACCAAGACCTTGAAAGGGTTTTCTTTTTTTCCCCAAAACGTTTGTTTGTTTTTCACCTTCGTTGGGTGCTACATCACACAAGTAGAAAAAGATCTGACAATTTATCTTGCTTTCATTTTTCACATCACAAAACCCTGCAATTTTAACAGGGGTGTGTAGACTTTTTTTATCCACTGTATCTGTCCGTACATTCATATCCATCAGTCCATATCTATCTGTCTATATCCTACCTTCCGTCCATTTAATCTATTATTTTGGAGGAAATTCATTATTACTCCTCTTCACTCTATCCATCGAGATTAGAATAGAAACATACAATTAATAAAACTATTAGCATCCCTAGGATGCAGACTGCAGAGGTTAAATGTGAATAATTAAAAAAAATAAAATAAAATAAATGTCAATTCGGTGATTGTGACAACCAAAAAAATAAATAAATAAATAAATACAGCCACGCAGTCATCAAAGAGGCAATGCACACTGTAATACTTTTAATACAACGCTTCGGCTTCACATTTTATATTATCTGACCACAAAAAAGCATCAAATCTTTTAAAAGCTTTATCCAGCTAATGCAGGCCCTCTTCTCGGCGATGACATTTGAGTCGAATTAGAGCTTGTATTTATCCAAAAGCCATCATCCTCATTAGTGTGGTCTAATAGAAGCAAAGTGAGTCACTGCATTTTTATCACTCGGCAGGAGGCCTCCTAATCTCCTCAGGTTTTTTTAAAGCCCTAAACACTCGTCCCTTTTTCTTCTAGCACCCCATGCTGTGCTAAAACGTGTACAGACACTCATCAGGATGCTCTTCAGTTTGTAATTATGGCCTGAGTGACTGGCTGCCTGCGGCTTAACACTCTCGCACAACTCGGCTACTACGCCATCATTGATTTAAGGAAAAAAATCAACACAGGAAAATGATTGTCCATAATGATAAACACTTGTAAGTGGAGCGTTATTCTTTTGACGTCCGCTTTGATACCTCTGAGTCTTGATGTTTGCAGGTTAAGAAAGTAAAGTCTGTTTATATGACAACGGTGC
>CM040984.1:4988790-5021799 GCA_022985145.1 Pangasius djambal | reverse complement strand
ACTGAATCCGCAAATTTTCACCTGCTATTACACAAACATGATGGGAGGAACTGGAGACAGGGAATAAACATTTGATTTAAAAAAAAAAAAAAAAAAAAAAAACAGCACAGGTTAGAGAACAGGTTCACGCTGTAAAGCTATTGATTTCCTGCTGCACACAAATGATCCCAATCGACACAGACAAGTTAACTGTACACCTCGTGTACCATTGTATAGCAATATGTTTACTTCAATGTGCATAGAGATATTTCAGAGTACAGGGGCAAGGCAGAGAATGAAAAAAATTTTTTATTTGTGCAGTACACTTCTCAACCCCAGGAATGTTTTATACAAGTTACTGTGCACTTTAAATTTATATAGTGTCATTTGCTGTGTGTTATTTGTGCCTGTGAAGGATTTTGTATTTAAATTATTCTTATAGGATTTTGTATTTAAATTATTATTATATTGTTTAGTCGGTAATATATTTCATTCTGTATTTTGTCTGTAGTTTATTTTGTTCTGCATTGTGTCTTTAGTTTTTTTTTGTCCTGTATTTTGTCTGTAGTTTCATTTAACCTGTATTTTGTCTGTAGTTTATTTGTTCTGCATTATGTTTTTAGTTTATTTCATTCTGTATGTTGTCTATAGTTTCATTTATCCTATATTTTGTCTGTAGTTTCTTTCATTCTGTATTTTGTCTGTAGTTTATTTCATTCTGTATTTCATCTGTAGTTTATTTCTGCCTGTGTTTTTGTCTGTGGTTTATTTAATTCTGGGTTTTTTCTATAGTTTAGTTGAGTTTTTTCTATAGTTAATTTGGTCTGTAGTTTATTTCAGCCTGTATTCTAGCTGTAGTATATTTCTTTCTGTATCTTGTCTGTAGTGTATTAAACTCTGTATTGTCTATTTTAATTTATCCTGTATTTTTTCTGAAGTTCATTTTATTCTAAATTTGTCTGTAGTTTATTTCATTCTGTTCTATCTGTAGTTTATTTAACTCTGTATTTTCACCATCATTTATTTTGTTCTGTATTTCGTCCATGGTTTGTTTCATTCTGTATTGTGTCTGTAATTATTGCAATCTGTATTTTCCCTGCAGTTCATTCGGTATTTTGTCCATGATTTATTGCGTTGTGTATTCTACCTGTGGTATGCATTGTGACTGATTTATTTAGGTCTGTATTTGGGCTGTAGTTTATTTTGGTCTACAGAGATTCAAGATTCTATATTAGCACGCAGCAATGTTGTTGGAATTTAGATTCAGAAAGCTTTGTGCATGGACACAAGTGAACAATTAAACAATAAACAAGACAATATAGACCAAAATTATTATTTACAACAGAAAGGATGGATATTAATCACACAAATACTAACTAGCTTGATGATAAATGTGGAGCTGTAACTTTCTGACTTAAGTGCAGGTAGAGCACAGTGAGGAATGTGCAGTGTTTTGTCTGTGTTTTATTTTGGTCTGTATAATGAAAGAAAGACACATTCTGGGCAGAGAATGAACACATGCACGCTTACACACACGCACGTGCACGCACACACACACACAATTCTGGAATGTGACGCACATTCTCACAGGAAGCAGCAGATGTCAGAGGTCAGGCCTCCAGTAAAGAATTCTATGGAAATACAAGCAGCATGAAAGAGGTAAGTCTCTCTCTCTCTCTCTCTCTCTCTCTCACACACACACACACGCAATTTCTACACATACCGATGACTACTTGGTCTGCAAAGCATTATCTGTAAAATATGTAACATGCTGCAGTCAGCATCCATCATCACAAAAACGTCATCCACTTTTTTTAAACTGAAAAGAAGAAAAACATTCCCCTATTTATAAAATATCTCTGCTGATCCCATGGTGTTCAATCTAATCATTTTTTGTCAGTCCACCCATATACACATATACTGTGAGAGGAAACGTCACCTCACCACGTTACCACCAGACTTGATGGAGCTACTTTACATAAAGAAGTGCAACACACTAACATTAACACACAGGACTGAACGAGGAACTACAGAACTTGCTCAAACACAGCTGGGTGCATAAGATAGAAAGAAAAAGGGTACAAAGATTTATGACAAATTCCTTATTTTTCAGTGTGGTGGAGGTGGGGTACTTTGGGGGAAATAACTTCATATAAGGTTACAAAGGATATTTCCACCATGTGTGTATGACGGAGGGTAAGAAAGAGAGCCAGAGAGTAAGATGGGGGTGGGAAAGGAAAAAGGAGAGGTCAAAACGAGAAAGAGATGCAGAGACAAGGTCATATAACCCTCTTTAAAGAAGAGGCTCGCATTTCCAACAATTTCCAGAAATAAAAAAATTGTCAAGTCCCTAAGAACACACAGTGACGGGACAAAGGGACAACGTGAGAACTGATGCTGACAAAAAAAAAATGTTCACAAAAAGCAAGAGATGATTTGCTTTATGAAGCGGAGGATGAGGCGATCTCAAAAGATGAGTTTTTTTGCTCTTGTGATGTTACTGATAATGTTAGGAGCAGATGACATCTTCAGAAAAATGGCAATTTTTCAGTGTTTCATGTAGAAAAAATACTTAACTGAATAGATAACGTCATTAGTTCATCAAAATTCCAAATGGTGCTTTTTTTGTGACAAAAAACAAAATGGAACTACAATGAAAGGAAGCAGCAGGACAAATCTGCGTACGGCCCAGTAACTGTTCATGATGCAGGCAATGCTGGTGATCAGAAATTTCCATAATAAAGCTCTCCACAATCCAAGCCACAACCCCTACGTTCTGCAAGTCACGATAATGTGCTATATTATATTATATTACATTATATATATATATATATATATATAATGTGCTATTGGGCTCTTTGCACAAACACTTCTACGTTGCTCTTAACACCGCTCTTATGTTTCCGGTTCTTTGGGTATGCAAGAACACTTGCAGAGCGCCTCCTAGCACGCTGGAGAAAGGCTTCAAACATCATGCATTCATCATACATACACAGACTAGGTAAGAAAGGTAAGAAAATACCTATTTTATATATAACTCCAAGCACTGAATGTAACCAGCAAAACAGGTCTAAGTTTCAGAAGGACATTTTATATTTTTGCACACTACTATCTCACTAGTTACTATTAAAATGAGATGTTACCATGGTGTTAAATACACACAAGAAAAATGTTCTTTTCTGCATACTGTGTCACTAATAAACACTTCATACTTCACTATAGATTACAGTGTTGCACGGCTGTATCACAACAGCACAGTTGTTATTAGTACCATCTGACTAACCCTTTGAGATCAGAGATAAAGAGGTCATGGTCTTGACTTAGTGAGACAGAAAAAAATAACCTATGACCTCTCTGGCGCTTTGTGGAGGGTCTCAGTGCAGACATTTTTACGATTATTACAGGAACATATCCATAATGGTATTAATATTTAATCTACCTCACTGCTACAAAAGCCCACAGGGATAGAAAGTGAGACTGAAACACAATTAGAGAGAAGAAAAAAGGGCGAGGAATCAGTCTGAGATCATTTCAACCGTAACTCGATACATCGCTCATACTACACCAAACTCGAAATAGCGTCCCAAAACCCACAAATCAATATTCTGAACTGAAATTCTTTAAAAACAGGAACTAAATATTTTTATCGAAGCTACTAGTGAAAATTTCCTGCAAAAACAGAGACACAGCGTGAGGAGAGAATCTACAGCCAGAAAGCAGGGAGCACACACCCACATACGACTCGTAGCTGGCTCTGCTCTTACTCTCTCTCTGTCTCTCACACTCTCTCTCTCACACACACACAAACACACACACACAGAGAAAGTGTCACTGAACAGCTGGGCTGCGTCACTGTTATTAGCACATCCATGTTCTCTCTCTCTGTCTGATAGACTGGCCGTATTTGTTACTGTTATGATCATTAGCTTAGCCATCTTTCAAAATGAACTGCAGAAATTCCGGTCCATACACCCACAAGGAATTTTTAGAACAATACTTTTACTACAAACTATGAAATTTCACATAAGGAATTATGTACTGACCAAGAAAATTGTTCAACAAATCAAAACTATTTCTGATTTGTTCTGGGCAACTTTTCAACCAGCTTCATAAGAGTGGTTCTCTCAGGAGGCTTTTCTTAATGTTCCCACCTAGGCTGAGCACTTGCTTGGCTGCTTCGGGATGTTTTTTCTGGAATTACACAGAACATTTTGAAAAGCAGCAGCCATCCAAAAATGTGAAGGTGGGGAGCAGAGAGAGAGAGAGAGAGAGAGAGAGAAAACAACGGTTCCAACCCATCTTCCTGTCCCTTATATCAGTCACTTCCAACCCATTTTCAACCCCGAACAGTAAACTCCAGCCACACCTACTGATCCACGACACCACACAGAGACATTAATTAATGAGCATGTAAGTTTACCAACTGCACACATCTTTTACTGCAAGACCAACCAGCAGAAAAACAGAAAGATAGATCAATAAAATGACACAAAGATAGAGAAGAGGAGGCTTGGAACGCTTAAGAGGGGGAAAAACAGAGACATAGTAGAGTGATGGATAGAGAGAGATAAACTGGAGACAGAGATGAGGTCAGGCTGACGGCTCTCCATCAGGATCCGGCTGAGAAGCTGTAAAACACACATACACACACACACACACACACACACACACGCTGAATGTATCAGTGTGTGATCATCCCATTTACAACAGACCGTATGTCAGACAATAACCTTTACAAGAATTTACAGGTTTGGGATGATTGAGCTCACTGCATACACAGCTGCTGACTTCACATCTGTCTGTGGATACAGGAATGTGATGATGCAATTTATTAGTGACGACACCTGATATCTAGCACCAGTGTAGAAAATTCTGGACTGGATAAGAGAGGACAAAAGAACAAACCCAACCAGATTCTATAACAAATCGAGCCTGGAATTGTAGCACAGCCTTACAGAAAGCGATGTTACGTCACTGACATGATAATAACAGTAGCCACCTAAGTTACCACAACAACAACGGATAGCTAGTTATTTAGCAAAGGATGTGTGGGAGCATGTGTTGCTATCACGTTGACTGGGTGGAAATACTTCAAACTAAATAAGGAGAAAACAAAAGAGCAGACTGCAAATCAGATCGATTTCAGTACTGGAATCAGTAGAGCTGAGGATTTTCTAAAGCCGTATTCAGACAGGATTAAATTTACATGAGATCCTGGGGTTATTTCCTATTTTACAGGTGCTGCTTTGTGATTATTTTTTTGTGTGTGAATCAGCCACATCAGTGTTTTTCTCCGTCCTCCTCTGAGAAAATTACAGGCAAAATAACACACTGTTTTTCTCCAAATTCAGCTGCCATCTGATCATTTTAATCCCGGATACACATCTGTGATTTTCTATACAGATGCTGCCTCACTTGCCGTGTTTAGCATGTATCAGTGACCCGCCCCCAGATACTAAATACTTCCCAAATCATGAAACAAAAAAACGGATGCTTCCTGTATATTTCTGATTGTTTTATTGTATGTTAAAACTGTTGCTGGAAAAAACTGTTGCTGCTTTTGGTTCGCCCCAAACTGAAATAAGAGCCAGCGTCTCTTCTCTACTGACCAACTGAGATGATAAATGGTATGAATTATATATATTTTGTATAATATATAATTATTATATAATGAATTATGGGTGCGTTAGAGGGATTATGGGTGTGTTAGAGGAAAATCCTCAATGACAGGGTGGTGTGATGCGACTCAGTGTGAAGCGGAGTAACGGTTACCACCCCAAAGTATCTTGTGTTCCAATTTAACTTTTTATTCCTCTTACACCACAGCAAGTTACATTCAATTTCGCAGAAGATGTGCAAAAAAAACAACTTTACCTCTGACTCCTGCAAAGCGCTGACACTGGAGCCTCCTTCAAAAAATTCTACATCAACATTTACTCACAGAAAATGCCTCTTGTAAAACTTAATCTGTTTTAAAAGTTACAAAAAAAACGCATTCGTATAAACCTGTATTTTGCCTTGTAGCTAGATCTACTACAGAGCTGCTGTTATAGAAACATAATCAACCCCTTCTGACCAATCAGAATTCAACAGCACTGTGGCGTAAAAAAAAAAAAAAAAAGAGTGTTAACAGTTTTAAGAAATTAGTGTTAAAAACCGATGGGCTAGGTCTGAACAGTGTCTACTCTCCAGCCGGCCAGGTTGGTCAGAGTGCTTCAGTACAACACAGCAGAAATCCTGAAGGACAATAGAGAAAGCCTCATGAGAGAGATGGAATGTACACGTGACCATTTGTGTCCTTAAGGATATTGTTAAAGCCTCTCAGGGTAAGAATAGTTTTCCTTCCTGAGGGTCTGGTTTAGGATTCTCACAATGGAGCAGAAGATAATTTCTCCAAAAACAGTCCAACATCATCACTACGGGGAAGGTTAAGAAAATGAAACACAGCCAGAGCTGGTGCTGAGTTTGACAGATTCTGATTTGGACCACTCCTTTTTTTTTTTTTTTTTACAGCCATCTTTAACCCTTGACAGCATCCTGGACTTTCCTCACACATGTCAGCTTGTACGGCTACATCTTCATAGATCTGTCTCACGGACAGTGACTCGCACAACCGGACATTGTTCACTGCAACGATCGACATTAATGAGGAGTCGGCTTTCATGTGTCCTTTAACCGAGTCCACAGGGACTCCGCTAAAAATGGCGCAAAATGGACATGAGATGAGAGCCTAAAACACATGCTTGCTCTACTTCCAAGCTCTTTCTACATACTATATTCAATTTGTTAATCTCTCAACATTACAACAAAACAAAGACAAAACAAAGACAGTTATGCCACTCTAAAGCTTTCACAAGGAACTTCACATCTGATGTTTTTTGATAGACTTTTCCCTTAAAATGATCGGGAAATTACTATAACTTGCAGGCCAGTTTTCAAGGCTGTACCAACAAGGGCTCACAGAAAAATCTATAATAATGTGCTGTATTTTGCACTGCAATTTATTTCTGAAAGTCGTGTCAACTGAACATTAATAAATATTGACCTGTTTTGTAATCAGGTCTCTCAAAGCATATGCAGAAGGCTAAAAACCCTGAACAAGTCAAAGGCTCTTTCTTTTTCCACAGGCACATAAAATGGCTGTGGATGATTTCAGGACAGGAATCTGAATTATTAAAGCAATGTGAAATAAGAATTATCACATCAAATAAACATGGATTTCATATGAATATCAGGTTTGTATGAACAGTGTTGTAGGGGAATGAGGCACACAGTCTGCGATGTGAACAGAAGACGGAAAGAAAAAAAGTTTGATTTTCTGTTCAAATGATGTTTAAGAAGAAAGTTGGGACTGAAAAGTCAGCAATGATCCTATCTCACATTTAAAATCATAGGAACGTGCAAACTGCATAAATGGGTGCCAGACTGTTTAACTTTGAGTTTAACTTAAACTCGAAGTCATTCATTAGGGCTAGGCGATACGACAATATAATATTCATATTGTCATAAATTATGTCACAAATCTCCTTTCTGAGATATTACACGTATTGCTGGTATGTTTATGACAATTAGAAACTCTGATTCGATACCCTATTGATATTTACTGACCACAACCCCTTAGCATTCCTGCAACGTATAACTCCAAGCATCGCCGAATGCGATGGTCTTTGATTAATCAAGCTTTTAATATCCAAATTATCCAAAAAAAAAAGGGGTACAGATAATATTGTAGCTGATGCCCTTTTTAGGTGTTAGAATGTATATGATCACAAATCTGTGTCTGGGTTGCCCCTTTTGGAGAGCGGTGTTATGGCATCCATCTGTGTTTGTTGTGTTTGTGTATTGATTCGCAGTTGTAGTCCATTCCTAGTCCTATCCTGTGTTCCACGCCACCACTTGCAGCTTTCCCTGTGGCTTGTTACTCTCCATCATCTCTCCATGAGTACTTACGGAGTCGACAGTTTGGACTCCTCAGCCTTGTGCTCGCTTTTTGTTTGTGCAATTAGTTACTTGTGATTCTGGTATATGACCTCAAACTTGTTTGTGTATCTGGAGATTTGCCTGTGCCCTTTGGTTTTCATAGCAGATTGCATATATTTCCAATTGTGTAAATTGTGTATTATTGTGTTTGTAAATATTTGTGTTACCCAAGTCACCAGCTGTAGGGTTTGGCTGCCATCTTTGCTAGGTGTGGGAATTCTGTCGGCGTTTTTGGTTACTCAGAGAAAAGGGAAGCAAGATGTCATTTGTTTATCACCTTGTTTTTGTGTAAGTAAGACAGCTTCCTTTTAACACAGTTAGTTTGGCCTGGCCAAGCCTGAACCAATACCGGTGACTGTAAATATTCCCCACAATATATCTCCCCCACACAAGTAGTACTTAGTCTTCTCCAATCAGGAGCAACCAAACTGTTGGTGGGTACTTGACTAGTGGTTGATGGAAAAAGCATGGCTCTACATTTTCTGGTGTTAAAAAGTTCCAGCACTTTCTGCAGTGGAAAAAGGGTTAACTAAATCTCTTCTGGATCTAAAAACAGCCATGGCATTTCGTCCATTGTATTTATCAAGCACACTTAAAAATTATCTTTAGGCAGATTCATCTTTTATTCAATGATGCACAATTCAAAGGTTGTCAAGGTCATGGTTAAACAGGGGCTTAACCTCATAACTCCCTGGGCATTAGCACTGAATTTTAACCACTCAGCCACTGTTGCACTAAGAATGCAGGAAGTGAAAATGAAAAACACAGGCAGACACGATCACTGCAGCTAAATCAAGGAGTATATACACTAACACCATGCAGGTGTGAACAGTGAGCAAGTCACAGAGCAGGCTCACAATTAGTTTAGCTCCTTATATAATCCAGTAATTTAAGAAATTTTGTACAGAATTACTTTTTCAGTGTTAACTGTTGTAATTGATCTAAATTTCTGTTACACAACACTACCATTCTGCTGGCCGTTTGTTAGCAAGTGTCTTAAGATACATCTTAACTATCATATGATGATATATTTTTGTCGTCTCTCTCACCTCGACCATCCATCACGATTAAAATCTTAACCGTGTGAAAGTGTGTGTGCCTAGCACTGAATGCATCTTAGCCGTAAGACGCTCCTATAAACGAAAATTTAGCCGTGTTCAGGGGAGAACTGGAAAGTGACACAAAATGATGAAATCTGTGCGGTAAAGAAAGACAGATTTCTGACAGCATGAGCCAACAACATCCTTGACTTCATGTGGAAAACTGACATTTTTACTGACATTAACAAAACACCCAGTCTCCTGTACTTCTACATAACCTCATTCCTCTCTCTCCCTCTTTTCCTCAGGGAAGGCTGTCGTCTCTGGCTAATATCTAAACCATGAAGTAATGCTGGAATCTAAAATTTCAGGATTTTGTGAGCGCCCTAGAATCCTTCCAAACTCCATATGCTTTTCTTCGTTCCCCTTTCTCCCCTCCAAATATTCACGCCGTTCCATCAGTGACAGTCGTGCAATCCAGCAAGCTGTAGGTGTATTACCGTATCTGCAGCAGCACTGCAGTATTTCTGCAGGATTTTAGTAAATAAAAAGGAGGCGACCCTGCCAGAAATGTCAGGAATTCCAGCACATTCACCTGCAGTCGTAAAGCAAAATGTTAACAATGAGTGCATTTACATGTTTTAAAAAACAGACAAACAAACAAAAAAAAAACCACCCTGATAATAACTGATAATTGCAAGAATCTGATCTGGGAATTAATTTGTTTAATTTTCCAGTAGCAAGGTGATCTCTACTTGACCACATCTCTACATCTTTACTTTTAAATCCTTGTAATAGGAATGTGCATTTCAAACTAAACTGCTATTCCACATTTTCAAAGCATGATTTGCACAATATTCTAATACTCTGTGCTTCATTTTCAAATAAATATGGATATGGTCATTGTGTAATAAAATCTAGTTTTTAAAAAGATTTGCCACACAACTCTTTTACAGCAGTCACAGGATTTCTTCTTCTTTTTTTTTTGGCATAAATACAGCCTATAACTAACAACTAACTACAAACCATCACTGAAGAGTTCTGAATAATGCCCAAATTACTATTTGATGTTAAATATTTTCTTCTTTGTTTGGGAGCGCAGACTAAAGCTGCTGTAATCATAAAGACTGTCCTATTGTTCGCCCCAGTTAATATTCACAATATGCTCATAGTAAACATTCAGCACACTCCGCACTGCTACACCTGTGTACTGTAATGATTTATAATCCCACTATCTGATGCCACCCAGAAGAGGCCGGGTTTCCTCTCAAGATTTCCTCCTCATGTTGTCTCAGGGAGTTTTCTCTTGCCATTGTCGCCTCTGGCTTGTTCACTGCGGCGCTAAATCTACATCCAGATTTCTGTTAAGCTGCTTTGTGAATTGAATTGAACTAAAGGCTCTGTTGCCTCGGCTCTCTCTCAAGCCGCTTTACTGGTAAATATTAAATTAGGAGCTTTCATAGCAAATTGAACATAATGCTGTCCTTCTTCAAGCTGCCTTTAATCTCATCCAAAGTTTGGAGACATGCTTTCTGAACAAACGCACAGATGTGCTAAACTGAAACACAGCAGATTAATAATACAGTATACTGTCTTATCTGGATAAAATTCAGATGGATTTCTTTTAGTCTACTAACGACTTTAATCCGATTTAAGATACCACAGTATGCTGTTTATGACATGAATAACCTGAAAAGTGCCACAATCAGATAGTGATGGGATAATTAGTATGCATGTTAACACACTCTCCTTTCTTTTCACGATATCACCAAGCTAACATATCCTAATCTAGAGCCAAAATTGCAACATATTGTTCCAGACATTTTAAATGATTGACAAACAATCTTCCAAGACGTGTGTGTGTGTGTGTGTGTGTGTGTGTGTGTGTGCGTGTGTGCGCCACACTGATGATGAAGAAATGCAGTACATTGATACTAACAGCCTTTGTCAGCACTCATTACATCATGTCATGCTTAGCATTTGTGTGCGATTGAGAAAAAGCCAGCAAGCAAGGCAGAGAGGGTCTCAGAGACCTTCAGCTGACCTCAAACCGACACGAATGCTTCTGCTCAAACCCACACGCGCACACAAACACACTTGCGTAAAAACACACACAGAGATGGCAGACACTTCCTGATAGTTCAACACTGTCTCTCGCAGAATTAAGCCACAAACATGACATGCTGCATCTGAGCTTTTCCACATGCACCAAATAGCATATATTTATTCATTCATGTTAAATCTGAAGCTTATTAATACTGGCCTATATTCAATAATAATAATAATAATAATAATACCAATAAAAATGTGGGAGTATCATCTGAATAGAACACCAATCCCTCGTCACTAAATACCTGGGCATCACACACACACATTTAGCCACTGCACCTGAAGGGATGTTTTAGAAATCGAAGTACTTGAGGAAACCCAGAAAAACACAAGGAGAACATGCCAAACTGAGCACAGGTGGAGCACATTACCCATCTCACTAACTTCTAGTGAAGTATGCTAGGTTTCAGCAGAGAGGAAACCACAGCGTTTTAAAGAAATACTTTAAAAAAAAAAAAAAAAAAAGACAGCACAAGCTTTCCAAGAAGTAAATATTTCTCTTGCACGTCAAATCCTGCAATGACCATCTGCAGAGAACATTTCGTCTGAGTCTGTGCGTGTTAGTCGCTAAAGCATATGGATTTGACACAGCTGGGATCAGAATTCTCTAAAAAACTTTTCTCAGTAAGGACACGCGCAGAGAGCCAAGGCTTTCAGTAATCAAAAGACGTTTTTTTCCACATTTTAAATCAAATGCTGGCCTAAACAGACACCAGATTTTGGAGGTTTGGCTCATTTTCCACCAACACAAAAAACACCTGCAAGCATCACAACAATAAAAACAAAGAAACGACTGCTTTATCATTTCACCTTGCAAGACACCATCACTAAGTCAACACGGGAGAAGTTCTTGGACCAACTCGGATTAACATCAAAGCTCTGGCTGTTGATATTATCCATCTTCGAAACAAAAATATTCAAATGTCTAAAATGGTCTTAAAAAATGATGGCTCGGTGTTTGGTTTTGCATGTGGTGTGTTGTTGGTATGTGCAGCCAATCAGCACTGGATAGTGTTGCTAGCCCCACCCACAAGTGCTATTCCGTCTCCTCCAATCAAGAGCAGGTACCAAACACCATACAGCTGTTGGTTAGTCCTGGACTAGCTGCTGATGGAAAAAGAATAGCTCCAGAAGTTTTGATATTTTGTGCAGTGGGAAAAAAAAAAGTATTCCAAGCAAATCTCTTCTGTATCTAAAAACAGCTAAGACATTTTGTGTAAAATATCACTGGCCAGATTCTTTTATTCAAGTTTACACAGTTCAAAGCTTGTCAAGGTCATGGTCAGGGTTAAACAGGGGCTTAAACTCATAACTTCCCGGTCATCAGCACGAATGAACCAAGAATGCAGAAAGTAAAAGTGATCTTTTGCATAGGACATCAATCAATTACTATATTTACTGTACTCTTTTATATAATGCTTTGAGTTGAGAGTTTGAGATAAGATGCAAGTGTGGAGTATTTTTCCTTTTCTGTCTCATAGACCACGGCTCCAGATCTACGACTGGGGTAAAAACACAGGCAGACACGATCACTGCAGTCAAATCCACGCTGAGGATCCAGAAAACAGGCAGGCACAGGTCACACCCGGAAAACGCTGGCAGATACACAGCGATACTCCACAAACCAAGCAGTGTATATACACTAACTAACACCATGCAGGTGTGAACAGTGAGCAAGTCACAGAGCAGGCTCACAATTAGGTTAGCTCCTTATATAATCCAAGTAAAACCTGGAGATTGTGTTTTAATGATGAACGTTGCTGTATCAGCTCCACTACCATGTGTGAAACTGCATGCGGAAAACAAAGTGGAAATAAAATCAGATGAATGCACAAACAATCCAGGCACTCTGTGATGTGATTTGTTGAGAAGTTTGAGAAACATAGGCTAAATGTGTCCTTAAAGTCTACCGCACTGTCACTGTCTGTAGAGCTAATAACAGTCTCCTGGACACTGAGGCTAACATACAAGCTACAGGTCAAATCTACTGAAATGACGAGCATCATTAAGCTTCCTCAATCTAGATCTCACACACACACACACACACACACACTTTAAACCATTAGCACACATCACTGCCGATGATTGGTTAAACAATTTAACACTGCAGTCGGCATGACATGACACATGAACCTACTGATCATGACTAAACATGAAATGTGTTTAACTACCCAATCATCTAACGATATCATATAAAAGTGTAATATCACTACATGCTTAGGGCTTAGGGGGGCTGTTTTAGTCACAAATCTAATTTTAGACAGATGAGCAGTTCTGAGCAAAGCCACCATTATGGATGTGACATCTGAACTCATATTGACATGCAAAGTCTCAGTGTCTGCACACACTTAGCATTAGTGAGACGTTGTATTTGTTGTCATGGTCCCTTTTAGAAAGAGCGCAATGAAATATAAAGAAATATACAATTTGCATAATATATAGGTAATAAATAAGTTTGACAGGATATGCAGTTATAGAAATTTAATCAATGGTGGGGTTAGCATTACCACCCCAAAGTTAATTATTTTCTTATAACAGCATGTCCTAAAGTGCTTTATTCCTCTTATACCATAGCAATGTGTCAACGATTACAATTTTTTACTTATTAAAGAACGTCATGCTTTTCTATCCGTTCAAAGTTATAGCTCCTGTTATCTCTCATGTTATTACAGCTTCCCTCAGCAGCCTCTCTTCTTAACTCTCTATTAAAGCTAATAAAACAAAACCAAAAAAAATGCAGCTCGCCATATTACCACTAAAACCGGAAAGTGCAAAGTCATCTGTTCTTACGATCAGATTCGAGAATTCAACAATACTGCAATATGTCATATTTACTAATTAAAGAAATTCAATTGAACACAGAAGAATAGATTTATCATTTTTTAAATGTATTGGTCTAAGCATTACTGAGGAAAATAAAGTGCATTAGTTCTCATAAAAGCAAGATTTGTCTTAACTGCTCAAAAAGAAGCTCTACAAGAGTGATGCCTGACCTCTGGCGTGTCTGACAAATGCAGGCCACTTATTGTGTGCGAGTCCCTACATGGACAAGTGGTCCAAGATATGATTTAACTTCCTCTCATTAAAATGCATTACGCGACAGAATGAGCAGCAATCCATCTGCCAAGTCCTGGATGTTTTCATGCCACTTAAATTTTATTTATTATTTGCAAAAGCGATGGACTAACAGTGGATGAAGCAATTACAGGTCATTCCAGTCCTCGTGTTAGCATGTAACGGGGTTTGTGCTCTTTCTGGCGTGCAGCTGCAGGGAATCAGGACCACCACAAGAGAGGAGGTTCCACACAGCCGCACCCTGACAGCATGATCTCCGGCACGCTGCACCGCTGAGTGTGAGAACATGGCCACACCCTGCCACTGAGAAAGTGGACTATATCTCATTCACACACGCGTTTGGCGTTTGTCTAAGGGGAGTGTACATTTTTATGTCTATGTCCACATGGCCACAACCTACTAATACTGGACCTCTGACCATGTGTGTATGGTATATGCATACACCTGTGTGTGTGTGTGTGTGTGTGCGTGCGTGTGTGTGAAAGCTGCAGTGCTGCAGTGATGACCCCTCTCACTCGCTGACTCAGCAGTCATTACACAGTCATTGTCCGGACCACGTGTTGCCTTTGGTGTAGGTTCGCAACAACGCTATCAGGCATTCTGACGGATTAGACGCCACAATTGAGTCATTTTAAAGGGCTGAAAATGCAACAAAAACAAGCGTAGGCTCAACTCACAGCAGATACAGCATTTGTGGCTAACGTGAAACTTCTGATCAAGTCACACACATCATAACAACTGCTAGCCAACTGCAAACTACTAAACTGATGTTATTTTAGACATAGCTACAATAAACATCTCCAACATCTCCTAAAGCTTTAGCCTCATCAAGAAATCCAAATTCTATGAACATGAAACTCAGAAACACTCCTTTTCCCCTTTAAACAAGTGTAACAATAGAGCACATTTGCATACTGCAACCTGATTGGCTCTTCTCTTTTATGATGAAATAACACCATACTCAATACAGTCTGTGTCTGCTTACACATTCTGATGCCGCACCACATCTTTCTACTCGCCACTGAATTCAGTAAGATCAGTATTTTTACGCAAAAGTTAACAATTTGATATGCCATTTGCTATTTTGTACTGCGATTGTTTTACCAAAGCTTACAAGAACGTAAAAAGAAATTGTAGACACGACTGAGTTGTATTTCATTATGAAGTAATGAACAGCTGTCTAGCTAGAACCTAACCTGCTACCTAGCTAATGTTAGAAAGTAACCTACCAAGCATCATATGATTTATATTTTGTAATAATAAAAAATCCATCATATGATGTATAGAGACAAATTATAATTTTCCCACTCAGATGATGTCTCCCCTCACCTGATTAGCAATGCAGCAAACGCAATCATTCACATAAAGCCGCCACGCAATGCCACGCCACGCCACACACGGATCCGGCAGAGCACCCCAATGAGATGAATAACATACACTGTAACTTAGATTCTCAAACGATTTTCACCACAGTAAACATGTTTGCACTGTAACAAGTTTGTGCACTCAAATTAATTCTCCTAAAAATATCTAATTACAAGTTTTAACTGACTTTTAGCAGACATTGTTATTATTACAAAGTCTTTGTAGCTGCATTCCTGCTAACTGATTGATTCTAGGCCTGCTTTTAATATTACTTCATTGCACTTGAACCAGATTTTCTTCATTTTGCCATTTAATCGATTTTCAAATGAGTCCAAGTTTTTCACAACACCCCACGCCTTTGGGCAGCCTCAAGCACATCTCATTATGTGAGTGAGAAAGTGATAGACAAGTAGGTTATTTATTTAACGTCCTATGACTTTCCTGAAACGCCCAGTTTATGAAATGATTTGTTTACAGAAGTTCCTTCGACACATATGAAACACATTACTGACCTGCCTAACGTAACAAAACTCAGTGTACCTCTCACTCACTATGTGAGGATTTGCACCGCCTCGGAGGCCATCCTTCCCCCCCGGAACAAAGGGGTCCTTTATGCCCAGTGGCCAAAAGTGCCACCATGGGAAATGGGGCTGTTTTTCTGCTGTTGGCGTCTTTTTTTAGGCCGGATCCCAAATGACTCCCTATTCCCTGTATCACTGTATTACATAGGGGAAGGAATAATGGCTTCTACATCACCCTGGGTCAGTGTTTTCCTTTCTACTCACCCTGGGGCAGGACTGAGAGACACTGCCCTAGGTAGTGCACACCAGGAAAGCAATTGGGATTCAACCTAACCAGCCAAGGTTAAATGGACATGACAGGCTAGGTGCTAAGGTGATTCAGAGATTAAGGTGGAGACAAATGGTCCAGGCTGATGCACCAATGCATATGCAAAGAGTCGCAATTAGCGAGCGCGTGTCAGCTTTTAAAGTGGACACACAACATCTGCATGCAGCATCCGGACAGCTGAAATGACCTGCAGATGCGCACTCATTTTATCAGCATGCAAAGATAGCAAGGTTGCCTCAAGGTGCAAAGCTTTTAAACTCGGGCCATGCTGCTGATCGATTAATGAAGCTGAACACACGTCCTCATGCTGACTCCATCATGTTCAATGCCGGCCACGCAACGCACACGTAACGCATGATCCCGCACGCCAGACTCGCGCGCCCCTCCCGCATTCCACCAGATTACACCATCTTGGCTGCATCCCAATTTGCTCCCTTATAGTGGACTACACAGGGAGCAGAAGCTATTTCACATCGCATGCTGCGGTTAACTTCTACACTGAGTAATGAGACATTTGGGATTCGGCCTCTGCGTCCTGAAGGACAGACGCGTTTGTCCCGCGCACCGAAACTGTCAACGACCTGCAACTGAAAAAACCTTCAAGTTATTCCTAATGAGCAAGAAGACATGGCAGTGCTTTCTGCTCTCGTGCATCAGAGATGCAAAAGATGCACAGTCTAAAAACAGTTCCATCATATAAAACAAGCAGCTATGGCGCACAGAGGCGACTCATCTGACATGCGTTTAGCTCGAATCCCAGGCTTTTCTCTTACCTCTTTGCGGGTTCACCAGAGATGATGAAGATGACGGCGGTAATGAGGCACGCGGACTTTTTGCTGCATTGACTCAGCGCTCTCCAGCACTGTACCACGTGACCCCGCGCTGCGCCGTTCAGGGATGGCCATCATGACTCACTTTACAGAGTCGATTCTTTCGAACAAACCCGTCTAAAAGAATCGAACTAAGAGTTCGAACCGTTTGATTCATTTGATTCACCACCCAAAGCTTCAGTCCACACAGCATTAAGCACGCCAGTTACAGTCTTATACCTCATGCTGTTTCAGTCTTGAGAAAGTAGCAATCCTGTACTAAGCACTGACATGTAGCCTACAGTTCCAGCTCAGTATCTAACCCTGTGTTAAATACAAATATAGTAAAAGCAAGTTTTCAACCTAAATTATAAAAATGTTTCTGATTCCACATTTATAATTACCCTTTGAACCTTACCTTCAAAAGTTAATTAGAAATGTGAGAATCAGAAATATTTTTGATACTTAAGTTCTGACTTCATATTGACTTTTACACTTTCATCAGAGGACCAAAGGACAGTTTCAGTAATTTATCCTGTGTAATTCTTCATGTTTCTAAATAAAAGCTTTTTTTTTTAGTCACTTAGGCATATCAGGCCATGTATAACGGGTAACATCTCAAACCAGTGATTAATTATGGACATTTGTACACTAATTAAAGTGTTAATAACATACCAAAGCCTTACTTGAGACTCTTCAAGTGGGGAAATAACACCATTTTAAAAAGCACTTAGATGTAGCATAACTGTCATTTCTTTCTGGTCAAATATAACAGCATGTAAAATAAGAAAAGAATTGGAAATTGGAACACAGTCGACTGATTCGCGCTTAAGACTCGATTCACACAACTCACTTAAAAGGAGTCGTTTAAAAAGATTCGAGCAGCTCACGAGTCGTCCATCACTAGCACAGTCTTAGCCTTGCATCTGTAAACCCCGTGTTTAGTCTTTTGTCGCTTTTCCTGTGGAGGAGCCAGATTAAAGCCTGCTCTCAGCCAGGTAGCCAGGTTAAACTGTCTGCTTCATGTAAACGGAAGCTCAGTGTGGATAAGTGAGCAGGAAGCCTGCTTCAAAAACTCCACAGAGCTGCACTTATTCAACACAAACCGGGGAGAAGGAAGTGTAAAACTGCAAGGGGGAAAAACTTCATTTCCGCCCACTCTGGTCCTCTTAAACATGTGTGTCCTTTCCAGGAGACACAGCCTGCTGAGATTCACACTGTAACAACAAAAACTACTACTCTAAAACACAGCAAGCACACTCAAAGCCAACTGCTGCAGATCAAAACACACTCCGTCCCAAACCACAAACTACTGAGTAGTAGTCACACTCCAGCTCGGTGCGGTTTGGGACGCTGCCCGCAGCCTGCACTCTGATAGCACACTGCGATTATGAGTTGCATCTCAGAACAACAAAGCAAGCCGCTGTCATCAAAATGTAACCAAATGAACTCCGCAAAGCGTTGTAACAGGTTTCTTACCTGTTATATCGTCAGCCATTGTACCCACAGTATCCTTGTAGGACTATTTTATCCTTTACAAAATCCTGAAAATAACACCGGAGCCCACTTTTCACTTTTAACGCAGATCATTGGGTGTTTTAAAGAAAAACTTTAACATTTAAATGCTCCACTAAAATGGAGCATTCAAAATAGATCTAGACAGAAACCTTATTTTTGTCGACTTTTTCTCTCTTTTTTTGCCCTGGATGTCTGACACTTTCGAGAAAGGAAGTCTGTTAGCTCGCCGTCCCGCCCCTCACGCGACCCCCCCGGGGCTTCACTGACCTAATGAGGGCTTCATCTGCGCAAATCGAGCGCAGCCACACTTGACTAGGCTAACCTCTGCACATTATAGAGGCACCCCACAACATGCTCAGTACATACCTTAAAAACTAATGTTCAGCAACAAACAACTGAAATTATACAAGCTAGCCTAGTGTAACTCTTGCCCATTTTCATTAAAACACTGTAAGGAGATTGACAGTGTTGAGAGCAAAAGTTTGCACACCCTTAAGTATACTCTGTGAGACACAGGTTCCCAACCCTGGTCCAGGAGAACCCCCTGTTCTGCACGTTAGTGTTTTCCCTGCTCACAACACATACTTTATCTCAGGAAGGGATGCTCATTAGCTGATTAGGTGGAGCAGATGATTTGGGACAAACACTAAAATGTGCAGGTCCAGGGTTGGGAACATGGTTTTGAAATGTAGCACACTAAAATTAAGAACAGCA
The DNA here is from genome assembly GCA_022985145.1 of Pangasius djambal. NCBI lineage: Eukaryota > Metazoa > Chordata > Actinopteri > Siluriformes > Pangasiidae > Pangasius > Pangasius djambal. The sequence continues at coordinate 5,002,361 of CM040984.1, read as the reverse complement.
TTTGTGATTCAAGTAAATGATTTTTTTTATATAAATACGGATTCTACCTTTTGTACAGTCACATTCAATTACATAAGGTTTTTTTTTTTCACAACTGGGATGCCATGTGTCCCACTGATATTGTATTAAAGATACAGTATGTATGTAAAGTAAAAGACATTTTAAACATAGGTAAGGTGTCCTTCACAAAATCCTGTGTGCATGCTGCAGATAAATATCTTAAAACATTAATAAAACCTATAAAATCCAGAGCACTCACAAAACAGCATTTTCCTGCTCCAGTGCACTGTAACTTCACTTTACCTTTATATAATCATTAAAATACTTCAGAAATCATTTTTTAAAGAATGCATTTAACATCTCATGGTTGAGACACCCTTTTCCATGTGTTTCCATTATGTATATTTTAGTTCACTCAACTCTGTTATGTCATGGGAAGAAGTTGTTCTCTCATTCTTTTTTTCCTTTCATTTTCACTGATGTTCAGGCTGACAAGATTACTCTGAAAATACAAGACTGTTGGTCAAATTATAAATTAAAAGTAAATTAAAAACCGTCTATGCTAATACTCATTTAAGAGTAAAATGTAGTTATTATAAGCAGCAAAACTTTGCAAAAAAAAAAAAAGATAAATGAGATCATCGCTACACAGACATTTTGGTTACACGGTGTAGATGTAAACTGTAGTTTTCTTTTGTAAACCAACTCACTGATTAATTGGGAAATATGGGAATACACACTGTCCTTTGGGCACCAGGAACACAGTTACAAACACTCAAAATATATAACAAGCAAGAACATTTATCAGACATGAATTCTGGCATTTCTGAGAGCGTCCTAAACTGCTTGAGCTTATTATTTTTTCTTTCATTCATTAATTTATACATTCATACCACATTAGTCAGGGTGGCAGTGGACCTGGAGCCTATCCTGGGAACGCTGGGCACGTAGTGGAATTACACCCTGAATGCGACACCAGCTCAGGATCAAACCCAGGGCCTTGGAGCTTTGAGGCAGCAATGCTACGAGCTGCAACACCATGCCACCCTTATTGAATTTTCTTTTCTGTAAATAATCTCAGGAATCACATGTGTCAATTCTGACTTTCAAATATGTGTGTTACAATACTCTAGTTTCGAATAACCCTTCAAATGACTGGTGTGAATGTTCTCACTTCAAAGTCTTCAGAATATGCTTCAATGATTTAATCTGAACATGTGACATAAATAGATATAAGATGGTGGCAGGGATTTCACCAAGGGCAACAACGGCAAGTCAGTGATGGCATTTTAACAACAGTATCATTTAAAACAGCTGTATGCGGGTATCACAGCTCTATATAAAGTCTCTCATTTGTTTCCACTACAATTCTAGTCCATGGTTCATGGATATGGCTACAGTGATAACCTTGATAGTCCATACAGCTGACCAACCTTTCGGTTTGGCCATAATTACTGTAAAATCCGAACAAACAAACTCAACATGGCTATCTATACATGATACAAATAAAGTTAATTATCATTTATGCTGTTGCTTAGAAAGACAGACGACACCAGTATGAAAAACATAACTACGAATCCAACTGGTCATTGTGTATTGTGTATTATGATAAGACTTTCTCGTCATGTCCAGTGATGATAGGCCACTATAAGTCAGCTTTTTACCCCATCTAGTGGTCACTTCCAACCTGACCCCACAAGACCCTTCAATTAGCAATAGAGCAAAACAGAAACAGAGCATTTCACACAAAGAGGACCACCCTGCGACATACAGCCAGAGGCTGGGATGTGATTAATCCTGTAGAATCCTGTCCACATTGATAATGTGTCCCACAATATGCACAACACAACTCAAGTTGAATACTCAGCTAAGCAGTAAAATTGCATGATAAATCGTTCTCCCACATCACCTCAACGCTGTGCTCCCTCCAATGGAACGCTCTGCAACACATCTCAGATTCCCCTTTGAGCTTCTAGCATGAGTCGACTTATGAAAAAAAATAATTATAAAATTATCAAATTATTAAAAAAAAAAAAAAACCTGTAATACAATAAATTGTTGTACTAACTTCTCTCTAACAGGGTTTTAGCTTGATAGTATCCTTTAGACCCTGCCCCGTTTGTACTAGTGTGAGGATATGGTTTTGTGTGATTCCACGATTCCACTGCCATTTAGTCCTTGTAAATCTTAAAAATGAAACTTTTCATTGCTGCCACACAGATCCAGGGTCCCAGGTTTGACCCTGAGCTCATATGGAGTTTTGCATGTTCTCCCTGTGTTCTTGTGGGATTCCTCCAGGGTCTCTGTTTTCCTCCCTCTGTCCAAAAATAATGCATGTATGCAGACTGGCTATGCTAAATTGCCTATAGCTGTGAATGAGTGTGTGTGTGTGTGTGTGTGTGTGTGTGTGTGTGCATGATGTCCAGAGATGGACTGGCATTCCAGCCACACACCCAGTGTTCCCAGGATAGGCTCCAGATCCACTGAGACCTTGACAGGACAGAGCACTTACTGAAGATGAATGAATGAATTTTAAGGTAATGTGTAGTTATAGTGGGCTGGGACCGGCAACAATGCTGTTTTCTAAATGCTGTAAAGATAAGTGTAAAATTCTAGTGTACAACAACACACTCCTGAGTGGACTTTTCAATTCCAGAATTCCATTAACTGTTATTGAAGAAAAAATAACCCCTGCTTGTTTTAGAAAGTTGCAATTTTGTTCTTCAGTTAACTCAGTGTAAGATTTTGCTTGTGATTGGAGGTGTTTAGACAGGGCACAAATTGGTTTGGAGGAGTCCAATCACCCCAAAGAATGTACTGTATACACACACGACCAGGTATGGTCTTCTCTCTCATCAACAAGGTGTTTCTGCCCAAGAACAGCTGCTCACCGTTCTGCTGATTTTTATTTTATTTTTTTTTTGGCTTACACTGCTAGCATATGAATGAGTGAATGTATGTTTTACCTTAGAAACTGGTGGTTATATGTTTCGCCTAACATAGGGAAGACTGGGGATGACTGTAACACATGACACCCTAAATATCTCTGAAAAGTAATAAGTAGAAACTAAAGACATATGTAATGCCATATGATTCGATCTGAACATTTATAGTGTAGCATTAAACTCATAACTGAAAGCATAGCTGGCTAAAAGTAACAGTTTAGATTTTATTCCCATTTTTCAGTTCAGAAGATTTAGTTTTATATTCGCACAGTTTTGGTGATTGATGTTCCTGTGATATACTAACAAATGATTAACTCTCACAAGATAAAACAAAGCTTTTGATGTGTGATTGGTAATATTTACACGTTTAGAGAAAAGGACAAGGCTAGTTGGTGTCATGGGTGATAAGGAGTTAATTGGGTTAATTGGAACAAAATGTTTAGGCTCAACTGTAATAAAATCTGCAGATGTTTCTACAATACAAAACCCTGCAAGAAACCAAGCACATTAAGTCAAAGGATTTGCAGGACCCAGATGAGGAAAACGAATGCCCTGTGCACACAGAATTTAACTTGAATTTAGTGCCAAAACAGCCATAAGTTAAGTACCAGTACTGCAAACGATCCAGGGCATACGTATATCCCAACTGCAATTACTCTTTACTCAATCACTGCTTAAATGTTCAAGACTATTGGTTTAAATTGTGTCACAGATTAGGAAAAACAGCTAGCAAAATCTACATTTTGGTCACCTTTGTTTAAAACTGAACAATGATTAATGGCAAATGTGAACACACACTTGAACCGTGCCATTTCAGATTTGTCTATAACACGGCAATGTTTTTGTTTGAAGAAACATCCATCCATTCTCTGTACTGCTTATCTGAAACAGGGAGCCTGGAGCCTATTCCAGGAGACTCGGGGCACCAGGCAGAGGACACCCTGGATGGGGTGCCAACCCATCGCAGGGCACAATCACACACACACACCACAGACAATTTGGAAATGCCAAATCAGCCTAAAACGCGCATCTTTGGACTGGGGGAGGAAACTGGAGTACCTGGAGGAAACCCCTGAAGCGCAGGGAGAACATGCAAACTCTGCGCACGTAGGGCGAAGGCAGGATTCGAATCCCCAAAATGTGCTAACCACTAAGCCACTGTGCCCCCCGAAGAAACATTATATTTTATATTGTTATATTAAAATTAATTTTTTTGTTGTTTTCTGCCATTCATCCTTTACTGCTATATTCTTTCCTATATTGTTACATTTCACCTCAGAGAATGTTACAAATAACACAAGTCATTTGGGTTTGATGATTATTTACTTCTCACTGGTTAACTGTAAAGTGAACTGTAGTGGACAACTGTAAGATTTTTTGTCGCCAGTTCGGGTTGGTCTAGGTAGGCTTGTTGTTTGTTTGATTGTTTGGTGTTTTTTTTTGGTCTTAGGCATTTTTTGAGAAAGTAAATAAAAAGTAAAAACTTTTGCTAATCATCCCAGGTCTCCCCTACACTGTCAGAAAACAGGTACTGAGCTGCACCTTATCTTGTCACTGGCTGATGTTGTGTATCTTTACTCATTATCTTTCACCTGCAAATATGAATATAGTTTACCATTAAAATTACAGGTACATAATAAGAAAAAGTGTACATCAAAAGGTTAAAGTTCCTTTAAACAGCTCTTAGATTAAAGCTACATGCGCGTGCACACACACACACACACACACACACACACACACTCTCTATCTCAGGTATAAGATACCAAATAAGGGCACAATGTATGTAGCATTAATGGTATCATCCTATCAGCAATAAAAGGTATAGTTTAGTATCTTTATTTGTAAGAGTGTACTGATTGATGAAGGTTATATTTTATCTGATAAACTGGTTTGTGCTTGTTTTATCTCACATCCAGACAGGTAGCATTAACCACTCGTGCTTTCTACATTGTACGAGTTAATACAGCTGTGTTAATGTAATGTTAAATACAGCTGTGACTAAACATCTGAAATCAAGTAATTACTCTAAACAGCTGATTATTGCGCATGCGTGGAAATGACGCGCATGCGCTGTTTAAATCCAGCCTTGCCGCCGATTGGGTAATGACAAAATCATGAACTGAAGTCCACAAGGGGGGAGTGTGGATACAGAAAGCCGAAAATCTGCACCAGGCTTGCGGGTCATCCTTGTGTCTTTTAATCTTGTTATATTGTTCTCTTTATAAAGTCGACAGAATGTGCTAATGTTCACAGTTTGGGCATTTTTTTCTTTGGCCTGTGATGCAGGTCTTCATCATAGAATGAACAAGGAAAAAATAAACACTGGAGAGTAAATGAAAAAATGGGCTGACTTGCTTGATGTAGGCCTATATGAGTACGTAAATTAAATATTTGATAACTAAATCATTGCAATGTTGTGCAAAAATAATTTAAAAGAGTTAAACAAAGAAACTTTTGATGCAGTTTAATCTTTGTTGTTTGTTGGTGTGAAGAGCGTGAATTTGTCTGAATTTTTTTTTCAAAGGTTATTTCTAGACCTGCTATAGCCTATAACCTATGTCAGTTTAAAAATGTTCCTGGGGGGGGACAATAAATCCTAACTAAAATATCTTTGTGGTAGTATGCAATGACCTTTCACCACATTCACACACTAATAATATTTAAATGAGCTCTCTAAGCAATCCCTGTATTTGTTTCTGTTCTGTTGTCATGCTGACCAGTCACACACTCCTAATGAGAGTTTCTGCGTTTGGATGAATCAATGGGTTTAGATTTATGTAATCCGATAAACACAAATAATTTTGGTCAAAATAATTCAGGCTAATTTACAGCCAAAAAAAAAAAAAAAAGCTCCCACTATACTGCAAAGTCGGCTATGTCTTTTGTTAAAAGGACTGTATAAATAAAATTGAATTTAACTGAATATTTTAAAAGACTGAGATTGCACTGTGATAAACTGATCTGAAGGTAATTTAGTAACAACAGGTAATACTATAAATGTAATGGTCTTTACATGAGATTTAGACTAGTGCACACATTTAATTCATATACAACAATAAAGACTTAAAAAAAACTTCAGTGAAAATTTTTTTTTTAACTTGTGAGCAAATGATTGAATTGTATACTTATATATAAAGTATATGATAATTTCTATAAAATGTACATATGCTTTTGTAGGTAATCTTTGTAATCTTTCCTGAAACCCATCCTTTGATATGAACTTTTCAGTTTCTGGAGATTTTATGACTTTGCACAGAAAAGTGTGTGCCACAAAGTAGCTACAGTTCCTGATCTGTTCATTCTTGGTGAATTAGAAGCCTATTTTTTTAAATTATTATTATTAATAATATAGCTATGTATAGCTAGGCTATTTCCCAGCAGACTGAAATCCACAGTGTTGAATTAGCACCAGATGGTCTTGAGCAAACTCTAGGTGCTAATTCAACACTTGGAGTCTAACTGTTTATTTAACATTGGGATCCTTTGGGATTTTCCAAGTCCCTCTGCCTTGTATAGGCAATATGGAAACCGGATAAGACTGTCCAAGCCGCAATCTTTGTAATCTTTTTTTTTTTTTTAACTTAAAGCTTAAAGGGGTTAAATGACACTTGCCACTTACTTTACCGCTCTTCTCAGCAGGAGAAACACACCTACTCATAATATGCAAAGGTCAAGGGTTTGCTCTTGCACTCACGCATTAGCCAGATGGCCACAAGCGAATAATTCAACGCGCAGAGCTCGACCTGTCCGTGAACTCTCTCAAAGGGCTTAAAGCACAGAAAGAATGCCTGAAAAGCAAAATCGGCCCAAAACATTCATTAAGAAAGTCTTAAGAGAGTGCTTTAGTCACACTGCTAATCTCCTGGTGTTCCAGGCCATAGCAGCAGTAGTGTTCAGTGCAGGCCTGTTGTGCAAATGTTCTCAGTCCACTCTATTCATGCTGAAGAGTATTTAGGCCTGCTACAATAATCCGATTAATGATATGAGGATAAACGTATGGGAGATTTGTGTAAAGTCAGTGGAAAGGGGGAAAAAGTCATTTCTATAAAAGGACAAAACCAAGGCCATATTCTCATAATCCGTAGTAAGCCTTATAACATATTCCACATATCAGAATGATGTAAGGTGAACATAGTGAAGATGCTTAGACATTAATAACATGCAGAAAGGTTCAGTATTGGATGAAAGCGTGCAGTGTAACCCGTGTTACAGTGTTTAATTATTCATAGGTGTTGGGTATATGCAGTTAGTGACTGAAGAGGCAAACAGCTTATTTAAATTATTAACTTATTAATTTATTTAACAGGTGAATGAATGAATGAATGACGGTTTAGATTTGAATTAAAATAATTTGCAGACAGTCCTCAGACATTCCTCACTGAGCCCTCTGCCAGTCCGCGGTCGTGTTAAGGCCAAAATAAAACGCTGCAGCTGAGATGAAGCTGCTGGAGGTCCCGCATCCTCCTCCATTCATCAGACACCTGGCCAAGTTTGAAAACACGAGCGGACGAGCGCGAGCCTCCGGGCCAATTAAACCCGCGCGAACACTCCCGCGCGCATCTGGGCGCTTCAGGCTCGGAGAAAAAGCCGCGCTAATTAGGCCCAAACGGCGGCCTTTCTCTCCCCGCCGTGACCCGGTGCGACCCTGGGCCAAGCTGTTTAACGTTATTATTTGAGCACTTACAACGCGTGAATGCAAATGCGCGCGCATTATCCGTTTGTTAGGATCCGCGAGCTGCTCGAGCGCGGGTCACAATGAGCGTAAAGGCGAATTAACATTAACATTAACATGTCGCGCGGACGGGTGGCTAATTGTACGTTAGCTGTACTGACGAGGGTGCAACAAGTGCGCGAGCTCTCTCTCTCTCTCGGTGTGTGAGTGCGCGCGCGTTTGTTCACAGGCTGTAAACACTCATTAATTTACTTGTGCTTATTGTTGTCTTTTATTCACCAGTAACACGAACTTTCACACCGTGGTCATTTGTGCTTTGTGTATTAAAGAACTGAAGCATTTTAGGCAGTTTATGCATTTGGGTTTCTTGCTTTTCTTTAAAGGGATTTTTCGTAGGTGCGTGATGACTCAGTGTGCGGTTCAGTTCAAACGCATGAAGGGATTATTTGCGCTAAATTGTTCAGATTATCCAAAGCACAATGGCTGAAAATAATGAATGGCGACGGAATGGAGTCGGGGGTGTCAGTCTGTCAGATTGTCTCGATGAACTGATATGTGTCTTGTTTGGCCTTCACATGATCCAACTGGAGATGTGGCATATGGCTGCTCTTCCCTGTGATTATTAACCCCCGCACTGGACGCTTCATCTTCCCGACAATCCCAGTGGAGAACTCTCCAAAAATGTAAGTAAGCAGTGTCGGTTTTTATTAGCTAATTGCTTAAAGGCATGTGCTGTGTTTAGCCTACAGTTTATTTAGACAGCATCAATGATGCAATTATTTTAAAATTCAACGATGCATCCAGTCTTTTTGAGAATATTAAGATATGGCCTGTAGCGGGCATTGTGGTGGAGTTGCATATATTCTAGATTATTTACACTCATGACCGGATGGTGGCGACTGTGTTGCAGCTCTTATTCATATTCTTGGAGAGTTTGCAGATGCGTCACGAGCCCACGAACCTTTATTAAAAACTTTTTTTTTTTTTTTTTTTTTTTTTTTTTTTTAAAATAAAGACTATGCATGACATTCCGACTCTCTCCAAAATACGTAATAACTTGTCAAAGGAAGACTGCTACCAAGTGACTCTGATTAAAACTGAACCGGTTACATGTGAAAGAGATAGGCAGGTTTACAATATACTCCATCCGTGTGTGTGTGTGCGTGTGTGTGTTTGCTCCTGCACGCCGCCCTGTGCTTAAAAGTGAAATTAAAAAAAAAAAAAAAAAACTGCCCATAATATCAGTTCTATCACTTATTCCGGTTTGCGCCGTGAAGACTGTGCTGGGTTTGCTTTGGTCTGTTTTGTCCGATATTATTATATTATAAGTGCAGAGGATCGTTGGCATGCGCACCAATAAGCGTGTGCGCTAGCGTGACGTCACTCGCTCGCGCGCCCTCCCGGTAACTTCCTGTCCCGGAGCGGATGACCTCCCCGTGAACCTCGTGAGTCCAAAGCTGAGCAAACGCGCGCGCTCGTAACGCGGCTTTCTCCAATGAACTTGTACCGCGTGTTTAGTCAGTGTGAGAGTTAATGATGTGCAGCACGAAGGGGAAGAAAAATCATACAATATTTACTTCTTTTCCAAATTTGCCCTGCTACTCAGGACATGTGGAGATTTTATTTCTGTACGGAATAGATTTAAACATTTTGTATAGGTTTGATATGGCTATTATAATGCATACAATATATGAATTTTAGATTATATATTATATTATAAATTATAAATTAATTCTATAATATACTTATATATTTTCTTGTGTTAAAAAAGTGAAGTAAATCAACTAATCATTTGACCTCAAATGTTTATGGCAGTAATCCAGTGTTCTCACACTCGTGCTTCATCAAAACAATAAACACCTGCTGAAGAAATAATTACATCTCTAGATATCTGTCTGCATATTGTTCCAGATATGTTTTTTTAATACTGCATGCTTGTTTTATATTATTCTGATCATAACCCTTACTGTTTTAAATAAGCTACGTTCCGCGCAGGAATCAATAAACTGTTATTTTATTTCTGAAGTTACAGTGACACAGCTGTAGGTAAATGACCGCGCCTTGAGTATCTCAGACTGCGAGAAAATAACATCCAGAAAGACTACACACAGTAAAACTAATGAATAAAAAAAAAATCACATCGGCAAAAAAAAAACAAACTCGATCGACCAGTGGGCATTTATGTATGTATGTATTTATTTATTTCCAAGTCTACTCTGCCCATATGGAGAACTTAAAAGCAAAGTGTCTTTATTAAATACATTTTGGTGTGTAAGCAGAATATCCTGAAATTACAATCCAGTGTTACTGAATGCATTTCGGATTGAAACAGTGCATCTGAATTGCATTTCACATATGCCCAAGCATTTCTTTTCCGCACTGGTTATTTCAGATATCAAACATTTCCGGATGTTTCATAACACTAATAACACCTGTCCTAATTTTAGTGTGCAGTAAAAACAGCTTCATGGGAAGCAAACCCCGGAGTGATTCAATTAATTAGAAATAATAATAATAAAAAAACAAACAAACAAACAAACAAAAACTCTGAATTGATCATATTAGTATTAATATTGTTTTTTTTTTTTTCAAGATTTTTTATTATTTTAAAAGAAAAAAAATGTATTTGCTAAATATTATACAGCTTACACAATAATATTAAAAGCTTGGTGAGAGATGTGTTTCATCAAAGTAAAATGAAAGACAGCTCGCGCGCACTGGGCCTCTCCGCGTCCTCATCAGCGTCTCAGGAATTAAAACCGTCTCTTATAGCTATCAAAATATCTGCATCGCATCGTCTCCTCATCTTAGTCTGACTGCAGTGATTTAGTAACAGTCATTTTTAAGCGTGCTGTGATAAAAACATGGCTATTTAAGTTTGGAGACTAGGCCTATGACATATTAAAAAATAAGTAAATTACCTAAATGATAGGCTAATTTAAAAAAAAAGTCTATATTACCTATGGGGAGATGAAAACTCTCTCTCTCTCTCTCTCTCTCTCTCTCTCTCTCTCTCTCTCTCTCTCTCTCTATATATATATATATATATATATATATATATATATATATATATATATATATATATATATATATATAGTTTTTTTAAAAATCGTCTGTCCATTGACTGATTGATTGATTCCCATGTGTTGTTCGTTATTATGGCGATTTGTCCGTCCTTCAGGCTGGGATTGTGTTTAAAGCTGTTTAAAACAGGACACACTCAAGGTCGCTAAATTGGCGTTTTGCCTCTGGTCTGAAATGATGTTTTTTTTTCCTCCTGAAGTGAATATATTCAACAACAACAACAAAAAAAACCTTAAGAACTGGAACTTTCTCGTCGTTTCTTTCTAGCCTGTTTTTTTTTATTTTTTTTTTTTTTAAAGCTAATGGTCTAAAGATCAACCAACCAATCATTTAATTAATCAGATAACTGAGAGAGAGAGAGGAAGAGAGAGAGAGAGAGACTGCATTGCTGAGTGCATCCTCACTCCCTGACTCACTGTGTCTACATGACCACAGCAGCACAGCTGATCGCAGGCTGTCTGCCGCCGTGGAGCGACTTTTCTTTCCCAAAGTCGCGTTAAGGAAGAGAAGCAGGATGAGGACAGACAGCGGCGCGTGAGAAGCACGTGACCTGCAGGAGTAAAGTCAGTAGAAGCGCTCCTCGTACACGAGTTAACGAGTTACCACTGAGGAAGAAAAAAAAAAAAGACATATTTTGCCGAATATTAATTCGTTTACAGGATTAATGCAAATGACAAACTGTAGCTATAAGAGTGGGAGGCTTTCTGCACAGAATGTGGGCTGTTGCTATTTTATTTTTGTTTTATTATTTCAGGAGTTCATTTTTCCTTTTAACTTGGCTGAAAGTCTATTTTTGTCTGTAGACCATTATTATTATTATTATTATTATTATTATTATTATTATTATTATCGGAATTTTAATAAATGGCGTTCAGTACATAATGTAGTTTTTTCTTTAGAATTAATTAAGCACTGTTTATGTAATTTGCGTTTATATTATCATATTTACTGTCATTAATTTTTGAAAATTCAGTGGTTTTGTGAATAATTATTTTGCATCACTGTTATAGTTGAACAGTTTTTCTAACAGCCAACCTATTCATCTGCATACACTGAATTTCAGCAGTGTGTAAACAGAACAGAAATGATTACAGCACCAGTTTTACGCCCTGTTTTATTCTTTACTCGGGTGTATAGTTTAAATATCCAATTTCCTAAATTTAATTTAAAAAAAAAACCTGAACACTTTAAAAGAATGTATTTATAAAACATGGCACTATAAATAAAGGTTAGAAATAATTAAAATGGGGAAAAAAGCAGTATATTCCATCAGAAGTAGTGGATTGTTTGTGTGTAAGAGCTAGAGAAATAGCACATTTATCAGCTCAAGGTTTATTTGAACTGCAAATCTAACCTACATTTTAGTTAAACGGCCACGCGACGCGTTTTTGTTTCGAAGTATTTGAGCACGTTCATTAAGATGACGTCATGGAAACCAATCAGAGCGATTACACCGAGCGCGTTGCCATGGACGCAAAAATTAATTAATTCATTCATTAATTAAACTGCCTAATTAAAGTACTGAATAACTCGTGGCTGCTCGTGCCCTTACAGATGACCTTGTATGGACTAAAGATGTACACTGAGAGCTATTGTAACTCACCAATGTATATGTGTAATTCATAAATAAAGGAGAATTACTACAAACAATTGAAAAAAATGTTAGCTTTACGCCAAATTGTATCCGACGTCACCATACTATTCTGACTATTTAGCACTCCAGTATGCAGCGTCCTGGACCCTACGTCTCGCGATATTACAGCAGAAGGCATGTCAGCAGTGCTGGGGCGCAGCCAAAATCTCGCGATGTTACAGCGAACGTTGCCGAGCAACCACAGTACATAAACAACCCTTCCTACACACAGAGGTGTGAACCGAACTTAGTCGAAACAGCAGCAAAATGTCGTTTAAAGGCTTTGTGAGCTGCAATAGCAGAATATTAAAGGAGGAGAAAGAGTTTTATGAGTTAAAGAACAAAGCAGCGGAGTTTTACAGAGCAAACGGTGTGCCTCAGAAGCTAGAAACTCTGTTAAATGAGATGTTTTTTGCCAAGCCGAATGATGTTTATGGATATCTGGTATGGAAGTCTATTCGTCTTAGCTAGTTAATGAAGTCATGCTAACGATTTGAATTAGCATTTATCTGTGACATTTTGATTATAATTAAATCTAATTAAAATAATTACAAATAATTAAATTGCCTAGACACATGTAAACATTCATGAGAAATGGCCTGATGGTTTCCATGCAACTTTTTTTCCTATCAGAACCTAGCTACAGGTGGGTTCAGGTACACATCCAGCAAATACTCAGTGAATGGTTTTTATCTACTTACAGCTGCAAGAAAAAGTTTGTCAACCTAAATAATTGCACTTTTATGTCTTAAATGAACACACTGATTGGTGAAAAAACAAATAAACCCTGATGTTAATATCTGGTAGATCCTCCTTTGGCAGCAATAATGTAGCTCAAGCTTTTTCTGTAGCTGCTGATCAGACTTGCACTACTGTGAGGAAGTACACTATATTACCAAAAGTATTCGGTCACCTGCCTTGACTCACATATGAACTTAAGTGCCATCCCATTCCTAACCCATAGGGTTCAATATGATGTCGGTCCACCTTTTGCAGCTATTACAGCTTCAACTCTTCGGGGAAGGCTGTCCACAAGGTTGTGTTTATAGGAATTTTTGACCATTCTTCCAAAAGCGCATTGGTGAGGTCACACACTGATGTTGGTCGAGAAGGCCTGGCTCTCGGTCTCCGCTCTAATTCATCCCAAAGGTGTTCTATCGGGTTCAGGTCAGGACTCTGTGCAGGCCAGTCAAGTTCATCCACACCAGACTCTGTCATCCATGTCTTTATGGACCTT
>CM040984.1:4952110-4988690 GCA_022985145.1 Pangasius djambal | reverse complement strand
CCCCTCTCCGTCAGTTTACGTGGCCTACCACTTCGTGGCTGAGTTGCTGTTGTTCCCAAACTCTTCCATTTTGTTATGATAAAGCTGACAGTTGACTGTGGAATATTTAGGAGCGAGGAAATTTCACGACTGGATTTGTTGCACAGGTGGCATCCTATGACAGTTCCACGCTGGAATTCACTGAGCTCCTGAGAGCTGGGCCGCTCTTTCACAAATGTTTGTAAAAACAGTCTGCATGCCTAAGTGCTTGATTTTATACACCTGTGGCCAGGCCAAGTGATTAGGACACCTGATTCTGATCATTTGGATGGGTGACCGAATACTTTTGGTAATATAGTGTATTATAGACCACTCCTCCATACAAATCTGTTCCAGTTCATCCATCCATCCGTCTATTTTCTAATCTGCTTATCCTACACTGGATCACGGGGGAGCCTGGAGCCTATCCCAGGGAACTCGGGGCATGAGGTGTGGGACACGCTGGAGAGAGGGCCAGCCCATCACAGGACACAAATGCACACACACTCACAATCACACAATCTGGAAATGGCATCAACCTAAAATATGTGTCTTTGGACTGGGGGAGGAAACCGAAGTAGCTGGAATAAACCCCTGAAGCACAAGGAGAAACTCCATGCACACTGGGCAGAGGCAGGATTCGATCCCCCAACCCCAGAGGTGCGAGGTGGTGCTAACCACTAATCTAACATGCCCCCTGTTCCAGTTCACCATTTCTGGCATTTCATGAAGGAACACTCTTCTTCAGGTCATGCCACAGTATTTGTGTTGGATCGAGCCATGGACTTGGCAATCCAAAACACAAACTTTCTTCCATTTGTTGATTTACTCATAAGTTCTAGGCTAAATGAGGGCTTGTTTAATAATCATTAGTTAATTCGTACTGATCTGTGCTTTTTTTTTTTTTTTTGTCAGGCAAACTACTTCTCCAGCTTCTCACACACACCTGTGATTAGCGCAGTAGTGGGCAGAGAGGTGTATGATGGCAGGGGGGAAGCAGCATTGCAGGTGGATGTTTACTGCGTCGTCAGAAATGAAGAGAAGGTAGGCTGATACTCAGAGAGATGACAGATTTTTCTGTGTAGGTGTTTTCCATGCTTTGAATGGGAATACAACAAAGCTAATGTTTTTCTGCTTTAACACAAGGGTTCTCTAATGACAAACCCATTGACACATACAGTTTCAAGCCTTCTGTATTTCAAACACACCTGGTCTAGCTCATGAAGGGCTTAGTAAAACAGTAAAAACATTAAATGTTACAGGTCAGTGGTTCTCCAGGACTGGAGCTGAGAAGCCGCACTGTAACCTATTACCTCTTTATAACCTCATGTTTATTTGCTTATGATCTGAATCTGGTGCACTATGAATGTTGCAGTGAAAAATAACTTTTGAACAAACAAGCAACCAGTGAGACAAACTGCTGTGTCACATGAGAGACTAACAATGTATACGCATGGAGAAGATCCTATGCACTGTTGTGTGGGACCCCAAATTACTAAACTATTAAACTATTATTAATCTAAGAAAGAAAAATGCTACAAAATATCAGCAGCAAGACAGAGACAAAGCACTCACATAGCAATGATATCTTCCTGTTGGTGGTTGGACATGCTGTTTTATATATATGCCTTGTAGATGGTGATTACTTGTGCGTGTGTGTGTGTTATTTAGTTAGTCAGTAATGCAGTGGTTACTGGTATGGATGGTGATGTCATGGAGACATGGAATGAGGTTGCCAATGGTAACCATTGTCAAGCGTCCGTAGGGATGGCGCTGGAGTGGATCAGCGATCAGCTGAGCTCCATGTTGCATGGCTTTAACCCCGCCCACCAAACACACCTGGACAAATTGCTCAGGTAGACACGCACACACATACACACACACACACACACACACACACACACACAGAATTTAGTTACAGTAATGCTCACCCTAAATTTCATTCAGATGATCTATATGTGTGTATGTGTGTTGCAGTGATTTCTACATGGCCCGTTACCTTGAGGACCAAGATGGTCATAATAGAGAAAAGAAAGGTGAGGAAGAGGAGAAGACCGAAGCAACATCTGACACCGCAACCCTTCATGCACCTGCTACAAGCAAAGACAAGCAGAAAGGAGAGAAAGGTAGAGTGAAAATAAGAATCTAGAAAAAAAGTTCTAGTATCAGTATTGATGCTCTAGTATCAGTGTGGATGCTGTAGTATTAGTGTTGATGCTGTTGTATTGGTTTTGTTGCCCTAACATTGGTGTTGATGCTCTAGCATTAGTGTGGATGCTGTTGTATTGGTGTTGATGCTCTAGCATTAATACTAATGCTCTAGTATCGGTGTGGATGCTGTAGTATTGGTCTTTGTGCTCCGGCATTGATGTTGATGATCCTGTATTGATGTTGATGCTCTTATATTGGTCTTGATACTCTGGCATTGATGTTGATGCTGTTGTATTGGCGTTGATGCTGTTTTGTTGTTGATGTTCTAGTATTGGTATTGATGATGTGTCTTTTATTGGGCTGTTGCAATTCCAGGTAAGAAAGGCAGCGCCTCAGAGAAGCCGCTGCCTCCTCCTGAGGAGCCGGAGCCCATGCTGCCAGGGGCGATGGTAGTAGGTGCTCTGTCGATGGCAGCAGCCAAATCTGCAGCAAGTCTCACAGTCATGCCCCTCTACAAACATATCCTCACTCTCAGAGACCCACAGGTTAACAAACTACACACAAATACACACACACATACATGTGTATATATATATATATATATATATACACACTGCCCAGCCAAAAAAAAAAAAGTCGCTGTTTAGATTTTAATGGGCAAATACATAAGAGTCTATGAATGGATCATTATTAGAGTGATTATTATGTTTCTAGCATGTTATATGTTTGGCAACAGTTCTTTTAATCTTAAAAGAGGAAGTGTATATCCCCATCCATCCATTTTCTGTACAGCTTATCCTACTCAGGGTCACAGGTAGTCTGGAGCCTATCCCAGGGGACTCGGGGAACAAGGCGGGGGAACACCCTGGACACAGGGCACAATCGCACACACACTCATTCACTACGGACAATTTAGAGATGCCAATCAGCTTACAACATATGTCTTTGGACTGGGGAGGAAACCACAGTACCTGGAGGAAACCCCTGAAACTCCACGCACACAGGGCAGAAGCAGGAATCGAACCCCCAATCCTGGAGGCGCAAGGCAAATGTGCTAACCACACAGACAGAGAGAGATCAGCCGTAAGATTAAAACCACCTGCCTAATATTGTGTGGATCCTCTTTGTGCTGCCAAAACAGCTCTGACCCATCAAGGCATGGACTTAAGCCCTCTGAAGGTGTGCTGTGGTATCTGGCACCAAGATGTTTCTTTAAGTCCTATGAGTTGCGAGGTGGGGCCTCCATGGATCAGATTTGTTTATTCAGCACATCCCACAGATGCTTGTTCAGATTGAGACCTGGGGAATTTGGAGGCCAAATCAACACCTTGAACCCCTTGTCATGTTTCTCAAACCATTCCTGAACAATTTTTGCAGTGTGGCAGGGCACATTATCCTGCTGAAAAAGGCCACTACTATTAGGGCATACCGTTGCCATGAAGGGGTGTACTTGGTCTGCAACAGTGTTTAGGTAGGTGGTACATGTCAAAGTAACATCCACATGAATGCTGGGACCCAAAGCTTCCCAGCAGAAAATTGCCCAGAGCGTCTCACTGCCTCTGTCGGCTTGTCTTCTTCCCATAGTGCATCCTGGTGCCATCTCTTCCCCAGGTGAGTGACGCACACGCACCTGGCTGTCCACATGATGTAAAAGAAAACATGATTCATCAGACCAGGCCACCTTCTTCCATTGCTCCATGGTCCAGTTCTGATGCTCACGTGCCCATTGTAGGCACTTTCAGCAGTGGACAGGGGTCAGCATGGGCACTCTAACTGGTTTGTAGCTATCCAGCTCCATATGCAGCAAGCTGCAATGCACTGTGTGTTCTGACATCTTTCTGTCACAGCCAGCATTAACCTTTTCAGCAATTTGTGCTACAGTAGCTCTTCTGTGGGATCAGAGCAGATGGGCTAGCCTTCACTCCCACAAGATAATCAATGTTATTCACTTCACCTCTCAGTATGGCTGATCGGTGTTTATACACAGAATATATATATTTTTTTATGATGTATGCCTTTAAAGCTCTGCTCTGGAAGGGCAACACTAATGCAACACACACAGCTCTTCAAGCTCTGTTGAAGCGTGTGCAAAAAAAAAAAAAAAATGGTATATTGAATGAATAACATGCAACGAGTGACATCAACACCAAATTGAGAAATCACCAGGTTAGAGCAACTGCACCGATTAGAATAACACCAATGTGACAAGGAATTAGAGGGGGAACATTTTGAAAGGCAACATCACATGGCAGCTTAAAACTAGCGATTTATACCAAACCAAAGAAGGGAAGACAGAAGGGGATGGTGATTGGAAAATAAATGAAAAGCTCTAGGTGCTGGACGAGATGTGAGATTAGTTAACATAAAAAAAATGCTGATTGTGTATTGCTTATCATTTTTCCCCCTCTCTTACTTTACACATTCCTACCTCATTCCCATTCCCTGTCTCTCTCTTTCACTTTATTTCCACACCTCTGCTGTGATTGTATTTTCTTCTTCTCTTTTCCACTGATCTTTCTCAGGCTCCAAGAGTGTTCATGCCCATGCCGCTGGTGTCAGTGTTAAGTTGTGGAAAAGCATCACCTGGAAAGCTCAACCTTCTAGAGGAGGTCATCCTGCTGCCCACTGTACCACACAGAACCAGAGAGGTATACACACACACACACACACACACACACACACACACAGATGAATGCTGCACACACCTCTGTTATTACAGTTGATTTTATAAGTTCATTTTTATTTGCTATTAAGTTTATATTACTTTTTTAAGTGATACTTTTTTTTTTTTTAGCTTTTATATATTTAATTTTGGTCAGATACCTCTACATTTGTTTGTGTAACAACAACAACAATAATAATAATAACAACAGCCGAGATTCATGGCAGTTGGTCAGCATTTTCCTTCATTTTAATGAACCATATCTCCTTTTTTGCATTTGACCTTTAACCCTGCCTCCACTCACATAGTCCATGAATATGTGAGCAGTGTGTGTTTGTCCTTGAATAACTCAAGGGATCTTTAAATGCTGTAAAGCTTACTGTCGTATGTATTTACGTGTTCAGATCATCGAGATGTGCCGTGATGTTCAGAGAGAGATCAGGAGAATAGCCACTACTACAGCGGGGAAGTCAGGGGTGAGTTTTCAGTTTTTAATCCTGGATTATCATCGCATGTAAAATACCTATAAAAAAGCTTAGAGAAAATCCAGTGATGTATAAATGAATTGAGTATCAATGGATTGCAATGTAATATCATAGTCTCTTTCTCTCTCTCTCAGCCTGTGTTAGTGGGGGTTTCAGATGGTGGCGCGATTCAGCTTGGGCTTGAACGCTCCGAACAAGCTCTCGATCTGTTGATGGAGGCATGCTCCAACTTGGGCCTGCCGATCGGCAGAGAGCTCCGGCTGGTGATAAACTGCGCTTCTCATACGCTCATTGACTATGTAAGTGGAAGCAGGGTCAAAGGTCAACCTCAAGAGAAAAAGAGAGATATGGTTAATGAGAAATAAAACTAAAATGCAGACCAGTTGCCAAGACCCTCAACCGTTGCACAACTGTCTGCAGGTTTTCCATCATCATTACTGAGTAAAGCATTTGTGAGGAATGCTTTAAAAGCACTGCTCCGGAAGGTCGGCTTAATTCAACTGCAACAGTAATCAAACACACCCTTTCTCCTCAAGACCTTGGTTAAAATTATTGGCACCAACAACAGTAGTATATAAAATACAGTGAGGGATATTTTGAGCTTAAACATCTGGTAACGATGCAATACAATAGCTTTCCAAACATCCTCAAATCGGATGTTGTTGTTTCTATAGTAAGGTCTTAAACAGGGACTTGTGTGCATCTCTTATATGATAGGATACCCTTCGTGATGCAATGTTCCCATTTTATCCGGGCTTGGGACAAGCACTGAGTGTACACTCTCAGTGGCTGGGTTGGTTCCCTGCCTAGGGATCGAACCCGGGTCATGGTAGCAAGAGCCTTAGCCACTAGACCACCAGGGACCCACACGTTATATAATCTAAGTGTAATAATAAACAGATCTTTTTAAAAAAAAAACAAACAAAAAAAACATGCTGTTGAGATATCTAATTGTTGACATGGTGAAGTTTTCATTTATAGAAGGAATTTATAGACAGAGTCTCCAAATTGTAACAGTCAGCAAGTTTTCCACCATGGGAAAGTCGTCTTTTTTCATCTTATTACACAAGTGATAACAGGAACTAATTTGTCTTGCGGGTGTTCCACAACATTAAATGTAACTATAAACTAATTACATGTATGATGTGTGGTTCTCTAATAAATGAAAATTGCAATTGTTGACAAATTGCAGTGGTATAAGAGGAATAAAACACTACGGGACCTGTTATTGTAAAATAAACAACCTCTGGTTGGTAACTGTAACACCACTTCGCATTGGGCTGCTATAACAGTATAAATGCAAAGTATGTTATTCCCTGCATAAAATGTTATTTAATATGGTTAGAAGCTTTTTTTAAATCCCATTTTTGCCCACCAATTACTGTTGAATTGAGAGTAGAGAATCAAGACTGGTCTGCATTTTTGGAGGTCAGTCATGTAGAGTAGGTGCTTTATATCTTATCGACTAATTTGCATCAAATGATCAAATTACAGAAAAAAATGGTCACCTATCACTTTGTCACTTTCCAATACGAATGGTCATACTTCTGGAAGCTACTGAGCTTCTGGAAGCTCATAGGTTTGGGTCCCTGATTAACTCAAAAGAAATTCAAAGCATTGTGTGTAAGTGAATTTATACTAAAGATCTTTAGTTTAATTGAATCTGTTTGTTGAAATTTGTTGTATTTTTTTGTGTACCATAGTCCAGAGGAAAGTATGAGGTGATGGCAGGGACTCTGAAGTCTCCAGATGAGCTGGTGGACATGTTTGTGGGTTTGATCAGTAAATATCCAGCTATTGTGGCCCTTATCGACCCCTTCAGGAAAGAGGTAAGACAGCAGCTCCACATTCACTCTCAGGATACTCTATACACATAGATAGTTTGTATCTGGTTTCTCAAATGCTTTGTAACAAGGATATCACCATAAGCTACTAGAAGGAATGGAGGTAATACAGTGTAATCCAATTTGGCACACAGAAAATCAGGTAACCTTGGCTCTTGGTCTTACAGAGAGCTTTTCTCTATGGAAAATTAAATCTGAAAGCCTGTGGTTTCAGTCTGACTGATGACTGTTAACAAAATCTGGCAACCTAGAGTTAATGTGTCACTATAATTTATAAGTGTCTTGCTAAAGAAAATCTGGCAACCCTTCTCTTCTCTCTCTGTGCAGGATGTGGAACAGTGGCAGAAGCTGAGCTCACTTATTGGCCAGTCTTGCCTAATTGCAGATGCAGCATATAGGCCCTGCCCTCACTGGAAGGAGGCCAAACCCCTCCCCCCAGGGGTCACATGGATCACTCTTAGGCACCGAAGCGAGATGACCCTCACTGACCTCCTCCATGCTGTCAGAGAGCGAACAGGTAGACGTCAGATCCTGCTCTCATTTTATTTAAATCATAGCACTTTGCATTCTCCCTGATCATGTAGGTGCCTAGCTAGCTCAGCTGGTAGAGCATGGTACATTCGAGCTTATGATTGTGGGGTTGAGCCCCACACTGGGCGCTAACCCCAGCCACTTAGTGCTGGTCCCAAGCCCGGATAAATAGGGAGGGTTGCGTCAGGAAGGGCATCCAGTGTGATCTGCTGTGGCGACCCCTATTGGGAGCAGCTGAAAGAACTTTTCTCTGATCATGTAGAAGAGCTACAAAGTCTACAAGCAAAAAATTCACATGAGCGAGTTGTTGTTGCTTATTATCTGGGCACAAAGAAGGACTACGTTTATTAACACAAACATGGCAGTGCACAATGCATTTATATAGTGACTGCCTGGTCAGGGCCACAGCAGTTACTAATATTTTCTTTACCTTTTGAGATATACACTAAATTCATTAGAAAATATCACAAGCAGATACAAACAAAAATAATAACTACATGAGTGGAAATCAGGAGCATAAGTATTGTATTGAAAAGGAAATAAAATGGTATTTGGGTATCTGTACTGTGAAAGAATACATGTCAGATGAAACACATCATAAGGGGGAAAAAAATCTGATTGTTTAAAGTGCTTGTTTAAATGTGAAGAGAGACCAAAAATTACACACACACACTGATGTACACACACATACATTCTCAACAGCAGCTGTTAAACAGCCCACACTTACTGAGCTAAACACACATGACTTGCATATCCACAGGATGAATAACTCTCATGGTCATGGTACTGGGAGAGAGACAGTAAGAGAAAGAGACACTGAAAGAAGGAGAAGACATTTTAATAGACATTAGCTCACTGAAAAGCTTATCAAGGACATCAGCGAGAGAGAGAGAGAGAGAGAGAGAGACAGAGACAGAGAGAGAGAGCGAGCTATTGAGTGCATTATGCAAACAGAGACCTTCATCTTAATGTGAAAGGAAACATACATGTATGTATGGTACCTCAATGAAGCAGAAACACACCAAAAACACACCAGACTAAATATCCTAAAACTCACCTTGAAAGTCTAATCAAGTTATGAACTACCAGTAAACTTTGACTGAAAATTTGATTATGATAATCATCTGATTTGTCTCTGGAATATTAGCAAAACAATTAAAACAGAATTTTGCAATAAAATGCAACACAATTATGAATAATTGTACTTCAATAGAAATTAAAGTGGGCTGGGCTAATATTGGTTACTTATTAGTGGCCTTATCTTCTAATGAGTAATTAATTGCATCATTATATGACAATGATACAATTAATTACTCATTAGAAAATTAGGCCACGCCCACTCAGGCAGTTCCTAGAAGCATCACAAATTAAGATCGTCCTAACTAGGACAAAGAGTGTTCAATGCGATGCTCGCTCTGGCATTTAAAAATGATCTTTGTGCTGCAAGGCTTTTGGGAAGCTTTTTTTTTTTCATTCAAACTTTACTTTCATCTAACATAACACTTTGGTATCAGTAATAAGACACTCAAGTTTGATTTTATACAAACATTTAAAATATTTTACACTGTCTTCTCTGGATATATACTATTTGTGCGTGTGTGCTTGCAGAAGGGGAGACCATTCTAGCAGTGAACAGCGAGGAGATTGGTGATGACTCCATGATAGATGTGGTGAGACGTTATCTCTTAAGTATTTACATAAAAATCGATGTGTGCTTTATGTACAGTCAGGTGCATAAATATTGGGACATCGACACAATTCTAACATTTTTGGCTCTATACACCACCACAATGGATTTCAAATGAAACGAACAAGATGTGCTTTAACTGCAGACTTTGACACACATACACCTACCTCCTGGAGAGTGTTCTTGATCTGGCCAACTGTTGTGAAGGGTGTTTTCTTCACCAGGGAAAGAATTTTTCGGTCATCCATCACAGTTGTTTTCCGTGGTCTTCCGGGTCTTTTGGTGTTGCTGAGCTCACCGGTGCGTTCCTTCTTTTTAAGAATGTTCCAAACAGTTGTTTTGGCCACGCCTAATGTTTTTGCTATCTCTTTGATGGGTTTGTTTTGTTTTTTCAGCCTAATGATGGCTTGCTTCACTGATAGTGACAGCTCTTTGGATCTCATCTTGAGAGTTGACAGCAACAGATTCCAAATAGCAAAATAGCACACTTGAAATGAACTCTGGACCTTTTATCTGCTCATTGTAATTGGGATAATGAGGGAATAACACACACCTGGCCATGGAACAGCTGAGAAGCCAATTGTCCCATCACTTTTGGTCCCTTAACAAGTGGGAGGCACATACGCAAACTGTTGTAATTCCTACACCGTTCACCTGATTTGGATGTAAATACCCTCAAATTAAAGCTGACAGTCTGCAGTTAAAGCACATCTTGTTCGTTTCATTTGAAATCCATTGTGGTGGTGTATAGAGTCAAAAATGTTAGAACTGTCCCAATATTTATGGACCTGACTGTACAAAGAATACATTACATTAATACATTCAGGGTTTTAGCAGTATTTGCATTGCTTATACGTAACTTTACAACTGTACAGTGTGTGTGTGTGTAGGCTGTAGGCCTGGGTGTATCATTCATTAAGCTGGGTGGGCTGACTGGAGGGGGGAGGATGAACAAGTACAATCGTTTGCACAGGATAGAGCAGGAGCTGGAAGAACAGGGCATTCTGGGTAAGAAAACATCATACACACACACACATATACGCAGTTAGTACATTAACACATGGAAATGTACACTTTATCACTGACACCCTTTTGAATGAGCAGTGCATTCTGGGTACAGATGTACTTATTCTTCACACTAATACAAACATAATTAAGCCCTCATACACCTTATTTACACCTCATTATGTGCTCTCTCTCTCTCTCTCTCTCTCTCTCTCACACACACACACACACACACGCGCGCGCGCACACACACACCATGAAAAATGTTTCCTAATGCACAGTGTTAAACAAAACTGTGGATTTAAGCAAAAATCTCAGGCATCTACCCACAAAACAAAGCTGTCACAGGCAGTGATTATGCTCAATATTTGTGTGTAAATGCTCAGAGGAAATTTTTGTTCAAAAAAGTTATTAAAAAAAAAAAAAAAACCCAGCAACAAACCTCCCATTCAGTTGGCTGCAACTGCCAATAAAAAAGTTTCTTTCTCAGACTTTACTTGTTCTTCATGACTTTTATATTACTTTTGCTATATATATATATATATATATATATATATATATATATATATATATATATATATATATATATATATATATTTTACAAAGTTCCCAAAACCTCCTCTTCTCAGTTCTATTATTTTCATGGCAGCCATGTGAATAAGTTGAGCTGAATGAGTTGTTTTGGCAACAAAACGATGCCTTCCCCACAAGCCCCTAACGTCACCGGTACTTGGATCCTGATCAGAAACACAAGACAGAAGCATTGTGCCATCTTTCATTTTCTCCTCTTGTCTTTGGTCAGAATGAAGGGAAGAGGAGATACATGAGCGAATTAAATGATGGAGAACTGAAGAGATGCGTTTGTGTTTTTATTTTGCAGGTATGCGGGAGGTGAAGCTGCCGTGTGAAAGCAATCCTGAGGAGGAGTTAACACAGACGAAACAGGCAACCTGATAACACACACCACATTCCAACTTCATCAACACACTGTAACAAAAGAGTTTTTCTTGGATTTTTTGTGTACTGCATTTATAATGAGCTGGTTTGACACATAATTTGAAATAAAAAGTTTGTATTAAAATACATTGTAATTTACATTGTAAACACGTAATAAAACATTTATAAAACTGGCTCAAAAACCTAATTTGCTAATTCTGTAATTTCAGCATCACATACATGACATACAGGGTGCTTCTATTTAACATTTACATGTAAGTTATTTACAGTAATTTTACCAGCTATATACTGACCCCACTGTATCCATGATGTTAAACGTGCATTTTAAGCTGCTTTTGTAATCTAAGACTTTCTTAGTTAGAAAAATATCCTTCTTAATTTAAAACACAGGTATAAGCTGAACACGTGTAGTGACACACGGTATCAGTGACAAAAGCTTTGATTAACAATGAATTATCTTTAATGCTAAATAAAATGTACTTATCGTCTTTTTGCGACTATATGAGTAGTTGAGCTTTGTGTGTGTTTTATTCAGTCTGATTCGTTGGTCCGTCAGTCGTCTGTGTTCCAAACATTCCTACAAGATGAAAAAAAAAAAAAAACAGACAGAGAGAGAGAACCATATTATAATCAACTCAATGACATTTTCATTTCATTCGTGGCACTAATTTAGTGCAAGATATTTCTCAGCTAAATCTCAGTGAAGGTCAAAATTACCACAGAAAAGAATTTCAGATGCTCAAAATGTTTTCACTTATGATTAAAAGTTTAAGGACAGTTGATGAAATCTGTGTATAATGTGTGAATAAATGGTCTTAGGAAGAATAAACGTCTTTGGATGAGACGCACATGAGAAAAAGTGGACTCTTATTCAACATTTTGCGCAATACAATAAAACATAATTTATACGTTTGTGCAGGTTTCGTAGCGTCAATGTGCCATCAGGCTGAAACTGAGCGCAGCCTTTACAGAACTTAATGTAATA
Organism: Pangasius djambal; assembly: GCA_022985145.1. Lineage (NCBI taxonomy): Eukaryota > Metazoa > Chordata > Actinopteri > Siluriformes > Pangasiidae > Pangasius > Pangasius djambal. The sequence continues at coordinate 4,976,365 of CM040984.1, read as the reverse complement.
TCTAAATATTTAATAATAAATTTTAATGTCTTTGGCTGAGTATGTTTTTGCATAGCTGTTTATTGACATCCCAACAACTGCCCTTAGACATCCATTATTAGAGAGTTTTGAGTAAGCAGGTTTCTTTTTCTCAGTACAGGAAAACATGTTGAAATTTGTCTGTGGTAATTACTCATATGCGTCAGACATGGTAAATAATGATGGGGCTGAAAAAACACTTAAAATAAATAAATAAATAAATAACTGCATGAGACTGAGATTCACTGAGTTAACCCTTTCATAAATAGACACCAATGAACAGGTTATTTATTGATTTTTTTAAAAAGTTATTTTATATTAAGTTATTTTTCTAATAACAAATATGTAATATTAAAACATGTAATAATAATATAAATATTTACATCATAAATCATCAAGCAACAATCCTAAGCTGTATAAATTTTGTACAACAAAGAATATTTTCTATAATTTTGGTCATCAACATTAAAGATTTTCGACCGGAAAGTTAACAGTTTTTATTTCTAAATACATTCAAAATACATTTTTTACTCTATTTTCAGTTAGACTCTGGTAAAGCACAAACTACAATTACTTCAGTACTTGTACTGCATCTCTGGGAAATACAGAGGGAGCTACAATTAAAAACAAGTGCTGGAGTAAGCACTAGAACACAAAACAAACAGTCAGACTATAAATGAATCAATCTTTCAAAAGGCTTCTTATAATATACTACTAATACAGAGCAATAACAATAAGAAAGGACTATATTTGTGTGGAACTATGAGAAACACTGGTCATTTGTCACCTCTAAAGCTAACAGCGTGGTTATAAGATGAGACACAAATCAGTGGGAAAGCTCTGCATCTATGTCCCTGTGTTCTCAAAACAGCCATTTTAATTCAGGATTAAAAAACACCACATATACAGGACAACATTGTTGCAAAAATCTGTTTATCTTCTTAATAAATTTCACTTTTTATTATGCCCACTTGTAGCTTATTGTAGATTATTTTAGAGTTTTTAAAATTTAGATTCTTGCCTTTTAAAAAAGAAAACATAGGTCAAAATGGTGAAATGGTGTGTAATGCAAAAAGTATTTGTAATATTTCAGATTTTTAAGATTTCTTAAAAATGTGAAATATAATCCCTTTAGATTTTAAAGCAGTTAAATTCTTTCATTTTAGTTTATAAAAAAAAAATCAGCTGTGAATCTCTTTAGTGTGTCAATCACACATGGAATTGTGTACTGACAACACGCTTCCTCTTCCGAATCCTTTCTGGCTCACACACACACTTTTCTTTCTGTCCGTCTCTGAATGGAGACATTATTTAGGCAGCTCAAAAAGGGCAGCTATAGTTCATTGCAGCACGATCTGCTTGTGGATGTTGGTATGTGTCTGTCTCTGTGTGTATGTGTGAATGAAGTAGAAAAGAAAATCGCACAGTTGTGTTGCAACATTACAAAACACTTTCAGACACCAAGCAGGGCTGCACATCTTTTCAGTAGGTGTTTGGATTGATTCTGCTTTGAGGTTTATGAATGAAACGTGCTACATAGAAACGAAGGTCTTAATAAGAAAGGGGCTTGCTGAGTTGTTTAGAGGGTAAATAGTAATTCTGCCTACAGATCAAAGGCTAAGCGTGTAGGTTGTCCAAACTTTGCTATGAAAAAGGTTAAAAAGGGTAAGAGACGCATAACAGCAGGAGAGAGGGAAAAAACAGGCAGAAATACATAAATCCACTGGCAGCGTTTCAGGAGTGCTCTGATTCCCCGCCAGGCAATCATTCTGTTTGGAAAATAAACAAAAATGACTAACAAAATAGGCTAAATGAAGTGCTTCCTGAACACACATGCGCACACACACACACGAGGGTACCTCCAATTTAGAGATGTTTCAGTAGAAACGATTGCTTTGTGTTGGCTGGCAGTGGTAAAGCTACAAAAGCTGAGGGACTGACAGGACAAAAGCAGGACAGAAAGTTCTCACAAATACTACACATAGGCATAAACACTACCTGCAAATAACAAACACAAATACTGCACACAGCACCATGAACACTACCTGCATATAGTAAACACATAAATACTGCAAAAACAACAAACAAAACAAACAAATACTGTAAAACAAACAAGCGCTACACACAGACTACCTGCAAATTCTAAACACCAAAATACTACACACAGATGTCAACACTACTTGCATGTCAAATACTACAGACAGGCATAAACACTACCTGAAAATAGTAAACACAAATACTACACACAGATAAAAAGACAAAACAAAACAAAAAAAACCAAAAAAAAAAACCAACACACTACACAGACGTAAACACTACCTCCATATAATAAACATACATATAATACACACAGCCATAAACACTACCTGAAAATAGTAAACACAAATACTACACACAGATAAAAAAAAAACACTACATAAACATAAACACAACCTGCATATACTAAACAAATAAAAACTACACAAAACTATAAACGATACCTATAAACACGAAACACAAATACCACACACATACATAAACAGTAACTGAAAATACTAAACACAAACACTACACAAATACTTCATACAGCCAAAAACACCACATGAAAGCACTAAGCACAAATACTACACAAACATAAACACTACCTGAAGATACTAAACATAAATACTATACTATAAATATACTGAACACAAATTTGTAAGGATTTCGGAATGTGACTTAGGACAGATATGTTTCTTTATGGCATGTAGGATAACCATCTAAATTATGTAAACAAACTGAGCATGCGTAGTTAAATTTGACCTACAGAGCACATTTACTGTATTTAAATGAACTCGGGATCAGGTGTTGAAATGCTGCTCTCTGGGAGTTTTAAGCCACTGTAACTTCCACATTCATACACTTCAAAAATATCGCATTAGCATGTGAGCAAATGTGACAGCTCACTCAATTGTCACTTTTTCAAAAATGATGAAACCCGTGCATTTACAAAAGTGTTTTATTATTTATTTATTTATTGAATACAATGACACGTTTCATAAAACCTGTCTCAAAAGGTACTTATTCGGTCGTCACTAAAAATAAAATTGTCTTCAATAGTGTGTACCTCCATCAATGTCAATACTTTGAATTTCCCCTTGAAAAAGAAACCCTTAAGCCCTGCAATCACCCCCCAATCCATTAATTCGTAATGAGTGCGAGTGCTCACTCGTGCTCTGTGCTTGACAGCAGGTATGTGCTCTGTTTCTGAAGAGGAGCATATCGCTGCAAGGCCTCACGCTTCCCTCTGCGCATAGGCACAGAACAAAAGTTTCACCTTGCCTGATGAAACGGCCGAGATCACGGACACATGAATGCCACCGAAAATGGCTACTTGTCTGTGACTTCTGAAAAAAGGGGGAAGGCTCTGCCACTGCTCGTCTCCTATGTGGAGAAAACAAGAGCCTTGGGAAATATTAATGAGCCACACACCCTGTTTATAACGTTGTTTTTTTTTTCCCCTCAAGTGCAAAACTTCAGAGATATTTAAGATAGATCCAAAGCATTCAGCCTGGTGTTACAGAAGCTGTACAAACAATATATTTACACCATTTTATTATGATTAAAATATGTTGTAAATATATATATATATATTTTTTTTTTTTGCCAGAAGAAATCCCATTTTGTACATGACTGTCTGGTTGTTAATTGTACATCAAAACAAGCTGGAAAAAAATAAAAAATAAAAACCAAACCTACCAATATATAACAAGAAAATTGTCTACATGATCATCATTCATGAATTAAAGGTAGGCCTAGCCCAGATTCTCAACGAACTTGGTCACATATCGAATCGTTGCCTTAAGAATCAAAACAGAATCATAGTGTGCAATCTAGATGGAAGGGAGGGGACTGAAGGAGAGCCAATAAACATATGAAAAAATGGCGAATTTTCTAAACATGAACCAGCATGGTTACTGTAGCAGATTCTCTGTTGCAGTTTATTCCAATCTCATGCATTTATGTAAATTATTTAGCTGAAGGCAGCTCATCAAACCAGAGATAATAGATTTTATTTATTCTATCTGGTCTGATCAGAGAACTTACAACATGGCTTGAGGATGTAAACTGAATGTTTAAAGAAAGGACTGATATTCTTCCTGTGTCAAATTCAAAACACACTAATCTCATCTGTTCAGAGTGCATGGCATGAATCAAAAGTAGTCAAATCCATATCCATAAACTAATCATTAATGATTAAGCATTAAAAGGTAGCTGTTCTTACCATTTAGTCATGTTAGGTGCTTATCCAAACCTTTGTACATTTATGTAACTGGACCATTACACATTTTAGTTGAATATCCATGAAAAAGGCACTGACACCAGTACACCATACATGGCACACTATTCTTTTTAACCTGCTATTTAGTTCAGTTGTATGAGATTTAGGACACTGGCTAAGCACAGAGTAAATGCTAGCAATAAATATTCTTAGGACAAAATGAGGATGATGAAAAAGAGTCATCAACTCTAGAGAGTATTGATGCAAACAAATGTCCCCATTACATACATTTTGAGAAAATTAATGTTTACTTCTCGACAATGATTATAATAACTGTTTTTAAACATATGTTTAGTAAATATATTCACATTGTAAAAACGTTTGGCTGATGGCGATTTCACAGTTCATTTAACTGACATAAGATGTAAATCAGATTTATCAATGATTCTGAAAATCACTGATCAATATCAAACATTTTCTTCAAATTTCCCAAAAATAAAAAATAAAAAACATGAACAAGTGTTTATTTTTACCCAGCAATTATTTTTGTGTCATTTTAAACCTGAGAATAACAAGAATGACTTTTGTAAACCTGAAAGAGACATCCATTGAACAGCACTGTACTGTAAATAGGTATCGAACAAAACATGAGCGTTAAAAAACAGTGACAAATAAAAAAAGGCGAACAAGAATCCAACAGCAATGAGAGAGAAGAAGGGAAAACATCATGGTTTTTGCAACAATCAGGAGAGTTAGAGACAGAAGAGAAGAAAGGTGTCCAGAGCCTTGTAATTACTGTTGGGTGTATACAGGATTAATAGTGGTCTAGACATAGCCATTCAAAATACACACTTGGCAAGCATTCAAGGCTAAGCTCCAGAGCCCGTCTCCAAACTCTCTTCATGCACACAAAGCGTGTGTGAATAACTTTGTCTCAACTGGCACCACAAAATAACTCGAGCAATTTCCAATGTCTCTAGGAAAAATTGGATTTTATTTCACTACCAGTGGAACCACTATTGCTGTACTGTCATCTATGAGGGATGTTTAGTAATCCACAAAATGCTAAAATTACCTCAAATATACTAAAAGATGAAAAGACCTGTGCATCTGGGGAATGTAATACATCTTAGATTTAATAAAATTAAATAGGGTTGCTCTTGTATTAAAGTCTCCAGTCATGTTTTTGAAGAACTAGAACCAAACCTTAATAGTTAATATTAGCTATGGAAAGTTACAAATTCCACTGACACATAAGACATTTAATCTTGGGGAAAACTTGGTGATTTCCAAAAGCATTTACCATGGGATTATGCAAATGCTGCCCAAAAGTACAACACTGGTAGCCTTTGAGTTGAGACAGAACAAAATGTGAACCAAACATGACAACAGTTTAAGCTGGATGACCTACTCGGAAACATCATTAACAGTTTTAAAGTGTTGAACAAAAGTCTGAGCAAGGCTTTGCAAACTCCAACTGAACTGATTTCCAGATAGGTTCGTTCCTTAATGGTTCCTGGTGGTAAAACTTGTTGGGTTAGGACGGCAGCTCTTTGTTGTCTCCTGGTTAATACAATAGCCAATCGTGGTTCATTTAGATCTACTGCCCTAGCGGTTAGCTAGGTACAGCAAGGACAGAAGCAACGAAAATGAAAGAATTACTACGCAACAGAAGGTAGATCTTCAGAAACATGACTGGGACAAAACTTTGCTTTATGAACATGATTAGCCTTATAAAAAAGACGGATTTCTAGACACATGATAAGAAAGAAAATATTACGGTATGGTAGATACCTTGGAACATGACAGAAATTAGGACATAGCCTAATTGGTGCAGGACTTGGAGGAAGTATGTGTTATAAAACCAACATTGTACTATTGCCTTAACTGAAAAAAAAAAAAAAATGCTTGTATTGACTTCATCTAAAACAGCATCAGATAGAGCCCTTCCCTAATGCACCTGACTCTGTATACCTGTATACAAAGTACTCACAGCCCAGGTGTGTTTAGGTGTTGAGGTGTCAGTGTTGCGTGTTGTGATTGTTGGCACTTTTGTCAGCACTGGTAGGAGTGATCTTAACCCGGGTCAGGTCCAGAACACTGCTGGGAAAAAGCTGAGCTGACAATGCTGGGGAGGGAAAGGGTGAACAGGAGTGTTAAAAAAAAAAAAAAAAAGTGTGAGAAACATGCTAAAAGAGTGTGTTGAGTGAGAGTGTGTTTGTGTGTGTGTGCGCCTCACTGTTATCGTTTGCTGTCTCCAGCACACCTCGACGTTTCATTAGGACTCTCTGGAGTTCAGACTGTGGTTCCGGAGAGGAGGGTCTTGCAGGAGGGGAGGGGCAGAGGGAGGGGTGTTTCTTAGAAGTCTGCATAGTTTACACACAGGAAAAGTCATGTCAGGCTCCACCCACAAAATGGCACACCCACTCAGATATGAATTGTCATAACCAAAATCTTAGGAATTTGTGCAAACTTATTTGTAAAAAAAAAAATTGAGTAGTTAACCTTAAGGTTATGTGAGGGGTGGTGGAGTTTTCATTAGCATGAAAGCCACATATTTTGCTTTCTCAATAAAATTCCAGCAAATTTCCTCTGAGATTGAGTTGCGCATAGCAAAGTGTGTGTCCTATCAATTACAGTGCACGAAGTCAAAGTTTCTGCAAATTCATTCATTCATTCATTTTTATCCTGGTCAAGGTTGCAGTAGATCTGAAGTTTATCTATTGAACTCTGGGTGTGAGGTGGGAATACACACTGGATGGGAGCTCGTTCATTGTTCATCGTCAATTTATTGGAGCCAATCTACATACTGGCATGTTTTTGGAAGGTGGGAGGAAACCGGAGAACCCGGAGGAAACCCACACCAACATGAGGAGAACTCAGACAGTAACCTGAGCTCAGGATTACTTTTGTGTTGTGTTGACCCGAGTGATCATACCAACTTTTAGTGCTGACAGTTATTTGGAACTGAAGACATCTTTTCACTACAGTTTAGCCATCAGCTTATTTTTTGTGACCACATAATACAGTCCATTTTTTAAGCTATTAAAAGTTTTATTGTAATTGCAGAAGACTGTGTATTAGGGCATCATTATGATTTTACTATGAATTAGTTTTATTCTGAGCTTTCTTGTTTTCTACTCACATACATACAAAAGTGCTCACAGGTAAAGATATACAGGACAGTGAACAGAAAAATGGAAATGTTTACTTGTTCATAATGCATGGCTAATTTAGCAAGGATAGATTTTTCATATCAAACAAACCAAACAATGTATTTAAACATGTATTTACCAAAATTCCTTTAAGTTCCTGAATGGCAGAGCCAGACGGTATTCGCTCTCTCTGTTACAGAAAAAGAACAACAAATAAACCGTATCAATAGCAATCAGATAGAATAAGAGACAATTACCATCGGGCTGTTGAGTTATTGATTCTAATTCGTTAGAAGGTGTTGATTTATTTTCTACAGCAGTTCTGACAGTAGTGCCGGCTATAATTCAAACCATAGGTTTATATTAATGCGCTTATTCTGATACGTTATTGTTTCTATAGTAACAGCTCATTCACACCAACTTGCATGGATCATGCTCTACATAGTCAAAGCCTGATAATAAGTAGATTAATAAAAATGACATGTACATCTAACATTTATTAAAGGAGTCTCCGGTGTCAGAGATAAAGCTGTAACTTTAAATTTTCCACCATAGGAAAGTCTTAAGGAGAAAGGATGTGTTTTGCAGTTTCTCAGTAACAAGCTTCATGTTTGTCTTTTAATAATATTAAGAGAAAGTGAGGGAATGACTGTTTAAAGCTGTAAGAGATAACATGAACTAACACGAACTTGTTTTGTGGACATTTCCCAACATTAAATGTAACAAACCAAGAATAAAAAGTATGACTTATTAATACATAAAGAAATATAACAGTTAGCAAACTGCAGTGGTACCATTGAAATAAAACACCTGAAGTGCTGTCAGGCTGCACCACACCAACCTGTTGTTGATTATTTTCCTCTAGCAGCATTGTAGCAGCTGTTGTGGTCTTGGCTATGTTTCATTTCATACATAGCCAATATTTATTTTTATTTAATGACTGTCCGAATAGAAATCCCCAATTATGCACAGTTATGAGTTTAGGAACTGATATCGAACTGATATAGAGTTAATAAGTTGTTGGTTTTGGGCAGGTATCTCTACTTGGTGTCCAGGTAGGACATGTCATCGGATGTTGTAATAATAAAGAAGTGTTTCTCTATGTGTGTGTGTGTGTGTGTGTGTGTGTATGTCATACCTGTTGTGGTCTGGCCTTGTTGACTGTCTGGCCAACTGGCCGGAGCTGGATGCCTTTTTTAATTCTTTCCATCATCTCTGACACAGCCTGCTGTCTAATGTCCTTCTCTATCACACAAACACACATGCACACAAAATGAAAAGCATTTGAATGCTAAATGCATTTAAAAGTAACAATTCCACACCCAAATAAATAGGACACATCTCTTTATAGTAAACACACTGCTACAAATATCCATCCAGACTGAAAATCCCTGAGGAACGATTTACGAATGAAAAAGATTATTTAAAATGATTTAATATCCACTGAATACCAGTCATGACAGAAATTACGTTCTTCTATTAAAGCTTCATTCAGTGTTGACCACAAAAACTGAAGTTTAAAGAAAACATCAGGAATTCCCGACAAATCAAATCAGCGAGGAATGTAGCCTTGGTCATGTTTGCCCCAACGCTCACATTCAATCCTGCAAATGCAGCCGCTCAACGTGCGCTGACTTCACATTGTGTGGCAGGTCGAAATGTTTCGAACTTGGGCAAAAACAAATGAGAAATTTATTAGCATTTTTTACATCATTGAATAGAGCACATATTTTAGAGCTTAATGGCAGAACTGGGTGGTTTTATGTAAATGTGAAGGACCAAAATTAGCTGATTAATCCGGTGGTAAAAGTATCTGACCAAGGTCATTTAAAATACAAGTGTATTTTCTTAACGTAACTCCTAAATAGAATAAATACAGAACTTCCAAAAGCAGAAGGTCAAACAAGTTCCTATGATTCAAACTTTATGCCTTTTGTTCTTCAGCGCTTTTCATTTGTTTTAAAGAAAAGCACTAACACAACTGATGTGTGTGGTGCAATATTGACAGTCTTAATACCTCCAGTAAAGAGATGCTGTAGTAATGACAACATACAAATTTAACACAAAAAACGTGTATAGCACTGCAATATGAGTGAAGGATTAGGAAGGATCTGCACTTTAGATAGGCTCAGGGTGGATTAGTATTTACATCAACACTCGTGTATATTAATTACTATTTCTTCATCATCGTCAAAACCAGACGATGCAACAAAACGAATTTCCTTTAACTATTTTATGTCATGTCACTTCAGTTTTGTTGGGGATTCCAGTATCTCAATATGAAAACTGCAAAGATTTCCAACTGGATTACACACGATACCTTCATAGCTGCAAGAAAACAGGCCTTTTTTCAGACCCTGCTGACATTTAAAAAGCATTTAATAATAATTGAAATCTGTCATGTTCACATTGCTAATGGCTCTGTCATTTTGAGTGCACTTTCAGAAAACTGTTATTTTTGGAAGAGGCCTAAAAAGTTGATGTCACAAACCTCCTACATATTAGAGGTACAAAAGATTGCTTTAAAATGAAAATTCATTTCTTCCACATGCAAACTGATGAATGCTGACAGGTTATAAAAATCAGTGGTAAATCAGGTAAAACAAACAGTTGGCATGGAAATTATTTCTCAGGAACTCTTTATAATGTAAAGGTATAAAAGGTCCTAGTACAGAAATGTTTCACAAAAAGTAAAGAAAGTTCAGAAAGGTCAGCAAATAGAAATGAGAATCTTTGTAATCTTTTCTTTTAGTTAATGATATGCAATTTATTTTAAAGAAAAAAGGCACAAGAGGATGTAATACGTTAAGTGCTATAAGGGCTGAGATTGGAACAAGAAACTTGCTATGGCTTTATTTATTTAAAAAATCCGTTTCAATCATAATTTTGTTCTTCATCTTTTCATTTATATGATTTTTTATGCCTCAACTAAGTGTAAAAACCTTAAAATATTTTGGCAGTTTGGACAAATTTGGGTTTCTATTTGGGTTTTTCTACTGCATCTTTATTATGTTCCTTTCACAATTTGCATAAATATAAAGTGCTGAAAACCCCACTGAAATTATTTGAGTTATTTTAATGATGTAGAAAAGTGTGAAGGAGGCCTGGGAGTAAAAGTGCTCAGTGTGTTTGAGTGTGTACCGTTTCCTCTGCCTGTGGAATGCCAATAATTCAGCTGAGGCAAGGTGGCACGTCATAGCAGCAGGGGACGCAGAATATACACTATACTAACTCGTGTTCTTACCTGGATCTTTTGGTGCTGCATCTTTCTCTACTAAAGGAATGTCACTATTGACGCCTTTTTTCTTACGAAGTAATGACATGAGTGAGCTAGAACAGTGAGACAGAAAAAGAAATGTAAGAAAATCATGCGATAAACCCAAAGAAAACAGTACTGAATACATTTATTCAGATGCTTTATTCAGGGTCTTTCCACATATAATAAAGAAACAGGCACACACAACAGTACAGACCCAGTCCTGAAATTTTGAATACAACTCATCCATAGCCTGAGCACATTCTCTCTGAGTCCAATCAGAAGTTTTAATTCCGAACCCAAGTACAGCCCAACAAAATTCTGTTCAAACCTGACCAGTTAGCGAAATTGAAATGAATAATCATCATCAGTCAAATTCAACTTAAAAGTCGAAGTTTATGAAGTTTTCCATCCTAATAAATTTGTTTATTAATTAATGCCTTTAAAAAGCATCCCAATAATCTTAGTCTTAATAAATAAACACGTTTCGCTGATACTGTTTTATACTGTTTCTTCCAAGCAGTCTATTTCATCTTACATAAAAGTCATCCTTGCAGTGTTCTTAATTTAGAAACATTATACTGTCAAAGAAACTGCAAAACCCATTAGCAGTTTAGCTTTTAAAGTCAGCTTTCAAGATCAGAATTTTTTTTTTAACATTTAACAGTAAATTGCTTGATGGTGTGGTTCCAAATTAGAAACACTCCCAACCCTAAACATGCCCTAAATGTATGTATGTATGTATGTATGTACACACACACACGATGTGAAAATAATAATAATAATAATAATTTTAAATTCTAATATTAATTTAATTTTTACATTAATTTTAAACTTTCTTTACAAAATTTGAACATCAGATTAGCTGCTTCTAATCTATAAATGTCTATAAATGCTATTTTTAAAAAAATGTTAGAAAAAGATATCACAATATACTACTGATATGTCTAAAAAGTATATTATGGCATAATTTATCACAGTATTGATATTATACCGTCATATTGCCCAGCCCCAGTTTGTACAGCTATTTCAACACACAGACAGACACAGACACACACTTTTACCTGAGAGGGTTGGTTGAGACTGAAGGTGGTGGAGGGGGAGGAGGAGGAGGGGGAGGAGGAGGAGGGGGAGCTGGGGCAGGTACAGGATTTGACACCTGCTGTAGCTTTTTCTGCAGTTCCTCCACTACAATACACACACACACACACACACACACACACAATGATGCATGCCATCAAACAGGTACAGAGATACACGCAGTGAAACCACATTAAAATACAAACAGTATAAACACACAATGCAACACACAATGACAAAAACACACACTGAAAAGAAAGTGAGTGATGGTCTCCATGACATCATTCTCACAAATGGATGTAATTCATGTTACTCTAAATACAGAGTTATCTATCTAGATCATGTATGTAACGTTATCTGTATGTAACCTACTACAGTGACAGGCTCTCAGCTTTTTTAATATCTATTTTTATTTAATACTTTATTTTATAGTGTGATAGTTGCTAATTACCAAACTAGCTACAATGCTAACAAGTGTATGTTTTGCTAAAACAAGTGTATGTCAAGTGTATGTTGTGCTAAAACATATGACGTTATCTGTATGTTACAGTTCTCAGAACTTTTGGCTGATTCTGTCATATTTTTCTGGTGTCCTGGGAACATTTGAACACAACGTTTTAAAACATTTCTGCATCGCTTCTTTTTCCTCCCTATTTTCTAGCTTCTATAATGTTATTTTTGACTAACTTGGAAGGCTGTGTGAACAACAGTCTAACAACATTAGATTACAGCGGATGTTTTTAGCAAATTGCAGGAATGTAACAGTAACTCTGCTTCACATCGACACACCACCCTGCTGTTAATTATTTTCCTATAACAGCACACCATGAATAATGTGTTCCTGAGAAGCATGTTGTATGTTTGTGTCAAACAATGTGTGTCTGTTCAAAGTTGTTTGTACATTTGAGAATAAAATGGTGTGTGCATGTGAGAGGAGTGTATGTGTACCAGTGAAGCGGAGGTCCTTGGCCTCAGTCTCAGCTCTGAAACATTTCTCCATACATTCTCTTCTCTCTTCCTCCAGCACCGCAGTCTTCCTCTCCAACGCAGACAACTGTTTCCGCAACTCAGAACCATGCAGTTCATCCTCCAAACGCTTCATCTGGATTCACACACCACACACACACACAAACCTGTTGTTAGTTTTCTGTGTTTGTGAGTGTGTGTTTCTCTTGTAGGTTTTACATTTGGTATAGGATATGGGTGTGTGTGTGTGTGTGTGTGTGTGTGTGTGTGTGTGTGTGTGCACGCATGTTTTCATATCTTGGTGGACACCCCACAAGAATAGAAATATCTGACAGTTTTGACCTTGTGGGGACATCTGACAGGTCCCTGCAACAAAATCTTTTTTTTTCCCCCAAACCTTTTGGTAACTGGTGTAAGGACAGCATTAATTAGCTGCATTAATAATTATGGCAATTGCAAAATCCTCACAAGGATAGTAACACAGTATGTGTGTATGTGTGAGTGTGTGTACCTGTAGTTGGTGTTCCAACCGCTGTGTTTCCATGGTGTGTGTGAGTGCAGCGATCTCTTTGAGAGCATTATCCAAAGCTTCAGAAGGTGACACACTCTGCATCAGGGCCTGACTCTGTCTCTTCAGCTTCTTCTGCTCCACCAACATCTACACATACACACACACACACACACACACACACACACACACACTCTTGTTTCAGGTTTCTGATTGGCTGTACATCCACTTAAAAATGTAATCACAGTCCTAATAATCAGTGATCCTCATACCATGTAACCATGCTCAAATGTATCCATGACATCGAGTGTAAATTACAGCTTAGGCTAGTCCTATATTCAGGTAACACTGTGCTGCTACCCTAAATGTAAAATGAACAACATCGATTAAAAAAGTAAACATATGCAGCAAAACCCCCAGTGTTGAATTAATAGCCGGAGTGTAGATTTAACTCTTTCAGAGTTCATTTGTGTCTAGTTGGACATACATATACATATATACATATATATATATATATATATATATATATATATATATATATATATATATATATATATATATATATATATATATATATATATATATATATATATATATATATATATATATATATATATATATATATATATATATATATATAAATAAACACTGTAGGTGTTAATTCAAGACTGGGAATTTTGCTGCCTAACAACAATAATGTTACGCTACAAGGAGAACTCAAAAATTAGCTAAATATAAAGACAAAGACAAATCAGTTTGCAATTTTAATATCATTCAGTTATGAGTAAGAACAACATGTACAAAGCTTTTTTGTTTTGTTTTTTTTAAAGCAGCAGATAGTAGGTGTGATAAAAGAGAAAAAAAGGCATTGTGGTGTTGCATGGTTCAGCTTTATTGCATTTATGCCTAACATGATTATATGTAGGTCTGTGATGCTCCTTTGCTGCAGTCGGAATGAAATGTTTAAAAGAAATGTTCCCCCTTTTCACTTTTGGAGGTAACGAGATTTTAAAATGCTAGACCTTCATTTGTGGTTAATATACACGCAAAAGACAAATGTATTTCAGTTCAGGGAAGCCTGTAGTTTTCAGAACTATATATAGTACAATGTATCACAATTTCATTAAGTGAATGGTTTTCCCAGGCCACCACACAAATATCAGTTTGTACTAATTCAATGCGACAAACCTTTCTTCTTCGTATGTTGGCCTACCACTAACCTTGCGCACTCCTGTGTTGTACCCAGCCTACACTACTGATTTTCTGTGTCATGGCTTGCTCGATGGCCCCTGCAGATTTGCGATATTCCACTGGATAAACCATGTGCATGTGTGTGTGGGTGTTTTGTGTGCTCTCACCTTGTGTGCAAAATTCTCTGCCTCTACACGCAAATCCTTCTCCAGCTCCAGATCAGCCTGTAAGGCCTCATACTCCTCCACCGCATACCGAGACACTACACAAACACACACACAAAGGCACTAATACAAGACTGTGAAATAAACATTTTCACCCAAATTTCCTCACAATATTGAAAATGTCATGAATTCCCATCAGCCTGAGGACATTTAGTCCCCAGTATAACTCAATATAAGCCCACTCACACACATACAATGACTGCAGCACTAACAACAGGTGTACACACACACACACGCACACAAAGAAGTAGTAAAAGAGACTAGCGTCTGAATTGTGGCATCAACAGGCCACAAAATATTGCAGCACACAAGGATTCAGAGCATAAACACCCCTGCATCGAACCGCCGGTGTAATTATGATACAAGTGTGTGTATTGTCTTAGAGATCAGAGGTGATGCAGTGCACGTGCGTGTGCAGGGTTACAGCGACTGGAACTGACCTCTGTTATACTTCCCCAAGAGCTTCTTTTGTTGGAGCGTTTCAGCAATCAAAACAGTATTATCGTGTTTTTCTCGCAGGAGCTGAGAGAGAGAGAGAGAGAGAGAGAGAGAGAGAGAGAGGACAGATTTTGTCTGTGAGACTTTGAAACGCAACAGAGTTCATGACAGAGATATATTCTCCTATTCTGTCTTTTCATTTCGACAAGTTTTTGAATTGTGAGTAGGGGTGTGTGCGCGTGTGTGTGTGTGTGTGTGTGTGTGTGTGTGAGAGGGAGAGAGAGAGAGAGAGAGAGAGAGAGAGGACAGAGATTTTGTCTGTGAGACTTTGAAAAGGAACAGAGAGTTCATGGCAGAGATATATTCTCCTATTCAGTCCTTTCATTTCGACATTTAAGAATTGTGAGCAGGTATGTGTGTGTGTGTGTGTGTGTGTGTGTGTGTGTGTGTAGTGAAGGGAACTTTAAACTTGTTTAACTATAGTGTAGTTAAAGTAATCTGTGTGGGGTGCAACAAATGCAAGTGTGAATAGTGTTCTGTGTGTCTATGTGTCTCAGTGCAGTGTGTGTATAGTGCTCTATGCTTGTGCATGTGTGTGTTTGTGTTTCAGAGTGTGTACAGTGATCTGTGTCTCAGTGTAGGGTGTGTGTGTGTCCCAATGTAGGGTGTGTGTATGTGTATAATGTTCTTTGTGTGTTGTATGTGTCTCAATTTAGTGTGTTATTGTGTATAGTGTTCTCCGAGTGAGAATGTGTCTCAGTGTAGGGTGTGAGTGTGTATGGTGTTCTGTGTGTGTGTCTCGGTGTAGGGTGTGAGTGTGTGTGTCTCAGTGTAGTGTGTGAGTGTGTATGGTGTTCTCTGTGTGTGTGTCTCAGTGTAGGGTGTGAGTGTGTATGGTGTTCTGTGTGTGTGTGTCAGTGTGTATGGTGTTCTCTGTGTAGGGTGTGAGTGTGTATGGTGTTCTCTGTGTGTGTGTGTCTGTGTAGGGTGTGAGTGTGTATGGTGTTCTGTGTGTGTGTGTGTGTCTCAGTGTAGGGTGTGAGTGTGTATAGTGATCTGTGTGTGTGTGTCAGTGTAGGGTGTGAGTGTGTATGGTGTTCTGTGTGTGTGTGTGTGTGTGTGTGTGTGTGTCTCAGTGTAGGGTGTGAGTGTATATAGTGATCTGTGTGTGTGTCTCAGTGTAGGGTGTGAGTGTGTATGGTCTTTTCTGTGTGTGTGTGAATGTGTCTCAGTGTAGGGCGTGAGTGTGTATGGTGTTCTCTGTGTGTTTGTATGTCTCTCAGTGTAGGGTGTGAGTGTATATAGTGATCTGTGTGTGTGTGTCTCAGTGTAGGGTGTGTGTGTGAATGTGTCTCAGTGTAGGGTGTGAGTGTGCATAATGTTTCTGTGTTTGTGTTTTAGTGCAGGGTCTGAGTTTGTATAATGGTGTGTGTGTCAGTGGACGATGGGAAGGGTGAATATACCTGCCACTGATCTAAATTCCTTGTTGATTTTATCCTTGGAAAGTCAAGGGTTAAACTTATCAAGTGCTACATCTATGATGTCAGTTTAGGGGGAGTGGCATACTTAATTTCAAAGCTAGGCTCGGGAGAATCAACGGGAAGTGAAATGTCAAATCAGGTAAAGGTTATATAAAAAAAGTAAAACTTGATTAAGGGTTTGTAAATGTTATGTATATGGAAGTGCAATGTAAAGTGCAACAGAGGAGGAGGAGAGAGGACTCGCATCACACCTTAGGATGACAGGGCTGTGATAAATATTCTTTTTAAAGTTCATATCTCTGGTTCATAAGAACATTTTTTAATACAGTGTTCATGCCTATTACAAGCAAAATAAATGATAAAATGTGTACATAAAATTCCAAGCATCTCTCCTGATTTGAAGAGTAAAGAAAGTGTCCCATTTTGACAGTAAAGGTGTCCCCTTTAACAGTATGACATGAAAAAGTGGAGGGTCTGAATAGCAGAGATTTGAAGAAGTGATGTGTTTGGTATATTTATTTTTTTTGCTTTTGAATAGTGAAAGGGAGATTTTAAGCTTTTTATAAAGGTATTCTGTTAGATTATATGACAGTGGGATGCTTTCATGACAAATAAAAAAAGTGCCCCACATTAGCAATATACCATTAGTTTCTCTTGGTGCCAATTAAGCAGGTCCCAAAAAACAAACAGAATCTTTGGTTCTGGTTTTTTGGTACTGTATGATGTGGGAAAAGGCACAAAGTGTGTGTGTGTGTGTGTGTGTGTGTGTGTGTGTGTGTGTGTGTGTGTGTGTGTGTGTAAAACTCAGTGTTAGAACTCAGATGAAAGGCTGTCTGGCGTACTTCCTCTCGGGTTTTGTGAAGCTGATCTTTCGTCGTCTCCAGATCGATGGCTAACTGCTTCTTCTCCTCTAGAACCGACTCTAATTTATTCCTCAACTCTGATTCAAACACACAAACATACAAAGTTATTCTCTAATGTAAAAAAGCAAAACACACTTTATGTTCAAAGTGTGACAGTTTATCAGTGTGAGGCTGTACACTGTACTCTAAAATCAATTCTATATTTCAGTAGAGTATAATTCTACTGGTGAGCCTTTTTAGCATATTGTTATTCAGAAACTATTTTTCTCAAATTAATTTTCGTTGAGATTCGTTACAAATCTTTCTAAAGACAAACTTAACAGTCCCAGTGAAGGGGGTGTGGCCTCTGTGTGTTCGTCCCAGTGAACACTGTTTGCATAACCATGTAGCATTGAAACATCTTTAAATCATATTTTATTGAATTCCAGGCTCAACTCAGTGTTTTTTCTTTCCTTAAATGTAAATATTCTACGGATTCTACGGAGTAGTAGTGGTCTAAAAAAAAAAAAAAAAAAAAAAAAAAGGGAGGTGACGTACCCGAGATGACAAGCTGGCAGTGGGAGGAGCTACAGGTTCCAGGCTCCTCCCCCTGATGATTTTCCTCATTATCACTGTCATTCAGGTTGATTTCAGCGATAACGTTGGCATCTAGATGAGCCATGTACATCATACTTTTCCTCTTTAGAGAGCGGTTCTGTCTGTTCAGCTACACACACAAATGCAAACAAATAAATAAATTATTAAAATATAATTATTACGTAATAATTTTTGATGGCAGGGTGCAGCAGCTAGCGTTGCCACCTTACAGGTTTCAGCATCTCATATATTCTTCCTGTGTCCGTGTGGGTTTCCTTGGGGTTCTCCGGGTTTCCTTCCACCTCCCAAAAACATGCCAGTAGTTTGATTGACTACTCTAAATAGACCCTAGGTGTGGAGGAGTGTGTGAATGAGTGTGTGCAAGGTGCCCTGCAACAGATGGTATCCTGTGAGCACTCCTGCATCACAGCTAGTGCTCCTAGGATTGACCCTGGATTCACTGCAAACCTGACCAGAAGAAAGCGCTTACTGGAGATTAACGAATGAATGAATGAAATATTTTTTGATATAGTGGAATATACATACTTAAATTAAGCACAATTGTCAGAAATTAATTTCTATCTCTGTGCAGTGTAGTAATACTGTTACATCTACAGGTATAACAATCTGATTGCATAAAAAAAAAAAAAAAGACATTTCAAAATGAATAAATCAAAAATAAAATCAACAGCAGCAGAGCTTCTCCTTGAAATACCAGCCTTTCTCGCTCAATCAAACAGGGACAAACACGTGACAAACACACACACACGGCATGAACACACCAATGAAAAGAGCAATAATCAAGGGTAAAATAATATAGTCACACAGGGAGGAGGAAGCAGAGAAAGAAGGATAATTACAGTACTTTATCAGATACGGCCATGTAAATATCATTCGTGTTCAATATCACGTACAGCCATACAAATTCCCTTCCACACCACCCTTTTACACTCCAACATACCTGCATGCTTTCTTTAAGGTTAAATTAACGTCCTTAAAGATTGCCCATACACAAACAGAAATGTGAGAGGCTGCTAAGTGGGGACAGAACCAGCAAACAGCATTGAAGGCATTTGAATTAAATAAATGAATCCTGAATGATATATTGGTCGAAGCTGGGTGTTAAATTGGCCATCTATATGCCACCTCTATTTAACAAGCGTTTATTAATGACAGCTCCGTCGGGACCAGACGACACACGAAGCCATTTCCTGATGATGTCCTTTACTCTGAATGTGCATATTAGAAAATACAATCAACAACACGTAATGCGAGGATAAACACACACACACTAAGTGATAATCATCCAGCATTGATGAGAGAGCGCAAATGTGAAATTACACATTCGCAGAAATCAGTCACACACACACTCGGAGGTCGCTGCGTAACACCCCCCCCTCCATCATCACCTCTGATCTCGACGTCAAAACAAAATGCCATGTGTTTGGATTGCACTTTGATTTGACTGGCGCTGTCTGCTCTTTCCTCTCTTACTGCTTTCTTTAATTCAGGATGTTCCAGAGTTTAAGAAATTGATTATGATTTTTCTTTTTTCAGCCGCCAGAAATGGGGCCAGGATGGCGGACAAATTACAGGCATCGGAAACAAAGAATCAAATGTGTGAAATATGGCGGTTATTAGAGCTGATTTGCTCTGCTCTCCACCAGTCTACAGATAGAGAAATTGTTTTCACCTATTTAAATGTAAATTGGGAATGAACCAATGCTGTAATTTTCACAATCTAACCTTCATATTTTGGGGAAAAAAGAGAATAAAATAGTATTCAACACTGTGGGTAATGTGAAGTTTTTTTTTAGTGCAGTTCAGATTAACATTTCATGAAAATCCTTCATCAAAACATGGTGTTATTCATTCATTCATGTTCAGCTGCAGTGAATCGAAAACCTATCCAAGGTACACTGAGCGCCAAGTGGGAATACACATCACAGGGCATCACACAAACACCTATTCACACACTCAATCACACAAGAGGATGAATCGAGTCTGGTTCCGTTGGAGTTTCTCCTTGCCAATGTCACCTCTCACTTGTTTATTAGGGATCAAAAACCATATCTGGAATTGATAATGTCTACAGTTAAAGGTGCTAAAGAAATAAAACCGAATTGAACTGATGGGAAATTGAGTGTAGCCAATCCATCTAAAGGCATATTTTCCGGAGATGGGAGGAAACCTAAGAAACTGGAGGAAACCCTCTCTTCCACGAGAAGACGCGGAACTCCAGACAGACAGCAGCCTGAGCTCAGGATCGACTCACTGTACCATCATGCCACCTACGTTTTTTAAAGCAGAAAAAATATCTTGTTTATCAATTGTTATCTGCAATGTTTTGAGAAGTCACATCAGTCTCTTTAGAGAAGTTATCGATTTAAACATGGTTGAAGGAAATGGTTCTTTAATCTAATTAAAGTTGATAAAAAAAATTTAAAAAAACACCCCAAAGTTTAAATCAATGTAAAAAAGGAAAGTACCCCACACTTAGCCTTGAGGAATGCCACATTCAGTTAAAGCCAAAACAAATATCAATATTCACTAGCTCTTGTTTATACACCAAACAGTCTTCACAGGACCAACAGAAGAGCTGGAGTGGTTAACGCTAAAAATGGTTTATCGGTGAG
The DNA here is from genome assembly GCA_022985145.1 of Pangasius djambal. Classification (NCBI taxonomy): domain Eukaryota; kingdom Metazoa; phylum Chordata; class Actinopteri; order Siluriformes; family Pangasiidae; genus Pangasius; species Pangasius djambal. Next base: position 4,955,733 of record CM040984.1, on the reverse strand, counting down.
GATAAAATGAGATGGTTCAGTGTGACAGTGTTGGAAGAAGACAGCTCTCACAGGGGTTGTTAATACCTCCTGCTGTGAAACTACAATTCATCATGCGGGCTATGGGGCTGTACACACTAGAGATGGCCCAAAGAGGGACCAGAACAAAGGACTGGAGAGACACACAGAGAGTAAGAGGGGGTTTTCAAGCACAGTGGCCACCAGCATTAGCAGGACACACCAGCATCTTCTTTAATGGGAGAGAGGAAGCATTGTGATTGGCCAAATCAGGCTTTTCTAAAGCACATAATGCCAGAGCACTACACTGCTCAGCTGTGGGGCTATTTCCTGTTTGATGGACAGCGCTGAAACGCCAAAAGCAGTTCTAGGGACAAGCTGTGAGAAACGACCTTAGCCGAGCACCCCCTGGCAGTCTGAGTCAGAAACACAAAATATTACAGGAAACCTGAAACATGGACTGCAACACTGTGTGTTCAAATGTATTATGAAATGTTTTTGAAAAAAAAAAAAAAAAAAAAAACTAAGAACAACTTTCTCACAGACTGACTGAAAAGCTGCCATCTGAGTTAAGGTTTGTGATGGTATACTGCTGTAGGGTAGTGAGTTAATATTAAATCATTAATGCCATGTTATACGTTTTATTATAGAATTACGCCACAGTAATGTGTTATTTACATTCACATTTATGGCATCTGGCAGATGCCCTTATCCTTATCCAGAGGGACTTACAGAATTGCTTATGTCTAGGATTCGACTGAAAAACCTGCCAGAGAAATAAACCTGATACACTCACTTCTACAGCCTTCAGATATAAGCAAGCCGTGTACAATATACCTATACCATGCCTCCTAGAATTAAAAAAAAATTCAACGTTAATGTATAAAAAGAACAACATATGCATTTTAAGCTCAAACATACAGGGACGTTGTGTATATTTTTAGAGGTAAATTAAACGAGTCATTCTGAAAAAGAGTCTAAAACAGGGACACGTAAATCATCCTAACGAATATGTATTTGGGAAAATGTACCACGGCAGCCAAAAAAATTTTAAAAAATAATGAAACATCTGTAAATTGTGAAACAGAGCAGATTGAACAGAGAATAACTCCGATTACTACGTCCATCGTAGCTCAAATCTCATCTCTGTTTCTCTTCCTCCTTTCACTACAAGCACAAAACGCAGTGGTGCATCACCTTCCCACCTCCCTTTCCTCTCCCTTTCAATCTTTTCATCCTATGCTCCTGCCCTCCACGCTGCTGTTTTCTCATCGTGCTCTCCCTGCATGGGTCTATCAGGCAGCAGGGCAGTAGAAAGCTGATTCATCCATCAAAAAAAGGAGCTCAGAAAAGAGGCCATGATCTCCGTCCACAAGCTACCTCACACACCTGGCTCACCCGAACGCTGTTTACACACCCTGCGCTTTGCTCTCCCTAGGCCTAAAGCAAGCCTTGCTCTGCATTTAAGACTTTTACAGGTGTTGTGTGAGAGCTTTGGATGACTACCTAGTAAATATGTATTGTATATAATGTGACCATGTCTGCTTTTTAATATTGAATCAAGTCTCTTGTGCAATGAGTAGTAATCTTTTAAAAAAAAAAAAAAAAAAAAAAAAAAGAGTCTCCTATATAAACACATATCAAATAACAGTCATGTAGTAAAGCACTGCGCTTTTCTTGACAATCAGTGCACACCCTCTATTCCTTCAGCTCTTCGGCTGAGAAAAGTAGTAGTACAGATTTTTTTTCCTGTACTACACCTCTTATAAAGTGTGCAAGGCTGCTGACTGGCGTCTAAATTGTGGCTCACAGTATAAGGATGCAGTGGTGTGCTCTTCCAATTAGCTTAAAGAAATTGGAATATATTTACAATAACATCCTAGACATTTTTGGTCTATGCCCCCTTAGTGAGCAACAACTGTCACTGCCCCCTAGTATATGCCAATAATATGACTATGACTATTATGTCCTTAACTATTGCTCCACTGAAGCAAAAACACATGGAATGGATTTGTACAGAAATGAATTATTTATAGACCACACAGGATAGATTAATGTCGTAATTAACAGTGATAACAGAGAGGCATATAACCACTACAGAATTTGTATACTGACTGCCTACTCATATGGGGAGACACTAGAAGGTTAGCGACATCAAATGTCAAGATGTTGGCTAAGTACATATTATTCTGTTAATTAAAGCACATACTTTTGTACACGTTAAACTCTGATGAGATGCCATGCTGTAAGTGAGAATACAGAATTAAGGTTAATTCTGGCTTACACTGTGTAAGTGAGGTTAGAATACAGAACAGAATTGAACAGAATACAATAGAATAGAACAGCAGAATAGAATAAAGTACAACAGAACCGAACTGTACAGCACAGAACAGAATATTGCAGAATCTGACCGGACAGAAGAGAAGAGAACAGAATGGAATTAAATGAAACAAAGCAGGATATAGTACAGCATAGAGTATTTCAGAATAGAATAAAATAAAACAAGAGAATAGAATAGTAAAGCATAAAATAGAATAAAATAAAATAATACATCACAGAACAGAATTGAATCACGTAGAACTGAGCAGCATAGTACAGCTCAGAGTATTAAAGAACAGAATAGAATCTACTCACATGGAACTGAGAAGAATATTACTGCATAGAGTATTAAAGAACAGAATAAAATAAAAAAGGAGAATAGAATAGTAAGGTGTAGAACAGAACAGAACACAACAGTACAACATAGAACAGGATGGAGGACAGTATAGAATACAACAGTACAGCATCAAGTAGTACAGAAGAGAACAGAATAAACTACAACCGAATAGACTAATAACAGCGCAGAATAAAATGGAACAGAACAGAATATTGCGGAATAGATTAGAAGTAAATAGAATAGACTAATACAGTATAGAATGGAATATTATAGAATAGAATAGAATAATATAGAGCAGAGCCAGAATAGAATAACATTGAACAGAATATTACTTTATTCTATTCTATTCAGCAAAGAATAGACTATTACAGAATAGCGCAGAAAGAGAAGAATAGAATAGAGTAGTACAGCATAGAATAAAAAGGAATGGGGCAGAATACTGCAGAATAGATTAGAACTAAACAGAATGGAGAGTACAGCGTAGAATTAGATATAAAATACAACAGTATGGAACGGAGCAGAATAGAATATTACAAAACAGCGTAGAATTGAGCTGAACAGAAAAGAGTAGTACAGAGTAGAACAGAATAAAACAAAACATAGGAGTATAGCGCAGAATAGAATATTACAGAATAGTACAGCATACAACGCAATATTTTAGATCCGTGCAGCATAGAAGAGAATAAACTAGAATACTACAGTATAGTATAGCATAGAAGAGAATAAACTAGAATACTACAGTATAGCATAGAAGAGAATAAACTAGAATACTACAGTATAGTATAGCATAGAAGAGAATAAACTAGAATATTACAGTATAGTATAGCATAGAAGAGAATAAACTAGAATATTACAGTATAGTATAGCATAGAAGAGAATAAACTAGAATATTACAGTATAGTATAGCATAGAAGAGAATAAACTAGAATATTACAGTATAGTATAGCATAGAAGAGAATAAACTAGAATA